>CM060691.1:116612438-117812438 GCA_030686995.1 Artemisia argyi | reverse complement strand
ATTACGAGTGGTATAGGTATCATGTGCATGTGCATTCATTACATTACGGCTTGATCTTAATTAGATCGCGATTATTCATTTAGGTTGCGGCTAGTGTTCGCGCCTCATTGTCCCGACTACTTTTACATCATTGTACCTTCATTGTACCATCCTTTCGAGGTGAGTCTTCATAGCCCCGTTTTTAGTACTTATTTGATTTTAAATCCCACGGGGGAGAATACATTGCACAATTATTTTTGTACATGCCCAAGTATTAAATTCCGTACATTGCTTAAGTTGCTAGTACTACCACTTCAAGTCCCCTTTATTATCATGGACCGTTAATTATATTGCCAAGCGAGAGTGAGTGGATAGATCTATCGAGGGTGACGCCTCCATTCGTGTTTGGGTTGCTCCATAAGGAAAACGAATGCATTTCATGTCTAATATAGTACGAGTGTCTGGTAAACACTCCTTTGGGGCATATTTTAGTACGTCTAGCTTCGGGGTCATGAGCTTAAGAGACAATGTAACTTTTTGACAATTTGTCACTTTACGATATACTTGTGGTTTACGTACTTACGAATTACTTATAAACCTATGATTATTCACCAACTTTATGTTGACCGTTTTCGCAATGTATTTCTCAGGTAACTAAGGCATATTCTCATGGCATGCATGGAGTCATTTTGTGTAACATGGATGACGCGGCTCATTCGGACTTTCTTGCACTTATGTTCAAATGTCGTTTGATTGTATTAAACTTGTTTCCGTAAACTTTTCCAACTTTTGGGACCTATGTCTTTATAACTCTGAATATTTTGAATGAATCAAACGACGTATTTTTAAAACGACACTTTAGGTCGTTCAATATATCCTTGTTTGTGTGCTATGATCCGTTACACCCTCAGGTATTCCATTCCGCTGCCATTCAGGTATTTTGGGGGTGTGACAGATTGGTACCAGAGCCAAGGTTATAGCGAACTAGGTTGCATCATGGACCCTAGACTATAACCACACCATCATAGCATATCATCATTTCATCATAAGTGCATATTTACTTATTTTGGTGATTCCATTTTACGAGTTATTTATTTTTATTTCACCTTGATTATCACAGAGTCATGTCTTCGAATCCAAACACTGTCATACTTTACACTATATCAGACTCTGATGATGAGGGCTCTGTGTCCTCCACTGCTGTTTCACCACTTGTTTCTCCTACACCTGAGTTGCCACTTTTGGCGTCAGATGATGATACCGAGCCTTTCGAGGAGGAGGAGACGGCTCCTACTCCCCATGTCCATCCTACTGTACCCACTGACATACCATCACCTACTACTACTACTACTTCTTCAGAGCCGAGACTTATGTTTCCTAGGAGTAAGACTATTCAGGTTGCTAGGAAGAGGGTTCGCCCAGCTACATCTACTTATAGGACTCTCCCTAGTCCTACTGTGCCTACACCACCACCACCAGCCATACCCACTACTACTCCTGTACCTACCTCACTCTTGCCGCTCAGGAAGCGTGCAAGGCTTACCACCCCAGATTCACCTACTACCGAGACTACTGACCTTTCACCACCACCAGTATACCACATAGGTGAGAGTTCGAGAGCGGCTGCAGCTAGGGATCCTACAGCCGTTACACTAGAGGATCAGTTTGAGGCTCAGCAGGAGCAAGTTGATAGGTTGGGGTACAGAGTTGATGAGATTATTACCACTCGACTTGAGGCTGTCGAGGAGCAGGTTGAGGATTTGATTCAGGGCAGGGTTGGTATTGATATGTCTTACCATGGACTCGAGGCACGACAGTTGAGTCACCAGGAGCAGATTGATCTACTTAGAGATGAGCTACCTGAGATTCGAGATAGAGCTCAGGCGACACAAGAGACTCAGTGGGAGCAGGTAGACCAGTTGGCATTGCTTCAAGAGAGGTTAGTTGTATTGGAGCGTAGAGATGCTTCTTTTCAGTTACGAGTCCAGCACTTAGAGGAGATCGTGGTTGCGATGGATCGTGAGATTCGCCGCTTGAGGGGAGAGCCTGGACCATCTAGAGCACCGAGAGGAGCTTAGACATAGACTGGTATTATATTAGCTTTTATTATTTTCCTAGTCCCGAGATGTGGGACATAGTTCAAGAACTTGTAGTCTTTTGGTTGTTGTACAAACAAATATATCAAGTGCTACTCTACTATGTTGGAAATGTTGTGCTATATATTATATCGGTCCATGTAGGCCGAAATTTTCATGTATTATATTCATGTGTTGTGATTATATTTATGATGTTTCGTGGTTGCTCTTTATTGTTGTCATATTTATACAGATTGTGGTTGTATCTGTACATGTCGTGGTTGTATTTATACATGTTGTGGGTGTATACCTTTGGTACTATGACTATTTCTATTATGATTTTTCTCATGGTTATTTCCATTGTGATTTATCAGAAATATGGCACCAAGGAAAAATAAGACTGCACCAGAAACACCCGCTATGACACAAGCTGCTATCCGCAAGTTGGTCAGGGATAGTATTGCAGAAGCTCTGGAGATTGAGAGAGCTGAGGTTGCTGCTAGGGCTGCCGAGACTGCTTCTAATACAGGGGCAGTTGAACCAACTGCTACTAGGCGTGAGTGTACATGGAAAGATTTCAAGATTAGTGATCCTATCAAGTTTAAGGGCACTGAAGGAGCGGTTGCTTTGATCTGCTGGTTTGAAAAGACTGAGAATGTATTCCTTATGTGCGGATGCCCGGACGTCAGCAAGGTAAAATTTGCTACAGGTATGCTTCTTGATGAAGCTATGTCTTGGTGGAATTCGTATGCTCAACCGATTGGTATGGAGAATGCTTACAAGCTCACTTGGGAGGAATTCAAGAAACTGATGTCTAAAAAGTTTTGCCCTCGTACTGAGATACAGAAATTGGAAACAGAATTCTATGGGCTTGTGACTAAAGGTGATGACATCGAGACCTATTTCAGAAGGTTTCAGGAGTTGGCTGCACTATGTCCAACTATGGTTCCCGACGATGAGAAAAAGATGGAAAACTTTGTTGGTGGATTGCCTGAAAGTGTTCGAGGAGATGTGATTTCTTTTGATCCTCAATCGATGGAAGAGGCTATTCGTATAACTCAGAAACTCATGGTCCAAGTGGTAAAAGGAAAATCTGCTGTCAACAACAATAACCGTTCAAACAACACCAACTACACCAACACTCGAAACAACAACAACTATAACAACAATCGGAACCGCAACTACCCCAATAACCGAAACAACAATCCAAACAATAACAACAACAACAAGAGAAGGTTTGACTACAACCAAGGTGGAAACGCTATTCAGCCGCCACCTAAGAGGCAAGAAGTGGCAAAGGCCTATGCTGCAGGACCGACTGAAAGGAAAGGATATGAGGGTAATTTACCCAAGTGCGAAAGGTGTCAGAAGCATCATAACCCAGGACGTTGCCCAAATACATGTGGTAACTGCAAGAAGATTGGTCACCACATCAAAGATTGCAAATTTCCAACCTTGGGTGACAATCAGAAGCCACCTGTAACGTGTTTTGGCTGTGGAGAAATTGGACACTTTAGGGGTGAGTGCCCATAGAAGAAGAATCAAGGAACTGGAAATCAAAATGGAATGGCTCGAGGAAGAGCTTATGTTATGGGAGGAGAAGATGTCAAAGAAGACCCGAATGTTGTTGCGGGTACGTTCCTCGTTAATAATCGTTATGCATCCATTTTATTTGATTCAGGAGCGGATAGAAGTTTTGTTTCTATTGCATTTACACCTTTACTTAACATAGAACCAACCCCATTAGACACTTCCTATATCGTTGAATTAGCCGATGGGTCTTTAGTTAACACCAACACCATTGTTCGTGGTTGCACTATAAATTTCCTAAACCACCCATTCAATATAGACCTTATGCCCGTAGAACTTGGAAGTTTCGACGTTGTTATCGGTATGGATTGGTTATCTCGGCATCGAGCAAGGATTATTTGCGATGAGAAAGTTGTTCACCTTCCTTATAACGGTGAAACTTTAGTTGTTCGTGGAGAGCGAAGTGGAACTAGACTCAGTATCATATCATGCATTAAAACCAAGAAGTACATAAAGAAGGGTTGTTATGCATTCTTGGCTCACATCACGGAGAAGAAGTCGGATGAGAAACGACTTGAGGATGTGCCAATTGTTAAGGAATTTCCAGAAGTTTTTCCGGAAGAATTGCCAGGACTTCCGCCTACACGCCAAGTTGAGTTTCAAATCGAATTAGTGCCAGGAGCTGCACCAATTGCACGAGCACCGTATAGACTTGCACCGTCGGAAATGCAAGAATTGACAAATCAACTACAAGAACTTTTGGACAAAGGATTCATTAGACCGAGTTCCTCGCCTTGGGGAGCGCCGGTTTTGTTTGTGAAGAAGAAAGATGGAACTTTCAGAATGTGCATCGACTATCGTGAGCTGAACAAGTTAACGGTGAAGAACCGTTATCCACTCCCCAGAATCGACGACTTGTTCGACCAGTTACAAGGTTCTAGTTTTTATTCCAAGATTGATTTAAGATCCGGTTACCATCAACTTAAAGTTCGGGAAGAGGATATCCCGAAGACGGCATTTAGAACACGCTATGGTCATTATGAGTTTCAAGTGATGCCTTTTGGATTAACCAACGCACCTGCGGTATTTATGGATCTCATGAATAGGGTGTGCAAACCGTATCTCGATAAGTTTGTGATCGTATTCATTGACGACATCTTGATTTATTCCAAGAGTAAGGAAGATCACGAAGAACACCTCAGAACAATACTGGAATTACTCAAGAAGGAGCAATTGTATGCCAAATTTTCTAAGTGTGATTTTTGGATACGCAGAGTTCAATTTCTTGGCCATGTTATTGATAGCCAAGGTTTACAAGTCGACCCGGCAAAGATCGAGGCAGTTAAGGATTGGGCTACGCCCAAGTCTCCTACGGAAATTCGTCAATTCCTAGGACTTGCTAGATATTACAGAAGATTTATCGAAGGGTTTTCTAAGATAGCGAAGTCGTTGACAAAGCTGACACAAAAGAATGAAAAGTACGAGTGGGGAGAGAAACAAGAGTCCGCATTTCAATTATTGAAACAAAAGCTTTGTAGCGCACCGATTTTGTCACTACCTGAAGGTATTGAGAACTTTATGGTATATTGCGATGCTTCGCATCAAGGACTTGGAGCTGTGCTAATGCAAAACGAGAAGGTGATAGCTTATGCATCTAGACAGCTTAAGATACACGAGAAGAATTACACTACGCACGACTTGGAGTTGGGTGCGGTAGTTTTTGCACTCAAGATTTGGAGACACTACCTTTATGGTACCAAGTGCGTAATTTTTACCGACCACAAGAGCTTACAGCATATACTTGATCAGAAGGAACTCAACATGAGACAACGTCGTTGGCTAGAGTTGTTGAGTGATTACGATTGTGAAATCCGATATCACCCAGGAAAGGCAAATGTTGTAGCAGATGCACTTAGCCGAAAAGAACGACTCAAACCTTTGAGAGTTAGGTCATTGGGAATGACTATCATTTCGCCATTACCATCGAAAATTTTAGAAGCTCAGATTGAGGCTCTCAAGGAAGAAAATCGACCACATGAGAAACTTTATGGTATGCCAGAAAGCGAAAATGGCTTTGTAAAGAGATCAGATGGAGTGTTATGCTTCAAGGACCGAAGTTGGATACCACTCTATGGTGGAGTGCGAGAATTTATTATGCATGAATCACACAAGTCGAAGTACTCTATTCATCCAGGTTCTGATAAGATGTATCAGGATCTCAAAAAGCTTTATTGGTGGCCGAACATGAAAGCAGAAATAGCTACGTACGTCAGCAAATGTCTTACTTGTGCTAAAGTGAAAGCCGAGTACCAGAAACCGTCAGGGTTACTTCAACAACCAGAAATTCCACAATGGAAGTGGGAACGTATTGCTATGGACTTTGTCACTAAACTTCCAAAGACGTCAGGAGGTTTCGATGCTATTTGGGTAATTGTTGATCGTCTTACCAAATCAGCACATTTCATACCCATTAGAGAGACTTATTCTATGGAACAACTTGCTAGACTTTATGTCAAGGAAATAGTCTCAAGACACGGTGCACCAGTTTCCATCATTTCCGACAGAGATAGTCGTTTTACTTCAAACTTTTGGCGGTCATTGCAAGATTCTTTTGGGTCTAAGTTAGACATGAGCACTGCTTACCATCCTCAGACCGATGGTCAGAGCGAGAGAACTATTCAGACACTTGAGGACATGCTGCGAGCATGTGTGATTGACTTTGGAAATGGTTGGGCTAACCATTTGCAGTTGATCGAGTTTTCCTATAACAATAGCTACCATTCAAGCATAAAGGCTGCACCATTCGAGGCACTTTATGGTCGTAAGTGTCGATCTCCAGTTTGTTGGGCCGAAGTCGGTGAAGTACAATGTACTGGCCCGGAGATGGTGCATGAGACAACAGAAAAGATAATTCAGATTCGAGAGAAACTCGAAACTGCTAGAAGTCGACAGAAAAGCTACGCAGATGTTCGACGCAAACCATTGGAATTTCAGGTCGGAGACAAAGTTATGTTGAAAGTCTCGCCTTGGAAGGGCGTGATACGATTTGGAAAACGCGGGAAGTTGAACCCGAGATACATTGGTCCGTTTAAGATACTGGAAAGGATTGGTCCAGTAGCTTACAAACTTGAACTTCCATTAGAACTTAGCAACGTACACAACACGTTTCATGTTTCGAACCTCAAGAAATGTCTTTCGGACGAGTCTGCCATTATACCATTAGAAGAAATATAACTCGATGACAAGCTTAACTTTGTGGAAGAACCAGTTGAAATAATGGATCGCGAGATCAAACAGTTGAAACAAAGTCGAATTCCGATCGTGAAGGTTCGCTGGAATTCTCGAAGAGGACCCGAGTTTACTTGGGAACGAGAAGACCAAATGCGACCCAAGTATCCACAACTTTTCACCGAGCCTATTACCGAGACCAACACTAACTGAATTCAGGGACTGAATTCCTTTTTGGATGGGCGACTGTCACAACCCACAATTTCAGGTCATTTTTCCAAACTTCGACATTCTACTATTCACAAATTACTATTCATCGATCACTATTCATCGTTTTACTATTCATCGTTTTTGAGGTCAATTTGACATTCCGAGACACATTCAGAAATTTTACTATTCACTTGACACTATTCATCTCCGAGAGGAAACCACTATTCACGTGCATTACTCATGTCGTCGTAAATTTAGTTTACGAGTGTTCAAATTCGCGTAACCGTATTGGTTCAGGAGCGACTTCATGCATTATTATCAGGGACATTTCATACGGACTAGAAATAGTCTGCACATCATCATTAGGGCACTTGCATGCTATTCCACTCGTAGGATAAGTAAATTTATACTTTTGGTACAATTAACGATTTACGTACGTTTATTTTAAATAAACACTAATACGCGAACTATAAAAGTGTCTAACATGTCCGACACTCCCGACTATGATCCCAATATATTTTTATACTCATTTTTATAATATAAAAATTGTAATATTAATTTACCCGGTATTTTGGAAATTTATTTATTACGTATCGTACGTTTAACTTAATAACGACGGTTTTCACAAAAATTAAACAATAATCACCCAAACTCTCCGTACTTGTACCCGACATATTTTTACAATTTTTACGTCTTTATTACGTCCCGAATAACTTCAATAAAATTTATTTCTAACAAACCCGGTACCCGATTAAACCTAAAACTAACATTACTACATAATACTACTACTAACTTTTTAATTAAACCCAAAGACAACCCCCCCCCCCCCTTTCCCTCCTTTTTGGGCCGGCCAACCCCCCCCCCCCCCCCCATGGTCTTAACACATTGAAACTACACCAACCAAATTTATTACCACCTAACAATTGTCTCCTAAGTATAAAATGCACCTTTTCATCCATTTTTATCACAAAAATCATTTTACTAGCTCAAGCAAACTTTTCTCTCATTTTCTCTTAAGGTGTAATCAACCAAGGGTGGTCAAGGATCAAGAACAACAAATTTTACAAGATCTAGGTATAAACTTGTTTATATAGTCATCCTTGTTGGAGTTTTGAAATAAAAACTCAAGGATTAGTAGGTTTTTATCATCCAAACTCCCTAAACCTTCAAGTAAGTTAACAAACTCATTTTTATGATTTTTATAAGTTATTACCATGTTTATATATTTTTCTTACAAGAACTCATGCATATAATGGTTCATACCACTCTATTTTGTATATACTCAACTTTGAGCCCTAGAAATGGACACATAAGAAACCCTTGTTAGACCTAGTGGATTGATGATGTTTAAGGACCCATGACACCCTAATAAGGTGTATGGTAGGATTAGACTAGTTTTGTGGTGATTGAAAGTGGTTTGATTGAGGTTAGAACTAGTTTGGAGACTTGAAAATGGTTTTTGAAACATTTGATATACCTACTGTCCCTATTTTCATTTCGTGGGAAAATCAGTAGATGGTGACTAAGTTTTGACCAAAGATTTAGAAAATACATTCAAAAACGAAACTTTAGGCGAAAGAATGGATTAAAACAAGCTTATAACGAAGGAGTTATGATTTTTGCAAATTTAACGATGAAAACTATTTTTACAAAAACTGCTTGCTGTTTGGCAGATTTCAACGGGTAAAAAGAGGTGTTAAACGTAACCTAGAGGAGCCGAGTTATCAAAAATATATTAGTATATACAAAGACGAATCCGTGGACATAAAGAACAAGGAAAACGAGCTTAAAACGACCAAGTTATACCCATTTTAACATTGTCAAACTATATATATATATATATGGACACAAATAAAAATAATAACTTACGTACTAAATGGTATATTTTCTCGAAATGTTACTAAGGGCTATATTTTTAACAAATGAATACGTATGACCCAAGAGAATATTTATACGACTTAACGACGTTATTTCAAGGTTTTCGATACAAAGAATGTAACACTTACACTTTCATACGAGATAGTACGACAAGTTATATACTTCTATATAAGGACTTATTTTTCCTAAGTATGGAAACTATTTTACTATGACGATAACTAGTATTTCTAAATTACGAGTGGTATAGGTATCATGTGCATGTGCATTCATTACATTATGGCTTGATCTTAATTAGATCGCGATTATTCATTTAGGTTGCGGCTAGTGTTCGCGCCTCATTGTCCCGACTACTTTTACATCATTGTACCTTCGTTGTACCATCCTTTCGAGGTGAGTCTTCATAGCCCCGTTTTTAGTACTTATTTGATTTTAAATCCCACGGGGGAGAATACATTGCACAATTATTTTTGTACATGCCCAAGTATTAAATTCCGTACATTGCTTAAGTTGCTAGTACTACCACTTCAAGTCCCCTTTATTATCATGGACCATTAATTATATTGCCAAGCAAGAGTGAGTGGATAGATCTATCGAGGGTGACGCCTCCATTCGTGTTTGGGTTGCTCCATAAGGAAAACGAATGCATTTCATGTCTAATATAGTACGAGTGTCTGGTAAACACTCCTTTGGGGCATATTTTAGTACGTCTAGCTTCGGGGTCATGAGCTTAAGAGACAATGTAACTTTTTGACAATTTGTCACTTTACGATATACTTGTGGTTTACGTACTTACGAATTACTTATAAACCTATGATTATTCACCAACTTTATGTTGACCGTTTTCGCAATGTATTTCTCAGGTAACTAAGGCATATTCTCATGGCATGCATGGAGTCATTTTGTGTAACATGGATGACGCGGCTCATTCGGACTTTCTTGCACTTATGTTCAAATGTCGTTTGATTGTATTAAACTTGTTTCTGTAAACTTTTCCAACTTTTGGGACCTATGTCTTTATAACTCTGAATATTTTGAATGAATCAAACGACGTATTTTTAAAACGACACTTTAGGTCGTTCAATATATCCTTGTTTGTGTGCTATGATCCGTTACACCCTCAGGTATTCCATTCCGCTGCCATTCAGGTATTTTGGGGGTGTGACATGAAGGTTGGATCACTTTGAAACAAAGAATTTATATACTTATGATCAAAGGATAAACGAATGGAGATTTGGATCTAGATCAGAAAGTTTAGTAGTGCAAAAGGTGAGGAAAAAATTCAGGTTTAAGGTGGTATTTATAGGCAACAGAATCTGACAGAGGAGCGTGGCCGGTCCCCTTAAATCATGGCCGGCCCCCTTAAAATTAAGGGGACCGCCCTTTGTAATTAAGGGGGCCGCCCAGCTAAAACGGCCAGATTCTTTGTCTTTTAGTGGGGAAAGTTTATTTGGTGAAAAACTAACTGATTTTGGTTAAAAATTTGAATTCATATATTTAGTATGAATAAAACATTTTTCTTTATTACCAAAAGTGTTTTTCAAAAATATATAATATGTTTATATAATTAAATAAACTTTGTAATGCTTAATTCAACTTTCCTTTGATCATAAAATACACTAAACACTTTGTTTATTCATACCTTAAGTGATTTGGATGTAAAGAGAAATATTAATCACTAAATACTTGTTTATGTCACAAGTTTTAGTTCTATGAGTTTATATTTTGTGATAATTAAAACATAGAGATATTGATAACATGTTAATAATGTTTTTAGGCATTATTTATGTCAACAATCTCCCCCTTTTTGATTATTACAAAACCTTAAACTCAATATATCTAAAACTTGTTTTTAGACAAGTATTATGTAGTTTACATTTCTCTTCTCCCCCTTTTTGTATTAATTAAAAAGGTTAAGCCGGGTAAGCTCCGCGAGGGGAGTTTAAACGGGTAGAAAGCTCCCCTTTAATGTATGCTCCCCCTCATTTGAGAGCACCAAGGGAACGAGCAATGGAGATCTTTGCTACAAAAATATTTGAAGAGAGCTAGATACACATATATGCAAAGCAACAATTATGCAACTAAACATAGATTCATTCAAGCATTATAGGAATGATAAGCATTACAACATTCAATATGCTTGGAGCATATTGAAAAAAAATAACACAAAAGAAAAGACATAGTCCTATTTTGCCTAAGAGAGCACTTGGACTTGCTTGCAACCCATGGTTGATTGTTTTATTTGCTTGAAGAGAAACAAAAGCATAAGGCTTAGATGTTTGATTGAGAGGGATATGGAGTGGAGTGTGGAACGGATGAAGTGGATCTCACGATGTTGTATCGTGTTAAGGGTGGTATTGGATGATTGCGAGTGAGAAGATATTCAATCCAAGAAATATCTTCACTCAAGTAGAGGATTTGTTTTTGAAGGAATATGCAACAAGGGCAAAAGTGAGTGTGGTTTGTAACTTGATCCAAGTTGAGAGAGTGGGGGAGGCAATTTGCATAGGGTGATGATGGAGGTTGCCCTTTGTTGCGTTGTGCAAGATGCGTAGCAAGGAGATCACTAAGATCATGGATTTGGTTTATTTCATCACGAAACTTTTGTTTTTCCATGGCAATGTGGAGGGGATCATAGGTTTGGTATGGATGAGTTGGGTTTGTGTAGTTGGAATTGTAGTTTGATGGTTAATCAAACTTGCATGGATCATTATAAGTTGTTGGAGGTTGAGAGGTGTAGTTTGGCTTGAAGGAAGATGTTTGGCCAATGTTGTATGGTTTGTAAAGTGGATCAAATGAATGACTTTGTTGGTTTGATGCAAAGTTTGGGAAATAAGAAGTTGGTGGTGAGGAATGATTTCCAACTTCATTTATGATGATGGATTTGTTTCGAGGGCTCTTTCTTCGCCAAACGGGTTTTTCTGTCATCCTTGCCAGCCTTGAGGCTTTTGATTTTGGTTTGTTTGGAGAGTTCATGATGGGATGAATGGAGAGTTTTGAGGATTGGGGATATTTATAGTGTAAGATTTGTGTGTTTAAGGATGGATAAGGTTTGTTTGGGGGATTAGGACAAAATGTGTTGGTGAAAAATGGGAAATGTAGGTTGAAATGGGCTAAAAAGCAAAAAAGATTCTGTAAACCCGACCATCAGATGGCCGGTCCCCTTAATTAGGGGGCGGTCCCCTTAATGATTAAGGGGGCCGCCTTACAGAATTAAGGGGGCTGCCCATCTGGTGATTTCCAGGTTGCCAGAATTGGTTTTTTGGCAGAAAATTTGCAGAAAGGTTATGTGTTTAGATTAGAATTCAAGCAAGTTCAATTCTCTTAGGCAATATAGAGTCTAATCTAATCAAGATATAACATGCATGCAAAAACACATAAACACAAGAGCAAATAATCAACATATAATAAGCAAGAGAAAGCAAATAAAGGTAAGCACAATTAAGCTTCCTAAGGCATCTATCTTAGATTAAAGGCAAGGATAATTAGTGAATGAATAACTAACGATGGATCAAGATGACGCCATTATTAATGAATTTGTCCTAGTGAGTGTCTATATGCAACAAATGTGGAGTTGTGATTGTTTCGACTCCTAGAAGCAAAAAGAAATAACGATCCTAAGAAACAATCCAAATAATCTCCTTGATTCAATTTTTGCTCGATCATGAATGTCAAAGACATATATTAGATTATATATCTTGACAATTTATGTGAGAATTTATGCATGATTTTGAAATAGAATGTTTTTAGAATTAGTCAACAATGCAAGGAAAATGATCTTCATGGGGTTCCTAGATTGTGAGAATAATTTTTAGAGAAAATTGATTGAGGTTTACAAAACGGTTTATGCAAAGAAAATAACTTTTCTCAATCTTTAGTTTTGTGCAAAATAGATTCCTAGACTCAGAATAGGTGAAATGGAAGAAAAATGAATTTCATGCAAGTATAAATTTGAAATAATTCAATATAATTTAGTCAACTTGTTCCATCATTCCTAATCCTAAACGCAAGTGGTTGAATAATTCACGCTTAAGGGGTTTTGTGAATATATCCGCAATGTTGTCTTCCGATGCAACCTTTTCTATAGATATATTTCCTTTTTGTACATTATCCCTAAGAAAATGGTGACGTATTTCTATGTGTTTAGTCCTAGAGTGTTGCACCGGATTTTTACTTAAATCTATCGCACCTTTGTTATCGCACATAATGGGGACATTTTCTAACCTAATGCCATAGTCTACGAGAGCTTGTTTCATCCATAGTGCTTGTTGACATGCCTTTCCGGCGCTTACATATTCGGCTTCGGTGGTAGAAATAGCAAGAGCGGTTTGCTTCTTCGAAAACCAAGACGTTAGACAACATCCCATAAACGTGCAAATACCGCTAGTGCTCTTTCTATCTACGTAGTCTCCCGCATGATCCGAATCCGCATAGACAATGGTTTCTATGCCGGATTCCTTAGGATACCATAATCCTAAGTTGTCACAACCCACAATTTCAGGTCATTTTTCCAAACTTCGATATTCTACTATTCACAAATTACTATTCATCGATCACTATTCATCGTTTTACTATTCATCGTTTTTGAGGTCAATTTGACATTCCGAGACATATTCAGAAATTTTACTATTCACTTGACACTATTCATTTCCGAGGGAAAACTACTATTCATGTGCATTACTCATGTCATCGTAAATTCAGTTTACGAGTGTTCAAATTCGCGTAACCGTATTGGTTCAGGAGCGAATTCATGCATTATTGTCAGGGACACTTCATACGGACTAGAAATAGTCTGCAATTCATCATTAGGGCACTTGCATACTATTCCACTCGTAGGATATCTAAATTACTACTTTTGGTACGATTAACGAATTACGTACGTTTATTTCAATAAACGCTAATACGCGAGCTATAAATGTGTCTAACATGTCCGACACTCTCGATTTTGATCTTAATACGTTTTTATACTCATTTCTATAATATAAAAACTATAATATTAATTTACCCGGTATTTTGGAAATTTAACTAATACGTATCGTACGCTTAACTTAATAACGACGGTTTTCATCAAAATTGAACGATAATCACCCTAACTCTCCGTACTTGTACCCGACTTATTTTTACAACTTTTATAACTTTATTTCGTCCCGAATAACTTCAACAAAACTTATTTTTAACAAACCCGGTACCCGATTAAACCTTAAACCTAAACCTAACCTAACTATACTTAATTACTAACACTAATATTTACTAATTAACTACCCAACACCCTCCCCATTTCCCTCACCAAAACCGGCCACCCCCCCCCCCCCTCTAAAGTCTTCAAGCCTTAATAACTCACCAAACCAATTAAATGCTCACCAAACTTATGTCTCTAGTATATATTAAACTTTTTTCACACTAGTTATCACAAAATCATTTTTTACTTACACTTAGCAAACTTTTCTCTCTTTTCTTGGTGTTTTGGTTCGAATTGGGTTAAACAAGGAGCAAGGAGAAGAAATTTTACAAGATCATTTCATAAACTAGTTAGTATAATCATCCTTGTTAGAGTTTTGAAATAAAAACTCAAGGATTAGTAAGCTTTTTATCATCTAAACTCTCTAAACCACCAAGTAAGTATACAAACTCATTTTTATGATTTTTACAAGTTATTATTATGTCCATATATTTTTTCTTATAAGATCTTGCACATGTATCAATTTGTACCACTTCATTTTGTATATTTTAACTTTGAAACCCTAGAAATGGAAACATATGAAACTCTTGTTAGACCTAGTGGTATGATGATATTTTAGGACCCATGACACCCTAAGAAGGTGTATGGTAGGATTAGATTAGTCTTGTGGTGTTTGAAAGTGGATTGATGGATGATGGAACTAGATTAGAGACTTGGAAATGATTTTTGGAACTTTTGAAATACCTACTGTCCTTATTTTAAATTCGTGGGAAAATCAGTAAGTGATGACTAAGTTTTGACCAAAGATTTAGAAAATACATTCAAAAACGAAACTTTAGGCGAAAGAACGGATTAAAACGAGTTTATAACGAAGGAGTTATGATTTTTGCAAACTTAACGACGAAAACTACTTTTTCAGAAAACTGCTTGCTGTTTGGCAGAATACAATGGGTATTTTGAGGTATTAAACGTAACTTAAAAGAGCCGAGTTATCTAAAATGTACTAGTATATACAAAGACGAATCCGTGGACATAAAGAACAAGGAAAACGGGCTTGAAACGACAAAGTTATGACCATTCTAACATCGTCAAACTATATATATATATATATATATGGACACAAATAAAAATAATAACGTACGCGCTAAACGGTATATTTTCTAGTAAATATTACTAAGGACTATTTTCTTATTAAACGAATACGTATGACCCGAGGTAATATTTATAAGACTTAACGACATATTTCAAGGTTTTCAATACAAGGAATTTAACGCTAACACTTTTTAACGAGATAGTACGACAAGTTATATACTCCTATATAAGGACTTATTTTCCTAAGTATGGAAATCTATTTTTCTACGACGATAACTTGTATTTTCAAATTACGAGTGGTATGAGTATCATGTGCATGTTCATTCATTTCATTACGGCTTGATCTAAGTTAGATCATGGTTATTCATTTAGGTTGCGGCTAGTACTCGCGCCTCATTGTCCTGACTACTTTCACCTCATTTCACCGTCTTTGTACCATTACTTCGAGGTGAGTTCTCATAGCCCCGTTTTAATTCTATATTTTGATTTCAAATCCCACGGGGGAGAATACATTGCATTACTTGTTTTCGTGTACATGCCTAAGTATAAAATTCATACATTGCTTAAGTTGCCTAATTACCACGTCTTGATAAGTCCCCTTATTATATCATGGACCGTTAATTTCTAGTACTAAGCGGGAGTGAGTGGATAGATCTATCGAGGGTGACGCCTCCATTCGTGTTTGGGTTGCTCCAAATGGAACGAATGCATTTCATGTCTTTATTATTCGAGTGCCTGGTAAACACTCATTGGGGCCAAGTATCGTCTAGCTTCGGGGTCATGAGCTTAAGAGCCAATGTATATACTTTCCGGACATCCTAATTCATGGCAATACTTATGGCATTTATACACTTGATTTTACTTTTAAACCTATGATTATTCACCAACTTTATGTTGACCGTTTTTCGCAATGTATTTCTCAGGTATCTAAGGCATTTCTCATGGCATTACATGGAGTCTCTTTGTGTATCAAGGATGACGCGTCACTTTTGGATTTCATGCACTTTGAAACTATCGTTTGATTGTACTAAACTTGTTTCTCTAAACCTTTTCTAACTTTGGGACCTATGTTTTATAACTCTGAATAATTTGAATGAATCAAACGATGTATTTTCTAAACGACACTTTAGGTCGTTCAATATATCCTGGTTGTGTGCTATGATCCGTTACACCCTCAGGTATTCCATTCCGCTGCCATTCAGGTATTTCGGGGGTGTTACAGATTGGTACCAGAGCTAAGGTTATAGCGAACTAGGTTGCATCATTGACCCTAGACTATAACCACACCATCATAGCATATCATCATTTCATCATAAGTGCATATTTACTTATTTCTGGTGATGCCATATTACGAGTTATTTATTTATTTCACCTTGATTATCACAGAGTCATGTCTTCGTATCCCGACACTGTCATACTTTACACCATATCAGATTCTGATGATGAGGGCTCTGTGTCCTCTACTGCTGTTTCACCACTTGTTTCTCCTACACCTGAGTTGCCACTTTTGGCGTCAGATGATGATACCGAACCTTTCGAGGAGGAGGAGACGGCTCCTACTCCCCATGTCCATCCTACTATACCTACTGACATACCATCATCTCCTACTACTACTGTCCATTCAGAGCCGAGACTTATGTTCCCTAGGGAGAAGACTGTTCAGGGCCCTAGGAAGAGGGTTCGTATTTCTACATCTACTTATAGGAGTCTCCCGAGTCCTACTGTGCCTACACCACCACCACCAGCCTTACCCACTACTACTACTATGCCTACCTCACTCTTGCCGCTCAGGAAGCGTGCAAGGCTTACCACTTCAGATTCACCTACCACTGAGACTGATGACTTTTCACCACCACCAGAGTACCACATAGGTGAGAGTTCTAGAGCTGCTGCGGCTAGGAGCCCTACAGCCGTCACATTAGAGGATCAGATGGGTGCTCAGCAGGAGCAAGTAGATAGGTTGGGGTATCGAGTTGATGAGATCATCACCCCTCGACTTGAGATCGTTGAGGAGCAGGTTGAGGATTTGATTCAGGGCAGGGTTAGTATTGATGTGTCTTACCATGGACTAGAGGCACGACAGTTGAGGCATCAGGAGGAGATTGAGCTACTTAGGGATGAGTTACCTGAGATTCGAGATAGAGCTCAGGCGACACAGGAGACCCAGTGGGAGCAGGTAGATGAGTTGACACTGCTTCGAGAGAGGGTAGTTGTTTTGGAGCGTAGGGATGCTTCTTCTCAGTTACGACTTGAGCATCTTGAGGAGATTGTGGTGGCGATGGATCATGAGATTCGCCGCTTGAGGGGAGAGCCTGGACCATCTAGAGCACCGTGAGGAGCCTAGACGTAGACTGGTATTATATATTAGCTTGTATTATTTTCCTAGTCCCGGGATGTGGGACATAGTTCAAGAACTTATAATCTTTTGATTGTTGTACAAACAAATATTATCAAGTGCGACTCTACTATGTGGAAATGTTGTGCTATATATTATATCGGTCCATGTAGACCGAAATTTTCATGTATTATATTCATGTGTTGTGATTATATTTATGATGTTTCGTGGTTGCTCTTTATTATTATTGTATTTATCCAGGTTGTGGTTGTATATATACATGTCGTGGTTGTATTCGTACGTGTTGGGTTGTATCGGCACAGATTGTGGTTGTATTCGTACATGTCGTGGTTGTATTTATATTTGTTGTGGTTGTATATTTATATACATGTTGTGGGTGTATATCTTTGGTACGATGACTATTTCTATTATGATTTTTCTCATGGTTATTTCCATTATGATTTATCAGAAATATGGCACCAAGGAAGGGTAAGACTGCACAGGAAACCCCCACTATGACTCAAGCCGCTATCCGCAAGTTGGTCAGGGATAGTATTGCAGAAGCTCTAGAGGTTGAGAGAGCTGAGGTTGCTGCAAGGGCTGCTGAGGTTGCTTCTAATACAGAAGTCGTAGAACCACCCACTGCTAGGCGTGGATGTACATGGAAAGATTTCAAGATTAGTGATCCCGTCAAATTTAAGGGCACCGAAGGAGCGGTTGCTCTAATCCGCTGGTTTGAAAAGACTGAGAATGTATTTCTCATGTGTGAATGCCCGGATGTCAGCAAGGTGAAGTTTGCTACAGGTATGCTTCTTGATGAAGCTATGTCTTGGTGGAATTCGTATGCTCAGCCGATTGGTATGGAAAATGCTCACAAACTCACTTGGGATCAATTCAAGAAATTGATGACAAAGAAGTTTTGCCCTCGTACTGAGGTGCAAAAGATGGAAACGGAATTTTATGAGCTTGTGACTAAAGGCGATGACATTGAGACTTATTTCAGGAGATTTCAGGAGTTGGCTGCACTGTGTCCAACTATGGTTCCCGACGATGAGAAAAAGATGGAAAACTTTGTTGGTGGATTGCCTGAAAGTATTCGAGGTGATGTGATTTCTTTTGATCCTCAATCAATGGAAGAGGCTATTCGTATAACTCAGAAACTCATGGTTCAAGTGGTCAAAGGGAAAGCTGCTGTCAACAACAATAACCGTTCAAACAACACCAACTACACCAACACTCGGAACAACAACAACTATAACAACAATCGGAACCGCAACTATCCCAACAACCGAAACAACAATCCAAACAACAACAACAACAACAACAAGAGGAGGTTTGATTACAACCAAGGTGGATTTGCTGTTCAGCCGCCACCTAAGAGACAGGAAGTAGCAAAGGTTTATGCTGCAGGACCAAATGACAGAAAAGGTTACACTGGTACCCTACCTAAGTGCGAAAGGTGTCAGAAGCATCATAACCCAGGTCGTTGTCCAGATATTTGTGGCAATTGCAAGAAGCTTGGTCACCACATCAAAGATTGTAGATTTCCAATCGTGGGTGACAATCAGAAACCACCGGTAACATGTTTTGGCTGTGGAGAACTCGGACACTTTAAGAATGAGTGCCCAAAGAAGAAGAATCAAGGAACTGGAAACCAAAATGGAATGGCTCGAGGAAGAGCTTATGTCATGGGAGGAGACGATGTCAAAGAAGACCCGAATGTTGTTGCGGGTACGTTCCTCGTTAATAATCGTTATGCATCCATTTTATTTGATTCAGGAGCGGATAGAAGTTTTGTGTCTATTGCATTTGCACCTTTGCTTAACATAGAACCGACCCCATTAGACATTTCCTATATCGTTGAATTAGCCGATGGATCTTTAGTTAACACCAACACCATTATCCGTGGTTGCACTATAAATTTCCTAAACCATCCATTCAATATAGACCTTATGCCCGTAGAACTTGGAAGTTTCGACGTTGTGATCGGTATGGATTGGTTATCTCGGCATCGAGCGAGAATTATTTGTGATGAGAAAGTTGTTCACCTTCCTTATAACGGTGAAACTTTGGTTGTTCGCGGAGAGCGAAGTGGAACTAGACTCAGTATTATATCGTGCATTAAAACCGAGAAGTACATAAAGAAAGGTTGTTATGCATTCTTGGCTCACATCACGGAGAAGAAGTCGGATGAGAAACGACTTGAAGATGTGCCAATTGTTAAGGAATTTCAAGAAGTTTTTCCGGAAGAATTGCCAGGACTTCCGCCTACACGACAAGTTGAGTTTCAAATTGAATTAGTGCCAGGAGCTGCACCAATTGCACGAGCACCGTATAGACTTGCACCTTCGGAAATGCAAGAATTGTCGAATCAATTGCAAGAACTTTTGGACAAAGGATTCATTAGACCGAGTTCCTCGCCTTGGGGAGCACCGGTTTTGTTTGTGAAAAAGAAGGACGGAACCTTCAGAATGTGCATCGACTATCGTGAGCTGAACAAGTTAACGATTAAGAACCGTTATCCACTCCCAAGAATTGACGACTTGTTCGACCAGTTACAAGGTTCTAGTTTTTATTCCAAGATTGATTTAAGATCCGGTTACCATCAACTTAGAGTTCGGGAAGAGGATATCCCGAAGACGGCATTTAGAACACGTTATGGTCATTATGAATTTCAAGTGATGCCTTTTGGATTAACTAACGCACCTGCGGTATTTATGGATCTCATGCATAGGGTGTGCAAACCGTATCTCGATAAGTTTGTGATCGTATTCATTGACGATATCTTGATTTATTCCAAGAGTAAGGAAGAACACGAAGAACATCTCAGGACAATCCTGGATCTACTCAAGAAGGAGCAATTGTATGCCAAATTTTCTAAGTGTGATTTTTGGATACGTAGAGTCCAATTTCTTGGTCACGTCATTGATAGCCAAGGTTTACAAGTCGACCCGGCAAAGATCGAGGCAGTTAAGGATTGGGCTACGCCCAAGTCTCCTACGGAAATTCGTCAATTTCTAGGACTTGCCGGATATTACAGAAGGTTTATTGAAGGGTTTTCTAAGATAGCGAAGTCGTTGACGAAACTGACACAAAAGAATGAGAAGTACGAGTGGGGAGAAAAACAAGAGTCCGCGTTTCAACTATTGAAACAAAAGCTTTGTAGCGCGCCGATTTTGTCACTACCTGAAGGTATTGAGAACTTTGTGGTATATTGCGATGCTTCGCATCAAGGACTTGGAGCTGTGTTAATGCAACACGAGAAGGTGATAGCTTATGCATCTAGACAGCTTAAGATACACGAGAAGAATTACACTACTCATGACTTGGAATTGGGTGCGGTAGTTTTTGCACTCAAGATTTGGAGGCACTACCTTTATGGTACAAAGTGTGTAATTTTTACCGACCACAAGAGCTTACAGCATATACTCGATCAGAAGGAACTTAATATGAGACAACGTCGTTGGCTAGAATTGTTGAGTGATCACGATTGTGAAATTCGATATCACCCAGGGAAAGCGAATGTTGTAGCAGATGCACTTAGCCGAAAAGAACGACTCAAACCTTTGAGAGTCAGGTCATTGGGAATGACTATCATTTCGCCATTGCCATCGAAAATTCTAGAAGCTCAGATTGAGGCTCTCAAAGAAGAAAACCGACCGCATGAGAAACTTTATGGTATGCCAGAAAGCGATAATGGCTTTGTAAAGAGATCGGATGGAGTGTTATGCTTCAAGGACCGAAGTTGGATACCACTCTATGGCGGAGTGCGAGAATTGATTATGCATGAATCACACAAGTCGAAGTACTCTATTCATCCAGGTTCTGATAAGATGTATCAGGATCTCAAAAAGTTTTATTGATGGCCGAATATGAAAGCAGAGATTGCTACGTACGTCAGTAAATGTCTTACTTGTGCTAAAGTGAAAGCCGAACACCAGAAACCGTCAGGGTTACTTCAACAACCAGAGATTCCACAATGGAAGTGGGAACGTATTGCTATGGACTTTGTCACTAAACTTCCTAAGACGTCAGGAGGTTTCGATGCTATTTGGGTAATCGTTGATCGACTTACCAAATCAGCTCATTTCATACCCATTAGAGAGACTTATTCAATGGAACAACTCGCTAGACTTTATGTCAAGGAAATAGTCTCAAGACACGGTGCACCAGTTTCCATCATTTCCGACAGAGATAGTCGTTTTACTTCGAACTTTTGGCGGTCATTACAAGATTCTTTTGGATCCAAGTTAGACATGAGCACTGCTTACCATCCTCAGACCGATGGTCAGAGTGAGAGAACTATACAAACACTTGAGGACATGCTTAGAGCATGTGTGATTGACTTTGGAAATGGTTGGGCTAACCATTTGCCGTTGATCGAGTTTTCTTACAACAACAGTTACCATTCGAGCATTAAGGTTGCACCATTTGAGGCACTTTATGGTCGTAAGTGTCGATCTCCAGTTTGTTGGGCCGAAGTCGGTGAAGTACAATGTACTGGCCCGGAGATGGTACAAGAAACAACAGAAAAGATAATTCAAATTCGAGAGAGACTCGAAACTGCTAGAAGTCGACAGAAAAGCTACGCCGATGTTCGACGCAAACCATTGGAATTTCAGATCGGAGACAAAGTTATGTTGAAAGTCTCGCCTTGGAAAGGCGTAATACGCTTTGGAAAACGCGGGAAATTGGACCCGAGATACATTGGACCATTCAAGATCCTGGAAAGGATTGGTCCGGTTGCTTACAAACTTGAACTTCCATCAGAACTTAGCAACGTACATAACACGTTTCATGTTTCGAACCTCAAGAAATGTCTTTCGGACGAGTCTGCCGTTATACCATTGGAAGGAATACAACTCGATGACAAGCTTAACTTTGTGGAAGAACCAGTTGAAATCATGGATCGCGAGATCAAACAATTGAAACAAAGTCGAATTCCGATCGTGAAGGTTCGCTGGAATTCTCGAAGAGGACCCGAGTTTACTTGGGAACGAGAAGACCAAATGCGACGCAAGTATCCACAACTTTTCACCGAGCCTAGTACCGAGACCAACACTAACTGAATTCAGGGACTGAATTCCTTTTTGGATGGGCGACTGTCACAACCCACAATTTCAGGTCATTTTTCCAAACTTCGATATTCTACTATTCACAAATTACTATTCATCGATCACTATTCATCGTTTTACTATTCATCGTTTTTGAGGTCAATTTGACATTCCGAGACATATTCAGAAATTTTACTATTCACTTGACACTATTCATTTCCGAGGGAAAACTACTATTCATGTGCATTACTCATGTCATCGTAAATTCAGTTTACGAGTGTTCAAATTCGCGTAACCGTATTGGTTCAGGAGCGAATTCATGCATTATTGTCAGGGACACTTCATACGGACTAGAAATAGTCTGCAATTCATCATTAGGGCACTTGCATACTATTCCACTCGTAGGATATCTAAATTACTACTTTTGGTACGATTAACGAATTACGTACGTTTATTTCAATAAACGCTAATACGCGAGCTATAAATGTGTCTAACATGTCCGACACTCTCGATTTTGATCTTAATACGTTTTTATACTCATTTCTATAATATAAAAACTATAATATTAATTTACCCGGTATTTTGGAAATTTAACTAATACGTATCGTACGCTTAACTTAATAACGACGGTTTTCATCAAAATTGAACGATAATCACCCTAACTCTCCGTACTTGTACCCGACTTATTTTTACAACTTTTATAACTTTATTTCGTCCCGAATAACTTCAACAAAACTTATTTTTAACAAACCCGGTACCCGATTAAACCTTAAACCTAAACCTAACCTAACTATACTTAATTACTAACACTAATATTTACTAATTAACTACCCAACACCCTCCCCATTTCCCTCACCAAAACCGGCCACCCCCCCCCTCTAAAGTCTTCAAGCCTTAATAACTCACCAAACCAATTAAATGCTCACCAAACTTATGTCTCTAGTATATATTAAACTTTTTTCACACTAGTTATCACAAAATCATTTTTTACTTACACTTAGCAAACTTTTCTCTCTTTTCTTGGTGTTTTGGTTCGAATTGGGTTAAACAAGGAGCAAGGAGAAGAAATTTTACAAGATCATTTCATAAACTAGTTAGTATAATCATCCTTGTTAGAGTTTTGAAATAAAAACTCAAGGATTAGTAAGCTTTTTATCATCTAAACTCTCTAAACCACCAAGTAAGTATACAAACTCATTTTTATGATTTTTACAAGTTATTATTATGTCCATATATTTTTTCTTATAAGATCTTGCACATGTATCAATTTGTACCACTTCATTTTGTATATTTTAACTTTGAAACCCTAGAAATGGAAACATATGAAACTCTTGTTAGACCTAGTGGTATGATGATATTTTAGGACCCATGACACCCTAAGAAGGTGTATGGTAGGATTAGATTAGTCTTGTGGTGTTTGAAAGTGGATTGATGGATGATGGAACTAGATTAGAGACTTGGAAATGATTTTTGGAACTTTTGAAATACCTACTGTCCTTATTTTAAATTCGTGGGAAAATCAGTAAGTGATGACTAAGTTTTGACCAAAGATTTAGAAAATACATTCAAAAACGAAACTTTAGGCGAAAGAACGGATTAAAACGAGTTTATAACGAAGGAGTTATGATTTTTGCAAACTTAACGACGAAAACTACTTTTTCAGAAAACTGCTTGCTGTTTGGCAGAATACAATGGGTATTTTGAGGTATTAAACGTAACTTAAAAGAGCCGAGTTATCTAAAATGTACTAGTATATACAAAGACGAATCCGTGGACATAAAGAACAAGGAAAACGGGCTTGAAACGACAAAGTTATGACCATTCTAACATCGTCAAACTATATATATATATATATATATATATATATGGACACAAATAAAAATAATAACGTACGCGCTAAACGGTATATTTTCTAGTAAATATTACTAAGGACTATTTTCTTATTAAACGAATACGTATGACCCGAGGTAATATTTATAAGACTTAACGACATATTTCAAGGTTTTCAATACAAGGAATTTAACGCTAACACTTTTTAACGAGATAGTACGACAAGTTATATACTCCTATATAAGGACTTATTTTCCTAAGTATGGAAATCTATTTTTCTACGACGATAACTTGTATTTTCAAATTACGAGTGGTATGAGTATCATGTGCATGTTCATTCATTTCATTACGGCTTGATCTAAGTTAGATCATGGTTATTCATTTAGGTTGCGGCTAGTACTCGCGCCTCATTGTCCTGACTACTTTCACCTCATTTCACCGTCTTTGTACCATTACTTCGAGGTGAGTTCTCATAGCCCCGTTTTAATTCTATATTTTGATTTCAAATCCCACGGGGGAGAATACATTGCATTACTTGTTTTCGTGTACATGCCTAAGTATAAAATTCATACATTGCTTAAGTTGCCTAATTACCACGTCTTGATAAGTCCCCTTATTATATCATGGACCGTTAATTTCTAGTACTAAGCGGGAGTGAGTGGATAGATCTATCGAGGGTGACGCCTCCATTCGTGTTTGGGTTGCTCCAAATGGAACGAATGCATTTCATGTCTTTATTATTCGAGTGCCTGGTAAACACTCATTGGGGCCAAGTATCGTCTAGCTTCGGGGTCATGAGCTTAAGAGCCAATGTATATACTTTCCGGACATCCTAATTCATGGCAATACTTATGGCATTTATACACTTGATTTTACTTTTAAACCTATGATTATTCACCAACTTTATGTTGACCGTTTTTCGCAATGTATTTCTCAGGTATCTAAGGCATTTCTCATGGCATTACATGGAGTCTCTTTGTGTATCAAGGATGACGCGTCACTTTTGGATTTCATGCACTTTGAAACTATCGTTTGATTGTACTAAACTTGTTTCTCTAAACCTTTTCTAACTTTGGGACCTATGTTTTATAACTCTGAATAATTTGAATGAATCAAACGATGTATTTTCTAAACGACACTTTAGGTCGTTCAATATATCCTGGTTGTGTGCTATGATCCGTTACACCCTCAGGTATTCCATTCCGCTGCCATTCAGGTATTTCGGGGGTGTTACATAAGTGTATAGTGCCTTTAACGTATTGGAAGACACGCTTAACCGCTTCTAGGTGAGAGGTTTTGGGATCCTCTTGAAAACGGGCACAAAGGCAGACACTAAACATGATGTCGGGTCTACTTGCCGTCAAGTATAGTAAACTACCTATCATTCCTCTATACTTGGTGTTATCTACGGACTCACCTTCATCATCCTTTGTGAGCTTTACCTCCGTAGACATGGGAGTTTTCATGGGTTTTGAGTCTTCTAGGCCAAACTTCTTAAGCATTTCCTTAATGTACTTATATTGGTTAAAAAATATTCCATTTCTAATTGTTTTATTTGTAATCCTAGGAAGAAGTTAAGTTCACCCATCATACTCATCTCAAACTCATCATGCATGATTTTGGCAAATTCATCACACATGTCTTGAAAAGTCGATCCAAATATAATGTCATCAACATATATTTGGACAATGATGAGATTTGGGTCTTTCCTTTTAGTGAAAAGAGTATTATCTACCATTCCCATGGAATAATCATGTTTAATAAGAAAAGCTTTTAATCGATCATACCAAACTTTGGGAGCTTGTTTGAGTCCATACAAAGCTTTCTTTAACTTATAAACATAATCAGGTTTTGCGAAGTTAATGAATCCTGGAGGTTGTGCCACATATACCTCCTCATTGATAAAACCGTTAAGGAATGCACTTTTCACATCCATTTGGAATAACTTAAAATCTAGGGCGCAAGCATAGGCAAGTAATATCCTAATCGATTCTAGTCTAGCTACAGGGGCATAAGTTTCGTCATAATCAATTCCTTCTTGTTGATTATAACCTTGGGCAACTAACCTAGCTTTATTCCTAGTAACTATTCCATTCTCGTCTAACTTATTCCTATATACCCATTTGGTTCCTATGATGGTCATATCCTTTGGATTTGGGACTAATTCCCAAACATCATTCGCCTTAAATTGATTTAATTCTTCTTGCATAGCTATAACCCAACTTTCATCCTTTAAAGCCTCGCTAATATTCTTAGGTTCTATTGCTGAGAGGAAACAAAAGAAATTATTTTTATCTTGGGCTTGTGACCTAAGGGTTCTTTGGTTAAGATGTCCTATTATATTATCTAATGGATGAGATCTAGATTCTTTAATATTAACAATTTCGTTATTTTCTAAGTGAATGTCTTCATTATCATTTCCTATGGGTTTTGTTTTACTAACCTCAATAGCTTCATCTTCGATTAAATCATCATCTTCTAAAGGTAATGTTTTAGGAGGTGGTGGTGTTTCATCAAATGTTACATTTAGTGATTCCTTTACTTTCATGGAGTGTTTGTTAAGTATTATATATGCTTTGCTATTTTGTGAGTATCCTAAAAATATTCCTTTATATGATTTTGGATCAAACTTAGTGAGATAGTCCTTAGTGTTTAAAATATAGCATTTACTTCCAAATATCTTAAAGTAGCTTAAGTTTGGTTTTCTACCTCTTAATAACTCATAAGGAGTTTTTCCTAGAATTCTTCTAATTGATACCCTATTTAAAATATAAGTTGATGTATCTACGGCGTGACACCAAAATTTTTGTTGGATGGATTGTTCATTTAACATAGTTCTACTCATTTCTTGTAGTGATCTATTTTT
The DNA here is from genome assembly GCA_030686995.1 of Artemisia argyi. Taxonomy (NCBI): domain Eukaryota; kingdom Viridiplantae; phylum Streptophyta; class Magnoliopsida; order Asterales; family Asteraceae; genus Artemisia; species Artemisia argyi. The sequence continues at coordinate 117,785,185 of CM060691.1, read as the reverse complement.
TCTTTCTACTACGCCATTTGATTGAGGAGTACGAGGAGCGGAGAAATTGTGAGATATTCTATTTAGCTCGCAATATTTTCCGAATTGTACTTCGTTATCAAATTCCCTACCATGGTCCGTCCTAATGGCAACTATTGAGCATCCTAATTTATTTTGAATCATTCTACTAAATATTTCGAATTTTTCAAAGGCTTGGGTCTTGTCACTTAAAAACCTAGTCCACGTGTATCGTGAGTAGTCATCTACTATCACTAAGGTATATTTGTTTCTTCCATAGCTCCGCACAGCGGATGGACCAAAAAGATCCATATGTAATAATTCTAGGCATCTAGTAGTGGATACTATATTCTTGGCTTTGTGACTAGCATGAGCTTGTTTTCCAATTTTACATGCATCACAAAAATGCTTGTCATATTTTAGATTAGGCAAATTTCTAACTAATTCCTTAGAGGCTAAAGATTGTATTTGTTGCATATTAGCATGTCCTAATCTCCTATGCCATAGTGTAGAATTTTCATCTAGGGTCGTTAGGCATATCCTATCCTCAGGTTTGTTTCCTAGTTTCATAACATATATGCCACATTTTCTAATTCCTCTACCTATAATTTTTCCATCCTTAACTATTTCGCTATCATCTTCGGTAAATGTGACTCTACATTTATTATCACATATTTGTCCTACACTAAGCAAGTTATATGTTAATTTATCTACATGCTCTACATTTTCAATAGTAAGTGAGTCGTGAGAGATCGTACCTTTGCCAATGATTTTTCCACGTAAGTCACTACCGAAAATAACGTTACCTCCATTGTAAGCCTTGTATGTAGAGAATAGATTGCGATTCACCGTCATGTGCCTCGAGCATCCGCTATCTTTGATCCATTCGTCAGGTTCCAAGTCAATTCCTAAACATATTTCATCGGTTTCTTTTTCCATAAAACACTTTTCGTCTCTTGGCTTTTCAAATTCTTCTTTGTCACTATCACTCCATGTTCCACAAACAAAAGCACCTTGACTTTCATAACCCGATGGCTTTAGACATTCGCCAATGAGATGATTTGGACTTCCACATCTAAAGCATTTTCTCTTTCCGTAGTTGTCACTTCTATTTCTTTGGAGTGCTTTTCTTTCGTCTCCTGATGATCTAGTGAATCTTCCTCGTCTCTTGAAGAGCTTCTTGAATTCTCTTACGGCCATTGCATATTCTTCGTCTTCACTTTTGTCACTTGAATCATCATCATCACTAGGTTCCTTTTTGGCTTTTAGAGCATTTGATTTGGTTTGTTCTTTCTTGACTTTGATCGTTTCCGAATCTCTTCTTATGATTTCTTCATGAACCTTCAAGTTGCCAATTAGTTCATCTAGTGATAACGTCATCAAGTTCTTTGATTCTTCGATTGCCGTGACCTTAGCTCGCCATTTTGGATGCAATGCCCTAAGAAATTTCCTAACACAATTTTTACTAGAAAATGTCTCATCAAGTGCTTTTAAACTTGTGATGATAGTGTTAAACTTAGCAAAAGCATTATCAATTGATTCCTCTTTCGGAATCATAAATTGTTCATATTGTTGTACAAGAAGATCTATTTTATTATCTTTGACATGGCTATTACCTTGGTGAGTAATTAGTAAAGAATCCCAAATTTCTTTGGCGGTTTTACACATAAAAATTCTTTTATATTCTTTGCGTGGTAACGCATTATAAATTACCATTTTAGCCTCATTATTTTTTGCTAATTTCTTTTTCAAATCATCATTTTGTTCTTCAAAAGATACAATTTCATTCATTTTAGTTTCAACATTATATTGAATAGGAGGAAAATCACCAAAGGTAATAATATGCCAAAGATCAAGATCTTATGATTTCACATACGTTTCGAATCTATTTTTCCAATATAAAAATCCATCACTTTCAAATAGTGGTGGTCTTTGCATAGATTGCCCTTCTAAATATTTTTCAGATTCCATAGATCGTTACAAGTTTTAAAATACAATATATTTTAAAAATCTTGCTAGACCTGGCTCTGATACCAATTGTGGAAAACTAGAAGGGGGGTTGAATAGTTTTACGTCTTTTTACTTCGTTATAAAAATTAGTTTTAGAGTTTTGCTTAGATTTTAAAAACTTAGATTCGATAATATGTGATCTCAAGTCTTGTACAATATAAACAATTAATACTACACAATATATTATGATGATAAGTAATGAAATAAGTAAGAGATGGAAAGATCGAACTGCGAGACAAGAGATTTATAGTGGTTCGGCTACAAGGACACCTTCCTTGCCCTACTCCACTCCCCGAGCACCTAACTCGAGAGTTTTCTTCACTATATCAACAAGCTCCCTTATGGCGGAGAAAACCGTACACACCAATATACACACCAATCTACACACCACTTTTCACACCACAACTTCGTCACACCTAAGTCACAACTTCTACACAACTTCTTCAAATCTATCTACTTCACAACTAACTACTCCACACCTATCTTCTTCACAACAATCTAGTACCTAGCTTATCTTCTTCACACCAAGCTACTAACTAATTACACAATCAATATCTAACACAACTATCTACAATCAAATATTCACAACAATCTTCACAAAGAATAATGTAAATGATCTTTGATGATACACCAACAACTTGGATGTGGAGATCACAACAAGTTGTAATACTTCTTGTCTTGAGGGATAGAAGTATTCTTCTCTTGCACTTGAGAGGATGAAGGTTGGATCACTTTGAAACAAAGAATTTATATACTTATGATCAAAGGATAAAAGAATGGATATTTGGATCTAGATCAGAAAGTTTAGTAGTGCAAAAGGTGAGGAAAAAATTCAGGTTTAAGGTGGTATTTATAGGCAACAGAATCTGACAGAGGAGCGTGGCCGGTCCCCTTAAATCATGGCCGGCCCCCTTAAAATTAAGGGGACCGCCCTTTGTAATTAAGGGGGCCGCCCAGCTGAAACGGCCAGATTCTTTGTCTTTTAGTGGGGAAAGTTTATTTGGTGAAAAACTAACTGATTTTGGTTAAAAATTTGAATTCATATATTTAGTATGAATAAAACATTTTTCTTTATTACCAAAAGTGTTTTTCAAAAATATATAATATGTTTATATAATTAAATAAACTTTGTAATGCTTAATTAAACTTTCCTTTGATCATAAAATACACTAAACACTTTGTTTATTCATACCTTAAGTGATTTGGATGTAAAGAGAAATATTAATCACTAAATACTTGTTTATGTCACAAGTTTTAGTTCTATGAGTTTATATTTTGTGATAATTAAAACATAGAGATATTGATAACATGTTAATAATGTTTTTAGGCATTATTTATGTCAACAGCATACAACACAGCTAATAATTCTTTTTCAGTGGTGGTGTAATGACTTTGAGCCTCGGTCATAGTTTTGCTCGCATAGTGTATAGGCTGACAGTGTTTTGTTTTTCGTTGCCCCAAGACTGCCCCTATCGCATAATCACTCGCATCACACATGAGTTCGAAGGGCAAGTCCCAATCAGGGGCAACAAGAATCGGTGCCTCAGTAAGCTTTTTCTTCAATGTTTCAAAAGCTTCGATGCACTCGGGGGAGAAGATGAAAGGAGCATCCTTCTCGAGGAGATGGGTCATAGGCCGGGCGATTTTGGAAAAATCTTGAATGAACCTATGATAGAAACTGGCATGACCCAAAAAGCTCTTAACACCTTTGACGGTAGTAGGATGAGGTAATTTTGCTATGACATCAACTTTGGCTTTGTCAACCTCAATCCCATTCTTTGAAATTTTATGGCCGAGGACAATGCCCTCTTTGACCATAAAGTGACTCTTCTCCCAATTTAGACATAACTTTGTGTCTTCACAACGTTTGAGCATGTTGTCTAAATGGGAGAGACATGTTTGTAACGAATCCCCAATGACCGAAAAATCGTCCATAAAGACCTCCATAGTTTTCCCGATCATGTCGGAAAATATGGCCATCATACATCTTTGAAACGTGCCCGGAGCATTACGTAAACCAAATGGCATACGTTTATAAGCAAAAGTTCCATAGGGGCACGTGAAAGTGGTCTTTTCTTGATCTTGCGGATCAATGGGAATCTGAAAGTAACCCGAGAAACCATCGAGGAAGCAATAGTACTCATTCCCCGCTAATTTCTCGAGCATCTGATCCATAAAGGGCAGAGGAAAATGGTCTTTGCGGGTGGCGTCATTTAATTTGCGATAGTCAATGCAGACATGCCAACCCGTAACCAATCGAGTTGAAATCAACTCGTTTTCCTCATTTGTGACAACAGTAATGCCACCCTTTTTTGAAACACAATGTATTGGGCTAACCCAAGGACTGTCCGAGATAGGGTAAATCAATCCGGCATCAAGAAGTTTTAAAACTTCTTATTTGATCACCTCATGAATTTTTGGATTCACCCTTCTTTGCTGTTGGACTGCTGGTTTGAAGTTATCCTCCATTAAAATCTTGTGGGTACAAAATTCAGGGTCAATGCCCTTGATGTCGGAGAGTCGCCAAGCAATTGCTTGTTTATGTGACTTCAAAACCTTTATTAGAGCAGCCTTTTCCTCAACACTTAAATCTTTAGCAATTATGATGGGTAATTTATCATCACCCTCCAGAAATGCATATTCAAGATGAGGCGGCAAGTCCTTAAGTTCAACCTCAGGGAGGTCATCAGTTTTCTCAACATTTTTGACTTCCTCTTTATGAAGTTGTTGTGGTAGAACAGGAAGAGGAGAGGGATCTTCGTTTAACAATTTCAAAAGGATAAGAATATCCCTCTCGGGGTCAATCTCTTGGTTATCGATTCCATCAGGAATCGAATAACTTTTGAGAAAGGACTCAATCTCTTCTAAGATGAAGTCACTTCCCTCAAACGGAGTGAGGGAAGGAGAAGAATTGGCAATGATGGGATAAGAAGATGGAGTGAAGTTTTCACTCGTAGAATCATCAATGAAACCTAAAACCTCTTGAGCGTACTCCTCAACCGCAACATCGATGACATCTATTCGGTTTACCGATTCAGAGTCATAATTGGAGGAGTACCTCGATGTTTGATCGTGGTTGAAGGTGATTGCTTCAGTTCCAATACGCAATGTGATCTCTTGCTCAAATACATCGATGAGAGCACGCCCAGTTCTAAGGAATCCCCTTCCAAGAATGAGAGGGACCCTTGAATCGGCATCAAAGTCAACAATCACAAAATCTGCTGGAAAATGGAACTTTCCCACTTTAACGAATACGTCCTCGGCTATGCCAAGTGGACGAGAAATCGAACGATCGGCAAGCTCTAAAGTCATGCACGTGGGAGTGAGTTCGGGAAGAGAGAGTTTCTTCCACACAGAATATGGCATCAGGTTAATGCTAGCACCTAGATGGCCAAGGCGAAGCATTCAACCATACCCGGAAAAATACAAGGAATGAGAAATTTTCTAGGGTCTCCAAGCTTTTCGGGAAGCTTTTTCAAGAGAACTGCTGAGCAATGCTCATTCAACGGAGTTCTAGCCATCTCAAAGAGTTTTTCCTTATTACTTAATAGATTTTTGATTGTTGATGCAAACTTGGGCATCAAGAGAATAGCATCCGCGAAGCTAATGTCAAAATGCAAATCTTGAAAGATTTGGAAAAATTTATCCATTTGGTGACTAGCTTTTTCACGGAGCTTTTGTTCATTGAGACGTGATGGGTAAGGAATAGAAGTTTTGGATTTAGGGTTGTCCACTGGAGTTTCAGGTGGTTCAAAAATAACTCCATGCTTGCATCTGGTTTCTGGAATAACCTGAGGTTGGACGTGTGCGGTACTTCGTGAGCTAGGAGTTTGCACCTTGTCCTTTGTCACCTCAGGTTCACGTTCCACTACCTTTGGAGGAGATGAAGAAGAGGTTCATCATAAGAAGCACCACTTCTAGTTGTGATCGCCTTAGCATCACCCCTCGGGTTAGCGATCGTGTTGCTCGGAAGTGTTCCTGAGCCCGAGGGTCGTTCATTTAAAGACTTCTTGATTTTAGAAATCTGGCTAACCAACAACTTGTTCATCTCTTCTTGGGATTTCATGAATTGTTTTAACAACTCGTCAGATGAAGGCCCAGTTGGAACAATGGCTTGATTTTGGTTATTAAAATTTTGAGCACGATTGTTCTAATTGGGGCCTTGATTTTGAAAACTACCCTGATTAGGGTTGTTGTTTCCATGAAAATACCCGGGGTTGAAATTACCCTGACCTTGGTTTCTATTAAAGTTTCCTTGATGTTGGAAACCTTGATTTTGGAAACCTTGGTTTTGATTTTGAAAACCGTGACCCTGATGGAAGTTACCTTGGTTTTGAAAACCTTGGTTCATTCTATTTTGATTCTGGTTACGGTTTTGGACATTTTGGTTTTGATTAAAACCAGGAGGTCCAGGGTAATGATTAGGACGATAATTCGGGTCTATAGGAGGGCGGTATTGATTGCCTCCTTGATTAGATGACCGGCTACAGCATGAGCTTTAAACGGAGAACCATCAGTAGCTGTGCAACTGTAGTAGGCATGCGGCCCACCACAAGTTACACAAACTTCCACTTTTTTAACCTCAGCAGGTGGAGGATGTTGTGGAAAAGAGACTTTCTTTTGCTGGGCGAGAACCAAAGCTTGAATAGCCTCAGTAAGCTTGTCAATCTTAGCATCGGTGCTAGACTGACTCATAGGAGATGAAGTGGAAGGACCCGCACTAATTTGGGAAACAACCGGCTTGCTTCGTGTAGAGCGGACCTTGGACTTGTTCTCGATGATTGCTAAGGCTTCTTTGGTGGTTCTACTCAAAAAGTTACCTCCCGCGGAGGCATTGAGAGAATCCTGATCAACTTGGCTCACGCCATTGTAGAAAGTATTGAGTTACATCAACTCGGAGAAACCATGATGTGGACACTTGCGAAGTAATTCTTTGAAACGATCCCACGCTTCACCAAATGATTCATCATATTTTTTAGTGAACTTGGTGATTTCATTTTTAAGACTCGTGGTCTTAGAAGGTGGGAAGAATTCATTTACAAACTTTTTTACCAAGTCTTCCCATGTCTCAATAGATCGAGGGGGTTGTTTCTTAAGCCAAATCCGGGCTTGACCCTCGAGGGAGAATGGGAAGAGAAGAAGCTTGATTGCTTCACACGGGACATTCTTGTACTTGATGGTTGATGTGATTTTATTGAACCATCGAATGTGAGCATGAGGATCGTCCCTCTCAAAACCGTAGAATTGACTTGAGGTTACAAGATTGAGTAACCCGGTTTTGAGCTCAAAACTATCAGCCACGATGGCTGGAACAACAATAGCGTCTCTATAACCCTCGATGGGTGCTTGGAGAAGCTCACACATGGGGCGGTCTTCCGCCATGGTTACAGCTGAAGTGTAAACAGTACGGATCTCAGATCCGACTGTTGGTGCTGAACGTCTACGATGTCTTCTAGGAATTCTTACAAGCTCACGTAATGGGCTAGTAGACCTAGAAGAGCGAGTGCGCATGCACTAAGGATAAAAATCAATCAAAACAAAGTCGAGGCAAAACCACATTGAACTTAAACAAATAATCACAAGTAAGTGGCTTCTTTAAGAAAGGTACACCACCTACAGGGATACAAAGGCAAGTTTTAATCTTTTGTTTGAGAACTTATTATATTCACACCCCCAGTTAGTAGGTGTTCTGTCTTGGTTTGCGACGGTTTATTTTTATGTAATTATTATTCACAAGAAAAGACGAATGTTTTTGGGTTTTTGTGTATGGGTAAAAAAAACTTTTGGACAATATTTTTGGTATCGTTTCGTTTACCAAAATCGTATCACTTTAAGAATCACCTAAAAAGAAACGCGATATAGAAAACGTAACGATCCATTTTGTTTGTTTTTGATATTTTTGGTGTTGTTAACACTTTAGGAAAAGTGTTAATGACGTTTTTGTTTTATGATTAAGATTTACAAAAAGTGGTGGAGTTTATACAATGATGTGAAAAATCACTAATCTCTAAAAAAACGTGTGCAGAGACGCAGCAGCCTCCCCGGCAGCGGCGCCAAATTTTGATCGGTCCTAAACGGTCAACTAAATTGACCAGGTGATGGTCAACCAAGTCAAACGTCAAAAACCAACTAACCAAGGAGTTTAGTGAATCCTCGGGTCATTATGTCTCGACGAGGCGTGCAATTGTATTTGTGAACGTTTTAAATGATCGGGTGATTAATCAGAAGGGTTAGGAATTTGATTATTATAATTACACTACGAGATTATGATGGAAAATAACTTAGAAACACTTTATTAACAATTACTAATTATCAGATAACCTAAAAACGTGATTTAACCTAAAAACGCGCGTTTGAGTTTAAAATAAACGCGAACGCGCAAATTAAAAAGTGGAACGGGAGTAAACAAAGTCCTACGAATGTGAAAATTATATTTTTACAATCCTAGTTTTATAAGAAAACTTTTGGAAAATTAAAATTATTTTTACAACTATTTAATTAATTACTATTAATTAATTACTAATTATTAATTACTTTTTAATTAACTAAATTATCCTAAATTACAAATAATTATGAAGTTTAACTAGAAAAATGAAAATTGAATTTAGAAAAATCTAAAATATTATAAATCTAATTTTAAAACAGAAAATCTATTTTCCTACTTTTTAATTAATTATTACTAATTAAAACTAATTATTTAATTAATTTAAAATAAATTAAATTATGAAAAATACTAAATGGCAAAAGAAAAATCTGAAAAAATTCCTAAAATTATTTTAAGCTATTAGAGACGTGAGAAAAAATTAAAATTGAAGTTTGCTTGTGAATAAGCAGAAAATAAGCCAGAAGGGCTTAAATAGAAGCTATCACTTTACTTATTTTTGTCTTTTTCTTGTTTTTCTTTTACAATACTATTAAACAACTAAAAATATGAAACTTTTATGAAGGAAATTTCAATGGAACTTATTAATAAGCTGTGTGCAACCAAAAATTCTTAACAGTGCTTATTATGAGTTTATGAGGTACAAAAGCTGTCAAACAAGCAACTAGCTGAGAACCATGAGCACAATAAGCTACTACTACTGAGATGTACTGAAAACAAACAGAAAAAGCTGAAAAAGCACAATGAACAAGAAGCTAAACTCAAATAAGCAATTCCAAAGCCACCTGTGAAGAACTCAGACCTGCAGGGCTTTTTGAAGGGAAGTTTAGCTTATTGAATAAGCTAATATTCCAGAAATAGGCCTGGAACAAACAAGTTGGGCTAGATGGCTTTCCAAAAAACCAGAGCTCATACAATGGGGTCCATTGAGGAGCTTATAAAGGGCCTAAAAAAAGCTTGTCACCTCCTGAGTTGGTTAATGTGCACAGGCATTGGTACAAGTTACAAGAGTAAATTTTGCTTATTAACTAGGCTGCAATACACAAACTAAGTACTAAATCCTTGAGTTTGACAGATTAGCTTTACAAAGAATCAATTTTAACTAGCTGGGTCCAAGTAAAGAGCTTATTATGAGCTTATGAACCAAGCTCACCTACACTGATGAATCAGTGTAGGGAGTGAGTTTGAACAACCTAGAAATCCTAATTAAGCTATCTTAATAAGTAGATAATGGAAAGACACTAGCATATATCACAACTTGATCAGAAGGGCTTCTGAAAACCAAAATTAGCTAAGGCTAAAGCTCATGAGTGAGTACAATAGGGGTTTGTAAAAACAGGCTCAAAAGCCAAATTCCCCTGGTGCAGGGCATTTTATCTCAAAACAGGCCATTTGAGGATAAAATCTAAGTGACCAAATAAACTTAAATTTGCAATTTTCTTTTTGTATATGATAAACAAGCTGGCAAGTGGGTCAAATTAACAAAAGTTACCTCATCCCCTCCACAATTAAATCCTACAACTTGTTTTGAAATCTGTCTCAACTCTGCAGTATGCAAATTTTGACTTTTTTGAATTATCCTTCTCAGTTGACTTTGGTGAGGTTTTGTTTGAGGGTTCCTAGATTATTGATTATGTTGTTTTACCCTAAAATGTAACAAGATTAGGTTACTCTAACTACTTATGCACCGACGTGAGAGATTAAGGATCCTAAAATTCTAACAGTGCTTGATAAAATTGAGATAAAAGCTAACTTTGACTTTTCTAACTAATGACCTCTTGTTTTATGTTTTTATTACACTATATTAGCCCTGAGAATGATGTCTAAACAACTTTTACCCACTGAAACTCACAAGAATTCAGTTAAACATGCACATCCAAACACCCCTTAATAGCAAACTGATTTGAAGATTAACAATGAAATTAACAAAAATCAATAACACACTAATTATCTAAGCTATGATAAACTAAATGGGGCTCTCATACACAGATTCAAGCAGCAAATTGCATCAATGATCATATAATTATGAATTATGATAAAAAGGAGAGTTGTGACCTATTTGTCATCCATTGCAAAGAACCATCTGAGAACTATGACCAAGAACAACCTATGCATCTCCCAAGAGATTCTAAACCATAAACATAATCAACTCTGCAACTTCTCTTCTGCTTCCTTCTTCCAATTTTTATATATTTTTTTTGAACTTTGCTTTGTATTTTTCCATTTTTTTTTCTTTTCTGAACTTTCTTTCTTTTGATTCACATAATTTTTGCAAGCTTAAACTTAACAATCTGAGATCATTTTAGTAACAATTTAAGACAATAATGAGAAATTTGAGATTATATAAAACTGAAAATGGAGTACAAGGTTTTCAATAGAAACTGAGACAATACATTAACTTTTAAAAATACATTACAATATTAAAACTAAGCTAAGGAAAAATTAAGACATGCCTCACAGGCTTACAATTGAAGGATTACTTATAATAAAAAAAATAAACATACTAGCTTCTTCCCTCCTTTTTGCTTCTTTCCTTTCTGTCTTTCCCGGGATTAAATCCCCTCCATTTGATTGAACTTGGATTATCCTCAGCCCTTGGATTGGATTAGGGCATATAGAGAGGTGTTGGATTGTCAACGTGGAGGAGGGGGGAGGTAATGATGAGTGTTAGGGGTTGACTTTGTGATGGAGGTGGAGTAGGGTGGTTAATAGGTTGCTTGGGGAATGGAGGGGGGACAGGGATGTTGGAGGTGCAGGGTGGATTTTGTCTGGTGTTGGCGGCAAAAAGAAGGGGAAGGGGGGGGGGGTTGACTTTGTTGTTTGACCCTACACTTTTTATTAATAAAAGGGAATGGGGTGGGCTTGGTTGTGTTGGGTCTGGGTGTTGTTTGGACCAGGGGGTAGGGGTAAATGGGTAGAAGGGTTTTGGGTTTATATTTAAACAAAGGTCCATTTGGTATTATAGCTAAAAATCACAAAGACCAATGTTGTTATTTCCTGAAATTTGGGGGGCTGAAGTGTATCATTCCCAAAGTACTCCTGAGGACCAAACTTGCCATATACCAATAACACATGGACCAATTTTCACATTTTCCACATTTCAAAATTTTCAGGGACCACTTTTTCCAAATTTCAAACTGCAGGGACCAAACTTGTAATTTTCCAAAGTTTTCACCTAAGGATTAAATTTGATTAAAATTTTGACTTTTAAATGCCTTTGGTTGACTTTCCTTTCAAAACAAATGCTCAGGGACTAGTTTTGTAAATTTTTGAAAGTTGGGGGACTGAAACTGCCAATTGTGCAAACTTTGTTTGTTTTTCATTGCTTTTACTCATTTTGCATCTGAAATGTATAAAACACAATCCCTGGGATATTTTTTGTATTTTGAGGCATATTTGAGCGTTTTTGGATGTTTTGGCTGTTTAAATACGACAAAAATGATGAGTGTTTGAGCACTCATCAATACTCTTTGTAATTTTCATTCTAAAAAAGATGAGAATTTTAGGGTCAAACTTAATAAACCCTAACACGACTTTTACAGTATTTTCAAGGATTTTCACCCCTTGAAACCCTTCATGTTCAATCGAGATAAGTTTCCTTTCAATTCATTCAATATGTCTATGTGTTGTTTGAATATATCTTATGCTTGTCTTGATTTTAACATGCTAGGCTTGATATTTTGTGTGTTTGCTTAGATGTAATGAAACCTAGATGTTGATTATAGGTTGATTGCTTGTTTATAGTTGTAATGGATGAATGATTTCGATGTTAGGCTTAAGAAAACTGGCAGATCTCCATTGTGTAACTTGCTTGAACGTCTTAAGAAACATGAACCAATGCGTCTAGGTTTTTATGGTTGTATTTAATGCATGAGCGAATTCTAGTGATCCCATGTTAAGAGCTTCTTGCAGGCTCTACATAGGAGTGAAGTAGGAGCTTATAGAGATGGGGAAGTACTTACGCCACCCCACGATTGGTATTAAGGAATATAACCCGTCATCCACGCAACTGTAACAAACAATTAACCTGTAAAAGATATCTAGGGAGTAGTGAAATCTAAGTAAGCACAACTCTCCCATTTACTGTTCACACCACATTAGTAATTAGCTTTATTTACATTTCTGTTATTTTATTTTGATTGCATCTTAGTTATTGGGTTAGTTGACTAGCAACTAATTCCGCCCACTCTTCCAAAACCCGAGATTTTAATTGCTTTCCATAAAATATAAAAAATACAAAAAGAATCATTCCTCACCTCTAGACCTAGTTTTTAGGCTTTCTAATCCAAGCAACACTATTCCTGAGTTGAACGATCAATCCCCCGGTACTTGTCACTATACTATACTACAACGATCAGGTACAATGCCTGGTAAGGGTTGTAAGCTTCTCGAGATCCCTCGAGAGGTAAAGCCTGGTGCATTTCCTACGCATCAAGTTTTTGGCGTCGCTGCCGGGGAATAGTTATTGTCTAGGTTAGAATTTCTTTTTATTAGGTCTACTTGCTAGATTCCTTTCTAGTAAGATTTTATTTTTATTTTTAGGTTTTCTTTAGTCTATCTTTTTCTTTGTTCCTTTGTTAGTAAATTAAGTTCATTAACTATTCCGTTCACTATTATGGAGAACGTGAATCCACCAAGTCCGACACTAGAGTTTTACCAGAAAAAATATAATTACACCAGTTTGGATATATCAAGATGGAGGAATGAAATGAGGAGGACAAGATCTTATATTGATTTTATTGAGTACCTTGAGAAATGAGGCCAAGTGCATAAGACTTTTAAAGAATTCACCTTAGGAGCTCTATCAACCGCTCAAAATGCCTCACTTAGTGAAACCTATGCACCATATGAGCCTTCACCTAGGCTAGTTTTGTATGAGCCACCTAGCTGCATGTCATGGTTAGGTACTACCATAATACAGGATGAACACATAGGTGACCTTGATGTGATGGAGGATGTAGCCGAACATGATCACATTGATCAAAAAGACCTAGGTTTTATGATCAATGATGATGAATCTCAGGAAACACATGATGAATATTTTGGGCAATTTGCATATAGCAGTCAGAATATTAAGGATGATCCTTATGATTCGGATATAGAAGTTGAGATGCCTAGAGAAGCACTTGAGATACTTGGGAAAATGTTAGGGTTAGATTATAATAAAACACATGTTGAGGATATAGGTGATCTTGACATAAGGAATGATGAAGTAAATAACATGAGCCCACAAAGTACCCCACAAGTTCTACCATCATTTGAGGCACACACACCACCCATGACTTACCCGAAAGATGCAGAAGAAACTATAGGAGCCCCGATAGAAATAGAGCCCTTAGACAAAACACAACTAAATGAAATAGGTTTGAATACTTGTAGTCACAACCTTTCTCTTAGTTCTAAGGAAGTTCCTAGTTTTGATGAACCGGAGCCTCAACCAAAACCGTTACCTAATCTTCCATCTTTAGATGTGAATTTAGGAATTGAAAAAGGTCCCGATCCACCCATCAAACCATATAGTCCAGGTAGTCTTGGGATAAAGGTAGTAGACTCTAAGCCTTCTAGGGAGGAAGCTGACACGGGAGTGGAAAATGACCTTACATGCTTACATCACCCATTCATGATTGATCATAAGAAACATTATGGGTTTAAGCCGGGTTTATTAAGCCAAGACGGATCCCCAACTAGTAGTCTCTTGAAGTTGATAGAAAATGATCCCTTTCTAGGAGAAAATCTTAATCCACCCATTAACCCGATTGAATTAGGTAAGGTTATGATGATAGGAGCACACCCCTTTGAGCATATAATTCATCCACCACTCTTTCCTCACGAGGCATACTTCCACCGAGGTGGTGTGTATCGCTACTTTTACCCGCACTTAATTCAAAGTGTAGGGAAAACCTCCTCTATTTCCATTAAATAAGGGTAGAGTCAGGCTCGTGACTCGAACAAAAACAAGCGCTTATTGGGAGGCATGATTGGTCTCAAACAGTCAGATAATATCAACCAAAGGATGGTCAACAAGGTCAAACTGCCTAAAGTCAATGCTCCGCGGAATATAGTGTTTCCCCGGGTCGTTATGTCCCGACGAGGTGTGGATGGTATCAAAAAGGGTTTGTGATCAGGTGAATTTGGACAGGAAAGGGGTAATAAAGGTTTTGAATGATTATGCTAAGAAAATACGAATGAGAACGATGTAAACAAACTATATTAACAATAACGCGAAACCTAATTAATCTAAAACGTAATCTAGAAACTTAAAATCAGAGTTTGCTCAAAGATAAGCAGAAAAATAAGCCAAACGGCTTAAATAGAAGCTATCACTTTTTTATGTTTTGGTTTTTCTTAACTTTACAAACTACTTTTACGAACGCAGCCTAAATTTTAAAAAACGTAAAAGTTTATTTAAATAAAACGCGAGCGCGCAAAATAAAACGTGAAATTTAAGCTACGATAACCCTACGGGCATGCAAATTATATTTTTATGATCCTAATGATAAAGGAAAATTTTAGAAAAAAGAAAATTATTTTTTTGACTTTTATATTATTTATTATTAATTAAAAACTAATTAAATACTAGTAAAACTAATTTAAATTATAAAAAATGCTATGTGAACAGTAAAAATTATAATTATTTTTATAAAAATACTTGAGACTACCACTAAGCTGGGAAAAATAGGAACATGCCAAAATTGCTTATAAATAAGCTGGAATTAAGCTGATAAGCTTATTAAGCTTTATAAACTAAGAACTAGTATAAATAAAATAAAGGAAAACATAAACATTAAGAACCACCTAGCCCAGATGGTGCACCCCTTTGGTTTGGTGTTGACCAGGTCAACCCAAGAGGTCACAGGTTCGACCTTGGCTAATGCCACATTTCTCTTTTTATTTTTCTTTTGATTTTTACCTTAACAAAACTGTACAACATATGAAAATAAGCAAATTATAAAACTATTACTCTTTATGAAATTTGACCAATAAGCAGATAACAAGATGAGTAAATAAGCAGTTTAACTATAAGCTTTGAAAATGAGATTTTAGTAAACTAAAAAGCTATGTAAATGATCCACTAAACTAAAATGAAGTAAGATAAAGCTAAATCTAACTGAGATTAACACAAATAAGCTAAATCAAGCAACAAATCATACTGAGATAAGCTATTGATTACAAATAAGCAAATCCAACCCCTCCTTGTTTAGCAGGCCTGATCAGGCCAAAACAGGGTACCTAGTAGGCTTGTGGGGCCCACCAGGGGGAGTCAGGGGTCCAAGGTGAGGGTGGAACCAAAAAGCTAGGCTGGTGAGCTTCTTAAAAAGCTAAGGAACTTGGGGTGGGGTCTACTGAAAAGCTCTGAAAGGGCTTATGAAAAATGCTAAAACCACACTGATGACTCAGTGTATTTGAGTTAGTATGGGTATTTTGAGGTTCAAAATAAGTATTTTCAATAAGCAACAATGGGGAAATAAGCTCATGAGCATGGAGAGTGAACAACAAGCAATTAAAATCCACAAAGATCTAATTCCAGTATAATCTAATGAACAAACTACAGGTCTAAGAAAATGAGCTTATGGAACAGATAATGGAGCAGGGCATGAACCTTGCCCTGCAGCCCAAAATAAGCCATGAGATAAGCTACTAGCAAAATCCTAAAAACAAACCAAGGTAAGGACTCACTAGACTACCTGACAGACATTAATCCCTAAAAAGATCTAAGTCTAATAATAAACACAAAATTCATGAAAAATCTTCCTAAAATTGGAAAAACGGACAAACTAACAAATTTGACTTTTTAAGAATCACTCCTAAGTTGACTTTTATGACTTTTGATTAAACCTAGATGACTAAATATGTTGTTATAAGCTGTAAAGAACCTGCATTAATCTACTCTAACAACTAATGAAAGGATTGGGGTGACTTTGGACCTTTTACACTTAACAGTGAACAATCAACAAAGATGTGAAGTGAGGTTTTGACTTTTAATGAAAAAACATTGGTTTAAAGGGCTGAACTAGGTTCCATTGACCTAAGGAAACACATCTGAGCCATACACAACCATAAATAATTAGTGCACAGTGGTGAAAACCACTGTGCCAAACACTCCTTTAAAAACTGTAATAGCAATTTTAAGAAGCAAATTGCTTATCTAACCCATGGAATTGATATATTTAATGATATTAAGCTAAAATGAACATAACTAAGCAAAGATAAAAAACAATAAACAGAAACAATCAACAATTTCAAATTATGCAAGATTTGTTATAAAAATTGAAGTTTGAACTTACTAACTGCCTTGTGCTCAAATCCATAAATGATTCAGTTTTATCCACCCTATTACCTCCCCTGAGGTTCTAAACTAAATCTCCACTGCCTTCTCTTCCTCTTTTTGGCTCCTTCACTTTTTATGTTTATTTTTTATTTTTATTGCAATACCTTTGTTTAATAAACTTGAGATAACATTAAAAATGATTAAATTACAACTAATGAGATAAACTTGAGACTTGAAATTAAAAGTTACAATAATTCGATACTAAAACTACATCAATTATCTAATTAACTAACTAAAACCTACTAGGCCTCCTTCTTATCTTTCTCTTCGCTTATAAGGACCAGGGTGGGGTCCTGAGTCAATCCTACAGCTGTTGGATTTGTAAGAGTCATCCTAGCCCTTTATTTAATTTTGGCGGGAAAAGTGGATTTGACCACTTGTGGTCTGTGGAAGCGTCGCCTAGGAAGGGGGTGGCATTAATTGCCCTTGGGAGGTGTGATTGGGAAGAGGATAAGGGTGGTGGTGGATGCAAGTGGTGGTGAAACCACTGGTTATGGAGGAGTGGTGTAGTAGCAGTGGTGGTGGTTTTGGATGTAAAGGAGGGTCAAACAAGCGTTGACCCGTTTTTATTATAAAGGGCAAACGGGCTTGGGGTTTTTGGGCTTAGGGTGAAAGGGAGTGGGTTTGTTTTGGTGTTGGGCTTGAAAGGGTGGGCTTTTGGTTGTGTTGGGATTTTTTTTTTTTTTTTTTTTGGTTTATAATTAAGGAATCCGTATGGTTTGTAATAAAGCACAAGGACCAATTTTGTAATTTGCTAAAAATTGAGGGGATGATGTGTAATGTTTCCAAACTACTTTCAAGGACTAAACCTGCAATAAAACCATAACACAAGGACAAAAGATACATATTTTCCATTTTTTAAAACCCCGGGGACCATTTATGCAATTTTCTGAAACTAGAAGGGTTGAAACTGTAATATCCCAAAAGTTATCAACAATGTTCCAAATTGTAATTTATGAATAGTACAAGGGTATTTTGTGATAAATTCCATTATTTAAACACCCAGGGACTAATTTTGCCAATTTTGAAACTTGAGGGGTAAAAGTTGCCATTTTGTGTAAACTTTCATCCATGGGCTATTTGTGAATAAATTTGACTTCCCATGGACTAAAGTTGACTTTTTATTCATTTTAAACCTTCAGGGACTAGTTTTGCCAATTTATAAAACTTGAGGGACTGAAACTGCCAATTATGCAAACTTTGTTCGTTTTTTATCTGTTTTTGATTATTTTGCATTTGAAACATATAAAACACAGTTTTAAGACATTTTAAGTATTTTGATGCATATTTAAGTGTTTTTGGATGTTTTGGCAGTTCAGATTGGTATAAAATGATGAGTATTTACACACTCATCAATCCCCCACACTAAAACATTGCTAGTCCCTAGCAATCTTTTGAGAAAAACTTAATGGATTTGAAACTCTTTACCAAAAGCCATCACTTTTGGAGTAGCCAGATGTATCGATTCAAGTAAGAACTATGGTCCACCTGATAACCATGTGATTTTGAGCAAACCACCAGCTGTCAACGGATTTGATTAGTCTTTACCAAAAGCCGTTTGCTTCTGGACTAGCCAACTCTTGATGGACAAAGTCAACATCTTGGTGAGCTGATTACCAATTATGGTTTTTCTACTGCCTTTACCACAAGCCATAATCTTGCGGGCTAGCCAACTCATTCGCTTTTTAGGATATGGCGAGTTGAGGTACCATACAATTTTGGGCAAATTGCAAGCCATCAACGGATTTGAGATATCTTTACCAAGAGCCGTTTGCTCCTGGATTAGCCAATCCTTTTGTCGTTTAGACATGGCGGACTGATAACCACAAAAATTTTGAAGCTCAAGTGAAATTTTTAAATTTTTGCCAAAAACGGGGGTACTAGATGGTAAAATGTGATCAAATTCGCTAGAATTCCCCCCTCCCCCACCACTTAGAATTGAATATTGTCCTCAATATTCAAAGTCCCGGCTATTATGCCGACTCTTTGAACGTAAACGGGAAACATTACAAGCTAAATGTGGAAATAACATTTTTCACTTTATTTATATAGATATATACATGATTTTTTTTTTTATTTTTTATTTTTTTTTTTTATTTTTTTTTTTTTTTTATTTTATACATGGTAACAACAGCAGGGGCAACGCCCCCACACTTAGGGTGAAAACCCCGTATGCATGCTACTGTTTTTGTTTACCGAGTCGCTAGCTTGACTCGACCCCGAATTCATTTGTCCTTGGGGAAGCATGATGTGGAAGAAACAATCTCCATCGGACTTTCATTCAAGATGTTAGGATAAACATTTGAAGCACGTGAAAGTTCCACACCGATGAGATACATAGACCCTGGCTCAAATGAATGATACATGAAAATGCCGGGGTCAAAGATAATATCTTCATTCCCGAAGGAGTGAAGAACAGGAGAAGCTACGGGATAGGTGAAAAAGAGAAAGAAAGTCATGATGAAAATCATGACTAACTTATCATCACCCACAGGAGAATTCATAATATTATGAATCTCAACTTTTAAGTTCGTTTGATCAAGACATATCCCGGGTGTGTCTAGATCAAAGTAGAAGTTATCATACTCTGGCGGAGATATGATATGAGTGAGTTCACAGGAGAACTCATCAAATGTGAATGAATTATATTCTGGATTGATGTGTGTGAGTTCACAGGAGAACTCATCAAAGGTAAATGATTCATAATCGGGGAGAGAATTGTGAGAATGAGAAGTGGTACTGCCACTAATCTTCTCTCCCATAGGATCAAAAGTAAAGGCTTCAAACTCCGGAATAGGATCATCGGAGAAAATGTCACTATCCTTAATGGGGATAGGAGATGGAATAGGTTTCTCTTTGAAAGCCTCGATTTTAGAAATGAGGAGATTGACATTCAATAATGTTGCACGAAGTGCTTCATCTTTGATTTCAATGTCAATCTCATCATTCTCTTCTTCTAAGCTAATTAGCTTAGAAGGTAATTCTTCCATAAAAAAGATGTTTCCACAAGATAACGAATCGTCATCAGTAGAATCGGAGAACATCTCAACATTGTCAATTGGGAACACAAGAGGAGGAGGAATATCACACACATGATCAAGAATTTCCTGTGACTCTCTTGGGATTGGAACAAGGTTCTCAACACTAGAATTTATGAATTCGTCTGATTCCCTTTCAGGAACAGTGTCAAGATGCACGTCCCCCATGCTCAAAGAGTGAGTGGGAACCTCGGGTGTGATAACAGCAGACTGAGGGAGTTGAGAAGGACTAGCAGTCATGGTTTCGACAAGTTCCACGATTTCTACTGCTAGTGATTCAGTCACATTCTTTTCTCCCTGTATTTCTACTGAAGCAGTTTCAACTGAAGTTGAATCAAAAGGTTTCTCAGATACCTTTGGGCTTGGAACAAGGTCATCAAATTCCTCAAGAGGATTGATTTTGACTTCCTTGTCCCCCATTGGCAAGATATCTGAAGTTTCCTTAGGGTTTTCCTCTTCAAATGGTTCATCCTCATCACTTTCATCCTCAAGATAAAATGAGTTAACAGCAGGCTTTTGTTTCCTAAGAATCAGATCCTTAAGACAGTTTATACTATCTTGAATGGTCTTATTGACTTGATTTTGATTCATAATCATTTTAGTAATCAATTCAGCTCTAGCTAACTCGTCCTGAGGTGGTGGTTGAGGGTTTGTGTATTGTGAGGGCTAGTTAAAACCAAATTCATGATTGTTACAAGGAACCTGTTCATAGACAAACTGATTCCTAATTTGACAATCAGAGCTGTAGTGAGGGCCTCCACAATACTAACAACAGTAAAACTGTTGGGTCTCATGGCGTGGAAGCTGATGGAATGAACTAGTCGTGTCATGGTAGGAATAGGGATTCTGCTTATAGACAGACTCGTTTCCTGACTCTACCATGCCACAACTAGGGCAATTACCACCATTATAAGGACTACCACACCATTGACAAAGAAGGTGAGGATGAGACATAGAAAGAATCAAAGGGTTTTGGAGGGTAAGAAATGGAGAATCAAAAAGGTAGGAGGGTAAGGATGGATATTTTTGGGATTTTTGATAAACATTTTATAAGAAAGAAAATCTTTTTGTGTTTTTTTTGTGTTCGTTGAAAACTGATTTAAAATGTTTTCGGGAACAGTTTTGTATATGATAATAAGATAATATGAACAAAGGTGGATAAATATACAAATGGATGAATTCCAAAATCACTAATCAGAAAAACCGTTTAGAATACGCGCATAACCTCCCCGGCAGTGGCGCCAAAATTTGATTGGTCTCAAACAGTCAGATAATATCAACCAAATGATGGTCAACAAGGTCAAACTGCCTAGAGTCAATGCTCCGCGGAATATAGTGTTTCCCCGGGTCGTTATGTCCCGACGAGGTGTGGATGGTATCAAAAAGGGTTTGTGATCGGGTGAATTTGGACAGGAAAGGGGTAATAAAGATTTTGAATGATTATGCTAAGGAAATACGAATGAGAACGATGTAAACAAACTATATTAACAACAACGCGAAACCTAATTAATCTAAAACGTAATCTAGAAACTTAAAATTAGAGTTTGCTCAAAGATAAGCAGAAAAATAAGCCAAACGGCTTAAATAGAAGCTATCACTTTTTTATGTTTTGGTTTTTCTTAATTTTACAAACTACTTTTACGAACGTAACCTAAATTTTAAAAAACGTAAAAGTTTATTTAAATAAAACGCGAGCGCGCAAAATAAAACGTGAAATTTAAGCTACGTTAACCCTACGGACATGCAAATTATATTTTTATGAACCTAATGATAAAGGAAAATTTTAGAAAAAAGAAAATTATTTTTTTGACTTTTATATTATTTATTATTAATTAAAAACTAATAAAACTAATTTAAATTATAAAAAACGAGAGTGTACAGTAAAAATTCTAATTATTTTTATAAAAATACTTGAGACTACCACTAAGCTGGGAAAAATAGGAACATGCCAACATTGCTTATAAATAAGCTGGAATTAAGCTGATAAGCTTATTAAGCTTAATAAACTAAGAACTAGTATAAATAAAATAAAGGAAAACATAAACATTAAGAACCACCTAGCCCAGATGGTGCACCCCTTTGGTTTGGTGTTGACCAGGTCAACCCAAGAGGTCACAGGTTCGACCTTGGCTAATGACACATTTCTCTTTTTATTTTTCTTTTGATTTTTACCTTAACAAAACTGTATAACATATGAAAATAAGCAAATTATAAAACTATTACTCTTTATGAAATTTGACCAATAAGCAGATAATAAGATGAGTAAATAAGCAGTTTAACTATAAGCTTTGAAAATGGGATTTTAGTAAACTAAAAAGCTATGTAAATGATCCACTAAACTAAAATGAAGTAAGATAAAGCTAAATCTAACTGAGATTAACACAAATAAGCTAAATCAAGCAACAAATCATACTGAGATAAGCTATTGATTACAAATAAGCAAATCCAACCCCTCCTTGTTTAGCAGGCCTGATCTGGCCAAAATAGGGTACCTAGTAGGCTTGTGGGGCCCACCAGGGGGAGTCAGGGGTCCAAGGTGAGGGTGGAACCAAGAAGCTAGGCTGGTGAGCTTCTTAAAAAGCTAAGGAACTTGGGGTGGGGTCTACTGAAAAGCTCTGAAAGGGCTTATGAAAAATGCTAAAACCACACTGATGACTCAGTGTATTTGAGTCAGTAAGGGTATTTTGAGGTTCAAAATAAGTATTTTCAATAAGCAACAATGGGGAAATAAGCTCATGAGCTTGGAGACTGAACAACAAGCAATTAAAATCTACAAAGATCTAATTCCAGTATAATCTAATGAACAAACTACTGGTCTAAGAAAATGAGCTTATGGAACAGATAATGGAGCAGGGCATGAACCTTGCCCTGCAGCCCAAAATAAGCCATGAGATAAGCTACTAGAAAAATCCTAAAAATAAACCAAGGTAAGGACTCACTAGACTACCTGACAGACATTAATCCCTAGAAAGATCTAAGTCTAATAATAAACACAAAATTCATGAAAAATCTTCCAAAAATTGGAAAAACGGACAAACTAACAAATTTGACTTTTTAAGAATCACTCCTAAGTTGACTTTTATGACTTTTGATTAAACCTAGATGACTAAATATGTTGTTATAAGCTGTAAAGAACCTGCATTAATCTACTCTAACAACTAATGAAAGGATTGGGGTGACTTTGGACCTTTTACACTTAACAGTGAACAATCAACAAAGATGTGAAGTGAGGTTTTGACTTTTAATGAAAAAACATTGGTTAAAAGGGCTGAACTAGGTTCCATTGACCTAAGGAAACACATCTGAGCCATACACAACCATAAATAGTTAGTGCACAGTGGTGAAAACCACTGTGCCAAACACTCCTTTAAAAACTGTAATAGCAATTTTAAGAAGCAAATTGCTTATCTAACCCATGGAATTGATATATTTAATGATATTAAGCTAAAATGAACATAACTGAGCAAAGATAAACAACAATAAACAGAAACAATCAACAATTTCAAATTATGCAAGATTTGTTATAAAAGTTGAAGTTTGAACTTACTAACTGCCTTGTGCTCAAATCCATAAATGATTCAGTTTTATCCACCCTATTACCTCCCCTGAGGTTCTAAACCAAATCTCCACTGCCTTCTCTTCCTCTTTTTGGCTCCTTCACTTTTTATATTTATTTTTGATTTTTATTGCAATACCTTTGTATTTCTATCATCTGATGTAGAACTGATTTAAAAACTTAAGAGTTTATAAAATCTTAATGCTGAGCTAACTTGAGTTCAGTGAAACAGGAGTTAACAATTTTTAGCAACATTAAAGTCCAAACTAAATTTTCAACAAACCTGATAAAACTGATTTCACACAGAAACTTGGAATTTTTGTTTAATAAACTTGAGATAACATTAAAAATGAGTAAATTACAACTAATGAGATAAACTTGAGACTTGAAATTAAAAGTTACAATAATTCGATACTAAAACTACATCAATTATCTAATTAACTAACTAAAACCTACTAGGCCTCCTTCTTCTCTTTCTCTTCGCTTATAAGGACCAGGGTGGAGTCCTGAGTCAATCCCACAGCCGTTGGATTAGTAAGAGCCATCCTAGCCCTTTATTTAATTTTGGCGGGAAAAGTGGATTTGACCGCTTGTGGTCTGTGGAAGCGTAGCCTAGGAGGGGGTGGCATTAATTGCCCTTAGGAGGTGTGATTGGGAAGAGGATAAGGGTGGTGGTGGATGCAAGTGGTGGTGAAACCACTAGTTTTGGAGGAGTGGTATAGTAGCAGTGGTGGTGGTTTTGGAGGTAAAGGGAGGGTCAAACAAGCGTTGACCCGTTTTTATTATAAAGGGCAAACGGGCTTGGGGTTTTGGGGCTTAGGGTGAAAGGGAGTGGGTTTGTTTTGGTGTTGGGCTTGAAAGGGTGGGCTTTTGGTTGTGTTGGGATTTTTTTTTTTTGGTTTATAATTAAGGAATCCGTATGGTTTGTAATAAAGCACAAGGACCAATTTTGTAATTTGGTGAAAATTGAGGGGATGATGTGTAATGTTTCCAAACTACTTTCAAGGACTAAACCTGCAATAAAACCATAACACAAGGACAAAAGATACATATTTTCCATTTTTTAAAACCCCGGGGACAATTTATGCAATTTTCTGAAACTAGAAGGGTTGAAACTGTAATATCCCAAAAGTTATCAAAAATGTTCCAAATTGTAATTTATGAATAGTACAAGGGTATTTTGTGATAAATTCCATTATTTAAACACCCAGGGACTAATTTTGTCAATTTTGAAACTTGAGGGGTAAAAGTTGTCATTTTGTGTTAACTTTCATCCAGGGACTATTTGTGAATAAGTTTGACTTCCCATGGTCTAAAGTTGACTTTTTATTCATTTTAAACCTTTAGGGACTAGTTTTGCCAATTTATAAAACTTGAGGGACTGAAACTGCCAATTATGCAAACTTTGTTCGTTTTTTATCTGTTTTTGATTATTTTGCATTTGAAATATATAAAACACACTTTTAAGATATTTTAAGTATTTTGATGCATATTTGAGTGTTTTTGGATGTTTTGGCAGTTCAGATTGGTATAAAATGATGAGTATTTACACACTCATCAAGGCAACCCAAGCTTTATTTATTTATTTGTTTGTTTGTTTATTTATTTGATTTTATTTGTTTCCGTATGCATGTTTTATTTTTGTTGTTTGTGGCTCATGTTTCAAAGTAAATTGTGAAAATGCTTTATTTTGTTTTTAACTTCGTCTTAATTGCATATAAAGGTATTTTACAAAAGATAAGTGTAAGGGAGATCCAAATTTGTTTATAAGATCGAAATTGAGCATGAACCACAACAATATTAAATGAACATGTGTATTAGTAATTGTTTGAGTCAAATGCTTGTATCGAGCCATAATGATGTTTTGCAGGATTTTCCAGGAAGTAGGACAAAGTTTTTCCAGAAATTTTCCGGAAACTTAACATAAAGATTTCTGCAGGTCACTTCTGACGGCGTCAGGAAGAAATTCCTGACGGCGTCACGTGTAAAAATCTAGAAATTTTGCTAGTTTTGTTTTTCTAACGGAGTTTTAAAGTTTTTTGTTGAATCTTTAGTTTTATAATCTCCAGGAAATCTGCAAACATTCATTCCACAAGCATTATATCTTACTTTGTTTTCTAGGATTTGTTAGCATATATAGATTGCCGCCGATTTTATGCGAGGTTGCCTTGTTTGTTTTCTCATGTTTAATAGGTTATGTTTGACAAGAAGAGGATTTATATTCTGGAAGGGAAGCTTTGATTGTTCATTTTCTTGGAGGAAGATCTAACCTTGTTACCACACTATCCATACCGAGCGAATCAGGGGAGTATTTGATTTCATTCTTTTACTTGTTATACTTTTACATTCTTTAATTGAACATTGGGGACAATGTTCATCCTAAGTGTAAGGGGAGGGTAAATGATGATACCATATAGGATAAACTTTCACTTGAGTTTGTTTGTTTGATGGTAGGTGTGTAATAAAACTATGAGAAATACTTGTTAGTGTAATTTTAGCGCCAAATTTAAAATTTTTTACAACATTTAGGAGTGAAACTTTAGACTTAGCAAGCGTCTCATGGATAGGAGTCGTATGACTAGCACAAAACCGTACTATTCAGAAAAATTTTCCACCCAAATGTGTGAGGTTCGCCTTTAGATTTGATAGGAAAAGCATTTAATATTTGTGCTTATGAGTGTACCGGTAGCATTTAGATTCTAGAACTTGCGTTAGTAATGCATCCCGAGACCGCTAGTGAGACTACATTCGTGTAGTAGGATTTACTACATGATAAGAGGCATTAGGATCACCCTTGTGTTAAACCCGTATCATAATTACTTGACCATTTAAGTCATATTATTTGGCTAGTTAAGTCAACTAATTTTTCTCACACCTTAGCGTTGTACTCATTTTTAGTACACGAAACCCCTAGTACACCCCTCCGAGCCTATCTTTTCGTTTCTAACTTTAAGCATCTTACTTAAAGGAAGAATTTGTTACACCCCACTTAAATGTACAACCAAATCGCCTTAGCCTTCCGTGTATGCACTCATCTTTAGTGCATTATTGTTATTTGTTAAACCCTTAGTTAATTATCTAATTGATTACATGGTTGCTAAGTCGAGTCATATCCTTGTACATATTGTTTTGGGACGTTAGGGACTCATGGGTAAAGTACTATTGTTATGGAGTAATGGGGAAGAACATCATGATATTACCCCCATATGTGCGTTAATCTTAAAAGTACTCCAAGTGTTTTGATTATCTTGATTCGAGTCATTAGATTAGTTTATTGTAAAGTATGCAAAAATTCAAGTGTAAGGGGAATGTTCATTCCTTATGATGTATTATTTTGGATGGTAGGGTAAAAGTGTATGCACAAAAAAAAAAAAAAAAAAAAAAAAAAAAAAAAAAAAAAAAAAACGAGAAAAAAAATTAAGAAAAAGAAAAAAAATAAAAAAAAAAGAAAAAAAGAATAGAGAAAAAACATACGGACTACCATCCCGTTTCATTCTATGTTTGTTTTATGTTTTTGTTATTTTTGATTTATTAGCTTAAGTCGAGTCTAGTCTTGGCTTAGCAACGCCATATTGTACATGTAATTAACCAAGATGATTAACTCGCCACCAGTAAAGATTGCCTATATCCAACAAAACCGTGTATTCCATATCCCTACACCTAACGTTATAACCCTTTAAAAGACCTCTTTGATAGTTTATCCTAGGTGCTTACGCCATGTGGTGGAGGTTTGATCCTTTCCCAAGTCTATGGTAATCTATTTTGCTATGGAGGTTTGATCTTTCTCAAGTGTAAGGGTATATGATGAGGCGAAAAATTATCCATTTTTAGGGGGTCATTTAAGCCAGAATTGGAATTTATTTGATCAAATATTGCCCTAAATCGTTCCTTTTGTGATTTTAGGTACTTTGGGAGTGAATTCTGGAAAAGGAAGCGTTTTGGACGTTTTTGGAGCATAAAAGTGAAGAAAACGGCAAAGTCTTAATTTTCCTTACTGAGAACAGTACTTGACGGCGTCAAGAGAATTTTGATGACGGCATCAAGAGAAATTTTGGTGACGGCCCAGTGAAAACGTGACAGCGTCAAATCAAGGCCGACAAGAGTAAAAGTGGTGATGGCCCAGAGTAGCAATACACATGACGGCGTTAGATCTAGATCTAGGCAGTCCGAGAATAATATGGGCGGCGGGTTGACGGCGTCAGAACTTTCTTCTTGACGCCGTTACCTTAGGAAATCTATATATACTCTTTGTAATTTTCATTCTAAAAAAGAGGAGAATTTTAGGGTCGAACTTAATAAACCCTAACACGACTTTTACAGTATTTTCAAGGGTTTTCACCCCTTGAAACCCTTCATGTTCATTTGAGAAAAGTTTCCTTTCAATTCATTCAATATGTCTATGTGTTGTTTGAATATATCTTACGCTTATCTTGATTTTAACATGCTAGGCTAGATCTTTTGTGTGTTTGCTTAGATGTAATGAAACCTAGATGTTGATTATAGGTTGATTGCTTGTTTATAGTTGTAATGAATGAATGATTTCGATGTTAGGCTTAAGAAAACTGGCAGATCTCCATTGTGTAACTTGCTTGAACGTCTTAAGAAACATGAACCAATGCGTACTAGGTTTTTATGGTTGTATTTAATGCATGAGCGAATTCTAGTGATCCCATGTTAGGAGTTTCTTGTAGGCTCGACATAGGAGTGAAGTAGGAGCTTATAGAGATGGGGAAGTACGTACGCCACCCCACGATTGGTATTAAGGAATATAACCCGTCATCCACGCAATTGTAACAAACAATTAACCTGTAAAAGATATATAGGGAGTAGTGAAATCTAAGTAAACACAATTCTCCCATTTACTGTTCACACCACATTAGTAATTAGCTTTATTTACATTTCTGTTAATTTATTTTGATTGCATCTTAGTTATTGGGTTAGTTGACTAGCAACTAATTTTGCCCACTCTTCCAAAACCCGAGATTTTAATTGCTTTCGATAAAATATAAAAAATACAAAAAGAATCATTCCTCACCTCTAGACCTAGTTTTTAGGCTTTCTAATCCTAGCGACACTATTCCTAAGTTGAACGATCAATCCCCCGGTACTTGTCACTATACTATACTACAAGGATCAGGTACACTGCCTGGTGGGTGTTGTAAGCTTCTCGAGATCCCTCGAGAGGTAAAGCCTGGTGCAATTCCCACACATCATGTACAATCGAGTTAGACATATGTTTTATGGAGTTAGACATTGTCTTTATCAAGTTAGCATCATTTCTTTCGAGTAAGGACTGGTGTATATCGAGTTAACTCTTTATCGAGTTAGCTTAATTTTTGGCGAGTTATCCTTTATACCTTATCGTTTATCGAGTAAGGATATCAATTGGGTTTCCTAAACGAAACGCTGTCGAAATTTCATTAGATTACCGAGTTAGCTATCTTTATCGAGTTTGGGCTTTATCGAGTTAAAGGCTTATCGAGTTACAAGGTGTTACCGAGTTAGTAACCTATCAAATATTTACCGAGTTAGAAGTCAAGTTCTATCGAGTATGCAGAGTATGAGAAGTGGTTACCGAGTTAGGAAGATTTACCGAGTTATAAGGGTTTATCAAGTTAGCAAAAAAAAAAAAAAAAGTTTTTTTGGCGGTAAAATTTAGTTTTGAGAGGAGACTAAACGTTCAATTTTTACGCGAAATTCAAATTTTGGTATAACGTTGAAAATTTTGGCCCGAAATTCAAATTTTTAGGCCAAAATTCAAATTTTTTCGGTGAAATTTGGCGTAAAAATTTTCAAAACTCAAATTTTTCTGGTAACCTTTGAATTGCATTTCATCGTAATTTCCAACATATGGGCGTGAAAAATTTCCAAGTCCATTTTTGGAGGGAAAATACGAAATCACTACGAATCAACCAGATTGAATTTCAAGCTTCACCAAAAACACACCACGTATTGCTTAAAAGATCCTGATCAAGAATCACAATCAAATGACAACGGCTAGTATCAGATTTTTGTGGCTACAAAGTTTTTGTACGATATCACTTGTCTGGGTTTAAAGTTCATTTCAAGGGCATGTGTGCTTATTTATCTCAAAGTCTAGGGGTGGATGGATGCATGACTTTCGAAGATACTTGTTTGGGCAAACACTGGTAGAGATAGTGATTAAGACTTGGATTATCTAGTTATACCCGATGTAAGGGGTTACATTGTAGTACTCACGGGTTATAGCTATTACTTTAAGGAGTTACGTTGTAGTACTCAGTGTCACATGAAGTTGTGGAGATTCCAAGAGGTGGATATTTCATATACTGTTTATTGGTTTGGTTATATGGCACTACCTATGCTTTAAGGAGTTACATTGTAGTGCTCAGTATAGGTTCTTAGTCACACCATCGTACAAGATTAAGTCACATATCTAAGAGATGTTTACTTCATTCTCAGATTGGTTATATTGGGTTCTCTCCAGATAGTGGTCATTTACTAGCTGGTTGGAATTTGAAGAGGTCGCTTATAGGTTGAAGAGAAGAGAGGAGATTGTAGATAAAGAGTCATATCTTAGCGACATATACTCACAGAATGTGCTTCAAAAAGCTGTTATGGCTTCTAAATTGCATTAGAAGTGTAAAGTACAGGTAATTGTATGGCATGTACACAAGATTATGATGATTCTGATAACTTGCAACCATCAGGAGGGAGAAGAACATGCCAAAAGAAGTAGTGTTTCGTCTTCAGTACGTTGGTTGATCGAGGGAACTATGCTTAATAACAGAGAAGTACCATGAGGTACCAAGTATGTGTTCATCAGAGCTTATTACCAACCTTCTATGCAATGTTGTGTGAGTTATGTTGTTATGCTGCTACCCGAACGACAACCATGTTCCTACACTTTTGAATCTACTTTATCCGCTGCGAGATGAAAGAAGAGTTGTCTGTTCAGGAGGGAGCAGGAAAACGAATAAAGGCTCACTAGTTAGGAGGGAGTAATAACCTAACTAGACCATTACAGTTGAAGTTCAGAGCTACAAAGACCTTTGCCGTCAGTGTCAAAGATCATACGCCGAGATCGTCGGAAGAGAGAACTTCAAGTCTGCCTCAGTATCTAGACTACAGAGACTCTGCGCTTCAACAACGTCAACATAGTTTACTATTGTT
The DNA here is from genome assembly GCA_030686995.1 of Artemisia argyi. Taxonomy (NCBI): domain Eukaryota; kingdom Viridiplantae; phylum Streptophyta; class Magnoliopsida; order Asterales; family Asteraceae; genus Artemisia; species Artemisia argyi. The sequence goes on along the minus strand of CM060691.1, from coordinate 117,754,721 downwards.
GTAATTTACATTGTTTATGTATTTATAGGTCTCATTGTAACCATTCACGGGTGACGATATCTTGGAGGGAGATTGTTAGCCTCGCTTTTTTATAAAGATAACGTCACACAAGTGAATTGGACTAGATTAGAAACTACAAGGACTACTATTGTCAAGTAGGCAAACATGTAGTGTTAGGAGCCTATAAATACCCCTCATGACTCTCCATGAGGGGTGTGGAAAATTGTGTGTAAGCTTCACTTCATTTGTCATGTTAATAAAACACATAGCTCTCCACCTTTCTCTCTCTACTTTCTCTCTCTAGAACAATGGTGTATTTCGATCAACCTCGACCTCCGGAAGGTGTTTCTTGGTTATAACAGATAAAGATATTTTTTGAGTGGTGGACGAGATTTCTGAATATGATGTTCCTGTGCTTGATATTTTACCCACCCAACTCACCCGTGATTCTGAACTTGACTTTGCTTTTATCATCCGAGTGTTTCAACCATTCTTTGCTTATCCCATCATTTCTTCACTTTTCCACTCCACCGGGAGTGAGGATACCATCTTTGACCCTGGCATCTCCGTTTATCATGTTGGGTGTCTGTTCCATCTGCTCTCCCAAAGGACGAATTAATTCGGGGATCGAGTCAAGCTCATGTGCCTCGGTGAACAAAAACAAGCGCTTCGTAGGAGGCACCCCATGTTTATCCGTTTCATTTTCTTTATTTTCTACTTTCTAAAGTAATGTGACGTGAGGGGGGCGACCCTTTCCAAACTCGTGTTTTCGTGGTTGTTTGTGAATGTCCAGGAATTTCCCCGAAGATTGAGGACTCTCGTGCTCGTGTTTTGACGTTCTCTCCACTCGAGTCTCATTCTTCGCTGCTCTTTCGGAAATTCACCATATCCAAAATCTTATCAACTAACGTTTATCTCTTGGCATACTTAACAAATGGCCTTAGATATTATGTAAGACTACCTGTACCCTTAAAACATTTGAGGACAATGTTTCACTTTAGTCTGAGGGGTGAATCTTTGATTTGATTTGACCTGGCACCTTTGTCTGAGCTGTTAACTTGCGCAACTCCGTTTTTCCACCAAAATTTAAAGTTTTTGTCACCTTTTTATTTTTCAAAAAAAAAATGATGATATATGGTATTATAATAAAGATTTGACACCTTGTTTTGACTTTCCTACCGGCAAGAGTAGAAATAAATGTTCCGACTTGACCGAGCGTGTTGAACCCTAGCTCGTCTCCCTTAACCAATATAATCAAAAGATTATTGGCTAAGCATCCGCGGATCTCATTACTTGGGATTTTAAATTTGCGGAGATCGAGGAATGATAGAGTTTATTTAGAAGTTTGGTGCTAAACGTGGAATAGTTGGATCTCTTTAGAGCCCACGAAAGGTACTTGTGGCCTCCTAGTTCCCACAAGATTGCACACCAATAATAATAGATCTCTAGGTTTAGTTAAGGGTATACGGTTTGGGCAATACTTAGTTTTCTCTCATTCCTAAGAAAATCTCTACATATGGGGGTTTGGTACACATAGGGGTACTGCCAGTGTTACGGTGAAATAGACTATTGCATCTTGCCGGTTCGCAGCCGATGTTGTGATCTTAGTAAAGGCCGTGGGACTCGGGGTTTGGCAAATGATTATGAATATCAATAATAATAATCCAAAGCCAAAAATAAGGCAGAGGAATCCAAAGCTATAAAAAGCAGCGGAAATAATCCAAGGTCATAATAAAGCTATTGCATCTTGACGGCTCACAACCGTTGTTGTAATTGAAATAAAGGACTAAGGATCAAATATTATTAAAGTGCTTATAATTATTCAAAATGCCAAGCTTCGACTCCGGGGGTTTCATAATAAAAAGCTTCCGTCTTGGGTCTCAAACATGGGATGTTTCGGTCGTAAATAAAAGGGGGCCCTCAAAATCATGTTAAATCAGAGACCTCCATGTGGGCCCGATTTCTGTATGCAGGGGTTTTCGAGGGAAAGTTTGGAAACTACTTAGCGTTCAAATTTTGTGCTCTTATCGAACTAATAAATATCAAAATGAGAAAATATGAAGAAATTCATTTCTCACAAAAATAAAATCTTGAGATACAAAACTTAGGAATTAGGAGCAAGAGGTAATTACACAAGTAACTTCTGTGGGTAGTGTTAACACCTAACTTGTGGATAAACAATGATTTCGATTTTACGCTTAGTTTGGGGGCTTGTGAAAAATCAAGGATGACGATTTTTATCCGTATGGTCTCTTCTCCATGAGAAGTATTTCTACTTGTAAAACCTGAAAATTATCAAAAGATAATGAAAGTCAAGCAAACCGTCACATATATAAATGAAAAAGTACCATAATAGTAGTAGTAGTTGTTATTCATGAAAATCGGAAAAAGGAGCGTTTTTGAGAATAAATGATTTTGAGATCTCTTTTGAACATCATTGCTACTTTACAACGTCAGTAAAAAGAGGTTTTGAAATTATTTATCTTTTAAGCGTGAGGTGATGACATTGCGTGAGGGCACAACAATACCTTCGTCTGGGGAAGTTTTGATGTGTGGTTATTTTCACATCCTTTTTAGACCCAAAATCATGCCAAATACACCAAATACTAACCAAATATGCTAAGAAAATGTGTGTTTTTGTATTTGTGTATGTGCAGGTACGGATATGTGAAGATTGGACAAAAACAAAGCCAAAACCGACAAAAACGAGCAAGAGAATGGAAAAAGGTCAAAAGCCGGAGCCGGGGAAGCTTATTGATAAAAGAAAGCTCAAAATGTCCAGAAAAGTCCTCAGTAATTCATAAAGTTGCAAGAATGATCCCTGATCAAAGATTGAAAGAATTTACACAATTAGTCCCTCAAGTTTCATGAAATGTCATTTTCAGTCCCTTGAAGAAATATTCGAAGAAAAGTCAAAAGAGGTCCTCATGAAATCAAAGATGAACAAAAATAGCTCTTGGAAAATAATTTGGAATTTGGCAGCATAGGTCCCTTAAGATTTCAGAATTACATAATTGGTCCTTGGTAATTTTAAGCTTAAAAATTACAAACCCTAATCTTAAAACAACAACCGGATCCAAATGAAGCCTGGTCCAAAAATTCCCACAAGCCCAATCATATCACAGCCCACCACCCCTTTTCACCACACCCGATCCAACAATATTTTTTACCCAAATAACCCAAGTCAACCAAACCCGGTCAGCCCAAGCTTTTAATACCATTTGAATATAAAAAATTTACTCGCGACCCATTTTCCCCAAATTACCAGGGATAAACCCTAAATTACTATTCACACAAAATTAATCCAATTTACTGCAATTAAGGGCAAATTGGTACTTGTCACACACTTCTAGAAGGACTGAGCACATGTCAGGAGATTTATGTTGACATATACGTGTACACGCTGGCAATCCGTGTGAGATTGAGGGACTATGATTGGTGGATTATATGTGGCACTGAATTCAAGGGCTCCAAATGATTGAGATGTTGTCATAATTGATCAGAGGGCTGATATCAAAGATCTAGGACCTTCCACAGCTAAGACACGCTCCTCCTTCAAGCTTTTATAAACCCCCTCCTCACATCAATTGGGAGCTGTTAGATTTTAGGGTAAATTAGGATTAGTATAATTTAGTTTAGGAATAATTTAGTGTAGTAGTTTATTCTAGCTATATTTAGCTTTTCAATTGCTGTAATTCAACTTTCAAGTGTTAATGCAATTTCAAATTTTCTTCTAAATTCCTTATCTCAATTTACTTTAAGCATTTGATTTACTGTTACAAACTGTTTTACGGTTTATATTTCTGTTCAATAAGTTCATTTAGGCTAATTCATAGCTTTTTATAAGCTTGTTTTGTTTGAATTCTAATTTGATTACAAAAGTCAATGAAAATCAAAAGAAATTCATGATTCAGATTGTGGCTACTTCTGGTGTTTAATTGATGGTCCTGTGGTGTGGTGCTTGAGCCTATATCAAAGATAGGCTTGTGTTCAAAAGTCATCCCTGTTTAGCTGGGATTCATTTAGTAAGTTTCCACTTTTGATTTCTGCATTCCTCTTAATTTTAGCTTATCTACTATAGCTTGTAGCTTATTTGTGATTAGAATTACTTAGTTTGTTGTTTAATTTCACTTGCTCAGCTTCTATATGATTTTGCTTAGATTTTCATTTCCACTGCTTATTTCTAGTGTATCCTGCTTCTGTTTGATTTTGTTGTTCTTAGTGTGTAACTTTTGTTTTATTACCTTTACTTTTGCTCTAATCTGTTTCAAGCCTAATAATCAGTAGGTCCAAGCTTAAAATCCAAAGTTGTAGTGCAATCTAGTAGATATAGGGGTGTTTGGTTCAGGGTTGAGCTTAGTGTTTTTGCTATTTTATTATTGATTTACTTGCATGAATAGACTCCTTTAGGCGCATGTAGGTTAAGTTAGTCATTAAATTTATAGTTATAATGCAAAAAGTCATAGATCACTTAGAACTTTAATTTGGCCTGCATATGTGAAAAGGTAAATCTGTTAGGTTGCATACTGTTAGTTTTAGGATAATTTTAAGTTAATCAAGTGTTATATCATATTAATATTGCATTTAGGGATTGAATTAATCAATAGAAATTAGGCTTAGTCAAACTTAGAGTGCACTTAAAAAGTCAAACCTGTTGCTTAACCTTGCCAAACAGGACCTGATCTAGGATCAAATTAGGTAATCAATTGGTTATTAGAGTTAGTTTTTTCTAGATTTTTAGATAGCTAGTAGTTCAATCTTGTAGTATCTGCTTTGAGGTTGCTTTTATTTGCTTATTAGGCGGCTGAATTATAAGCTGGAAAGTAGGGGTTTAGGATAGGTTTTTGCCTTATTATTTCAAACTGCTTATCATAGTTTCTGCTTATCCCTAGTGCTTATTTGATCATTTTAAGTTGTTTTGAGCTTAAATAAGTCATGTGGACCCTCTGTGAGCTTTTGGTGTGGTTTGGCGCATAATTGCTTATCCTAAGTGCTTATTACCTATAACAGCCTATTAAGACTTAATTTTCAGTAATTTTATTTTTCCTAGGTTTCATATATTATTTTAGATTTTTCCTGAATTTTTCAGATTTTTCTGAATTTATTTGCTATTTTTCTTATTAAATTTTAGTTTTTAATCAATTTTTAATACTTTTTAAATACCAAAAATTCCAAAAAAAATAAGAAAAGCATAAAAAATCAAAAAATATTTTAGAAAATAGTTTTTTTTTATTTTAGATTTTTAGAAATTTATTTTGCATTTTTCTCATTTAATTTTCATTTTCTTTTAATTTTAATTACTTTTTAATTAGTTTTAATAGTTTTTAATTTATAATAATTACACAAAAAGCCAAAAAAATGTATTTTCAGTTTTAAAAATAATTTCTAGTTATTTTAGAATTTTCAAATTCAAATTTATATTTTTCTCACTAAATTTCCATTTTCTTTTAATTTTTAATTATTTAAATTAGTTTTTAATTCATAAAAATTGAATAAAAGTCAAAAAAATATTTTTCTTTTTCTCAAAATTTTCTTTTATCATTTTTAACTTAGGAAAATTATTTTCAAACCCGTAGAATTAGTATAGCTTAGAATTCACTTTTAATTTTGCGCGTTTACGTTTATTTTGCGTTTTAGCTTACGTTTTTTATTCTACATTACGTTTTAGGTTGCCTTATTTGAATTACGTGCTTAATTGGTTAATTGTGCTTCATTTTCATATTCATTAGTTTAAATCTCATTGAATTCACTTTTTCCCACTTTCACGACACTTTTCACGAACCGGGAATTCGAAATTCCATTCACACCTTCACACGGACTATGACCTCGGGTTATCCGTATTTCCTGCGGACTTTTTGAGTAATCTATACTATAAACTATATTTGATTTGAAAGTTTGGGAAGTAAGTAGTTGGAGGTGTTGATTGATTTCCAACTTCCTTGGTTATGATGAATTTGTTTCAAGGGTTTTTTCGTTGCCAAATGGGTTTTTCCGTCATCCTTGCTAGCCTTGAGGCTTTTGGTTTTAGTTTATTTGGAGAAGTCATGAAGAGATGATTGTAGAGTTTGAAGAATGGGGTATTTATAGAGTGATTCATGTGTGATTATTGATGGATAATGTTTGTTTGGGAAATTAGGACAAAATATGTTTGTGAATTTTGGGAAGTGTAGGATAAAATAGGCTAAAAAGCAGAAAAGATTCTGTAAACCCGACCATCAGATGGCCGGTCCCTTTAATTAGGGGCCGGTCCCCTTAATCATTAAGGGGGCCGCCTTACATAATAAAGGGGGCCGCCCATCTGGTGATTTTCAGATTGCAAGAATTGGGTTTTTGGCAGAAAATTTGCCGAAAGGTTGTGTCTTTGGGTTTGGATTCAAGCAAGTTCAACTCTTTTATGCAATTTAGCATCTAATCTATTCATAATATAGCATGCATGCAAAATTACTTAAATAATAGAACAATCAAGCAATCAATAATTACCAAGAGTAAACAAGAAAAGGCAAGGGCAATCAATTCTACCTAGTGTAACTATCTTATATCAAAGGCAAAAGCAACTAGTGAGTGAGTAACTAGTGATGGAACAAAAAAGACAACATTGTATGTGATTTTGTCCTAGTGTGTGCCTATATGCAACAAATGTGGAGTTGTGATTGTTTCAACTTCTAAATGCAAATAAGAAAACTTCCTAAGAAACAATCCAAAATCTCCTTCATTCAATTTTTGCTCAATTCATGAATGTCAATGGTATATATTAAATTATATATTTTGACGATTCATGTGAGATTTTATGCATGATTTAAGAGAATATTTTTATCATTAGTAAAAAATGCATGAAAGATGGTTTTCATGTGTTTCCTAGATGTGAGAATAGTTTTAAAGAAAGTTCGATTGGGTTTTATAAGAGTGTTTATGCAATAAAATGAGGTTTCCCAATCTTTAATCTTGTGCGAAATAGATTCCTAGACTCAGATATGAAGAGGTGGAAGAAAAATAAAAATAAATTTTATGCAATGAATAAGTAGTGTAAATGCAGTAAAATTTAGTCAATTTGTTCCATCATTCCTAATTCTAAACGCAAGTGGTTAAATAATTCACGCTTAAGGGGTTTAGTGAATATATCCACAATGTTATCTTCCGATGCAACCTTTTCTATAGATATGTTTCCTTTTTGTACATTATCCCTAAGGAAGTGGTGGCATATTTCTATATGTTTAGTCCTAGAGTGTTGAACCGGATTTTTACTTAAATCTATCGCACTTTTGTTATCGCACATAATAGGAACATTTTCTAACCTAATGTCATAGTCTATAAGAGCTTGTTTCATCTATAGTGCTTGTTAACATGCCTTTCCAGCACTTACATATTCGGCTTCGGTGGTAGACATAGCAAGAGCGGTTTACTTCTTCGAAAACCAAGATGCCAGACAACATCCCATAAACGTGCAAATACCGCTAGTGCTCTTTCTATGTACGTAGTCTCCCGCATGATCCAAATCTTCATAGATGATGGTTTCTATGCCGGATCCCTTAGGATACCATAATCCTAAGTGTATAGTGCCTTTAATGTATCAGAAGATACGCTTAACCGCTTCTAGGTGAGAGGTTTTGGGATCCTCTTGAAAGCAGGCACAAAGGCAAACACTAAACATGATATCGGGTCTACTTGCCGTTAAGTATAGTAAACTACCTATCATTCCTCTATATTTAGTATTATCCACGGACTCTCCTTCATCATTTTTTGTGAGCTTCACTTCCGTAGACATGGGAGTTTTCATGGGTTTTGAGTCTTCTAGGCCAAATTTCTTAAGCATTTCCTTAATGTACTTAGATTGGTTAAAGAATATTCCATCTTCTAATTGTTTTATTTGTAATCCTAGGAAAAAGTTTAGTTCACCCATCATACTCATTTCGAACTCATCATGCATGATTTTGGCAAATTCATCACACATTTCTTGACAAGTCGATCCAAATATAATGTCGTCTACATATATTTGAACAATGATGAGATTTGGGTCTTTCTTTTTAGTGAAAAGAGTGTTATCTACCATTCCCATGGAATAATCATGTTTAATAAGATAAGCTTTTAATTAATCATACCAAGCCTTTGGAGCTTGTTTGAGTCCATATAAAGCTTTCTTTAGTTTATAAACATAATCAGGTTTTGCGAAGTCAATGAATCCTGGAGTTTGTGCCACATAAACCTCCTCATTGATAAAACCATTGAGGAATGCACTTTTCACGTCCATTTGTAATAACTTAAAGTCTAGGGCACATGCATAGGCAAGTAATATTCTAATAGATTCTAGTCTAGCTACGAGGGCATAAGTTTCGTCATAATCAATTCCTTCTTGTTGATTATAAACTTAGGCAACTAACCTAGCTTTATTCCTTGTTACTATTCCATTTTCATCTAACTTAGTCCTATATACCCGCTTAGTTCTTATGATGGTCATGTTCATTGGATTTGGGACTAATTCCCAAACATCATTAGCCTTAAATTGATTTAATTCTTCTTGCATAGCCATAACCCAACTTTCATCCTTTAATGCTTCGTTAATATTCGTAGGTTCTATTGTTAAGAGGAAACAAAAGAAGTTATTTTTATCTTGGGCTTGTGACATAAGGGTTCTTTGATTAAGACTTCCTATTATGTTATCTAATGGATGTGATTTAGATTTCTTAATATTTACGACTTTGTTATCATCTAAGTCTATAGTTTCATTATCATTTCCTAGGGGTTTGTTTTACTAACCTCAATAGCTTCTGTTAGTGCAAATATTACGATATTTAATCTATACAGTCTCGTTTGTTTTGATTGATGACAAACGTATAACTTGATACATAACGTAAAATGTACAAGTTACTTGTAATCATAGTTTGTCTCAACATACATTCAACACCTCTCAACGTCTCGAGTCGTCGTATGCTACAACACAGGTTCGTACATGTTTGTTAAGTAGCATAATGATCAAACCTCTTGACCAACCATTTAGATTGACTAAAATACTTTAGGTGTCTTTAAGTATTTTAGATGTAAAAGTACACTTTAGGTTTTAAATAGAATAAGTGCCACATTAGGTGTCTAGATAATATTAGTAAGTTTACAATATATAAAAATGTGTCTTATAACAACATAAGTACATAAAACATTTTTAGTAACTTACTAAATATTATATAGCTAGCTAATATATTTTTTATACAAGTAACTTACCTTTTTAAGTTAGTATATACATTATCTAAATGTATTTTTCATAAAATGGAAAACTGAATTTGGAAAGATCTTGATTAGACTAGACATAAATATAGAAAGACATTGTGTCATACATCTTGTAAGAGATTTCATAGAATCTTAATTTGACATATTGTGTATTGACTTAGAAGATCTTGATTTGACATATTGTGTGTTGACTTGGAAGATCTTGATTTGACTAAAAATAAATATATTTGGAACATGGTTTTGGAATATGGTTCTATCTTTTTTAGTTTTGGAACATGGTTTTGAAAAACCCCTTTGTAAGTTTGCTTATAAATAAGAGTTCATAGTTTACTTGCAAACTTGATGAAAAACTACACACACATAGATATATAGGAAACCATGTAGAAACACACATGAGTCACCCTTTCCATAATGATCATAATGCTTCTAACATTGATCATTGTTGTAAGCATATCATACTTCATGATCCACCAAGAAGGTCACAAGATCTTGTAGTCATCATTCATTAGAGCATTCCAACTTATGAAGATTCAAGGGCACTTGACATCCTCAATGGTTGAAGACTTCTTATTCAAGAAGTTCATGTAGATTAGGCATGGATATCCATTAGACTTTTATGTCATGGATCATTATTGTATCATCACAATATAGATTAGATGGTTTATGTGTTTTTGCCATAAAACACAAGGTTTTTATGTTTGGCCACAAAACATAGCGGGAGTAGTTGTACCCTTGGTAAAGAACTCGACATCTAGCTTAGTGTCGGAAATATTGTATAAGCGATGATAGGAGTGGTTGTACCTTGTAAAAGAACTTGGTATCTAGCTTTGTACCGGATAAAGTGTAAGCGACGATTGTAAGGTTTTCTCCGCCGAGAAGGGAGGTTGTTGATCTAGTGAAGTAACTCTCGAGTTGGGTACTCGAGGAGTGGAGTAGGGCGGAGAGGAGATCCATGACCGAACCACTATAAATTCTCGTGTTCGGTTTGCACTTTCCTTTTACTTATTGCTTTACTTTAATGTTTGCATTATGTGATTGTTTGTGTTGTGACTTGTTGATTGTACTTCTGTGATAACATGTTTTAAGTTATGTTAGTCATAAACTACAAGTAACATCTTTCATATTAGAACAAGCTAAAAATGGACATTTGATACAACAAGTTTAAAGTTTTTAAACGGTAAACTATTCAACCCCCCTTCTGGTTTTCCACAACTGGTATCAGAGCCTCGTAGCTCTTATTTTCAAAACAAATGGTTTTTAAAATGGAGTACGATCCATGTATCAAATTACCATTGAAGCGGAATATAATATGAAGAATGTTTCGCAAAGTATACTTAGAAATTTTGTGGTTAAATGTTACTTTGTATACAAGCTTGAAGGTGTCCTTGAAAAATAAAAGAAAACATTTCTCATAATTTGGAATAGTCAAATTATGTGGTTAGAGCTAATGTACGTTAAACACGGTTTTAAAAGGAGTGTTTGGGATAACTAAAAATTTAGTTGAATAATCACCTCCGTAAATGATTAGATGGGTCACATAAGAAGAAATGATGTTAAAATAGTTGCATTAAATGTATACTAACAAATCTAGTAAGTCCTACACATTTTTGCTATGCGAAATACATGTTTTTAGCATTATGTGACATTTTGTTACAGCAGACCCGCGGATCCCGTGGAACCCTCAGAAGGTTCGTTGCCCTTTGGACGAGGGTTCCTTTGCTGCACAGTCAAAACTTTTTTGTAAATTTCAAAAATTCATAACTAATTAACCGTAAGTCCGTAGGAGTCGCGCCACCTATCAATTTTAAGGGAATTGTGTCTACTTTATTTTAAAAATGAGGTTATGGCCTAAATCTAAGTCAAAAGATTAAACCAAATACTTCAATGTGTTCAAAATATCAAGTTTCGTTTTGACGTAGAAACTCAAACTTTTGAGTTAGGCAATATAAGTTAGTATTCTTTGAACATTGACATTATTTTATTTGAAACTAAAGAATTTTGTGATATTCATATATACAAAGGAAACTAATCAAGCTTGGCATACATTGCCATATTTAAACGCAAAGTGACGAAATGTATATTTCTTTTTATGTTATGCTAAATGACTACTTGTTTTAGTTGTATGCATATATGGTATTTGCTTATTGAAAGTTGTGATTGCATTTGTTTACTTGTGATTCATGAGTGTCAATCTTGTCATGATATTCATTTGCTTGTTTGTCTAATTCATGTTTATACACAATAGGATATTTGCTAGATTGTGTGTACTAAGTTAAAAATTTGTGTTTAATTGCTTATAGATTTAGATATTATTCCTTGCATATGTTATGTGATTATTTTGGATAATTCACTTAGGAATGAGAATTAAGTAATACTAATTAAATATCTTGGAATATGGTCACGCGTCTAAATGAGTCACTACATTTTTAAACATGTAGTATTCTTGTAAAATGGTGTTTGATATACATGCTTCTACAATGATGTTTAATGAATGTGTTGTGCTATAAGATAGAAACTTATCTTTGATTGATCATGTAAACTAACCGTATCAAGTTTGGATGATAACACTTTGTTTTTATCAATTTTCCATGTTTGGCTTAATTTCCATTTATGGTAAGCTCATAATCATCGGCTTAATCTATATGCTAACATGGGTTAGAATATGTGTTTTTGGTTTTAATCTATCACATCTAATTAGGTGCATATGTTCCAAGTATTATTAGGATACTTGAACGGGTTTCGAGAGTCAATAAATATCCATTGTTAAGGAGTGTTTGGCATTACTTAAAATTTGAACTATTTGGTAGTTAAACAACGTGTTTCATGGATATATGTACTTCTTGGATCTTTTGTTATCTTTGTACATTGTCTTGTACTAACGGATATGCAGGTAGACAACATTTGGGATGTTGTCAAATTTTCAAGTTTATGGATATTCACTAAGTATAGTGAAATTCACTAGCCCCCGGTCAAAGTCTATCGGTAAGAGTGTTTCTACATCCATTTCTTGCATTTCCTAATCAGATATGGTATAAAGTTTTGTTTTTAGGAGTTTTCGAAAAATTTGAAAATCGTCTTGATGGTCAAAATATTGGACTGCTACTTTTTTCAGACCTGGCGGAACCAAATATTGGGTTCCGCCAGTGCATTTTCTGGGTCTCCAGAATTTGGCCCAACGGACCAGGCGGAACCAAAATCTTGGTTCCGCCTGTGTATTCGTATGGTTCCGTCAATCCTGCATCTTCCTTCTTAAAATTTCATTTCACTCAAGATCACTCAATTTCATCACTAGGATTCTTCTCACTGATGTTCACTCTTATTAGGATTAGGACTTCTCACTTGCACCTATAGGATAATCATCTGTAATAACACTTTCTAAATTTCGCAAGAATGATCCAAGATACCTTTCTCCTTAAAGGAAGGAATCCGGAAACTTTCTCCTTGCAATTCTCGAACCACTTAGTATTTATGATCACTACACACACTCACTACATTCTTCCATCCCTAACTCATCCTTCATTCACTTATTTGGTGACTTGAAAGCTTCCTAACAAATCCGGACTCATTATTTGCAAAGATTACATACAATATCACAATCACAAGTCCAACTTATGACTATAGATATTGTCTTGTATCTACATATGTTACCTCACTTGGTTAACATGAAAATAATGTGTCATCCTTCAAGACGATAAGGATTTACATCGAGTCATAACTTACTCTTAAGTTATAGATGTATTATCGAGTCTTGCTATCCTTTTATGCTATCCAATCTCAACTAAGTAGGATTGACAACTTAAGTATTTCGTTCGAAATATTCAAGTAAACTTGACTTACTACCATAGTCGTTAAAAGTCTTATCCGAAATTCAACACCCAAGTAGTTTAACAATGTTTGTTAAAACACTCATCACAACTAGAACACTTATTATAGTACTCTCCCAATCAATAGGAACAAAAACAAATGTCAATAGGTTTTCATCCTTAAACATTTAGCACTTAAGTTCACTTGTTCTTTCACCATCATCTCATCACATTCACCTTGTGATATATCTCAGCCCATAAGCTTTACAAACATGAGCAAAACTTCAAGCATCTTTCTCATAACCTTTCATCACTCAAACCTCAAACAACCAATGTGAAATGAGAAACCGAGTTATCCTTCGTCCTATCAATATCGAGTCATCCACCATTTCCATGCCCTTAAAGAAACCACGAGTCAATATCATCTTCACCAATAACTCCACCTAGTCATCTTCACAAGAAGATTCCACAATGTAACCAAACAAGTGTGTCATCCCCACTACAACCTAACCCATTAAGATTAAACCACCTTTCATGATACATAAACCTATGTTCACCCTTGTGTCGCTCTTTAAAACAAAGGGAAATTGTAATATCCATACACTCATTAACATATTTGTCTATGTCGTCAAAAGTGAAGTGAATTTCATTATGAAATGCGTCTTTTCCAATTTCTAGCAAGTGAAGAACACAAAGAAGATATCCAAGCTTCAAGTGTTGTCAAGCAATCACCACCTCATTTCACATATCCACTCTCGGTCGTCAACCATACTTTACCACCTATAGGATTAGAACCTTCACCATCAAATGAGCATGAAGCACAAATTCAATTACACTAGGTTTAAGTAGTATCACTTTCACAAGTTATCAAAGTATTAGCAATACTTTTAACTTCTTCATATGTCTCATTAAACCTCAAATCAACATCTGCAAGTTCTAGGATCTAGAGCCTCCTCATCATCTCGTCATTCTTGTTTTCATAAGCATGGTGATTTTATTCCACGTGATAACCCTACTTATTGAAAGACACCATATGTGTCTATTTCCTTTCAAGCGTTCATCATAACCAAATCTTGCTCATAACCCAATTCAAACCCTATGCCTATTCTACTCATCTCTATAGCACACACAAGATCTATTGAATTTAGTAATTTCACTTAGATTCCTGTTCCAAAGAGCTTTCTTGAGAACGTTCTTAACATATTCCATTATCACACACAAACACATCTCTTGGTCTTTGATGATCAAATCACTCTCATAACACATACTCAAACTCAACATAAAAGATGTCTCTCTTTAGATCATTTAACCATAGATTCTAAACACAAAGATTAAAATCTTTTTGCATTACACATACATGTGTCGATTACATGTTATTTGTTTGATATGATTGGACATCTTAACATAACCATGATAACTATTTGATTGATTCATGTGTAAATCTTGGTTATATCTTTATGATGCCTGCATGCTTATATGTTTAGTGTTACTATATATCAACATGATTTGTATGAAATTTTCATTCTTTATTTATATGATGTTTTGCATGATTAACATGTTACTTGTTAACTCATGATATGTCATTTTGGTACATGATGCTTTTATATGATATTCATATATTTGAAAGCTTGTGTATGTTGTTGTCATTTATTAGATCCATGCTTAGGATGATCTATATAATACTTGCTCCAAAATGTTATCGTTTAAACATGGGTTGCATAAATTTTTCGTCCTGTCTCTTTCGTAACTTTGTCACACTATTTGTTCACTTCGTGTGCACTTATTATTTGTAGAAGTACTCTTGGTATGATAAACATTTAGAAGACGTTTTATCATACAAATTTATCACATAGATTGTTATATGCTTAAGTGTCTAAGCTTAACAACAAAACAATTCCACAATGAAGTGTTTTAAATAATGTCATGCTATTGCTTAGTATAATTATTTGTTGCTATGTGGTAACTTTATGTCTAGTAGTCGAACGCATTGTTTGTATTAGATAATGTCTTTAGATTTTTATCTTGTTGACATCTTTTGTCACTAACAGATGTGTTTTAGTGGATTGAGAACTAATCACTTGCCATCTCACTTTGTTCTAGCTTTAAATGCTCATCTCACATAACTATAATCCCTTTATTGCTACGTGGATTAGTAATATGTTTTATGGAACCCCTACACTTGCATATAGTTTTATAGCTAATAGTATTGAGTCTTAGAGATTTGAAATTTGTGTTTGGATATCTTTCAATCAACCTCTTTCAAATTCGCATTAGTGCTTCCGCTTTCCAAAATCACCTCGACAACAATACTCTAATCATTTCCACCTCCTTTGAGAAAACCACATGCCTCGTCATACGATCATCTCGCATTGATAGAGAAGAGCTACATGACTTTAAGATAAAGTTCTTTGTATTCTAACCAACATCCGCAAAAACATTACCAAGCTCATCGTTTTTATTAACCTACAACCTCCTAAACACTTCATCATCATTCTTTATACAATGCACTAGACAATATGTTGGATGTCCACCTATTGAGGAGGAGAGAAATTCATTCACATATTTGTATTTTGTCAAATTGTATTTAAAGAACATCTACTCATGTTTCTTACACCCTAAAATACCAACACATAGGTACACTCCATTTAGTTAAAGTCGGTTCACAAAACCACAAGTGCTTCAAGCCTTTGAACTTTTCTTTTTTTTTTAATAGTTCAAGCCTCTTTCACCCCCAATATCTCATCAAGTGAAAAACACATCATGTGTTTCACAAAGTTATTCACTTCCACAACCAAAAACTAAACCAAATGGAGTCTAGGATTCTTCTCTCAAAACTAGGACTTCAAAACCTCATTTTCAAGAACACCATCATAGGATCTCATCCTCTTCTTCCTCGACACATATCATGCATGTCATTGTCAGCGCAAATGATATATTAATCAAAGCCATCATTCCCAACACTTTCTCAACACGTTGGTCTAACCAACACCCTCGCATCATATGTTGTCATTCTCATCCTCATATAGGTATTTAGCATTTTTTTTACTCTTTTCATATGGAATTCTTGTTCCTAGGTGCTTATTGTCCTCACTCCCTTTTAATTCCATTCAAGCATGTATTATGGCAAGATACATCATCTTTGGTAGATGATAAAGTCATATTCGTTGTTTATCCCTCGAGTTGTGAATTTTAGGATTGCATAAGTCGATATGTTCTATCTTTATCTTTCGTTAGAACATTTGCTATACACACGAGCTTCTAATTCTTTAAATAGTTGTCTACCCATCACCACCATTAGCACCATCCTCTTTAAGTATTTCAACCTCATGTCTTCCTTCAAGGCTTTGCTTAGAAGGTTCCTATCATATTATATTCACGTTTTTCTTATGATTGCATTTCTTTTTAGAAGCATACACCTCATGAGATTTTTTGGTTTCATGGTTCTCTACTTTGAGTCTCTTATATCATTTATATATTTACATCTTACTTTTCTTTGAGATGAAATATATTGCACTAACTCTTTCATTGTAGGTTCACCATTATATATGCTCGATCGTATATAGCATAATCATCTAAGGATGATGTTTGCATCGAATTTTTTCCTTCTTTCATTATAGGTGCTTCTTGACGTAGGAGGAATATCCATCAAGCACTCATATTGCATCTTCTATACATGTTGTTGTAGAGGACATGCTTGTCTAAAGACAAAACTTCCACTATACTAACTTTTGTTTTGTAGGTTCATATTGACGCCCTAAAACAAGGGGAGCTTCCGTCAAGCATAGGAAAATTATTGTCTTATACTAACCTTTATTTTGTAGGATTCTTCATCCTTGCATCATATACGTTGGTACCCTAGCAACGGAGAGTATTGATCAAGGGGGAGCTAATCATGCACTAACCTTTGTTTTTGTAGCTTTCTTATTTCTTGTGTCATATACGTTGGGACCCTAGCAATGGGGAGTATTGATCAAGGGGGAGCTATAATCTAGGGGAAGCATGCACGCATTTATCTTTAATCTCATTCTTCGACACACTTTTATGTTTCGACAAAAAGAAGAAATAAGTCAACATAGTCCAACATGCATTTTATTCATCATGCATTTTTTCGTATAATTTTTATGTTGCACAACACTAACCTTGATGTAGGTCAAGGAACTTAATTTGATCCATGGATCCGCTAACAACCTAAGGGACGCAACAACCTTAGGAAATTGGAGTTGAAGAATTAACTTCACTAGGGATGATGCAAGCTCGCCATTTCGGGGAGAAATTAAGTTAACTCCAAGGACACACCCCTTTTTGTTTCGACAAAAGAGGGAGAAGAGTGTAAACGGAGAAGGAAATGTAGAAGGTGTTGCGGACACAAGTAAGTTATACGGACACAAGTAACTTTTTACATTTTGCGTTCTATCACGTTTACATATTTTGTCATCATCAAAAAGGGGGAGATTGTTAGTGCAAATATTACGATATTTAATTTATACAGTCTCGTTTGTTTTGATTGATGACAAACGTATAACTTGATACATAACGTAAAATGTACAAGTTACTTGTAATCATAGTTTGTCTCAACATACATTCAATGCCTCTCAACGTCTCGAGTCGTCGTATGCTACAACACAGGTTCGTACATGTTTGTTATGTAGCATTATGATCAAACCCCTTGACCAATCATTTAGAATGACTAAAATACTTTAGGAGTCTTTAAGTATTTTAGGTGTCAAAGTACACTTTAGGTGTTAAATAGAATAAGTGCCACATTAGGTGTCTAGATAATATTAGTAAATTTACAATATATAAAAATGTGTCTAATAACAACATAAGTAGATAAAACATTTTTAGTAACTTACTAAATATTATATAACTAGCTAATATATTTTTTATACAAGTAACTTACCTTTTTAAGTTAGTATATACATTTCTCTAAATGTATTTTTCATAAAATGGAAAACTAAATTTGGAAAGATCTGGATTAGACTAGACATAAATATAGAAAGACATTGTGTCATACATCTTGTAAGAGATGTCATAGAATCTTGATTTGACATATTGTATGTTGACTTAGAAGATCTTGATTTGACATATTGTGTGTTGACTTGGAAGATCTTGATTTGACTAAAGATAAATAAATTTGGAACATGGTTTTGGAACATGGTTTTGGAAAACCCCTTTGTAAGTTTGCCTATAAATAGGAGTTCATAGTTTACTTGCAAACTTGATGAAAAACTACACACACATTGATATATAGGAAACCATGTAGAAACACACATGAGTTACCCTTTCCATAATGATCATAATGCTTCTAACATTCATCATTGTTGTAAGCATATCATACTTCATGATCCACCAAGAAGGTCACAAGATCTTGAGGTCATCATTCATTAAAGCATTCCAACTTATGAAGATTCAAGGGCACTTGACATCCTCAATGGTTGAAGACTTCTTATTCAAGAAGTTCATGTAGATTAGGCAAGCATATCCATTAGACTTTTATGTCATGGATCATCATTGTATCATCACAATATAGATTAGATGGTTTATGTGTTTGTGCCATAAAACACAAGGTTTTTATGTTGGGCCACAAAACATAGCGGGAGTGGTTGTACCCTTGGTAAAGAACTCGACATCTAGCTTAGTGTCAGAAATATTGTATAAGCGACGATAGGAGTGGTTGTACCTTGTAAAAGAACTCGGTATCTAGCTTTATACCGGATAAAGTGTAAGCGACGATTGTAAGGTTTTCTCCGCCGAGAAGGGAGGTTGTTGATCTAGTGAAGTAACTCTCGAGTTGGGTACTTGAGGAGTGGAGTAGGGCGGAGAGGAGATCTGTGACCGAACCACTATAAATCCTCGTGTTCGGTTTGCACTTTCCTTTTACTTATTGCTTCACTTTAATGTTTGCATTATGTGATTGTTTGTGTTGTGACTTGTTGATTGTACTTGTGTGATAACATGTTTTAAGTTATGTTAGTCATAAACTACAAGTAACATCTTTCATATTAGAACAAGCTAAAAATGGACATTTGATACAGCAAGTTTAAAGTTTTTAAACGGTAAACTATTCAACCCCTTCTAGTTTTCCACAGCTTCATCTTCGACGAAGTCATCATCTTCTAAAGGTAATGTTTTAGGAGGTGGCGGTGTTTCATCAAATGTTACATTTAATGATTCTTCTACTTTCATAGTGTGTTTGTTAAGTATTATATATGCTTTACTATTTTGCGAGTAACCAAAAAATATTCTTTCGTATGATTTTGGGTCGAACTTAGTAAGGTAATCCCTAGTGTTTAAAATATAACATTTACTTCTGAATACCCTAAAGTAGCTTAAGTTAGGTTTTCTACCTCTTAGCAACTCATAAGGAGTTTTTCCTAAAATTCTCCAAATTGATACTATATTAATTATATATGTTGATTTATCTACAGCATGACACCAAAATTTTTGTGGGATGGATTGTTCATTTAACATTGTTCTACTCATTTCTTGTAGTGACCTACTCTTTCTTTCTACTACGCCATTTGATTGAGGAGTACTAGGAGCGGAGAAATTGTAAGATATTTCATTTAAATCACAATATTTTCCGAATTGTACTTCATTATCAAATTCCCTACCATGGTCTATCCTAATAGATACTATTGTGCATCCTAATTTATTTTGAATCATTTTACTAAATATTTCAAATTTTTCAAAGGCTTGGGTTTTGTCACTTAGAAACCTAGTCCACGTGTATCGTGAATAGTCATCTACTATTACTAAGGTATAACGGTTTCCTGCATAGCTCCGCACAGCAGATGGACCAAATAGATCCATATGTAATAATTCTAGGCACCTAGTAGTGGATACTATATTCTTAGCTTTGTGACTTGCATGATCTTGTTTTCTAATTTTACAAGCATCACAAAAGTGTTTGTCATATTTTAGGTTTGGCAAGTTTCTAACTAATTATTTTGAGGCTAAAGATTGTATTTGTTGCATGTTTGCATGTCCTAATCTCCTATGACACAAAGTGGAGTTTTCGTCCAGGGTTGCTAGGCATATCCTATCTTCCGGTTTGTTTCCTAGTTTCATAACATATATGCCTCCTTTCCTAATTCCTCTACCTATGACCTTTCCATTCCTAACTATTTCACTATCCCTATCGGTAAAGGTATCCCTACATTTATTATCACATATTTGGCCTATACTAAGTAAGTTATATGTTAAATTATCTACATGCTCAACATTTTCAATAGTACGTGAGTCTTGAGAGATCGTACCTTAGCCAATGATATTTCCACGCAAGTTACTACCGAAAATAACGTTACCTCCATTGTATGCCTTATATGTAGAAAATAGCTTGCGGTTCCCCGTTATGTGCCTCGAACATCCTCTATCCTTGATCCATTCGTCGGGCTCCAAGTCTATTCCTAAGCATATTTCATCGGTCGCTTTGGCTACAAAACATTTTTCTTCTCTTGGTTTTTCCACTTCTTCTTTGTCACTATCACTCCATGTTCCACTAATGAAGGCGCCTTGATTTTCGTAACCTGGTGGCTTTAGACATTCACCAATGAGATGATTTGGACTTCCACATCTAAAGCACTTTCTTTTCCCGTAGTTATCGCTTCTATTTCTTTGGAACGACTTTCTTTAATCTCGTGGTAATCTAGTGAATCTTCCTCGTCTTTCGAAAAATTACTTGAATTCTCTAAAGACCATTGCATATTCTTCGTCTTCACTCTCGCCACTTGAATCATCATCGTCACTAAGTTCCTTTTTGGCTTTTAGAGCAATGGATTTAGTTTGTTCTTTCCTGACTTTGACCGTTTCCGAATCTCTTCTTATAATATCTTCATGGACCTTTAAGTTGCCAATAAGTTCATCAAGTGACAACGTCATCAAATTCTTCAATTCTTCAATTTCCGTGACCTTAGCTCTCCATTTTGGATGCAATGCCCTAAGAAATTTTCTAACACAATTCTTACTAGAAAATGTCTCATCAAGTGCTTTTAAACTTGTGATAATAGTGTTAAATTTAGCAAACGCATTGTCTATTGATTCCTCTTCCGGAATCGTAAATTGTTCATATTGTTATACAAGAAGATCTATTTTACTGTCTTTGACTTGATTGTTACCTTTGTGAGTAATAAGTAGTGACTGATGCGTGGGAATTGCACCAGGCTTTACCTCTCAAGGGATCTCGAGAAGCTTACAACCCCCACCAGGCAGTGTACCTGATTGTTGTAGTATAGTATAGTGACAAGTACCGGGGGATTGATCGTTCAATTCGGGAATAGTGTCGCTAGGATTAGAAAGCCTAAAAATTAAGTTTAGAGGTGAGGGATGATTCTTTTTGTATTTTTATATTTTTATAAAAGCAATTAAAATCTCGGGTTTTTGGAAGAGTGGGCGGAATTAGTTGCTAGTCAACTAACCCAATAACTAAGATACAATCAAAATAAAATAACAAAAATGTAAATAAATCTAATTACTAATGTGGTGTGAACAATAAATGGGAAAATTGTGTTTACTTAGATTTCATTACTCCCTAAATATCTTTTACAGGTTGATAGTTTGTTACAATTGCGTGGATGACAGGTTATATTCCTTAATACCATTCGTGGGGTGGCGTACGTACTTCCCCAACTCTATAAGCTCCTACTTCACTCCTATGTCGAGCCTGCAAGAAGCTCCTAACATGGGATCATTAGAATTCGCTCATGCATTAAATACAACCATAAAAACCTAGTACGCATTGGTTCATGTTTCTTAAGACGTTCAAGCATGTTACCCTATGGAAGTCCACTAGTTTTCTTAAGCCTAACATCGAAATCATTCATCCGTAACAACTATAAACAAGCAATCAACCCATAATCAACATCTAGGTTTCACTACATCTAAGCAAACATACAAGAGATCTAGCCTAGTATGTTAAAATCAAGACAAGCGTAAGATATATTCAAACAACACATAGACATATGGAATGAATTGAAAGGATACTTATCTTAATTGAACATGAAAGGTTTCAAAGGGTAAAAACCCTTGAAAGTACAGTAAAAATCGTGCTAGGGTTTCTCCAAGTTATCCCTCTAATTGTCCTCTCTTAATGAATGAAAATTACAAAACTATATATAGATTTTCCATCATGACGGCATCAAGAAGAAAAATTTGACGCCGTCAACTCGCCGCCCATAGTAATATCGGATTGCCTAGATCCAGATCTGACGTCGTCAAGTGCAAATTTTCTCTGGGCCGTCACATGTAATGGGACCATGACGGCCTATGGTGACACCGTCATGCCCCTAGTTTAAAAACTCTCTGTATCGTCACGGACTCTATCCACTCCACCTCTTGTTTTACTTTTGACGCCGTCATGTAGAATTTTGTGACGCCGTCAGGTACTGTTCCCAGCAAGGAAAATTAAGACTTTGCCGTTTTCTTCAGTTTTATGCTCCAAAAATGTCAAAAATGCTTCCTTTTCCAGAATTCACTCCAAAAGTACCTAAAATCACAAAAGGAACGATTTAGGGCAATAATTGATCAAATAAATTCAATTCCGGGCTTAAATGACCCCCTAAAAACGGATCATTTTTCGCCTCATCATATACCCTTACACTTGAGATTTGCTTGTCCTCAAGCAAATGCGCTTTTATTCTAATCAAAATACAAGTTAGGGGTCATTTAACATTAATATAAAAGTAATTACAACAAATAATCATTCCACTAAAGACCAAAGACAAGTACGGAGGTCATACACTAGCACCTCACAAATAGTGTTTAGATACTCAAATCTCTCGGGTGTAATAAAGTATTTATCACAATATGGAAATGGAAAACATCTCTCACTACCTGTCATAACAAAATAGATTACCATAGGCTTGGGAACAGATCAAACCTCCACCACATGGCGTAAGCACCTAGGATAAACTATAAAAGAGGTCTTTTAAATGGTTATAACGTTAGGTGTAGGGATATGGAATACACGGTTTTGTTGGATATAGGCAATCTTTACTGGTGGCGAGTTAATCATCTTGGTTAATTACATGTACAATATGGCATTGCTAAGCCAAGACTAGACTCAACTTAAGCTAATAAATCAAAAATAACAAAAACATAAAATAAATATAGAATGAAATGGGATGGTAGTCCGTAAGTTTTTTTTTTTTTTTTTTTTTTTTTTTTTTTTTTTTTTTGCATACACTCTTACCCTACCATCCAAAATAATACATCATAGGGAATGAACATTCCCCTTACACTTGAATTTTTATATACTTTACAATAAACTAATTTAATGACTCGAATCAAGATAATCAAAACACTTGGTGTACTTTTAAGATTAACGCACATATGGGGGTAATAAATGATGTTCTTCCCCATTACTCCATAACATAAGTACTTTACCCATGAGTCCCAATCGTCCCAAAACAATATGTACAACGATATGACTCGTCTTACCAACCATGTAATCGATTAGATAATTAACTAAGGGTTTAAACATGTAACAATCTTTAGTGCATACAAGGAAGGCTAAGGCGATTTGGGTGTACATTTAAGTGGGTTGTAACAAATTCTTCATTTAAGTAAGATGCTTAAAGTTAGAAACGAAAAGCTAGGCTCGGAGGGGTGTACTAGGGGTTTCGTGTACTAAAAATGAGTACAACGCTAAGGTGTGGGAAATAATTAATTAACTTTACTAGCCAAGTAATATGACTTAAATGGTCAAGTAATTATGATACGGGTTTAACACAAGGGTGATCCTAATGCCTCTTATCATGTAGTAAATCCTACTACACGAATGTAGTCTCACTAGCGGTCTTGGGATGCATCACTAACGCAAGTTCTAGAATCTAAATGCTACCGGTACACTCATAAGCACTAATAGTAAATGCTTTTCCTATCAAATCTAAAGGCGAACCTCACATAATTGGGTGGAAAATTTTTCTGAATGACACGGTTTTGTGCTAGTCATACAACTCCTATCCATGAGACGCTTGCTAAGGCTAAAGTTTCATTCCTAAATGTTGTAAAAAAATTTAAATTTGGCGCTAAAATTACACTAACAAGTATTTCTCTTAGTTTTATTACACACCTACCATCGAACAAAGAAACTCAAGTGAATGTGTATCCTATAAGGTATCATCATTTACCCTCCCCTTACACTTAGGATGAACATTGTCCCCAATGTTCAATTAAAGAATGTAAAAGTAAAATAGGTAAAAGAATTAAATCAAATACTCCCCTGATTCGTTCGGTGTGGATAGTGTGGTAACAAGGTTACATCTTCCTCCAAGAAAATGAACAATCAAAGCTTCCTTTCCAGAATATAAATCATCTTCTTGTCATACATAACCTGTTAAACCTGAGAAAACAAACAAGGCAACCTCGCGTAAAATCGGCGGCAATCTATATATACTAATAAATCCTAGAAAACAATGTAAGATATAATGCTTGTGGAATGAATGTTTGCAGATTTCCTGGAGTTTATAAAACTAAAGATTTAACAAAAACTTTAAGATTCCGTTAGAAAAACAAAACTAGCAAAATTTCCAGTATTTTACACATGACGCCATCAGGAATTAATTCCTGACGCCGTCAGAAGTGACCTGCAGAAATCTTTACGTTAAGTTTTCGAAAAATTTCTGGAAAAACTTATGTCCTACTTCTTGAAAAATCCTGCAAACCATCATTATGACTCGATACAAGCATTTGACTATAACAAATACTAATATACATGTTCATTTAATATTGTTGTGGTTCGTGTCCAACTCCGTTGTTATAAACAGATTTAGATTTCCCTTACACTTATCTTTTGCAAAATACCTTTATATGTAGTTAAGACGAAGTTAAAAACAAAATAAAGCATTTTCACAATTTACTTTGAAACATGAGCTACAAACGATAAAAATAAAACATACATACGGAAACAAATCAAATAAACAAACAATCAAACAAATAAAGCTTGGGTTACCTCCCAATAAGCGCTTGTTTTTGTTCGAGTCACGAGCCTGACTCTACCCTTATTTAACGGAAATAGGGGAGGTTTTCCCTACACTTTGAATTAAGTGCGGGTGGAAGTAGCGATACACACCCTTAGGGTGGAAATATGCCACGTGAGGTGAAGGGGGTGAGTGAATGGCTTCCTTCATCCTAAAACTACACGGATAATATTGGTTGATGGGTGGGTCGGTTCCTCTTTTGTCTCCTAGAAATATATCTAAGGATGGAAAGGTGTGTAAAGATTGAGGTTCCGGTTCATCAACACTAGGAAATTCCCTAGAACTAGGAGTAAGGTTATCACTACAAGTATTCAAACCTATATCCTCAAGTGGTGCTTGGTCCAAGGGTTCTACCTCCATCGGGATTCCTAAAGTTTCTTCTACTTCTTCCGGGTAAGTCACGGGCTGTGTGTGTGCCTCAAATGATGGTAGGACTTGTGGGGTACTTGGTGGGCTTAGATTTTCTACTTCATCATTCCTTGTGTCAAGATCACCTATATCCTCAACATGTGTTTTATTATAATCTAACCCTAACATTTTCCCAAGTATCTCAAGTGCTTCTCTAGGCATCTCAACTTCTATATCCGAATCATAAGGATCATCCTCAATATTCTGACTGCTATA
This sequence comes from Artemisia argyi, assembly GCA_030686995.1. Lineage (NCBI taxonomy): Eukaryota > Viridiplantae > Streptophyta > Magnoliopsida > Asterales > Asteraceae > Artemisia > Artemisia argyi. Next base: position 117,729,100 of record CM060691.1, on the reverse strand, counting down.
TTCAAATTGCCCAAAAGATTCATCATGTGTTTCTTGAGATTCATCATCATCGATCATAAAACCTAGGTCTTTTTGATCAATGTGATCATGTTCGGCTAAATCCTCCATCACATTTAGGTCACCTATGTGTTCATCCTGTATTATGGTAGTGCCTAACCATGACATGCAGCTAGGTGGCTCATACGAAACTATCCTAGGTGAAGGCTCATATGGTGCATAGGTTTCACTAAGTGAGGCATTTTGAGGGGTTGATGGAGCTCCTAAGGTGAATTCTTTAAAAGTCTTATGCACTTGGCCTCTTTTCTCAAGGTACTCAATAAAATCAATATAAGATCCTGTCCTCATCATTTCACTTGTCCATCGTGGTATATCCAAACTGGTGTAATTATATTTTTTCTGGTAAAACTCTAGTGTCGGACTTGGTGGATTCACGTTCTCCATAATGGTGAATGGAAGAGTCAATGGAAAGGTTTTTATGAATAAAGACACAAAGAAAAGATAGACTACGAGAAAGCTAATAAAATGAAAATAAAAATCTCACTGAAAAGGAATCTAATGAGTAGACCTAATCAAAATAAATTCCAACCTAGAGAATAACTATTCCCCGGGCTGCGGCGCCAAAAACTTGATGCGTGGGAATTGCACCAGGCTTCACCTCTTAAGGGATCTCGAGAAGCTTACAACCCCCACCAGGCAGTGTACCTGATTGTTGTAGTATAGTATAGTGACAAGTATCGGGAGATTGATCGTTCAACTCAAGAATAGTGTCGCTAGGATTAGAAAGCCTAAAAATTAAGTCTAGAGGTGAGGGATGATTCTTTTTGTATTTTTATATTTTTATAAAAGCAATTAAAATCTCGGGTTTTTGGAAAAGTGGGCGGAATTAGTTGCTAGTCAACTAACCCAATAACTAAGATGCAATAAAAATAAAATAACAAAAATGTAAATCAATCTAATTACTAATGTGGTGTGAACAATAAATGGGAAAATTGTGTTTACTTAGATTTCATTACTCCCTAAATATCTTTTACAGGTTGATAGTTTGTTACAATTGCGTGGATGATGGGTTATATTCCTTAATACCATTCGTGGGGTGGCGTACATACTTCCCCAACTCTATAAGGTCCTACTTCACTCCTATGTCGAGCCTCCAAGAAGCTCCTAACATGGGATCATTAGAATTCACTCATGCATTAAATACAACCATAAAAACCTAGTACGCATTGGTTCATGTTTCTTAAGACGTTCATGCATGTTACCCTATGGAAGTCTGCCAGTTTTCTTAAGCCTAACATCGAAATCGTTCATCCGTAACAACTATAAACAAGCAATCAACCCATAATCAACATCTAGGTTTCTCTACATCTAAGCAAACACACAAGAGATCTAGCCTAGCATGTTAAAATCAGGACAAGCGTAAGATATATTCAAACAACACATAGACATATTGAATGAATTGAAAGGATACTTATCTTAATTAAACATGAAAGGTTTCAAAGGGTAAAAACCGTTGAAAGTACAGTAAAAATCGTGCTAGGGTTTCTCCAAGTCATCCCTCTAATTGTCCTCTCTTAATGAATGAAAATTACAAAAGTATATATAGATTTTCCATCGTGACGGCGTCAAGAAGAAAAATCTGACACCGTCAACTCGCCGCCCTTAGTAATATCGGATTGCCTAGATCCAGATCTGACGCCGTCAAGTGCAAATTTTCTCTGGGCCGTCACATGTAATGGGACCATGACGGCCTATGGTGACGCCGTCATGCCCCTAGTGTAAAAACTCTCTGGATCGTCACGGACTCTATACACTTCACCTCTTGTTTTACTCTTGACGCCGTCATGTAGAATTTTGTGACGCCATCAGGTACTGTTCCCAGCAAGGAAAATTAAGACTTTGCCGTTTTCTTCACTTTTATGCTCCAAAAACGTCCAAAATGCTTCCTTTTCCAGAATTCACTCCAAAAGTACCTAAAATCACAAAAGGAAAGATTTAGGGCAACATTTGATCAAATAAATTCAATTCCGGGCTTAAATGACCCCCTTAAAACGGATCATTTTTCGCCTCATCAGTGACTCCCAAATTTCTTTGGCGGTTTTACACATAAAAATTCTTTTATATTCTTTGAGTGGTAACGCATTATAAATTATCATTTTAGCTTCATTATTTTTTGCTAGTTTCTTTTTCAAGTCATCATTTTGTTTTTCGAAAGGTAAAATTTCATCCATTTTAGTTTCTGGATTTTGTTGAGTAGGAGGAAAATCACCAAAGGTAATAACATGCCAAAGATCAAGATCTTTAGATTTCACATAAGTTTCGAATCTATTTTTCGAATATAAAAATCCATCACTTTCAAATAGTGGTGGTCTGTGCATAGACTGCCCTTCTTAATATTTTTTAGATTCCATAGATCGTTGCAAGTTTTAAAATACAATATATTTTAAAGATCTCGCTTGACGTAGCTCTGATGCCAATTGTGAAAAACAAGAAGGGGGGAGGGTTAAATAGTTTTATGTCTTTTTGATTTATTATGAAAAACTTTGGTTATACGTTTTGTTTACTTTCAAAATTTTAGATTCAATATTATGTGAACTCGAGTCTTGCACGATATATATATATATATATATATATATATATATATATATATATATATATATATATATATATATATATATATATACTAGCTTCAAGACCCGCCCGATGGGCGGGCTAGCTCTATCATTTCATTTGGATTAATATTGATTAATAACGTTAAGAAATAGGAATCTAAAAATACCATATCAAATATGTAGTGACTTACAAAAATATATAAGACGAGAAAATATGTATAATAAAATATGACAAAATTCATATCAATAAAGAAAATGTAAATATCAATAAAAGAAATGAATAGTACACTTAAAGACGATGTAACACTTCTTTGTAGACAACGTTAGTCATTTCGTATGTGATCTCTGTCGAAACAACGATATATAAGTGACCATTTGAAAAGACTTTAAGACTTTGACAACAAAAGTCTTTAAGACTCTTGTTGCTTTTAACTCTTGAAACAACTATATATAAGTGACCATGTGAAAAGACAGGGCGTTGTAGCAAAACCTGAGTTTGACCTTGGCTTTTGTTTATAGTCATAGCGAAACAAACATAAACAGTGAATTGCATCCTATTTAACTTGAAAGGCATTTTCGTGTCTGATTGGTTTATGAGCATCTGCGGTATAGCACAAACTATTTCAACTTTACCACCTCAGATGATTCGTCCTTCTGTATTAATATTTCCCATCCTTAATACTTGCAACCTTGTTCCATTGCAAAGACCAGCCCTTTGGTCAATGTTTCGCAAACACATGATAGGTGCATCTACCTTCAATGCAAATTTATGAAGTGAAATACCTAACATGTGTGTGAGTACATATTATGTACAAACATAAAGTTCAAAACTATAAACTAAAGTAAATAGAACTTGCCTAAAAAGCAATGAAATTCAATTATTGCAACAATAATTTTATTACGAACATGTAAAGCACAAGTGAGCAATAACAAATGATATTCAATTACAAATGTATGAGAAAATAAGAATAACTTGTTGGGTTCAACACTATTTGTAGTATGTTGACTTGATACAGCCAATACAATCATAATAGATACAAAGGTGTGCATATTCTGCTTTAGTTTGAATTTATGTCATGGATGTTGGTTGTGGTTGTCTAGACTCATGATGGTTGGGTGTGGTGAGTTTTGTTAATTCAACTTTGGTGGTGTTTGAGTGTCTCTGTGTCGGTCCATGTCAAGCTATAGTGTTTGTTTGAGGTGTCCCTTCCTATACACATCTTGTGGTAGGATGTGTTATTTTTTTGGTTTTCACTTTCACAACTTCCTTGTATTTGGTTGATGGAGTTCTCCATTGATCTCTTTTGTTTTGGTTGTTTTCGTATCAAATTCCATTTAACTGTCAAAAAAGTACAATACCTATTAATACGAGAAAATGTTGCGCATCAGTTATTCTAATCTTTTTTTGAATCCAACCTGTTTTATTTATCATATCATACCTACTCATCTACATCTAGTGGTTAGCTACCCCCTGTTAAAATGATTAAACAGCCACCTGAGTTGAAAGCCAAGGAAAACTTACTTTTCTCAAATATGTTTCTAAAAAAATTGTATTAGCTCTATAAACACTATAAGCTCTAAGTATAACTCCAAAAAAGAATCAAATTCATACTAAACAACCCCTATTTTTCAAATGGGCACTAAAAAGCAGAGCTGAATAAACACTTCAAAATACAAACAACATCAAAATCAAAACTTTTTCACAAGTTTCATCCTAAAATCTAATAAAATCAAATGGGTATTTATTGAATAGTGATAATTAATAAAATTATAGTGGATTCAAACTAACTTAGCAGATTCTTTATCACGAGATGAACACAAGGAACGTTGAAGAAAGTTACATACATTTAAGTTAGCATATGTGATGTCCATTGTATTCTTACACACGACATAAAAGAAATGGTAGTATTACATTTTGAATCAATAAAACTACATGATTATATACCTTTAAGTTACTAATGAGCGGGCTAACTGTGAAAATTCTTTTAAGATAATAGACGATTTAAAAAAAATCTTGATATGATTTAAAAAACTAAAATAAATTAAATAAAGTGTTGTACTTAAAAAAGGTTAGAATGGGGATATTTGGTAACCTAACAACCTCAAAATTGTCTATTGTTTACTTAAAATCCACCAATTAGCATGGACAAAAGCTAAACTTGTGGTACATTTATATATAAGAATAGCTATAGTTCACAATATAGCATCAAAACATAGGAAATTTGGGATTTATTATCACATAAGTTACTATTCATATTTACATATTTTTGGTTCACGGGACATACTGATTTTAGGCAAGTCTAGCTCATTTGAGAAACCTAAACCTTCCATCCTCATCGCCTGCTCTAGAGTCTAGCCTATAATAAAAGCCAACTCAGGTTAAAGATAAACAAACCAGACTCAAATGTCAAAATAATCATGGGTTAATCTTCGTAATCGATATTAATCTCCATACTATTCCTACTATTACGAAAAAATGCTTTAGATTTTTGAAAGCTATAAAACAAACTGTGGATTTTGATCTAAATTCCATTACTATTACTACTATTACAAAAACCTACAACACCAATTAATTAATGAAATTCATCTAACTCCATACAATATATGAAACTTACAAGCAACATTTTTCTTCACAAGCAACTTAGTAATACATTCTCTATCACAAACAGCAACATAATGCATCGGTGTTTGGCCCTCGTTATCCTTTAGGTAAGAAATCAATAAAAATATGAGTTCACTTAAGGGGGATAGGACCCCAGGATTGAAACGTACATGTGACCTTCTAGTCTCACTAACTTTGTACCAAATGTTAAAATCTTATTGACGCCCATGGTTTATGACTGAAGATGTTAGCAAGTACCACTTTGTAATTTTCAGAAGAAAATAAAAGGTGTGTAGCAATATATTGTCGCTCATTACTTTTACATAAGCTTTCACTTATTTTCTAACAAGAAAGGTGTTTGGCCATATATCGTCAGTTCGTCACTCATTACTCTTTCATAAACTTTATGGTAAGATCAATTCAAAAAGTTTCTGTAATTGGTACATCATTCGACTAATGGATTTCATACATTTAATGTCAACAACTTGCAAGTAGAGGTTAATCAAAATAATAAGAAGGTGTTTGTAGAAAATATTCAAGTAGTTTTGAAGAAACAGTTGACAAGTGACAACACCACATAAATTTAAGGCAAAAAGGAACCATGGTGCATAATCTGACCAAATTACTTATCATTGACTAACTACCATAAAAAATACATACATATACAAACACACACGCCCAAAAACGAAAAATGAGTAAGATATCATAAACATGCATATGATTAAACAAATACTCTAAATACGTTTAATGCTATGCTATAACCACGATACAATATATATATATATATATATATATATATATATATATATATATATATATATATATATATATATATATATATATATATATATATATATATATATATATATATATATATATATTCGTATGGAGAATCTATAAGCATATTTGCACCATATAGGTTCTATACTCAATTTGCACAAGTCATGAAATCTCAAACATGGCATGTGTCATACGACAATTACATTCTTTTATAAGTTGGAATGAGGTGAATACCTATGCTTGAGCCAATAGCTAATGCACTCCATCATTATCTTTATAACCAACACCTATTACGAACCTGCAATAGACTTTATCATCAATAAGATAACCTGTTTTTATACTATATATCATTGAATTAAATTTTCATGATAAACCCAACCTCGTTTGACCATTCCATGTTAGGAGACATTATTAGCAATCAAAATAAAAAATCAACTCAATTGTTATACCTATGATATTTGAGTTTAACATACGCTACAATCTTAACATTGTATTGATATTTCAGTTTTCTTAAAACCATTACTACAATACTGCATATAACTACTAAAATTATTTTTGTATGAAATGATGACAACCCTTGATTAGACAACTTATATTTAAGGGCATACCTCTTATGTAGCTAATTGATGGCTCATATGTTGTCTTTATCAACGTAATTAACTAATTACTTTCACATAGCTTTAATGTTAGGATATCATTCGCTATGTTGTTTTAAGGTATGCTGGAAATCATCATACCATGTCTTACTTTCCAATAACAATCTTCAAAAGGTAAAAATAACTAACCTTTAGGATGCATCACTTGTTTTACTCAATTGTGCTAGTGTCCATCTAATAATGCCCTATGATTGTTGCATCGAACCTGTGTTAGTTAATGGCAGAATCTATTATCATTCATTTATCAAATGCTTGTAAAAACCTAAATTGCTATAAAATATTAAATTTTCATGTATACAAATTGTTATATGAATAAAAAAAGTAACCAAGATAATTTTTTGCACTTCAATAGCTAATAAGCCATTAATATTTTTATGATGTTCCTTTTTTAAGCTATAGAAGTGAAATATATGATAGAAAGCTAATAAGCCATTTTGTTACCACTTCCAAAAAAACACATCGAAAAGCAAATAAGCCCATTGTTAGCAAAATTTATCAAATGCATGTTATAACATGGATGAGCATGATCAAAAGAGATGTAAAACCTGTCTAATAGCCTCTAGTGATCATTAGTAGCTTCGTCGCCTAAAGGTATGGCACCATTTACTTTGGGGATATGCTGCATCATGTAATAGATTTCATTAATAACGTAAATTTGGACCATTCATGTAATCACCTATTACATATGTATGACTCAACAAACGTGTTAGCATTAAAAATATATATATATAGAAGTGATGGTCATTCTCATATTGTAACTTTGTGTCGTTTGTTAAGATTAGTAATAGTTTAGTCATTGGGCTTTGGACTTGGCAAGCTAATATGTTATGTGCTATGTTTCATAAGCCTTATTATCTAATCATGTAACCAAGTCCAAGCCCAAGCCCATAGAAAGTCTATGTATGGAACTATAAAAGGCACCTTACCTCTCATTTGAGGTGTGTGCTTGTGTGTGTATTTGTGTGTGTTTTTAATAAAAGCTCTCTTATTTCATCTCTTATTCTCTCATATACACGACATATACATAACATCAAGTCACCATCTTTCCTTCTTCTAGTGCTTCTATATTTGTGATAAAGTTGATACATCTAAGGTCCTACAAAACGTCTCTTCAATCACACAAACCTTAGTTATGAACATATGACAAGCTACTTTCGAGGTCATTCTTTGCCTTTAATAATTCCCGCTTTTTCTCTATTTTCTGGTTTCACATTAAAAATAGAACATTAGCAAGATAGTAATATACTAAAGTGAATATGCATGGATAAAGAGATATGCCCCTTACAATGTTGCTTAAATGATATAGTGAATTACGTTTTTTGAATAAATGATTTCGTAGATTTTAATGTTGCACTCATAAAAAATATGCCCTCTAACAACCTATTAAATCCATTCGACTAACTTGAGCATCCATTCCCTTATTGGTTATTTTTTTGATTTGAATTGTTTGAGATAAAAATACAACACAAATCAACCCATTCATATACCTCTAAATTATACATGGGAAGAGGAAAAGCAAAAACGTATGTCAAAAGAACTATCAAAACTGTAGTCAACATATTTGTGTAGAAACTCAGATACACGATCCATATATTGATTTCTTATAGAAAGTAAATAGGATAGCAAAAAATATACCTTATATCTTTCACTCCAAAATGATGAGAAAAGTTTTTCAAGTCAGAAATGTCCTTCGGTGAGCATATGCCACCTGTAGGCTCAACAAAGGTAGTAGGCTCGTCAAAGGTAGCAGCTACTTCATCTTTCAATGCTATAAAGTATAAACCGTAAAACAACTGATGAGTAGTTCCCTTAGCCTCGTCAAAGGAGCAGAAACGTACTTGTTAACGATCTATAATTCATGTTTCATCTATAACATATAGCTTGAGATTTAACCAAGTTTATTAAACATTGCACTTGAAGAAAAGTTCATTTGAGAATTTCATTAAACGCCTTACCTACATATATAAATATTCAGTAACTAACAGCTTCAATTATATAACACATACCTTATTGTTGATATCAATAAATCACCATTTTAAAAGTGAAAATAACATTATACCAATCAATCACACATTTACAAATCAAAATAAAAAAGCCGTATATCATATTATATATAGTAAAAAGGAAACTTAAACTGGAAATTCAACATACCCAATCACTAACACGTTTACATGTGTTCATCCATATAAACCTTTAAATCCAATACTTGATCAAATCACTGAAAGCGTGTTGCTAGATAAACCTGTAAATGCAATACGGGAAGGCTGATAATTGGTACCAAAGTAGCCAATTGCTTACCTGTGCTATTGTGATTAAAATCCTGATGAATTTACTGCATTCCCAAACACTCCTCAATGTTTTTTATTTATTTTTTATTTTTATTTATTTTTATTTTTTTTTGTCGATTTGCAGATTTTTCTATGTGGTGATTTTGATGTTTTTGAAAAACTTAAATTAGATATTGATGATCGGATCTTCATAACAATATATTTTGCTTGGAAGATTTTGAATAAAAAGATTATATGGTTGATTGACAGGTAGATGAATTAAAGGGATTGCTTACTTTGTTCATGGAATATTTGTTTTGAATTGTCTTTGGTAAGTTCATGAATAAATTAAATATATTGCCTTCCTAATTTTTCTCCTTTTTTCTTCCGTTTTTTGTTTAAAGAATTTCGAAATCTTTCTATTAGTGGTGTGGTTTTCAGGTGTCATTTTTTTTGAGTTTTGAGGTGATTTATTGCCTCTAAAAATTGCAATCACACTTGTGTTTTATATAGGTTGGGATATATATATATATATATATATATATATATATATATATATATATATATATATATATATATATATATGTATATATATATATATATATATATATATATATATATATATTGTAACACCCCCAAAATACCGCAGCGGAAGACTGTGTCATTGGGATGCTACTTCAGGGCACAAAGTATAAGATATAGAAAACGAACTCTAAATGAGACGTTTTTGAAAAGTTACCATTCGAATAGATAAAAGTCATAGTTTACAAAACAAAGATCCCAAATTAGAATAATACATAAGTTTTTAAAGTGTATCGAATGGTAAACGATAAAAGTGAAAGTCTCCAAAAGCATGCCCTAAGACTCTTAGCTCCACACACCTGCTATCGCCTTTCTAACCTGAGATAAACATGCTTAAAGTGTCAACACAAAGGTTGGTGAGTTCATAGAGTTTGTCTAACAAATAAAGTTGAAAAGCCTATAAAGAATGTTCACACAGCAAAGGCATCGTAAATCCACTCAGTTGCAAGTCCCGCCATAAGAGACTTGTAACCTGTGTGTTCACAACCCACTGCTACAATATAATATGATTACAATATGTATAAGTTCATAACTACAGTTAAGCAATTAGTAGTGAGTCTACACTTCATCTCCGTAGACCTCATGTTTGTATGTATGTCTCAATGGTTGTGTCCAGCAACTTAATCTGGGGCCATTGGAAGTCTGTATGTATGTATCCATGGTTGTGCCCAGCAACTTAATCTGGGGCCATTGGAAGTCTGTATGTATGTATGATTACTGGGTGCCATTTCCCAAAGTATAATAGTAAGTATGTGTGCATGTATCAATCATGTATGTATGTAATCAAGAATAATGAAATCAAGTATAATGTAATCAAGTATAATGTTATGTGAATCCGTACAAGTAAGCAAGTAGTAGCATGTATCTCCCCCAAAGAGTTGATAGAACAATTAAAAGAGTAGGGGCTATGACTCACCTCAACTGATGATACTGATGATAATATGAAGTGAACAATAATGCACGGTTAACTGCCGCAACCTATGATGAATGATGAACGATCTAATTTAGATCGTGAAATAATGTTATGAATGTCCATGCTCATGTTCCTATACCACTCTACTCTTTGGAAAACACTTGTGTTATCAAAATATATAATCCAAGAATTTGGAAAAATATTGCTATTAGAAAATATAATAAGCTAGTTGCAATATATATATACTTATATATATATCGTATGTTTCCATGTTAGTGTTGAAATACTCGGGTTGTAAACCTTGAAATATCGCTTTGAAATGATGAAAATATACTTGTAATAACTAATATATCATTAGTTATAAAATTTGGTACTTGGTATTATTTCTAGCTTATAAAAGTACTTCGTAGTTTTTGTGCCAATTTTTATTAAAAGCTGTCAAATAAAAATGGGTTTAGCCGATATTCAAACGTGAATATCTTTGTCGTTATTTGTCCGTTTTACTTGTTCTTTATATCCACGGTTACGTGTTAGTATGTAGTAATATATTTTGGAAAGTTCGGCTCCTCCGGGTTACGTCTAAAGCCTCTTTTTGACCAATGAAAAACGTCCAACAGCAAACATTTTTCCAGAAAATACTTTTCGTCAACAATCTTGCAAAAATCATAACTTCTTCGTTATTAACTCTTTTTAATCCGTTCTTTCGCCTACGGATTCGTTTTTGAAAGTATTTTCTAAAAATTTTGCCAAAGTTTACTTTGTATTTATTGCTTTTCCTGGATTTCACAAAATGGGACAGCATGTCTAAAACATGCTCCAAATCAAGTTTTCAAGGTTTATAACTAATTTCTAACATCACCAAACCTCTTGTAATCACCACATAGCTAATCTAATCCTACCATACACCTTCTTAGGGTGCCATGGACTCCTAACCAAGTTATTATAGCAAGGGGATTTATAAATAAAAAGTTAGGGTTTGTATGTTCCATTTTTGACAAAATAAATGGTGGTATAGCTAGTTGTACATGGTTTTTAGCATGGAACTCATGCATTACAAGTAAATATAAGATGATTCATGTAAAAATAAAGTTGATAACTTACTTGATAAAATGAGATGATTAGATGATGATTATGCTTGTTGTTCTTGTGTTTTTGTTGCTTGATTATTGATTAGACAAGTATAAGGAACAACTTTGGTGCTTTAACTTATCAAAAATCTTCACTTGATCTATGTTTTTGGGTTTGGTCGCGGGTTTTGGTTAAGGAAGAAAGGATGAGAGCTTTTTGATTCTCTAAAATTTTATAAGTATTGTTTTGGTGGTTTATGTAATTAAGTAGTAAGTTATAATGTATTATAAGTATACATAAATGCCTTAGGTTAGAAAATTGTAAGAATTTGCCTAGGAGAGGACTTATGAGGCCGGCTCATGGGGATGAGGGGGGGGGGGGGTTAGGGTAGTTTTGATTTAATTAGGAAATTAGTGTAAGGTTTTGTGTTAGTTTGTGTTATTTGTTAAAATCGGGTAACGGTTTAATAGAAATAAATGTTCACGAAGTTATCCGGGATGTAATAAAGTTATAATAATGATAAAAATATATTAAAAATATGTTGGGTACATTTACTGAGTGATCAGGTGATTATTGTTTAGTTTTCACGAAAACCGTCGTTATATTCATAAGCGTACGTTATAAATAAAATAAATTTCCAAAATACTGGGTAACTAAATGTTATAACTTTTATGATGTTAAAATGAATATAAAAATATGTCGGGACCATTGTGGGAATGTTTAGATATATTCGTCGTGTATAAACCGGGTGTTAACGTTTACTATAAATACTTATACGTAAAAACGTTAAATGTACTGAATATAGTAATTTGAAAATCCTGAGAGTGGTATAACATGAAAATGCTGTTATGATGATATGCAAACTGTCTCTAGTCCGTATGCAGTGTCCTTAGCACTAATGAAATGAATTCGCACCAAAACCAATCCGGTTTCGCGAATTTGAATACCCGTAAACTAAATTTACAATGAAATGAGTAATGCAAGTGAATGATGAAAACTTTTCCGGAAATGAATAGTGTTTAGTGAATAGTAAATTTCCCAAATGTTTCTCAGAATATCCAAATGACCTCGAAAATAATGAATAGTAAAACGATGAATAGTGTTTTGATGAATAGTGATTTTCCAAAGTTCCCGAAATGACCTGAAATGACCTGAAATGGTGAGTTGTGACAGTCTTCCCCTCTAAAAGGAACTTCGTCCCGAAGTTCAGTTAATGTTAATCAGTTAAATGTGTGTTTAAGAAAATGTGTCAAAGCTTATGTATGTGGGTTTCCTATCCAAATAGGTACGTTCTCGTGGTCAGACTTGATGAGGCAAACCTTCCCAATCCCGAGCATAGTCCTCAAAAGAACTCCTTTAGGTTAATCATTTAGGTAACCGATTTTCACTTAATCCCACAACCCAATCAAACAAGAACAGTCATGAGATTAGGTTAAATCGGTTTGAGTGATGACTTTAACTTTTAGCTTGATTTTCGCAACCCAATCAAACAAGAACAGTCACTAGAACCAAGCTAAAAATCAAGGTCTGGATTCAACATCCTTGAAAAAGATCTTTTGAAAGATTTGCTCGACTTTGGAATTGCTTACACTAATCAAATTACTAATGTTAGTATGACTAAGGTTAATGCTGCTAGGTCTCAGATTAGTCAATGTTGTGTATAGGTCCTATATTAAAACTTAAGTGCTACAAAAATACGCTAGTTGTTCAAGAGAATGTACCCGTTGTGCTATCGCGGACATGTTGGGTGATAGGATATCCTAGGAAGTAAGCTCTGCCAAGTGCGGGTGGAATCTCATTGGCCTCATCTCGTGGCCCTTCAATTGCTGCTGCTAAGTTTGGACGATTGCCTCCTTGGTTAAGATTTCTTTTCAATTTAGGACAGGTGTTCCGAAAGTGATCCGGGCTGTTACACTCGTAGCATGTCCTTTGGTTATTCGTCATATTGCCCACATTTACTAGTTCTCTACACTGGTTTGTAAAATGACTAGACTGTCTGCAATTTGCACACACACGGCAGGGCGCAATCTTTTGATGATGAAAGTTACATTTCGTACATTTAGGATGCGGGCCTAAATACTCTTTCTGACCAGAATTAGTCGCCGCAAAGGTCCTTGCCCTTTTGTTGTCAGCTATTGTGCCCATTTGCTTGTTCGACTCGCTTGTTCCCTTCCTTTTATCACTGTTCCTCAAGCTTCCATTTCTAACCATCTCATCTGTCAGAGTCCCTGCTCTCAATATTGCACTCTGAATTGTAGAAGGCTCAGTTGTTTTTACAGTCCCACGAATTTCTGGGACAAGACCATATATGTACCTCTGGATCCTCTTGGACTCAGGGGTAACTAGGTGTGGAACTAGTCTGGCTAATTCATGGAATCGATCTGTATAGGCTGCATGTCCAGCCCCTATCATAGAGTGATGATAGAGTTCATCCTCCAGCTTCTGCATCTCATTATCCGGGCAGTATTCCTCCTTCAGTAATGCCTTAAAATCATCCCATGTCATACCTACAGCTGCCGCTCTACCCCTAGCTTGAATCTGCGTATTCCACCATGTCAATGCCTTTCCTGATAGTAAGCACATGGAATACTTCACCATTTGATGTGCTGCACAGTTGCTAATGTCGATCACCGACTCCATCTTTTCAACCCATCGAGTATACACCAACGCGCCTCCTACACCATCGAAATCAATTGGCTTGCATGACGTAAATTCCTTATACGTACATCCGGTCCTAATGTTGTTGTTGCCATTACCATTCTGGCCTATACCATTGATGTTGTTAATTCCGCTTTCGTGGTTTGCCAAGTTATTCATATGATCGCCAACTTGAGTGACAATAGTGGGGAGAAAGTTTTCAAGTTGTCGAGCGATGATGGCTTCAAAATCAGTATTTCCACCGTCGTTGTTATCATTGTTTTCAACGCCGTGACCACCTCCTCTACCTCCACGTCCACCGGTTCTTCCACCATCGTTACTTGGGTTACTAGTGTCATGAGCAGCTCCTCTACCTCCTCATATATAATACCGTGCTACCAGTTGTTTCCTAAGTTGTGCCAACACCGATCTACATCTGTATAGTCATATGTCCACGTGTGTCGTGAAGCACTTATAATTATGTTGGCCACCACAATTATAAATGTTTCCTTTCACAAGTGTACATATCACCAGGCACACATATCTCAGTGGTAGACGTTGCTTAAATGGGCATCTAGGGAACGTCACGCTTAGAACAAAGGAACAAAGGATTCTCCCTTAAGTGTTAAAGTCACTGGGTAGTCTAGTTTCTAACGGTTTCTCCAAAGTATCTAATAGCGTAGGTCTAAAAATAAATTACCAGCAAGCGTATGTGTATGTAAAGTGCAAGGCGATAGGGAGGAGAGTCTACATGTATGCAGTTATAGTCTAGACTCTAAAACAACCTAGTTCTCTATAACCAAGGCTCTGGTACCAATCTGTAACACCCCCAAAATACCGCAGCGGAAGACTGTGTCATTGGGATGCTACTTCAGGGCACAAAGTATAAGATATAGAAAACGAACTCTAAATGAGACGTTTTTGAAAAGTTACCATTCGAATAGATAAAAGTCATAGTTTACAAAACAAAGATCCCAAAGTAGAATAATACATAAGTTTTTAAAGTGTATCGAATGGTAAACGATAAAAGTGAAAGTCTCCAAAAGCATGCCCTAAGACTCTTAGCTCCACACACCTGCTATCGCCTTTCTAACCTGAGATAAACATGCTTAAAGTGTCAACACAAAGGTTGGTGAGTTCATAGAGTTTGTCTAACAAATAAAGTTGAAAAGCCTATAAAGAATGTTCACACAGCAAAGGCATCGTAAATCCACTCAGTTGCAAGTCCCGCCATAAGAGACTTGTAACCTGTGTGTTCACAACCCACTGCTACAATATAATATGATTACAATATGTATAAGTTCATAACTACAGTTAAGCAATTAGTAGTGAGTCTACACTTCATCTCCGTAGACCTCATGTTTGTATGTATGTCTCAATGGTTGTGTCCAGCAACTTAATCTGGGGCCATTGGAAGTCTGTATGTATGTATCCATGGTTGTGCCCAGCAACTTAATCTGGGGCCATTGGAAGTCTGTATGTATGTATGATTACTGGGTGCCATTTCCCAAAGTATAATAGTAAGTATGTGTGCATGTATCAATCATGTATGTATGTAATCAAGAATAATGAAATCAAGTATAATGTAATCAAGTATAATGTTATGTGAATCCGTACAAGTAAGCAAGTAGTAGCATGTATCTCCCCCAAAGAGTTGATAGAACAATTAAAAGAGTAGGGGCTATGACTCACCTCAACTGATGATACTGATGATAATATGAAGTGAACAACAATGCACGGTTAACTGCCGCAACCTATGATGAATGATGAACGATCTAATTTAGATCGTGAAATAATGTTATGAATGTCCATGCTCATGTTCCTATACCACTCTACTCTTTGGAAAACACTTGTGTTATCAAAATATATAATCCAAGAATTTGGAAAAATATTGCTATTAGAAAATATAATAAGCTAGTTGCAATATATATATACTTATATATATATCGTATGTTTCCATGTTAGTGTTGAAATACTCGGGTTGTAAACCTTGAAATATCGCTTTGAAATGATGAAAATATACTTGTAATAACTAATATATCATTAGTTATAAAATTTGGTACTTGGTATTATTTCTAGCTTATAAAAGTACTTCGTAGTTTTTGTGCCAATTTTTATTAAAAGCTGTCAAATAAAAATGGGTTTAGCCGATATTCAAACGTGAATATCTTTGTCGTTACTTGTCCGTTTTACTTGTTCTTTATATCCACGGTTACGTGTTAGTATGTAGTAATATATTTTGGAAAGTTCGGCTCCTCCGGGTTACGTCTAAAGCCTCTTTTTGACCAATGAAAAACGTCCAACAGCAAACATTTTTCCAGAAAATACTTTTCGTCAACAATCTTGCAAAAATCATAACTTCTTCGTTATTAACTCTTTTTAATCCGTTCTTTCGCCTACGGATTCGTTTTTGAAAGTATTTTCTAAAAATTTTGCCAAAGTTTACTTTGTATTTATTGCTTTTCCTGGATTTCACAAAATGGGACAGCATGTCTAAAACATGCTCCAAATCAAGTTTTCAAGGTTTATAACTAATTTCTAACATCACCAAACCTCTTGTAATCACCACATAGCTAATCTAATCCTACCATACACCTTCTTAGGGTGCCATGGACTCCTAACCAAGTTATTATAGCAAGGGGATTTATAAATAAAAAGTTAGGGTTTGTATGTTCCATTTTTGACAAAATAAATGGTGGTATAGCTAGTTGTACATGGTTTTTAGCATGGAACTCATGCATTACAAGTAAATATAAGATGATTCATGTAAAAATAAAGTTGATAACTTACTTGATAAAATGAGATGATTAGATGATGATTATGCTTGTTGTTCTTGTGTTTTTGTTGCTTGATTATTGATTAGACAAGTATAAGGAACAACTTTGGTGCTTTAACTTATCAAAAATCTTCACTTGATCTATGTTTTTGGGTTTGGTCGTGGGTTTTGGTTAAGGAAGAAAGGATGAGAGCTTTTTGATTCTCTAAAATTTTATAAGTATTGTTTTGGTGGTTTATGTAATTAAGTAGTAAGTTATAATGTATTATAAGTATACATAAATGCCTTAGGTTAGAAAATTGTAAGAATTTGCCTAGGAGAGGACTTATGAGGCCGGCTCATGGGGATGAGGGGGGGGGGGGGTTAGGGTAGTTTTGATTTAATTAGGAAATTAGTGTAAGGTTTTGTGTTAGTTTGTGTTATTTGTTAAAATCGGGTAACGGTTTAATAGAAATAAATGTTCACGAAGTTATCCGGGATGTAATAAAGTTATAATAATGATAAAAATATATTAAAAATATGTTGGGTACATTTACTGAGTGATCGGGTGATTATTGTTTAGTTTTCACGAAAACCGTCGTTATATTCATAAGCGTACGTTATAAATAAAATAAATTTCCAAAATACTGGGTAACTAAATGTTATAACTTTTATGATGTTAAAATGAATATAAAAATATGTCGGGACCATTGTGGGAATGTTTAGATATATTCGTCGTGTATAAACCGGGTGTTAACGTTTACTATAAATACTTATACGTAAAAACGTTAAATGTACTGAATATAGTAATTTGAAAATCCTGAGAGTGGTATAACATGAAAATGCTGTTATGATGATATGCAAACTGTCTCTAGTCCGTATGCAGTGTCCTTAGCACTAATGAAATGAATTCGCACCAAAACCAATCCGGTTTCGCGAATTTGAATACCCGTAAACTAAATTTACAATGAAATGAGTAATGCAAGTGAATGATGAAAACTTTTCCGGAAATGAATAGTGTTTAGTGAATAGTAAATTTCCCAAATGTTTCTTAGAATATCCAAATGACCTCGAAAATAATGAATAGTAAAACGATGAATAGTGTTTTGATGAATAGTGATTTTCCAAAGTTCCCGAAATGACCTGAAATGACCTGAAATGGTGAGTTGTGACATATATATATATATATATATATATATATATATATATATATATATATATATATATATATATGTATGTATGTATGTATGTATGTATGTATGTATGTATGTATGCTATAGCAATTATAATGTAAGTAAAGAAATTATAAGAGATGGAAAGATCGAACCACGAGACAAAAGATTTATAGTGGTTCGGCTACAAGGACACCTTCCTTGCCCTACTCCACTCCCGAGCACCTAACTCGAGATTTTTCTTCACTATGTCAACAAGCTCCCTTATGGCGGAGAAAACCTTACACACCAATATTCACACCACAACATCGTTACCCCTTAATCACACCTTCCACACAACTTTTTGACACCTAGTCACAACTTGATTACAACACTACTTCTTCACACCTATCTATCATCACAACTATCTACTTCACAACTATATTCCTCACAACTATCTACTTCCCAACTATCTACTCCAAAATCTTTCTATCTACACACCTTGCTAATCTATGTTCTACCAAATATTCACAACAATTTACAAAAAAAAATACATATAATGGATGATGCTCTAACAACTTGGATGTGGAGGTCACAACAAGTTGTAATACTTCTTGTCTTGGTAGATTGAAGTATTCTTCTCTTGCACTTGGAAGGGTGAGGTTTAGATCACTTTGAAACAAAGATTTATGCATGTATGATCAAAGGATTTTAGAGAATAGAAATGGAGATCTAGAATAGAAAGTTTTAGAGTGCAAAAGGTGAGAAAATTTTGTGAAATGAACCAGTATTTATAGCCAAAGAAAATACTGTTCTGGAGCGTGCCGGTCCCCTTAATTAGGGGCCGGTCTCCTTAATTATTAAGGGGGCCGCCTAGTATAATTAAGGGGGCCGCCCCTTCAGAACGTTGGACTTGTTTGTCCTTTTGTGGGGAAGGTTTTTCTGGATTATATTTGCCATTTTTGCTTGGAAATTTGAAATCATATATTTATGGTGATTTAAACATATTCTTTTGATTTCAAAAATGATTTTGTAAAAGATATAAAATGTTTGTGACATTTTATAAAAAGTCTAGTGATTGAGAAAAAATTTCCTTTGATCATAGAATGCAATAAACACTTTGTTTATTCATATCTTAAGTGATTTGGATGTAAAGTGAGATATTTATCGCTAAATACTTGTTTACATCATAATCTTTAGTTCAATGAATTTACGTTTTGTAATTATCAAAACATAGAGATGTCGATGAATGTTAACAATGTTTTTAGGCATTGTTGATGCATGATCTGGCGTGGGTTGATCCAACGACTCTCCTTGGGCCGTTAGTCGTCTTCTCAAGCCCTAAGTAGACCTGTCAACAAAGAGAACCCGTTAGGAGTGGACCCGAGGCCGTAGCCCCGGGATCCACCTCCGACGGTCAAGTTAGTATCGATGCGCGGAGCATATGAGAATTAGGTTTAGGATAACCTGTTATATTGTGCCCCTAAGAAGGGAGTTCCAGCCATGTATTTATAAGGCGTAGATTAGGGTTTAGGCGTAGAGTGGGCCGCTGTCTGCCGTGCCTGGCCTATGTAGGGTCCAGTCCGGACCATACGTGCACAAGCCCCCCAAGTTTAGTATGACATAGTGCGTGCTATGTTATGCTAAACTTGAGTTCTGTTCATGGCCACGTAGGCCCAATCCACCATGACGGCATGACCCATGTATGCGCAACTTGTGTGCACATGGGACAGACCATACTGCGCAGCCCACATGCGACAATGCGCACTAGGATTATGATTGTGATTGTCTCACAATGGTGAAGGTGGATCTCGTATGCTGCATCCTGGGTAAGGGCGTACCTTTTGTACCAGTAGCGATGCAACATGGTGCGACAGAAGACGTGCTTCTGTGGCAGAAGTGCGCGCTGTGCGCGACAAGGATGCGCGTTGTACGTTACAAAGATGCGCGCTGTGCGCGAACATTACATTCGTCTTTACAACCGACAGAGGATGTCTCCCCTGCGGCAAAATGGTGCGAATATTTAAATCCGTCTTTGTACCGGGCTTGTAATACCTCTTACGTACGATCTGCTTCCAAATATGCCTGCATGACTTGTACGGAAACAGTGGTACTATATACCCTGGTAGCCCCCCAAGTTTGATGGTGCTACTCGCGTAGGAGCATTAAACTGAGTTATTCAAATCCTGAAAAACACTTAATGCAAATATTAAAAGTATATGCTGCGATTCGCAACATATAAAATCTAATGAAGTAAAAGATTAGCGCTAAGCAAGATATAGCACATAGCATATATAATTAACACATAAAAGAAGTAGTAGTGCGAATTACACCTATCGTGAGGTTTTACAAACTATATAAGAGAAATAGCACGTAGCTAATAAGAAAAACAATGCGCGCATGGCGATTGATTGATCTTTTTCTTTTTCATTATAATAAAAACAATGGCGCGGATGGACGTACCATGACCGCGACTAATAGTTTCGCACGCACAGACGCAGATAGATTTATCGTGACCGCATAGACTCTAACGTTTTGTGGATGATCGCAGAGGACCACGGCTTTTGTCCAGTGCGCTCATGGCGATTGACTAGCATCGTGGTGCCTGTTCGTGACAGTGCACTCATGGCGCCAATCTGCGAAGATGTCCGAACGCATGGCCTAACGCGGGTAGATTTATCGTGACTGCGTTGTTCGCGGCTAAAAGATAAAGTAGGTCCGATCGTGCGGACTTAATGTGACTTAGGTAAAATCGTGTTTACCAAGTTTTTAAGATTTACATAAAATCTTATGAATATTTAAAAGATAACATATCTTAAAAGATATGCACAAAAAATATGGAGACATCTTTTTAATTTTACCAAATACAAAAAGATTTACTTAAAATCTTTTTAATATTTAAAAATATATTGTTATGTATTATCACTTAAATATTGGTACGTATGAAAATAGGAGACTCTAAAGTCAATGCATAAAGTAAAGCCAATGTATGGCTTATCGTTGTTTGATAATATTGGGATATCTTTTAAAGTGATATTAAAAATCACATGTGCGTACCATGGCAGAATGCCATGAGTGAAAAAACAAAAACACATGGGTTTTAGAGTTACCGACTTTAGAAAATGATTTCTGCTTTTCGGTAATAGGAGAACACGAAACATAGTTTATTCGTGGTCCCACGGATGGCGCCACTTTTTGATGCATGATCTGGCGTGGGTTGATCCAACGACTCTCCTTGGACCGTTAGTCGTCTTCTCAAGCCCTAAGTAGACCTGTCAACAAAGAGAACCCGTTAGGAGTGGACCCGAGGCCGTAGCCCCGGGATCCACCTCCGACGGTCAAGTTAGTATCGATGCACGGAGCATATGAGAATTAGGTTTAGGATAACCTGTTATATTGTGCCCCTAAGAAGGGATTTCCAGCCATGTATTTATAAGGCATAAATTAGGGTTTAGGCGTAGAGTGGGCCGCTGTCTGCCGGGCCTGGCCCATGTAGGGTCCAGTCCGGACCATACGTCCACAGGCAATATTTATGTCAACACAAAGATCTCTGGTGGTAATCTAAGTAGAACTAAGTGCATTGCAAGATTATCAATCTCTATCTTGTTCTTTTCCTTTTTTGTCTATTCTTCTTCTATTTGTTCTCGGACGAAAAGAGCTACTGGGGTTGTTGCATTTGGATCACCAGAGTCTTTGATTTGTCATGGTTGAAAGGGTCCAACCAAAATGGATTTCAACAGAAGCTTTATGTTTGGTTTGCTTTTAAGATAGCGTATCATACGACTTAACCACTAGAATATCCATCTTTGGATAACATGGGAGAACGGTTTTCAGCACCGGCTGTATAAATGTCTTGAGTCGCCTTTGTTGAAATGCAGGTTTGTGATACAAGATCGATGATTGATAAGGATTTATTTGATACCTTTTTAAAGGGTCATTTAAGCCTAAATTCATGATTATATGATCAAATATTGCCTCAAATTGTTTCTTTTTTTATTTTGGGTACTTGGGACGTGAATTCTGGAAATTGGAGCTTTCTGGACGTATTTGGGAGAAAAAGTGAAGAAAATGACAAAGTCATGAAAATCCTGTCAAAATGGTATACCTGACGGCGTCACATTCTACTTTGTGACGCCGTTGCTTACTATTTTAAAGCTAGAAGAATTAAGACACGTCGCTTCAGAAACAATAGTGGAATTAACACCTGACCGCATCAGGTTATATTGAAGATGGGCGTCACGTTTTAGAGTTTAGAAGTGACGGACAAAATGCCATATAGAGTGAAGGCGTCAGCTTTGAGCTGACGGCGTCAGAGTAATGACTTGCACAAGTCGAAACTCTAATGGCAGCGAGCTGATGGCGTCAGGACTTATTGTATAACCTGACGCCGTTTCCAATGTAAATCTATATATTGAATTTGATTTTTCTTTTATTGTGTGGAACTTCTTATGCAACTTTTGGGAGACACAAACACTAAGACGATTTTGTACCTCGTCGTAAGGCTTTTACAGCCTCCTATCCTCCATGTGTAATTAAAGATAAGTAATCGTTTAATCATTCAATATGTCTATGTGTTGTTTGATTACTTGTTTTTCTTTTCTTTCTTTTAACATGTTAGCTTAAATTATCTAGTGTTTGCTTAGATCTAATCAAACCTAGTTATTGATTATTGATGAGTTGTCTATTGTTTAGTTGATTGATTCACGTTAGGTTAAGAAAACTGGCTAATCTCTTTTGTGTAACTAGCTTGAACGTCTTAAAAAATGTAATCGTATGTGCACTAAGGTTTTTCTCATTGTATTTAATGCATGAATTGAGGTTAGTGATTCTATGATAGTGTACTTCATGTGCGGTAATAGGAGAAATTGATATTCATAGAGTTGGGGAAGTTAGCACACCCCTATGACTGGTATTAAGGAATACAACGCTTCAACTAAAAAAATTGTACTGTGACATTCAACGAATCAACAAAAGTTAAATAGGGAGTAATTAAGTCTAAGTAAACATGTTTGTCTCCTTATAGGAAGTTCACCAATTTACCTTTCTATTATTTTTATTTCTGTTTATTATAAGTAGTTTTTGGGTTAGTTGACTAGCAACTAATTCTGTCCACTCCTTCAAAAACTGAGATTTTTACTTGCTTTCATAAAATATAAAAAATACAAAAAGAATCATCCCTCACCTGTAGGCTTATTTGACATAAACTTCAAGCTAACGACGCTATTCCCCTATAGAATGATCAATCCCCCAGACATACCTATACTACACTATAATGATCAGGTACACTGCCTAGAGGATTGCAAGCTTCTCAAGATCCCTTAAGAAGTAAACCTTTTGCGAGGGTTGCAATCCACGCATCAAGTTTTTGGCGCCGTTGTCGGAGAATAATTATTGCTTAGGTTTGATTTCTATTTTTTTTAGGTCTACTCACTAGATTCCTATCAAGTGAGATTTATATTTTCTTTTTCGTAGCTTTCTTTAGTCTATCTTTTTCTTTGTTCTTTTGTTCGCAATCCATATCATTCGCCATCATGGAGGGTGATAATATCCTTAGCCAAGCAAACCCACCCATTAACCAAAACCCACCCGAACAACCTAGAGCACACACCTTAGGAGAATACTCCCAACCTAGCCACCAAGGCTATCGAAACACCATTGAGCTCAACCAAGGAGCCAGTGTGTCTCCCTTGCAATCCGACAACGTCCTGTTGGTGCAAAGCGGATGTACATTCCATGGACTTCGTTCCGAAGATCCAAACCAACATCTCAAGGATTTCCTTAAAATCATTGATTCCATAGACCTTGATTTTGGCACTCGAGAGATGCTACGCTTGCGTCTCTTCCAATTCTCTCTATGTGACCAAGCTAGTCAACGGCTTGAGCATTTATCCGCGGGATCCATCACCTCTTGGGATGATCTCACCTCTCGTTTCCTCACTCAATTTTTCCTACCGGGGAGAGCTACCAAGCTAAGGAATGACATCTTGATGTTCCAACAATGTCAAGGCAAAACTCTTTATGAAGCGTGGGCTCGTTTCAAGGACTTACTCCAAAAATTCCCTCATCATTGCATCGATCTTTGGCTCCAAGTCCAAATCTTCTAGGATCATTTCAATAAATCCACAAGGCAAACCATTGACCAAGCAGCCAGTGGTAAGCTTCGTGACAAGAATGCGGAAGAATCGTGGGGAATCATAGAAGATCTTGCTCTCTATGACAATGAATGTTGGAATGACCCCTGCTATTTGAACAAAACAGTCAAGCCAATATCCTTGCCTTTGAATAACTCAAGCATTCTAAGATCATGGAACTCAAAGACCAAGTCAAGTGTCTCATGAAATCCTACGAAGCTCCTTCACCTACAAGCCAAGTGAACAAAATCACTTCTTCATGTGAATTATGTTGTGGTCCTCATGCCGCTCGTGACTACATGGAACTCCCCGAACAAGCTTTTGTGGACTATGCATCCTCGCATACTAACGGAGCGGGAGGAAAGTGGTTCACTTTCAAACCCGAGCCAAACACTTACGGTGATTCATACAACCCCTCTTGGAAAAATCACCCAAACTTTAGGTGGAAACAAAACCAAAACTCATCTCAAACCAATCCTTCCAATCCACCTAATTGTTTCCAATCAAACGGTTTGTCCTCGAACCGTACTTTCAACAATAATCCTTCTAACAATTACAATAGTTCCAACAACTTTGAAGGATTAATGTCAAATTTTATGGCATCTCAAGAAGCTCGTTTGACCAAGTTTGAAGCCGATTTTAGATGAAAACAAAGCGAGATGACAAATAAGATTGACAACATGTTGAAGGCTCTCAATGACTGAGAATTGCGATCACTCCCAAGTGACACCGTTAAAAACCCGAAACTCAACGTTAACTCCATTTTGTCAGTTTTGTCTCCTACTTCTTGCCCCCAATTTTATTCGATCAATGCTATGAGCACATGTTTCAAACAAACTCAAGTTTTTCAAAAAGGCCAAGAAGATAAAACATCCAATAGTAAGTTGGTCAATCAAACAATTGAAACACCTCCCAATCAAATCTCGGCGATGAATTCAAAGAGCTTCACCTTGAACGTCCGGTTATCGATGTCTTAGCTTGTGCACCTTACTACAATACCCTTTTGGAAAAATATGAGGAGAAGCTTAATTTGGGTAAGGTTAAATCTTCTTCCAAGAAAATAAAATGCAATCAACGCTCTACCAACTACCTCTTTTTATCTTCTTGTTCAATATAACCTGTAATTAACTAAGAAAAAAAAACACGAAACCTTGCATAAAATCGGCGATAAAATCTACATATAAAATTTAATATAAGAAAACAAAGTAAGATATAATGGTTGCAAAATAAATGTTTACAGGTTCCTGGAAATTTAAAATAATTATTTTTCAAAATTATAAGATTTCCAGCAGAAAAACAAAACCTAGAAAAATTGTGCGTATATAATGCATGACGCCATCAAGTTATGAGGCCTCACACCGTCAGGTATAATCTGACAGAATTTTTATATTTTGTTTCTGGAAAATTTCTGAAAAAATTAAAGTTTTAAAACCTGGAAAAACTGTAAAACATTCATTGTGACTCGATACAAGCATTTGACTCTAAAAAACACAAATATATATGCTAATCTTTAATTGTTCTCGTTCATATTCAATTTGTTCTTAGAAACAAATATGTACTTTCCAACACTTATCTTTTTGCAAAATACCTTTATATATAATTAAGACGAGGTTAAAGGCAAAATAAAACATTTTCATAATTTATTTGAGACATGAACAATGAACAAAAATAGACGGAGCATATATATGAAATCAAATAAAATGAACAACCAAACAAACGTACAAATAAAAGCTTGGGTTGCCTCCCAAGAAGAGTTTTTCTTTATTAACGAGTCTTGTAGCTAGACTCAAAGTCACGTCTATTACGTGATGTAAGTAAGTTCCTCATCGAGGACATCTTTTGGTTCGAATGTTTCCTTTAATTTCCTATCTGTACGCTTAGTTTGGTATGACCTTTCAAACTTTTCTCCATCCAGATCATATAAAGTCATCTTTATGTACCATGATCCATCTCCTTCCTTAGGTGTTTTATTCTAATTCCACTTATGCTTCTTACTCTCATTCTTCCACTTATTCATCCCTAAGTTAATTGGCAAGACTCCTAGGAACTCAATCATTTTTCTAAAGACTAAAGGATCCTCAAATGGCTCCAATTCGGTGTCCCTAGCCAAAAGTTGTTCTACCGAGTGTGTTCGGTTTACAAATTCTTCTTCTAAGTAGAATGGTTGTTGAGGTCCTATGAAGTCTCCATTAACTTAAGGTCCATATCTAGAAGGCCTCCTATCCATATAAACCCAATGAGGTGTTGGTTGTAACACCCCCATTTTTCACTAATCGCAGCGGATAAAGTGTTTGGGGTATTACTTCATAGAATCACAGATACAGTAATAGAAAATGACTTGAAAATAGACGTTTTTATTAATTAAGTTATCATTCATTAAAATATCAGAGTTTTAATAAGGTGAGGTTTTTATTTAGTTGAGGTCCCGTGAATCTAAGTGTGAAATGTTATGTTTGAATGATAACCGGTTTGAAAGTCCTCCGAGTTCAGTGCCACCTCCGGCCAAAGCTCCGTAACGGCTATATACCTAAGATACATGCTTAAAAAGTCAACACTAGGTGTTGAGTGAGAGTCATAGATTTTTGTTGAAAAGTAGTTGTGAATACAAGTTTAGTAAAGCATGGACTACGTTGTTTTACACCCATGTAGAGTAGATGAAAGTTGTTCCTGCTAGTATTGCATGATCAGTACAATACTACAACAGGGGTTTGTTGCACTAAGCTCTTGAATCACACCTTAACGATCTGGGTCATGTGGGCTACAGACCCAACATGAGGGGATAGAAGGATAACTTGCCAAAGTTATACCTTGAGTGGATTCAAATATAGTACTTATTGATACCACCTAGTGGGGTGTTAATACCAACGGGAGTTGTCAAACTCCAATAGATCTGTCAACTATATTCGCGTTCGATTGGATAAAACCTTCCAAACGATTAGATTCATGAATTTTGGTTATGTAGTGGTGGCTGTTAGTTTACTCGTGCAACAACGAATGAAAAAGACTTGTATTTTGTTTTAAGTAAAGCATTTAGCACGTATCCCCCTCACAGGGTTTTGTAAAGCATTTAGAGTGAAAGCACTTTAAAAAGTATGAGGCTATGAAAACTCACCTGGGCTTAGAGTAATCTAAGTGATGCAAATAGTGACTCGGAAACTAGACCGCCTTACTCATGTATCCTAGTGTGTTGTTGGCTTTGGATGTATGTCAAGCTTTATGTATCATGTTTATGTTTCTCAAGTTATTGTTTTAATGTTTTATATATATAACATAACATCGTTCAGGCCATTGTAATTCAGAAGTATATGACTCCTCACATGAAGCTCCCTACTATTGTATATGTTATCAACATAATACCGTTCGGGCCATCATAATTCAGAAGTTAATACTCCTCATACAAAGCTCCCTATATTGAGTCATATTGTTATTAGGGTTTAGTTATAATCATATCGCCGTTCAAGCCATCATATCTCAGAAGTATATGCAATAATCGTTCGAGGAGTCAGGGCACTTTAATTCGTAAACCCAACAAACTCGTCAAAACGAAATATCCACATAGTACTCCTCGCATGAAGCTCCCTAGTATTGTGTTATGCTTCTAACTTTATTTAGGTTTTATACTTATATGTTATTTTCACTTTTTATCCTTATAGTTTATATATTTACGTTTTCTATCCTATACTTATAAACTTATAACAATTAAGCACATAACATTTAATATTTCACCTAATTAGACCCTATACTCATATATTTTCAAGTAATGGCAGAAATAGTCCCTATACTATACTAACTATCTATATTTACCCTTTATACCCTTATATTTATACTATTTGCAGTTTTAATCCTTTTAGTTTTATATTTGTTTTAATAGTTTATTTTAACGTTTAATATATTGCAAATTTAGTCCTTACACTAATATCTTCTAGGAAATGTAAAAAAAAACTCCCTAGACTTTATAGTTTCAGGAATTTACAATATATACCCCTATGCATGTAATATTTTGCAAAACTAGTCCTAAATGCATGTAATTCATAATTTAGCATGGCAATCTAGTTTCTAAGCTTATAACTAACTAATATATACTAATCTAAGCTATCTAATTCAGGTTATAGCACATAATAATGCATTTTAGCATATAAGCAAGTATTTTTCTAAATCTAGGGTCACTAGGCCAAAAACTGGAATTGGTTACACCAAATATATGTGACGATATACATATAGTCACACATGGTTTTTTTCCTATGTGTGACTAAAGGTCGTGTGACCATAGGGTACCTACGGTCACATGTTTTGGTTCTTTTTAGTCTCACTTAAAAAAGAGTAACCAAAACGTTAAAATGTGTGACTAAATAGGTACAATTTTAGTTGGATTAATCAGCTTTGTGTGACCAAAAACTCTTATAGTCACACGAAGCATTTTCTTTTTGTATATTTAGTCACATACAATTAACCATAAAGTGGCCAAAAGTGTTAATAAGTGTGACCATGTGGTGTTGAAAGTGAAGAAATGTATGGTTTGTGTGACTATAGATCATCCAATTGCCACATAAATTTGGTTTTCGTGTGGCCTTTTGTACCATTTAGTCACACAACTCATGTTTTTTTCGGGTATTTAGTCACATATAATTAAACATAAAGTGGCAAAAAATGTGAATAAGTGTGACCATATGTTCTTTAAAGTGAAGAAATGTGTGTTTTGTGTGACTATTGATCATCCAATGGCCACATGAATTTTAGTTTTGTGTGGCCTTTTGTTACATTTAGTCACACAAAGCATTTTTCTTTTGGGTATTTAGTCACATACAATAAATCATAAAGTGGCCAAAAGTGTGAATAAGTGTGACCATATAGTGTTTAAAGTGAAGAAATGTGTGTTTTGTGTGACTATTGATCATCCAATGGCCACATGAATTTTATTTTTGTGTGGCCTTTTGTTACATTTAGTCACACAAAGCATTTTTCTTTTGGGTATTTAGTCACATACAATAAATGATAAAGTGGCCAAAAGTGTGAATAAGTGTGACCATATGGTGTTTAAAGTGAAGAAATGTGTGTTTTGTGTGACTATTGGTCATCCAATGGCCACATGAATTGTATGTTTCTGTGGCCTTTTGTACCATTTAGTCACACATATCATGTTTCTTTTGGGTATATAGTCACATACAATTAAGCATAAAATGGCCAAAAGTGTGAATAAGTGTGACCATATGGTGTTTAAAGTGAAGAAATTTGTGTTTTGAGTGACTATTGATCATCCAATGGCCACATGAATTGTATGTTTGTGTGGCCTTTTCTACCATTTAGTCACACAAAGCATTTTTCTTTTGGGTATTTAGTCACATACAATAAATCATAAAGTGGCCAAAAGTGTGAATAAGTGTGACCATATGGTGTTTAAAGTGAAGAAATGTGTGTTTTGTGTGACTATTGGTCATCCAATGGCCACATGAATTGTATGTTTGTGTGGCCTTTTGTACCATTTAGTCACACATATCATGTTTCTTTTCGGTATTTGGTCACATACAATTTAGCATAAAGTGGCCAAAAGTGTGAATAAGTGTGACCATATGGTGTTTAAAGTGAAGAAATTTGTGTTTTGTGTGACTATTGATAAGCCAATGGCCACATGAATTGTATGTTTGTGTGGCCTTTTGTACCATTTAGTCAAACATATCATGTTTCTTTTGGGTATTTAGTCACATACAATTAAGCATAAAGTGGCCAAAAGTGTGAATAAGTGTGACCATATTGTGTTTAAAGTGAAGAAATTTGTGTTTTGTGTGACTATTGATAAGCCAATGGCCACATGAATTGTATGTTTGTGTGGCCTTTTGTACCATTTAGTCACACATATCATGTTTGTTTTGGGTATTTAGTCACATACAATCAAGCGTAAAGTGGCCAAAAGTGTGAATAAGTGTGACCATATGGTGTTTAAAGTGAAGACATTTGTGTTTTGTATGACTATTGATAAGCCAATGGCCACATGAATTGTATGTTTGTGTGGCCTTTTGTACCATTTAGTCACACATATCATGTTAGTTTTGGGTATTTAGTCATATACAATTAAGCATAAAGTTGCCAAAGGTATTAATAAGTGTGACCATATGCCGTTTAAATTGAAGAAATTTGTATTTTGTGTGACTATTGATCATTAAATGGCCACATGAAATGTATGCATGTGTGGCCTTTTGTAACATTTAGTCACACAACGAATTAATTATACAGTCACCAACAAAAAGCCGTAAATAATAAAATTCAATAAAATTCAAATATATCAAGTTAAACAAATTCAAATAGAATAGAAGTGGAATGTATATCAAATTGTGATGGCGTAAATAATAAAATTCTCATAAATATAACTTTTTAGTCTTGATCTTCTGAGCAGCTTCACTTTTCATGGCTTCAATAGAGACGTAGTTGCGTTTCCCTGTTAATTTAGGTGGAACTTTGTTATGCTCACTAATCATTTGTATGGTGCTTGGTGGTGTAGCCTGTAGGGAAAAAAAAGCCGGGTGTATCAAATACTGAATTAAATATGAGAAATTATATATATATGTAGGTTGATAAAACAGATGCTTGTATGTACCTGATCTTCCAAAATCACTTGCTCCTTTGGCCATGCATAAAAACCACCTACTGCCTTCATAACTGTTTTGAAACCGTTACCTCCTACATCTGGTATGCAAGCTGCATCCTGTAAGGATTTATCAATAGACACTTTGTAGCAATCCTTGGGGAGTGGTTTGTTATGAATCATTTGTTTTCCATCACTCATGTATACTCTGCCCAAAGCAATAATAGTTGTTCTCTTTGAGTGCCACAGTTTGCAGTTAATTACCTAAAAAAATGATTTGTTGCATGTATGTATCAGAAATCAGTTAAACAAAATAATATATGAACATGTTTAAATACATACTTGTGGTAGTACTAGTAATGAAGACTCATCTTCTTGTGATTGGGAAGCTTGACGTGCATCCTTTCGTTTTGCTCTAGTCGTTTTCTTAGATGCGACAGATTTAACAGTTACCTATACATATAAAACACAGTAAATAATACATGCATGTAGATTTAAAAAATCACATGTGGAAGTTTTATTACTTACACTTGTTTCCTTTTCCTTTTCCAAAGTTGGTAGTCCGTTAGACTTCCGAATGCTTGCAACTTTTTCACATCCAGAAACATGTGTTCCGGCATCCACATCAGCATTGCTGTTTATATGATTAATGTTCACCGGAGACACCTGCAATATAAAGTGTTTAAGAAGACTGCATCAGTTTTTAAAAGGGTCAATAAAAGATGGAATGTTACTTCTGGTGGTGTCAATGGACTTGGCGTCAATGGAGTTGACGTCAATGGAGTTGTTGCCAATGTAGTTGATGTCGATGGACTTGATGCCAATGGAGTTGACGTTGAGTTCGACTGCCCCTTTTGTGCAGCCAATTGCTTCATCAAATCCTAGATTACCGCATCTTTTTCTTGACATTGGCGTCTCTCATTTTCAAGTTCACTTTGAAGTAACACCACTCTTTCATCATATGCTTGTTTGTTTCGAGGAAGATCAAAATACCTCCTGTAGGTTACTCCACCTCCCACTCCTCTCGCATATCCTCCCTTTTCCTTACCTAATACAACTGTCATGGCATCACTGCCATGATCAACCTTCAAGGTTCCTTGTTTGATCTTGTCCTCCGTTTCTTTCTGCACACACAATATGGGTAATAGGTTATTATATGTTGATCCCACTTTAATATAAGCAAGAAGACTTTTTAGCCCCACTATGCACATTATAATAAAATATGCAGTAAAACTTACAATTTTTTCTCCCACGGCTCTAGTATCATCATCGTAAAAATCTCCGTCTTTGTTCTTCCTTCCTGACAACCACAGTGTGGTACGCGGTGGTTCTTCATCTGGTTGAATTTCTTTACGATCGATCTTATAAACATCAAATGCACACACGTAAGATAAACCAATATAAACGCAAGTATTATGCTATTAACTGCAAATGTTTCAAGTTACCATTTGATCTATCACATGGGCGTATCCACCTCGTCCCATTCTATGCTGATAAAGAGACTTGGAATGCGCCACTTTTGTTGCAGCTGATTTCACCTTGCAACACAAAATCAAAAGGCGTTTAGATGTAGTAATGATTATATACTATAGAACTAATACATATGGAAACAGCAAATGCTTGAACTTGAATAAAAAAGTACTAATTAACACCTTGTATTCATCGCTTTGTGTATAATTTACAAAATTGACCCAATCATCGGCTGATATAATTGCATCATAATTAGTCGGGACTTCATTTAGTTTAGAAGGTGTTTCTAGGTTGGGCAATATGTAGTTTTGTGTCAATTTTCTTCTGAAATTGCGCAGAAGTTGACCAAGACGATTCATTAACATTTTTCTGGCTGTCAAGTCAACATCAAAAAATCGCTGCAAAGATTAACACAATGTTCCTAATTAGTTGCACATAATGTAAATGCTACGTATATATTTCATGCTATATTACTGGGTTAAAAAATAGTATAGGTTTACCGTGATTTCCTCCCACATTTTGTCTCTTGCTTCTGAATCAACCTTCTTCCAGGATATAATCCTGACACCTATATGCTCACGAACCAAGTCTCCCAAAAAACTAGAAAACAATGCTCGGTGTTTTCCTGATATCCTATTCATAGCATCGAAGGTTACACTGAGCTTCTCTCCACCTGCTTTTCCATATTCCCTTCGCAACTTTGCTAACCTGGTTATGCCCCTCTTTTTGACATAACCATTTGATTGGTTGTTATCACGTTCACCATCATCAGAATACTGCTCCGATTCATATCCCAAATCGTGGTCAAGATGCTCATTATCAGAAAAATCAATATTATCATGATCATTCTCTTGGGTTTCCATGATTCGTCTGAAGCAATGTGTAAAAGAAAAATACTAAACTAAATTGTTGAATAATGGATTAAAAAGTTATTGATTTAATGTTTTGAAGAAGGCTGATTTTTTGGAGAAAAAATAGGGCATATGATGGGGCAGTTTTTCGTTTAAGGAAATCACAATTTCCAGAGTGAATTTTGAAAATTTTGTTTGAGAATTAAAACATTTCACGAAAATATTTGGCTCCAAAATTTTTAATTAAGAATTTAAACATTTCAATAATATTTTGGCTCCAAATTAACACCCATGCATATAACTTTGCATGACATAAGTTGTGCTTACACACAGTCCCAAACACCCATATATCTTCAAACCCGCTGTCCCAAACACACATATAACTGCATAAACACAAAATGGCGCATACAAATGAACAAACACGATATGAAAAATGAGGAGAATGTATAAAACATGTAGAAACGGTCTAAAACATGATTAAACGGGTGAGAACATTTAAACACGAACTAAAACGTAAAAAATATGAAAAAACATGAAAATGACAAAAACCTACGAAAACGGATAAAAACGTGTACAGACGTAGTAATCCATGACAAAACGGGGGATAACGTGTAAACATGGACGAAAATGTGTACACACGGACACAAACGTATCATATAACCTAAAGATACCCTAACGACAGTATGACACAGTCTTCATCATAGTACATATGACTTTACTGATTTCATGGCCTTCTCAAATGTCAAAATTAACGTGCCCACCTTTAATAACTTTAAGACACTCAGGGGCAGATCTAGTGTATAGCACGGGTATGGAAGTGCAAACCCAAAAATTCGACGGGTAGTGTAAAAAACATAGGGTGCATACCCTTGAAGGACCCTTTGAGGACCCTTCGTGGACCATTCGAGCAACAATGCATACCCTATTTTGAAATCCTAGTTCCGCCACTGAGCACACTTCATATAACCTTCACAATATAACTATACACATACCAAGTCTATGCAACCCATGGATGACCGGTGATAATGGCTAATTCACATGGTGGGTCATTGGTAGTAGGTTATAACTGGTCACATTCATTAATGGGTATTTGACATCATATGGGAATTGGGTTATAGTTGTTTTAGGGTGTCATGTTACGACAGGATTCAATGAATAGTACGTACGTATAATATTATGTTATCAAAAACCCGACCGAATGGTCAAGATGCTCGCTCCTTGAGATATTCCCATGTCGTTTTAACTGAGCTAATGTCAAATATTGATCATGTTCGTTAAGTTAATAAATAAACGAACATAAACGAACTTTTACCAAACAAATCAGGAAACGTTCAAAGAACGCTCAGTTTGTTTACATTCCTAGCTACTCACAGGATTCTAATAGGCTGGGAAACAGTAATTTGTAATTTAAAGCCTAGAAATGCAAATTAACTTTTCTTAAGTCCTAAATGACTAAAAATAATTGTAGGGAAAATATTTTTATTTTTTTGACTTTTATTTTATTTTTTAATAATTAAAAACTAATTTTAAGTAATTAAATGATAAAAAATAGTAAACTGATTAAGAATACACAAGAAAAATGTGCAATAACTACTTAAAGTATTTAAGTTTGAAGCAAAAAATAAAAGTGACAAACCAACTTATTTAAATAAGGTGTAATAAGCTTAAAAGGAGAAATAAGCTAAGAGCCTAAAAAGTTTGTTTATATACAAAAC
The DNA here is from genome assembly GCA_030686995.1 of Artemisia argyi. Lineage (NCBI taxonomy): Eukaryota > Viridiplantae > Streptophyta > Magnoliopsida > Asterales > Asteraceae > Artemisia > Artemisia argyi. The sequence continues at coordinate 117,694,336 of CM060691.1, read as the reverse complement.
AATGTAAGATATTAAATGAAGAAGTCCCAAGGGCAAGTGGTAAGTGTGTGGTGTGTTGAGGCGTTCAAAAGGTTGAGGCTGGTGAGGTCTCGGGTTCGAGCCTATGGTTCCCCTTGATTTCCCAGCTTCCCTTTTTATGTTTTTTAAGAAAATCTTTTTGATAAGATATTTTTAAACTTTCCCTCCAATATGTTCTTCAAATATATTTGTCAATTCCCTCCAATATGACTTAAGAAGCAGTTTGGTAATGTGTCTAGTTAATTGGTTTAAGATTGAGCATTTTGTTTTCACATAACATGTCAATTATGTCAGTTTAACAAGATTGCATCATACATACTAAATTACATTACATGCATATGCATAAAAGTAGATTTATATATTAGATTCCATAATTGCTGAAACTAACTATTTAACATTAATTGTTCAACATTAACTAATGTATAACAGTATTAATATTGTTCAAATTTAGTAATATAGCATAAGTAAAATACCCCCAAATGAATGCATGTTTACAACACACATAACTGACAAAAAATTATATACTTAAGGGGGTATTTACTAACAAAAAATATAATAAATATTGTTTGAATACAAATGAAGCATAAATTGTTTGAAGCTGGACACATCAGCACAGATGAAACACGGGATACACAGAGTCATGCAAATTATCACCACCACTGCCATCAACATTTAAATACATGAACTTGAACCTGATCAGCTTGTTTGTTGCGAAAGAGCAATCAGCGGCAAACTTCCTCCACATCCCATAGACAGTCACACCACCGGGCAGCTCAGGATCGGCTTTGTGGGGCTTCATCGTCATACTCATGAAACATTCGACACCACGATGTCTCATGAGGACCCTCCGGTATGGGTGGATAGGATGCTGCAACAGGAAATCTGCCGGGATATCCTGCAGTTCAAATTACTAGTAAGTATATAGTTTGTTCCAACTAATTAAACAAAAGTAAAGAATATCTATATATGAATGATGAGATACGTACAAGTTCTTGATTCACTCGAATTGTAGACAATCTCTTATAGAATGCATGACCTTCATCAAAGTGGTCTTTATGTGCAGGCCATTGGCTAATATGCTTCAAGCGATTGTCTTCTATAAAGAATTTTAATTATAATCACTTAATAAATCACTGACAGATATAACGTGTAGTATGAAAGTATTTGGTAAATATTTACCTCTTTCGGTCAATAACAAACCGGGCTGATCAGGTAGCAAGCTGGTGGCACCAAGGAAACGCGCGTCGGTAGTTAGACTACCTTCACGACTGAAGCCGGTAAGCAAAAACTTTGTTGCGCGCTTCCTTGTGAAGATGAGAATCATTCCAGCTTTTAAACCAACAAATTCTTCAAGCTTGTTCCAATCACCGGGGTCCAACTCATACATCACCTGCCCGTTGGCTCCTCCCACTTCAACAACAATCAAACCAACATCAAACATTACCCCGTCTACTTTGATTGTAATCTGTTGTGCATTACCTAAGCCACCAAGGAATGCAGCTAGCAGTGTCTGCAAATAAATTTTAAGAGTAACCTTATTAGTACATTAAAATTTAATATTTATTGACTTATGAAATCACATGTTTGACATAAGATTAGTAAGTTACTCTAATACCTGGAACTCATCATAGAAGGAAAAAACACGAGATTGGAATCTTGAAACCCGACCGCCATTCATGTGGTAGCCACCAAATTCAGCTCCATCTTGAGTGTATCCGGTAACAAAGAAGCAGTCATCACCTTCCTCAATATCCTAACATCCCGACTCAGGTTTTCCAAAGCAAACCTTCTCCATCTCTCTCCTGTAAGCACAATGGGGCGGTTACTTTGAATCGCTATTTGTACTCTGAAACAAACTCGCTGAGCGCTTGTGATGTAAATCTCCCGCCTTCCATGGTAACATGATTCGGCGTAGACAGGTGGAAGTTCCTGAAAGCATTTCAATAATTTATTTGACATTCATTATACAAGCATTTATGGTATAAAATGTAATTAAGGCGTATGTGTGAGATTACTTGAGAGTCCGGGAACGTGTTTTGGTTTAAAGTTATCACAAATTCAACGGCCATATTTCTACATAAAAACAGGGCACATGTTATACTATAATATTCAAACACACATAAAATATTGATGTATCATAAACGAAAAACAGGGCACATGTTAAGTTAAAACAGGGCACATAATTGGTAACCTATAAATTTGCATCCTTACTTGCTAATGAAAATTTGCTAATGGAACCCAAATGGATCAACACACACATACCGAAACCAACTCATTCCTACAGGCTAATAGAAACTGAACCCGACCGAAAGCAACACATTCCTACAGGCTAGCACTAACCGAACCCGACCGAAACCAACTCATTCCAACAGGCTACTACAAACTGAACAACAGTCATTCCAAAAAGGTAATTCAATGCTTATAATTGACAAACATAAGTCAAATGTATATCCAAAGTGATTAATTAACTGATTATTTGTGAGAGAAATAACCAATTTCATACCATAACTTAAATCCATTCAATATATACCATTTTCCCCTAAATAATCAACAATTCCTAATAAGGTATATCATTACTAATCAACAAAGTTAATATACTTGACATTGCAAGTATCAACAATTCCTAATAAGGTATATCATTTTCCCCTAAATAGTATCAACTGTGTTTTAGAGGGAAACCCACATGCAACTTCTTATGACTACAATAATGTTTATAACCATTTCACGCAAATGAGTTTAAACTAAAGTAACATGAACACATTATTTAATCAGAGCAATACATATAAGGTAAAGTGATCGACACATTATGAACAAGTTCGGCATAAATCACTTCAAACAAGTTAATAAAAAAGGGAAAAAAACAAGTTTACATTGATGTTGATAAAAAAGATGAAACCCTAACCTGTTGTAGTGCAGAGATGTTGGGGTTGACGGTTTGGTTGCCTTTGTGTGTTAGTTGGTGTTTTAATTTCGTTGTGAAACCAAATGGCCGTAATTAAAGTTTACGTGACATATAAATGGGAGATGCACGCATAATTTTTTTGGGTCAAAGTGGTAATAAATGAAATTTCTTTTAAAAAAAAATTTTTAGAAAATAAAATTATCTTATTTAACTGAAAATCGGACGTTCGCAAACATAAATAACGTATAAAAGTAAAACTGAAAAAAAATGTCAAAGACGTACGAAAATTAATAAAACGTATGTAAACGTATCAAAACGAATAAAACGAAAAAAGTGCACAAGGGTCGGCTTACCGATTTACCGTGCCCAACTTATCTAACGCCACCCAAATAAAGACATATGCAAAAAGACGATAACGTAAAAAAACGTACTAAACGGGAATAAAACGTGTGAGAAAGTAAGAAAATATATGAATCGTAAGAAAATGTAGGATAGTGTCTAAAATAGACAAAACCATATGAAAAACAGAGGAAAACGTCTAAAATATATGAAAACGGCTATAAAAGGTCGGAAACGGACAAAAAACGTGTAGAAACGGACTAAAGCATGACAAAACAGGCGAGAACGTGTACACACAGACGAAAAACGTGTACACACAGACGCAAGGTAACATATAACCTAAAGAAACCCTAAAGACAGTATCACACAGTCTTCATCATAGTACATATGACTTTACTGGTTTTATGGCCTTCTCAATTGTCAAAATTAACGTGCCCACCTTTAATAACTTTAACATATTTCATATAACCTTCACATTATAACTTTACATCAACAAAGTCTATGCAACCCATGGATGACCGGTGATAATGGCTAATTCACATGGTGGGTCATGTGTATTAGGTATTTGACATCATATGGGCATTGGTCTATAGTTGCTAAGGTTGACATGTTATGTGATGATTGCATCAATAGTATATATAATATTATATTATGATAAACGGGGGATAATGTGTAAACATGGACGAAAACGCGTACACACGGACGCAAACGTATCATATAACCTAAAGATACCCTAACAACAGTAGGACACAGTCTTCATCATAGTACGTATGACTTTACTGGTTTTATGGCCTCCCCAAATGTCAAAATTAACGTTCCCACCTTTAATAACTTTAAGACACTTCATATAACCTTCACAATATAACTATACACATACCAAGTATATGCAACCCATGTATGACCGGTGATAATGGCTAATTCACATGGTGGGTCATTGGTAGTAGGTTATAACTGGTCACATTCATTAATGGGTATTTGACATCATATGGGAATTGGGTTATAGTTGTTTAGGGTGTCATGTTATGACATGATTCAATGAATAGTATACGTATGTATAATATTATGTGATCAAAAACCCGATCGACCGAATGGTCAAGATGCTCGCTCACAGAGGTATTCCCTGAGAAATGCAAATTAACTTGTCTTATGTCCTAAATGACAAAAAATAATTTTAGGAAAAATAATTTTATTTTTTTGACTTTTATTTTATTTTTTAATAATTAAAAACTAATTCAAAGTAATAAAATGATTAAAAATATTAAACTTATGAATAATACACAAGAAAAATGTGAAATAACTACTTAAAGTGTTGAAGTTTGAAGGAAAAATAAAAGTGAGAAAACAACTTACTTAAATAAGCTGTAATAAGCTTGCTTATTTAAATAAGCAGTAACAAGCTAAAAAGGAAAAAGAGGTTAAAAAAAATAAAGAAGAAGTGTATAACGAGAAAGTCCCAAGGGCAGAGATGGTGTTGTTGTGTGTTGTTAAGTTTGAGGTGTTGTTGAGGTCATTGGTTCGAGCCTAGTTCACCCCTGACTTCATTTTTTTTTTTTTTTTTTGCACTTTTTGTTTAAGAAACTTGTGTATTACCTTTGCTACTAGTTGTTAAACGTGGCTAAAGATACATTCCCTCCAATATTTTCGTGAAATTTTTGTAAATTTTGTAAAAATTTGAATGTATTCCCCCAAAGTTTTTATCAATCCCATTCTAAACTAATCAACAAAATTTCAAAACTCCTCCTATCACAGCCAAGAATACCTCTCATATTACCACAAGTCCCGTCACCACCACAATTCTCCTTTCATAGACCTACCTCACCCGTCACCACCACAACTCTCCTGTAAATTTTGGTAAGTATTGTTATGTTTGTTTTGTATACGTACCCCTACAGTTATAACCATATTAGGTAATTCAACATTTGTTTTGAGACGATAACCTCTTGTAAATTATGTCACTTTCTTGGTAAATGTATATAGTTAATTGGTTTTACAATATAAGTAACCCTGTAAAGGCTTTTACTACATGAACATGGAACAAGAATTTAGCTTCTTAATTGGTTATCCCTCCTTGACCCAAACACCCCTTTAGGAACTGTTTCATTAGACTTCATTGAATTATTAGCATAATTCAATACCACATTCCATCTTTTATATATGTTCCTTACTTGGACTGTCTTTTTATTTTTTATGCTCATCAATTGGAGTTTCATTTTGTCGTTTATAATCATCAATAACTTGGGCTGTCTTTTTAAACTTACCTGCAGGGAGCTCATTTATAAACATGGACAAGACTTGGATGCTAACAAAAAGGACCACCAAATCTTATATTGATGGAGTAGAGGCGTTTATTAATTATGCAGTAGACAACTTGCGTAAGATGGGGAACATCGACCCACGAGTTAATAAACTTCATCTTAAAATGCCATGTCCTTGTTCAAACTGTTGTAACCACATAAACCGAAGAGTGGAGGAAGTGCAGTGGCATTTATTCAGTAATGGGATTGATCTAACCTATATAAAGTGGACCAAACATGGAGAGAAGGATGAGCCATCAAAAAGTTCCCCAAAACCTGTTGACGTTACAACAGAATTTGTTGACGACATGGATTTTGCTTCATATATTCCAACAGATGGCCCAGCAACGGTAGATATGGTTAACGCTACAAAAGATAATTTTGAAACAGAGGATGACCTTGTCAAGTTTCAAGAACTATTATTAGATGCAGAGAAGCCTCTTTACGAAGGATGTCCCGACTTCACAAAGATGTCCGCAATAGTTAAACTACTCAACTTAAAGGGTAAGTACGGATGTTATGATAAGTTCTTTACTGAATTACTAGGATTATTAAAAAAGATGCTACCTGCTGGTAATGAAATGGTGGAAAAAACATATAAAGCCAAAAAAGTTGAGAAGTTGATGGGTTCAGGATACAAAAAGATACATGTATGTATCAACAACTGCCTTCTTTACTGGAAAGATGACAAGGATTTGACTGTGTGTCGAACTTGTGGGACATCAAGATGGAAGGTGGATGAGAAGACACATAAAGTGTACGAAAACATTCCAGCAAAGGTAATGTGGTACTTTCCAATTATACCAAGACTGCAACGACTATTTAAGATAGAAAGAATTTCCGAAGATTTAAGATGGCACGCCACACGGAGGATAACCAACGGTGTCTTACGTCACCCTGCAGATTCACAGGCATGGCGTACCATAGATGAAAAATTCCCAGAAATTGCTGAAGATCCAAGAAATATACGGCTGGGAATATCGGCTGATGGGGTTGACGTACACACGGGTAATAGGCATTATAGTGTATGGCCAGTTTTAACTGTCATATACAACCTTCCTCCATGGTTGTGTATGAAAAGAAAGCTTATCAATCTTTTGGTATTAATATCGGGATACCCGGGAAATGATATCGGTGTGTTTTTAGAACCATTGGTAGATGATCTGCACACCTTATTCGAAGAAGGGGTTCATACATATGATGCATCCACAAAAGATTACTTTAACCTACATGCCGTTGTGTTATGGACAATAAATGATTACCCTGCACTTGGTACACTATGTGGATGCCCAATCAGTGGATTCAAAGGTTGTGTGGTTTGCGGGAAAGATACAAACTGTCTTAGACTTTCTGCCTCGTCCAAGCAAAGTTATGTTGGACACAGACGATATCTACCATATGACCATCCGTTCAGAAGGCAACTCCAATGACCAGGGAACAAATATACAACGAGGTACAGCATATTAAAAATAAGTGGGGAAAAGGAAAACGAACAAACAATAATGCATCAGAAGACCAACAACATACGGGAGGCAGAGGTGGGAATATTAAAAACCATAAAAAAACACAACAGACGAAGAGGGTTGTAAAACCCAAGCAAATGGACAAAATGGTGCGTATTGGAAGAAATTCAACATTTGGTACCGAAAACTTAGGTATTGGAGGCATCATTCTATTCCACATTGTATTGATTTTATGCATGTGGAAAAGAATGTTGCTGAGAGCCTCGTCGGAACTTTGCTAAATGTTCCAGGAAAGACGAAAGATGGACTGAATGCTCGATTGGATCTTGCTGAGTTGGGGGTAAAACAAGAGTTGTTTGCTAGGCAAGAACAAGACGGTACAACACTACCTCCAGCAGGTTACACATTAAGTAATGCTGAAAAAGACATGTTTTGTGATACGCTGCACAACATCAGGGTACCTCAAGGCTATTGTTCAAATTTCTCTAGTTTGGTCAGCCTAAAGGATAGGAAGCTCATTGGCCTAAAATCGCATGATTATCACATGTTAATGCAAGAGTTTTTGCCCGTTGCAATACGTTCAATCATGCACCCACCGATACGATATGCTATTATCAGGTTTTGCTTTTTCTTTAAATCGATATGTAGCAAAGAAATAATATCGCAACAACTAGATAATATGCAAACAGAACTGGTTGTGACACTCTGCCTACTCGAGAAGTTCTTTCCTCCATCTTTTTTTGATATTATGATACACTTGACTGTGCACCTTACTAGGGAGGTCAAATTATGTGGTCCCATATGCTTTCGGTGGATGTATCCACTCGAAAGATGTATGAAGGTTATTAAAGGACATGTGCGAAACAGGAATAAACCAGAAGGATGCATTGCTGAGGAGACTATTGCGGAAGAAACAATAGAGTTTTTTAGCAAATATCATAAATCCATGGAAACTATTGGTCTCCCACATGATAAACATGAAACTGATCAAAATGAGGACGGAAAGCCATGGTCGGCCAGCAAATCAAGTGAAGTTTCTGCGGAACTCTTTCAGAAAGCACATTTGTATATAATACAGAATACAGATGAAATTGTACCGTATATCGAGTAAGTTTTAATAACACATGTCTATTTCCTTACTTAAAATGATCTATCAAATATAATAATCAAACACATTGTTTCAGGCGACACAAGCAGGTTTTGAAAACACAAAACCCGGGTAAACGAATGGCATTTCTGGAGAATGAACATACTAAATCTTTTGCTAAGTGGTTACGCAAAGAGGTAATTAATCTTATGCTATTTATAATTGACTTTTTTTTTCACTGCCATATACATAGTTTAGTTTTCACTGCCAGACATAGAATGAATGTGTGTTTGGGAATGCAATTAGGATGCCATACTAAATCCTTCCAACTTGTAATGAAATTCAGGTTGAGAGACAGTTGAACATCGACAAAGAAAGTGTATCAGAAACTGTAAGGTGGATATCATATGGACCACGCGCCAGCGTAGTGAAATATGATGCATATATCATCAATGGGTATACCTTTCGTACAAAACCTCATGAAGGCAAAGTTTACCAGAACAGTGGGGTTAGTGTTGAGGCATTAGATATGCACATATCTAAAGAAGTTGCAACCACAAGGCAAGCGTTTTATTATGGGGTTTTGCAAGAGATATGGGAGCTAGATTACCGTTACAGGCAAATTGCTCTTTTCAAATGTGATTGGGTTAATCGCAAAGGTGGTGTGAAACGCGATACTATTCTTGGGTATACATTGGTTGACCTGAATAATTTAGGCCACAAAGCTGATCCGTTCATATTAGCTTCACAAGCACGACAAGTGTTTTATGTGCAAGACCAGGTAGTTAAAAAAATTGTCTATTGTGTTTAGGACACCTCCCAAGAATTACAAAGATAAGTATGATGAAGTCGATGAGGAATTTAGTACCGTCATTCACCAGCACAATGATAACATATTGCCACGTGTGGATCGACGTGACTTGGGTCACGAATCACGAACTGACTACTATCGAACCGACTGTGGAGATGTTGTTATACGAAAATCCAAGTGAACCATGTTATGTAATAAGAGCTTGGGGAATTGTCCAATGTATTTAGGTGATTGTGTTATGTTATGGCTGTATAGTTTTGTTTGGTTGTTGTTTCATGTAACATTGCCTTTATGGCTCACTTTCTTAATAAATTTACCTTAATTAAGCAAAAAAAAATGTTTGAGTTGTTATTTATGCGTATTTTGGTGACTATTGTTCATCGAATTGCAACATGAAATTGATATTTGTGTGTTGTTTTGTAACATTTATTCACACAAAATAAAGCACGTTTCTTTTGGGTATTTAGTCACACACAACTAACCATAAAGTGACCAAAATTGTTTGTAACTGTGACCATATATGTTGTTTAAAGTCAAGGAATGTGTATTTTTTATGACTATTGATCATCCAATTGCCAAATGAATTAGGTTTTTGTGTGGCCTTTGGTAACATTTAGTCACACAAACCATGGTTTTGGGAGTGTATTTACTCTCATATAACTAGCCATCAAGTGACCAAAAGTGTTAATAAGTGTAACCATATGATGTTTAAAGTTAATGAATGTGTATTCTGTGTGACTATAGATCATCCAATTGCCACATAAATTTGGTTTTTGTGTGGCCTTTACTAACATTTAGTCACACAAAGCATGGTTTTGGGAGTGTATTTAGTCACATACAACTAACCATCAAGTGACCAAAAGTGTTAATAAGTGTGACCATATGCTATTTAAAGTGAAGGAAAGTGTATTTTGTGTGACTATTGATCATCCACTTGCCACATGAATTTGGTTTTTGTGTGGCCTTTGGTAACATTTAGTCACACAAAGCATGTTTTTGGGAGTGAATTTAGTCACATACAACTAACCATCAAGTGACCAAAAGTGTTAATAAGTGTGACCATATGGTGTTGAAAGTGAAGGAATGTATGGTTTGTGTGACTATAGATCATCCAATTGCGACATAAATTTGGTTTTTGTGTGGCCTTTACTAACATTTAGTCACACAAAGCATGTTCTTGGGAGTGAATTTGATCACATACAACTAACCATCAAGTGGCCAAAAGTGTTAATAAGTGTGACCATATGCTGTTTAAAGTGAAGGAATGTGTATTTTGTATGACTATTGATCATCCACTTGCCACATGAATTGGGTTTTTGTGTGGCCTTTGTCAACATTTAGTCACACAAATCATATTTTGGCTACACTTAAATAATATGTGACAAACTGTTTAGTGTGACTATATGTACTGGATTTTGGCTACACTTAAATAATGTGTAACAAAATGTTTTATGTGACCGTATATGGCATTTGGTCATACTATTAGAAGCAAATGTGACTATAAGTTTAGTGTGACCATATATGGCATCAAGGTTAGTTGTATTTGTCACACGTTCCAAATGCATATGTGACTAAATGATCTGGAACAAAATCACCAGTTACGTTTAGTCACATAAGGGTCGATTGTGTGGCAATAGAGGTCTTATGGTCACACATTCGAAATGCTCATGTGTGACTAATTCGTAAATGCTGTCAATTTTCCTACCTTCAGCCACACATATATTTTAATGTGTGGCTGTTCCAAATCGAGCATGTGTGACCATAGGTCGTTTTTGGCCTAGTGGGTTTTAAAATGAAAACTAACTAGTTCTAGCATGCAAGGCTTAGGCAAGGGGTTCTATGGGTTCTAAGGCATTCTAAATCTATCCTAGGGCTGTTCTAAAACTAAAATAGCTAAGGTGGAAGACTTACCTAGGGTGGGGGAAGTTAACGAGGGGTATTAGGGTTTCCTAGACCAAAACCTATCTCGACAAGCACCTAAACCTTATGTACATGATACCTACATCTCCTAGCACCCTTGTACTACTACCAAGACCAGAATGTGTGGGATAAATAAGTGTGTGAAGGTGTGAGTTGAATGGTGAGGGTATACGAGCTATTTATAGGCTCGTTGGACTTGGGGTGTAAGTTAACTTAGCATGGCTGATATTTAATGTTTAAGGAGGAGGGGGAGTGACTAGGACAAGCTAGGGCTGAGTAAGGAGACCTACTATTGTGACAAGGCTAGGCTAATGGCGGTTTAGGGTTTTATGTGGTGGAAATTGCACCGTGGGTTGAAGGAGGTGATGCACCTCCTTGCTTGGGTGCTTGTGAGGTGCTAGGGTGCTAGCTTGGAGTAATCAAGGTGCTAGGTTGCTTGCTTGAGGTGCTTGAGGTGCTTAGGTTTAGGTTTTTACTAATTTTGACCTAGTTTTACTTGTTTTAAGTCTAACCTAAGGTTTAGTGCCTAAATTAAGTTCCTAAGTGTGCCTAGTGACTAATACTAAGTCCTAAAGGGTTTATTCTAAGTGTGGGTAACCTATGGGAAAGTTTTGGGAAGGTTTGACCTAGTTTTGTGACCTAATTTACCTAAGTGTGTTTAGTGAGAGACTAAGGTTTTTCCTATGGTTTTGTGCCTAAGTTAGTGTCCCATACGTGTCTAATAACGATTCCTAAGTTCTAAAAGGCTTATACTAAGTGGTAGTGACCTATGGGGAAGTTTAGGGAGGGTTTAGACCTAGTTCTAGTTATCTATGACCTAATTATGGTTTTGTACTTAAGGGGTTTGTTCCTAAGTTCTAAAGGGTTGTACTAATTACCTAAGGGTTATAAGATATCCTAATGTTCCTAAAGAAACTCATACTTAAGCCTTGGATACTTTCAAACTAGTTAAACTAAGCATATAGGTTCAGATAAGCACATAATCCCACTGAAGTTTTAGTTTAGTGTTTATTAGGGTTTTGTGTTATGTTTAGTGTTTTAGATTGGTGAATTACTTATTATGGTGTTGTTATGATTTTATGCTTGACATACCTAGGGTTTCTAGTGTTAGATTATGGACATTATTTTAGTAGTCGTATGTTAGGTTCGAACTCGAGATCGTGGGATTGCACACTTTACATATGAAGGATAAAAGAGTAATTATTTATAAATGTTATATATAATTATTAATAAACACAAAACTAGTAACGACCGTTAGCATTTAACGGAGAATGGCTAACGACCGTTAGACGAAGATTAGGAAAGTAATACTTGTGAATAATTGGAAGGTCAAGAATGTTCTAGAAGGAGTTCCACCTCCTTTGTGCCGTGGACTCCAAGTTATCTCAAGTATATAAACACCTCATGGGTTATTGTTTTCTCATAACTTGTACACACATAATAGGTGTTTTCTTTCTCTCATCTTGTCCTCAAAATCGATCCATCTTTATTACCTATAAGGGTTTCGATTTTTATAAAGCTAAAAAGTTTTGTGTTTAATTTACTTGCATAAACTTTTACTTGAATTAGTACGTGTGTACAAGAACACGATTCAAACACACTATTGTTTGATTCTTGGATTGAATTACAAAAGAGGTAAGGGGTAATTCTTATAATCCACATAAACCCTAATTAGGGTTCTTGATTTGAAGATTGCATTTGATTCTTGTTCGGGTTAGAATCACAAAGGTATGTTTACTTTTATATTTGATTAATTAATTACATATTATATGATCTTGTAATTGCTTCCGCTATGCTCACTTGATGTGTTTGGTTTATTTTATATGATTGTCATGATATTATAATTCCCACAGTGGTATCTAGAGCTGTTATAATGTGTAATTAATTATCGAAACGTATAAAAATTGAATTTTGATTCGTTTTATTACATGTTTTTAGGGTTTTCATATTCCTAACCCTAATTTTTTATTTAGGTCGATTGACCTCATTAGATACTTAGGGTTTTGGTTTTGATTTTAATATGATTAGAAACCCTAGGATGTCATGTAATTGGTTATGCGTTTTAGTAAATGATCTTGGTGCAATATGTTAATTGTTAAGCATAATCCATGAAAAGTGCATGTTTGCATGGATTTTAATGTGTGATAATTTAAATGGTTTAAATTGGATATATGAATTAATTGTTAAGTTATATCGAAACATGTAAATTTATTAATAGATGTCGAATTGGGGAAGACTCCAACATTAAGTAACCAATTACGTGCTATGTGGTGTTTATTTAGTTTTGGCTTACGCAATCGATTTATCGATGTATGTGACTCTTTTTCCTTTGAAGAAGAAAGCCTTAATTGAATAAATGCATTATACACCTATATTTGATTATTAATAGGACTATTGAATAAAATTTGCATGTGGCTACATGTTTTATACATATTAAATTGTTATGTTATGTATAAGTTTATTTCGTTGTTTTATTTTTTATTACATATTACTTGTTTTTTTGTTTATTATTATGTGAGACATGTTTATAAACGAAAAAGGGTAATTTTTGAATAGAAAAATAATATGGACTAAATAAATGGCGAAATTGTTTTGGTTTTAAGAGATTAAATTTCAAATGATTGGTTGATTGATGTTTTTGTACATAGTGTGCGAAAGGCGGATCGAAGGTTGCCATACAATGTGCTTGTAGAGAGGGGTTATTAAAGACCATGCACCTACCGGTTCTCTACAACCGCTTTTGTGCCGACTCTAGACTTACCTATATCACTATATTACGTACATTGTCATCTTAAGGGTGAATTCACCACAATTCCAACACTAAGCCTTAGGGCTTATGCAAAAGTACGATATAGTGAACGATAATTGTTGGTAATTCTTTAATTGGTGAACCCAATACCTCAATCAAAACTTTGTTATTTTACTCTTAGTGAATTGGTAATAAAAATGTTTTATAAAACCAATGTTGTGAAGTTGTATGCATGCTTCTTCATACATTATTTTGATTACACGTCAAAATTAATACCCTTATAAAATTAAGTCGAATGCCATCTAATTAAGAACACTTGAAGTTGTAATTTACGTCATGTGAGAACTTGGCGAGATTGCAATGGAGTGGTAAATTTCGTAATTTCATTGCTAGCAGATCAACTGATGTAATGGATTTATGAGTTTGTAGTTTTTAAGTTAGACGACTTAAATTGATTAGGAAGTGAGAACTTGGACTCAAGGCATTAAGATGGGGATCAAACATGCTTACATTACAAAGGTTTTGTGAATGTAAATCACATAATGATCTAGGAATTGCAATATGATATTGGCAATTATTGTTCGACAATTACCATGTTGAATACTATCATTACTAGTAGATCAACTGATGTAATGATACTATGTCAATTAGGATCCTAGCTTTAAGAAAATACTACGGTTTATATGAATATTTACCAATGGGTATTTTATTTTCTTAAAGACCTAATTATCGAAAATACTGAAATTGAATTTTGTAATTCGTTTTAATGTATTAATGCAACGTTCAAACCGTAAACGTACTTTGGGCTTTGGTAAATTGATCTAGTTCTGTTTTCAAACATATGTTTGATTAAGAAATATTTACTTAAAAGACAAAAGAAGTCTCCTTTCTATGAAAGAAGAGTGAGATACAATCCTATTTCTTTTCATGAATAAAAAGGATAATAGGAATATTAGATATGTCTAAATTCTAATATATAACTCATAGCAAATTTTTAATAGTTAAGAAAATTGCGAATATTTTTCATAGGGATTTTATCATCCTCATTCGGTGATTAAATTCTTAGTAACAAATATGATATTTGGTTAACAGAAAATTATGTATGATATTTTATGAGTTATTATAATTAGAAGCTAGACTAATTACCTTAAAATGTTTAAAGACAAACTAGTTGTTTTGACTATTTAAAAGGTGCTACATACATTGTGGGATGGTAGACCTATTAAGGAAGAAATTGCATGCCCAATTTTTCAAGTTAATAACATTTGATGGATAGTCCATCATTTACGTAGTAGAATACACCTTTTAGTGCATAAGTAATTGTTACGTATGGACATTCAAAGGTGTAAGAAAGTTAAAAGCACACTATTTTCTTTCACTGGATATGAAACTTTTACAATGTTATCAAATTCAGTGGGAGTATTGTGTACTTATTACTGAATAAGAAATTATTGTAATGATCTTTAATTCAGTAGGAGTTACAAGCTTTGACATCTTGGTAGCTAAAGATAATTACTTTCCAAGTGTAGACACTCATACTTTTAAGGATAGTCTTTTACGTTTCCTTACTAGACATTGTTGTTCTATAACTACTTGTTATGCTAAAATCTATAACACAATCATATTGATCACATAAACAAATGCATGGCGTGTTGTTTATCAACTATATGAGGTTGTTCCATGCACAAGTGGGAGAAATATTATCTTTAATGTGTGCAAGAAACAACTCATAAAGATATTATTTAATGGATTCTCTTGACTGCAAGGTAAAAGAATAAAGTTCTAATATGGATTATACTAATCTAATTCAAGAAACACTTGGTGATACAATTTATGTTATTTGAGAGCTTAGCTAGATTGCAACAACAAGGTGAATTTCATATTTTCATTACAAGCAGATCAACTAATGTAATTGAACTATGAGAATTTGCAGTTTTTAAATTAGATACCTGTTAGAACATGTGCCAATATGATATCCAGACTACTTTAATTTGTATATTTATGAATTCATGGAATGACATAAATTAATTAAGTAATCTAATGCTACTTCAATTTGAATATTTATGTGTTCTTGGAATGACATAAATAAATGAAAAATAATGTTATTTACATTATTGTGAAGTAATAAATTAACTTGAAATTGCGAATGAAACCAAAAGATGGTGTTCATAATTACTTTAGTTAAACATGTTTATATATGTTTCATTGTAAAGATTTAAACATAAAGTCTTTTAATTGTTACAAGACTTATAATAAAGTAAGACGTTATCATGTTATGTTTTTTAATTAAGACATATACATGAAGTTATTAAATTGTTAAATAACTTATAACGTATAGTGGGATTATAACAGTTTATGTTTTCTTGTAAAGACATGGACATGAAGTGACTTTGTAAAAAGTACTTGTGTTATAAAGCATGTAATTGGCTTGAAAATTATTATACCATTAAAATGCATTAGTTGGTAAATAGACAAGTCAAAAGAAATATGGTTATCTTAAATATTGTAAGATTGTCTTACAATATTAATACTAATGAAATACCAAATGTTTATGGTATAGGAAAATCAAACTCTAGTTATATTGTTTGATTAAAGATAACTATGATTTCTTTTCTTTCAAAAAGTTATCAAGGTTAGAATATTTAGTATGACTTGGACATATTTAATAAAACTCCAACCTTGAAGATTAATAAGACGTCATCATATGATGGAATGTGATGAATGTGTTGAATTACATTAAGTCTTAAATTGAAGTTCCAAATTTGTTTAACTGCTTATGAAGAGGTTATTAGCAAAGTAAAGTCAGGAACGGTCAATAAGTATTTGTAATATCCCAAAAGAGAACATTGTATTGTTACTTTATTTGCTAAGTATTTAAAGATAGTATTTAAATTGCTAAAAGCAAGTGGAGTTTTGATCTTTAGAAGATAAAATTACAAGATACATAATCTTCTAAAATACACTAGTAAATATCATGATGAAGTTTAACATTTGAATGTTAAATCTCAACATGATAATAAAGTTTGACATTTAAATGTTAAATCTCAAGATGATGGAATTATCATTCATAGAATAGCAATATATCTCAGATATTTGATTAATATGTTGAGGGCTATGATTTACGGGATTATTGTAAACCTGATAATCATCATAATACATTACCAAATAAGAAATTGGGTAAAGTATACATGATATGAATGATTAAGATGCTGTCCATAAAGATAATCAATTTTAGAAATGTGGTTTATCTTAATAGTTAGACTAGAAAATGAAGATGAGCTTCTTCAAAGATTAGGTAACCCTTGTGGTTTAAATCTTTGTATAGAAATCATATGGACAATATTGTGCACGTATTTAATGCATGTTTTATGACAAGATTATTAATCACACATAAGCGATTAATTGTGATTGAATATTCTTTTCTAAATACCTTAAATATATAAAGATTATGATTGTCATATTTATGAAATTGACAATGGAATATCAAAACTCTTTCTTAAGTGATTACTTGAGCGAGGACGATAAGTAATCAAAAGGAGTTTATGAATTTAAATAAATCTTTGAAAGTGTACAAAGTGCAATAATCCATGGATGGATAAATGCATGCATCTAAAAGATTACTCTTATGTTTAATTATTAAATTCATGTTTTGATTTGGAATTGAAATAAGATAATTTCTAAGTATTCCTAAAAGCTAGTGGGAGTATTATGTTTAATTTCTTAAATCATATATGTTGTAGAACATATAAAAGGTAGCATTCCATATAAGTTAAATGTTAAGTCTTAGTAAGGAATGAAACTTTACTTGAAAGATTTAGAAAATAAGACATACAACCTTGGAATGAATGTTTATTGTTGAAACATGAGCGCTAAATGAATCTAATATAACATGATATATTATTTAGAAAGTCTAAATAGATATGTATGACATGAATAAAATCTAAGTATGACTCAAAGATTTTTCATGAACATCATGTTTTGTTGTATCATGCTTGATTACAAGATGATTTGGCAATATTGATATCTAATTAAAAGGTTATTAGATAACTTGTGTAATATTCTAAATGAATATGTTTGATTATAGAATCACATCCTAAATCTGGTACAGCTTCCAAATTCTATAGATAAACAATTTTTCAATTGTTGTGAAAATTGTCATAGCCAACAAACTTGAAAGTTTGAAGAGCATCAAACATTACACAATAAATATTAATGTTTACAGAAAGTTTTAATAGTATATTGTTGTTGCATACAATGATGCTAAATGAAATTGAGATGACACTCAATACTAGTTATGGTAAGGATTTCATCTTTGGCTATATGTACTAGTTATGCTTACTAAAAGCATAGTTGCATTATACATTAAGAGAATAAGAATACTTTAAACTTTAAAATGTTTGGAAGTTTGATTATCATAAATTGGGGGTTAAGGATGTCACACATTTTATGTAATATGGCATTATCAAAATAGTTGAGTATGCACATACAAGAACTTCAACAGTTGAATTCTTGAAATAAGTATTTTTAAAATTCTGATAGATCAAAATTGGATGATTTATGCCTTGTCAACAAGTATGAATGTCATTACGTGAGACATAATTCATCAACAAGAGTTATCATGCATTGATCTATTTAGTATTTGGATAAGGGATGTTAAACAATTATTATAAATTTAAATACATGGTAACTTTTCAAAACGTCTCATTTAGAGTTCGTTTTCTATACCTTGTACTTTATATTATGAAGTAGCACCCCTATGACACAGTCTTCCGTTGCGGTATTTTGGGGGTGTTACAGATTGGTACCAGAGCCTTGGTTATAGAGAACTAGGTTGCATTTAGTGCCTAGACTATAACTGCTATATACGTTAAGACTCTCCTCTTTATTTGCCTTACACACACTACATCCACATACGCTTTTTGGTAGTTGTTGGTTTAGTTCCACGCTGTTAGATGATGTGACTTTAGTATTATAAGGAGCCCCAGAGATTAGCCGGGTCATTAAAAACATGGAGCTCAGTAATAACTAATTATTTAACTTGATCTTGTGACAGTTCTTGTTTGATGAGACACAAGATTTGAGTTAAATAATATTATTGCTTAGCTTTAGGGATTTGATGACTTGATTATCTTACTATCGGCCTCTGAAGGCGGATTTTGTGTCGGAAATTCTTAAGTAGGATGATTTAGAATCTCCTTATTTAAATGGATTGGGACGCCTCTTCAGTTAAATAAAGAAATTGTAAATCACCGAACCATAAGTTTATGAGACCTTACTTACATAAATTTGGACGCTTCTTTATGTAAGTAATGTGTTATAAATAAGTGGGCTTAATTGTAGCCGATACAACTCCTTAACCAGAACCTTAGACGAATCAGAGTAAACACCACTATATTAGAGATCCCAAATTCTCTTAGACACACCGTAAGTAGTTAACATCAACTGAACTTCGGGACGAAGTTCTCCTTAAGGGGTAGAGACTGTAACAATTCGCATTTTCAGGTTAACTTTATTCCCGAAAATTTTACTAAACACTTTTTACTATTCACTTTTTACTATTCACTTTTACTATTCACATCAAAAAATTTTATTTCATATTCTCGTAAGTTAAACTATTTTAATGATAATCCGAGAATTTCACACTCGTCGGATCATTTCTGCAAAAATCACAAAGCCGTGTCCAAGATTTACTTTTAGGTTTAAACGTCATTCTAGCATCCCGATATGTCCATAAAACATTATAAACAATAGAAATATGATTTTCTCTCATTTTAGGACAATTCCAAAAGTTTTGGAATTTTACGTTTTCCAGTTCAGCGTTTTACGCGAATTATGCGTTTTAGACCCGTGTTTCCAGTTTTTAGCAGGGTTTTAGCACCCGATAGAACCTACCACTCATTTTATATTTTATTATGGAGTATATTGACATGTTTAACCTTATTTATAAGTTTCATATTTTTAGGATACCCGGTTTTACGTTTCGTGACTTAAAACTTACGGTTTGCAATTTACGGAGTCAAAACTAGCTACATACTTAGGATATTATCATCCAAAGACCATGACTACTCATCTAGTCACCCTTATCTTATTGAAACCGACCTAGGGGTGGGGGGAGTCACCATGTGTGGTTAAATCTTGACCATTGATTCTTTAGATCATTACAAGTGTCTTAAACTAACCATGGTTAAATTCTAACCCAATATATGGTTAACTATTTTTCCTACCCTATAAATACCAAGCTAAAACACATAGAAAACTTGCACCACACCTTCTTATAACCTTCAAGTCCTAAAACCTAAGGCACTTTTCTTATATTTTGAAAGAAAGTTAACTAGTTTTTGAAAGAAAACTAGTGTTTGATCTTCAATCTTGGAAATTTTCTAAGAAAAGTTGTTATAACTCTAAAGTCTCCAAAAAGACATAGTTATAATCTTCAAATAGCTTTGGACTTTCAAGAAGGCGTCGTTATAATCTTCAAATAACCATGGTTTATCATAGATTGCAAAGAGTGAAGCTTAAGTCTATCAAAGTCCGTACCTTACTAGTTACTTACCTTTCTTTTAGAAAGCCTCAAGTTGTAAGCAAACCCTATTACACTTTCTTGCTCCATATCATTTTCATACTTATTATGTTTCTTTCATGCTATATATGGTCTTTGTATTATGCTCATGATGTATAAAAACTAGTAAAACAAGTTATGGTATATATATGTTAACTTATGTTATTTAAACAAGTAAACTAGTGACTTTTATGGAGAACCACGACCAAAATAGTATAACTATGATATTTGACACTTACTTACTGTTATAAAGGACTTCAATAGGAAAACATAGCAATTTGAATCACCCAAAACGAGTACACGAGTCAAAAGATACGGCCATAAGAAGTTAGCGAAACCAAAACACCGAAACTGCCTATACCCTACTGTTTTGCATTCTGCCAATTTGAAAGTCACTCTTCTATTCCGATTCATCAAAAAGTTAAAACACGAAAGTTGTCCGGAACGACATTTTCGTTCAGGAATAATGAAGCTCGGGCCCTGAAAATGCTTTCCAAGTGATAATTTCTTCAAATTCTTAACAGCCCATTTTTAGACCAAAGTAACTATATAATTGTTATAATTAAATGAGACCAAGAGGTCTAATGACCTAAAGCCAAGACCACAACCATGGCTAAAGCCAAGGTTGAGTCTCAAGACCATGGTAACAATGACCAAGGTCACGGCAAAGCCACGGCTAAAGACCATATAACTTTTAAAGATCAAAACTTATATATATATATATGTTATCAAATACTACAATAGTAGGGAGCCTCATGTGAGGAGTTCATTAAATAAGCCATCGAGATGAGTTGTGGATTTACGAATTAAAGTTTCCTGGCTCCTCGAACGTTTACTCCATGACTTCTGAATTATGTCGGCCCGAACGGTAGTAAGAGATATACAACCTATACATGTTTCATAGACCACTTATATTCAACGACTTACACTATATACTAAGTACTACATCATGATCATTATTCAAGACATATATTGGCAATTCTTCATATTCTTAGACGTTACTCCAAACCTAAGTCGCAACGTTCTATTATAGGCTGCTCTTAGAGACTTTCGCGATTTGACTACCACTATCATTTCTCATTACATAAACTTAAGGTGAGTCATAGCCCCTACTTTTTCATACTTGTTTTAACTCTTGGGGGGGATACATGCTCAACTACTTGCTTACTTGTACAAATACTCAAAACATTTATACTTGATTGTTTCATACTTGATTGTCTTATACTTGATTGCATTATACTTGATTTCATACATACATGACTGTTTTATACTTTGGGAAGTGGCTCCCAGTAATCTTTTATCTTTGGGAAGTGGCTCCCAGCAAACTTTTATCTTTGGGAAGTGGCTCCCAGTTTTCTTTGGGAAGTGGCTCCCAGATTTCTTTGGGAATTGGCTCCCAAGTGAGGTCTTCAGAGATGAAGTAGAGACTCACTACTAATTGCTTAACTGTTTTGGTGAACTTATACATGTCTTTATTATACTATATGTTAGCAGTGGGTTGTGAACACACAGGTTACAAGTCTCTTATGGCGGGACTTGCAACTGAGTGGATTCACGATGCCTTTGCTGTGCGAATATTCTTTTGGGGCTTTTCAACTGTTTTAAGACAAACTCTATGAACTCACCAACCATTGTGTTGACACTTTAGCATGTTTATCTCAGGTTAGTAAGGCGATAGCTAGTGCGTGGAACTTAAAGTCAAGCTGCATATTCTGAAGACTTACGCTTTTATCATTTACCATTCAAAACTTTGTATACATTTATGTATCATACTTTGGAATCTCATGTTTGTAACTTTGAATTCATTAATCGAATGGTAACTTTTCAAAACGTCTCATTTAGAGTTCGTTTTCTATACCTTGTACTTTATATTATGAAGTAGCACCCCTATGACACAGTCTTCCGTTGCGGTATTTTGGGGGTGTTACAGATTGGTACCAGAGCCTTGGTTATAGAGAACTAGGTTGCATTTAGTGCCTAGACTATAACTGCTATATACGTTAAGACTCTCCTCTTTATTTGCCTTACACACACTACATCCACATACGCTTTTTGGTGGTTGTTGGTTTAGTTCCACGCTGTTAGATGATGTAACTTTAGTATTATAAGGAGCCCCAGAGATTAGCCGGGTCATTAAAAACATGGAGCTCAGTAATAACTAATTATTTAACTTGATCTTGTGACAGTTCTTGTTTGATGAGACACAAGATTTGAGTTAAATAATATTATTGCTTAGCTTTAGGGATTTGATGACTTGATTATCTTACTATCGGCCTCTGAAGGCGGATTTTGTGTCGGAAATTCTTAAGTAGGATGATTTAGAATCTCCTTATTTAAATGGATTGGGACGCCTCTTCAGTTAAATAAAGAAATTGTAAATCACCGAACCATAAGTTTATGAGACCTTACTTACATAAATTTGGACGCTTCTTTATGTAAGTAATGTGTTATAAATAAGTGGGCTTAATTGTAGCCGATACAACTCCTTAACCAGAACCTTAGACGAATCAGAGTAAACACCACTATATTAGAGATCCCAAATTCTCTTAGACACACCGTAAGTAGTTAACATCAACTGAACTTCGGGACGAAGTTCTCCTTAAGGGGTAGAGACTGTAACAATTCGCATTTTCAGGTTAACTTTATTCCCGAAAATTTTACTAAACACTTTTTACTATTCACTTTTACTGTTCACATCAAAAATTTTTATTTCATATTCTCGTAAGTTAAACTATTTTAATGATAATCCGAGAATTTCACACTCGTCTGATCATTTCTGCAAAAATCACAAAGCCGTGTCCGAGATTTACTTTTAGGTTTAAACGTCATTCTAGCATCCCGATATGTCCATAAAACATTATAAACAATAGAAATATGATTTTCTCTCATTTTAGGACAATTCCAAAAGTTTCGGAATTTTACGTTTTCCAGTTCAGCGTTTTACGCGAATTATGCGTTTTAGACCCGTGTTTCCAGTTTTTAGCAGGGTTTTAGCACCCGATAGAACCTACCACTCATTTTATATTTTATTATGGAGTATATTGACATGTTTAACCTTATTTATAAGTTTCATATTTTTAGGATACCCGGTTTTACGTTTCGTGACTTAAAACTTACGGTTTGCAATTTACGGAGTCAAAACTAGCTACATACTTAGGATATTATCATCCAAAGACCATGACTACTCATCTAGTCACCCTTATCTTATTGAAACCGACCTAGGGGTAGGGGGAGTCACCATGTGTGGTTAAATCTTGACCATTGATTCTTTAGATCATTACAAGTGTCTTAAACTAACCATGGTTAAATTCTAACCCAATATATGGTTAACTATTTTTCCTACCCTATAAATACCAAGCTAAAACACATAGAAAACTTGCACCACACCTTCTTATAACCTTCAAGTCCTAAAACCTAAGGCACTTTTCTTATATTTTGAAAGAAAGTTAACTAGTTTTTGAAAGAAAACTAGTGTTTGATCTTCAATCTTGGAAATTTTCTAAGAAAAGTTGTTATAACTCTAAAGTCTCCAAAAAGACGTAGTTATAATCTTCAAATAGCTTTGGACTTTCAAGAAGGCGTCGTTATAATCTTCAAATAACCACGGTTTATCATAGATTGCAAAGAGTGAAGCTTAAGTCTATCAAAGTCCGTACCTTACTAGTTACTTACCTTTCTTTTAGAAAGCCTCAAGTTGTAAGCAAACCCTATTACACTTTCTTGCTCCATATCATTTTCATACTTATTATGTTTCTTTCATGCTATATATGGTCTTTGTATTATGCTCATGATGTATAAAAACTAGTAAAACAAGTTAGGGTATATATATGTTAACTTATGTTATTTAAACAAGTAAACTAGTGACTTTTATGGAGAACCACGACCAAAATAGTATAACTATGATATTTGACACTTACTTACTGTTATAAAGGACTTCAATAGGAAAACATAGCAATTTGAATCACCCAAAACGAGTACACGAGTCAAAAGATACGGCCATAAGAAGTTAGCGAAACCAAAACACCGAAACTGCCTATACCCTACTGTTTTGCATTCTGCCAATTTGAAAGTCACTCTTCTGTTCCGATTCATCAAAAAGTTAAAACACGAAAGTTGTCCGGAACGACATTTTCGTTCAGGAACAAAGAAGCTCGGGCCCTGAAAACCCTTTCCAAGTGATAATTTCTTCAAATTCTTAACAGCTCATTTTTAGACCAAAGTAACTATATAATGGTTATAATTAGATGAGACCAAGAGGTCTAATGACCTAAAGCCAAGACCACAACCATGGCTAAAGCCAAGGTTGAGTCTCAAGACCATGGTAACAATGACCAAGGTCACGGCAAAGCCACGGCTAAAGACCATATAACTTTTAAAGATCAAAACTTATATATATATATATGTTATCAAATACTACAATAGTAGGGAGCCTCATGTGAGGAGTTCATTAAGTAAGCCGTCGAGATGAGTTGTGGATTTACGAATTAAAGTGTCCTGGCTCCTCGAACGTTTACTCCATGATTTCTGAATTATGTCGGCCCGAACGGTAGTAAGAGATATACAACCTATACATGTTTCATAGACCACTTATATTCAACGACTTACACTATATACTAAGTACTACATCATGATCATTATTCAAGACATATATTGGCAATTCCTCATATTCTTAGACGTTACTCCAAACCTAAGTCGCAACGTTCTATTATAGGCTGCTCTTAGAGACTTTCGCGATTCGACTACCACTATCATTTCTCATTACATAAACTTAAGGTGAGTCATAGCCCCTACTTTTTCATACTTGTTTTAACTCTTGGGGGGATACATGCTCAACTACTTGCTTACTTGTACAAATACTCAAAACATTTATACTTGATTGTTTCATACTTGATTGTCTTATACTTGATTGCATTATACTTGATTTCATACATACATGACTGTTTGATACTTTGGGAAGTGGCTCCCAGTAATCTTTTATCTTTGGGAAGTGGCTCCCAGCAAACTTTTATCTTTGGGAAGTGGCTCCCAGTTTTCTTTGGGAAGTGGCTCCCAGTTTTCTTTGGGAATTGGCTCCCAAGTGAGGTCTTCGGAGATGAAGTAGAGACTCACTACTAATTGCTTAACTGTTTTGGTGAACTTATACATGTCTTTATTATACTATATGTTAGCAGTGGGTTGTGAACACACAGGTTACAAGTCTCTTATGGCGGGACTTGCAACTGAGTGGATTCACGATGCCTTTGCTGTGCGAATATTCTTTTGAGGCTTTTCAACTGTTTTAAGACAAACTCTATGAACTCACCAACCATTGTGTTGACACTTTAGCATGTTTATCTCAGGTTAATAAGGCGATAGCTAGTGCGTGGAACTTAGAGTCAAGCTGCATATTCTGAAGACTTACGCTTTTATCATTTACCATTCAAAACTTTGTATACATTTATGTATCATACTCTGGAATCTCATGTTTGTAACTTTGAATTCATTAATCGAATGGTAACTTTTCAAAACGTCTCATTTAGAGTTCGTTTTCTATACCTTGTACTTTATATTATGAAGTAGCACCCCTATGACACAGTCTTCCGCTGCGGTATTTTGGGGGTGTTACATCGGCGTGTTGCAAGACGCTAACCGATGTGATTACACTATTAAAATATGTCCAAGTGAGAGCTGTTAGATTATGGACATTATTTTAGTAGTCGTATGTTAGGATCGAACTCGAGATCGTGGGATTGCACACTTTACGTATGAAGAGTAAAAGAATAATTATTTATAAATGTTATATATAATTATTAATAAACACAAAACTAGTAACGACCATTAGTATTTAACGGAGAATGGCTAACGATCATTAGACGAAGATTAGGAAAGTAATACTTGTGAATAATTGGAAGGTCAAGAATGTTCTGGAAGGAGTTCCACCTCCTTTGTGCCTTGGACTCCAAGTTATCTCAAGTATATAAACACTTCATGGGTTATTGTTTTCTCATAACTTGTACACACATAATAGATGTTTTCTTTCTCTCATCTTGTCCTCAAAAAAGATCAATCTTTATTACCTATAAGGGTTTCGTTTTTTATAAAGCTAAAAAGTTTTGTGTTTAATTTACTTGCATAAACTTTTACTTGAATTAGTATTTGTGTACAAGAACACGATTCAAACACACTATTGTTTGATTCTTGGATTGAATTACAAAAGAGGTAAGGGGTAATTCTTATAATCCACATAAACCCTAATTAGGGTTCTTGATTTGAAGATTGCATTTGATTCTTGTTCGGGCTAGTATCACAAAGGTATGTTTACTTTTATATTTGATTAATTAATTACATATTATATGATCTTGTAATTGCTTCCGCTATGCTCACTTGATGTGTTTGGTTTATTTTATATGATTGTCATGATATTATAATTCCAACATCTAGGATGTGACTGTTGAGTTATTTGGCTTGTGTAGATACGTAAGCAGGTCTAGTGAGTCATGCAAGTAATAATGCACATAAAAAGCAAAAATTTACCTGTGAAATACCTACCATATGTATTTGTAATGGGAATGATAGTATTGGAATTTTGTGGGTTGTTATATTGGTTCCTCATCATTATCGTAAGCATGTTTCTTAACATCATAGATGGACCTAGTTTCACCTTCACCTACCGCAATTCTAGATTCCTTACAATCAATCATTGCACTAGCGGTGGCTAAAAATCATCTTCCTACTAACAATGGACATATAGTGTCACTAACCATGTCAAGGACTTGGAAATCCGCCAAAAGTGTTAATTTTCCTATATGCACTAACATATCCTTCACTATTCCAACCGGGTATGCGAAACTCCCATCCGCTAGACCAATTATTAATTCCGTTTCTTCTAATTTCCCTAACTTGAGCATTGTATAAAGGGACAATGGAAGTATGTTAAGGCTTGATCCTAGATCGGCTAGTGTATCAAGCATCTGGAGAGGAAAAGGCTAAGAACAGAAGACAAATTGACTTTTGTACTTCAACTGTGACTATCAAAGTAACACGACATTTTTAAAAGTAAAATAAAAAGATTGTATAAGGTAAACTTACATGTAGGAAGGTTATTGAAGTGATAATCATCGAATCTTAGATGAGAAGAGATAGATGTAACTTTAGAAATCCATTAAAGTATAAACTTTACAATTCTCCAAGTTGTGAGAGTAAGAAAAAAACTGGGTAGGTATGTAAAAACTCGCTTAAAGTCAACAAAACAAATAGTAGAATGCATATTTGCTAACATAATAGTCAACACATTCTAGTCATGAGCCATTTCTAAAACACTTGGTGTATTAAACACAAGTAGAATCAATTACAGAAACGACATGATGTTGCACTACTACAAAAAATTTTATTTTGATAACCTTTGAGAACGGTTATACCATAAAGTATTCCAAAAAGAACCAAGCTAACCCGCCACTGCTTGTAAACGTTCCAAAATATACCCATTTGGAATGTTTCTTAAAAAAGTGTTCCAAAATATTTGTTCGGAATGGTTCTTAACAAAAGTGTTTCAAATAATTGTTCCCATTCAGAACGCTTTCTTAAAAACCATACCAAGAGTTTTCCTTTCATAGCATCAAATCAAAGCGCAATTTATTTACCAACGGCGCCAAAATATTTCGATTATTGGGAACGGTTTTGTGAATAAGTGTTTCAGAAAGTGAAAACCCTTTAATTATTTGGAACTATTACATTAAAACCACTCCAAAACCTTGGTCTTCCCTACATTGAATTCGACCCCATCTACCAAACTTCCCGTTTACCTTTACCTTTTTCGCTTCTCCCCAAAAACCCTTCGGTGGAAAACTATAGCAGCCACCAAACTTCAGTTCGCAAGCCCTTTGATCCTCCAAAAGCCACTAAACCTTTCACATAACCCTATCATTTTAACACCAAACGAGCCAAGAACACAGGTGCTTCTTTCATGATTTTAACTTAATATTTTAAGGTAATTTTTACACACTTATTATCTTAACTACTTATAATGGAAAAATAGTCAAAGTGAAATGTGGAAAACTAAAATTTCAATCAATACCCATTTTACCCTTGTCAATGAGTAATTGCACTAATTAAGGAAACAACTACAACTTTGAATGGTACATTAAATAGGGTTTGAATATGCTGTAAACCAGCCACTCTCCTCATTTTCACTTTATTCTTTTTTCTCTCACCTAAAAACACACACTCCCATTTTCATTTTCATCCTCCTCCACCATTACCCAAATCACATTCGGTTGCCACCACCATACGAACCACCACCACCGAAACTAACACCAAAGAAACCCTCAACTCCATCAAGACCCACCACCACCGAAAACAACTACCGCCCTGATGAGTGTGTAAATACTCATCATTTCTATTACATTTAAACTGCAAAAACATATGAAAACACACAGGAATGCCTTAAAATACATAAAATATCCCTGGATTGTGTTTTTATGCAAAAGGATTGAAAACTGATGAAAAACAACACATTTCACATAATTTACAGTTTCAGTCCCTAAACTTTGAAAATTTGGCAAAACTAGTCCCTGGTAAATCAAAACATGAAAAATATCATCAAAGGTCCTTAGGGATTCTTAAGTTGTCAAGTTTAGTCCTTTAAAGTTAAAAAAAATTGCAAAATGACAACTTTAGTCCCTCAAATTTCAAAAATGTCAAAAATAGTCCTTAAGGTTTTAAAAATGGAAAAATATGAAAAATAAACCTTGTACTATTCTTAAATGGCAAAATTGGTCCTTATGATAACTATGGAGAAATTACAGGTTAAACCTTTCAACTTTCAGAAAATTACAAGTTTGGTCCCTGGAGTTTGAGGAATTAGCAGAAAAGGTCCCTGGGTATTTGAAAATGGAAAATTCACATCTTTGGTCCTTGGGTTATTCATACTTTGCAAATTTGGTCCTTATAATTATTTTGGGATATTTACATTTTCAGTCCCTCAATTTTGTCCAAATTACAAACTTGGTCCTTGTTTATTAAAACAATACAAACGGACCCTTTTTATTATAAAACCCAAAAACCAAGCCTAGTCCAAACACAACCAAAAGCCCACCCTTCCTTTTTTGTTTCTAGCCCAAACCAAGCCCAGTCCATACCCCTTATTAATAAAACGGGGGTTTGACCCCGTTTGACCCTTCATCCCCAAAACCACCACCACTGTACAACACCCTCACCCCCAGCCTGAAACCAGAAACCATGGTGGTTTTCCACCACCTCATCACCTCCCCAGCTGGCTACTACACCTCATCCCCCCTCATCATTCACCCCAATATGCATTAAATGCTTTCCCCACCAATTCACACTTCACATCACCCTCACATACCATGGTTTCATGGCTACTTTCCTAAAAGCCCATGCCTAATGCCCAATTTGTCTCCCTGCCACCTCCACAACACTCCACAAATCCTTAATTGTCCTAAAATAGCTCCTAGCCACCTGTTTGCTTTTTGGCGCCAAAATAAGATTTAAAGGCTGGGATGAGTTTGACTCATCCAATGGTTGAGATTAGAAGTGGGAAAGTGTCAGAAGGCTGCAAGGAACCCTAAAGGTCAATATAAATCTAGAAAGAAGCTATGTGGAGAAGTATCTAGTTTAATTTAGAAAAATGTATGTCGACTTAATTATGTTCTAATTTCCAGTGTAACATTTGGCTTTCAAGTACTTTGTTTAGTGTTTTTCAGTGTATGTGAACTTATTTCAATAATCAATTTCAGTTTTTATGTATGAATCTAGTTTATGCAATTCTCAAATTTCCAAAAATCTCATTCTACTTAAGCGTTGTTCCTAGTTGATGATTATAGACTCAATAAGCTCACATAAGCTCCTAATAAGCTCAATAAAGCTTTTAGTAACTTATAATTCAGTGTAGTTTAAAAAATTCCACAAATACAAAATCAGTCAACTAAAGTCAACTGTGCAAATTTTGGTTTGAATTCTGGATTGAGAGGTGATATGGAAACATCGAAAGCTTGGTAAACATGGTTTTAGTACCCTGTGGAGGGTGTTAGGTTGTTCATTTGGTCCTCAGTTTCTTGGTCAGGTTTGGATTTCAAGTAAGATTTTGTACTCATTTTTCTCACATTAGGTACTTAGAGTAATTTGTGTATTTGGTTGTTTATTTATACCTATTTGAGTTTGTTTCAGCTTATTATACAGTAATTAAGCAAGTTTATGGTTTAGATTGGTGTTTAGCTTCCAAAATCAGTAAAACAGCCCACTTAAGGGGTGTTTCGATCAGCTGAGTTCAAGGACTCAGAGGGTTCTTTGGTTATTGTTGTTGTTTAAAATATTTGTCATTATGTTATTAGACATCAAAACAACCATAAAAACCCAGGTTTATTAGAGAAAAAGTCAAAATCACTAAAATAACACCTCACAGTTAAATGTGTGGTGTTTTGAGTACTATAAACCCTCACATAAGCTTATTACCAGCAGCTTAAGCCTAAATTAGCTTTACTTAAGCTTATCATATCTTATATAATCAGCTAAGATCAAGCAAAGTTCATATAAGTCAAAGTAGGAGTATATCTAAAAAAGTCAAATAGTACTTATGCAGAAAATCTCATAAATGGCATGAATATTTGTGATTTTTGTGTTATGATCTAGGATTTGAAACTTATTGTGTGTGTAACCTACCAGCTTAACTTGAGTTTCTTGCATCTATTTCATTTTTGTGATTTTTATTGTGCAAGTTACACCCAACCAAAAACACTTGCAGGGCAAGATGATGCCCTGTGCATCAGACCATCACCACCACAACGACCACTTTGGTGGTTGATTGTGACCACCACAGTGGTCCCACAAGTTCCAATTTTGGTTCCCACAGCCCCCCTCCTACCAGGGTTCAATATTTGACCCTTTGTTTGACCTGTGCACCTGTGGACCCCACTTGGAATTGTCCTCAATTTCTGTCCCAATTCTGTCTCAGATTCAAAATACGCAAGTGCTTATTTTGGATTCTTGACTTATTTGGCCAACTTATTTGAGTAACTCTTGCTTATAATCATCCACACAACTTATTTGTACCAGGTTTTACCCTTGTGGACCCCATATAAGTCCATTTGTGTTTAATTCCTTCTTTGGTCAAACTTGGTCAACTGTCAAGGTAAATAAGCACTCACAGTGCTTATTCTGAATTTCTAAATTAGTTTTCTTTATGAAAGTTTCTTATTTTAAGTATTTTATTAGTTTTATGAAAGAAAAAACAGAAAAAGCCAAACTTAATTATAGTGATAGCTTCTATTTAATAGAAATTATCTATTTAATTTTCTTTTTAGCTTATTTATAAGCACTTCTGTATTTTTATATTTTTAATAAATCTCTCTAATATTAAAGTATTTGTATAAATTTTTTCCAGATTTTTCTTTTATCATCTAGTGGTTTTTAGAATTAATATTAGTTTAATTACTTATTAATTAATAAATGATAATTAAATAGCATAATTATATTTTATAAAGTACCACCTAGTTTTTATAATTTTTCTAGCTTATATATAAGGTAAAACATTTTTAGGAATTTTTCTAGAATTTATGCTGTTCATTTTCTATTTTTTATAATATAATTAGTTTAATTGATAATTAATTAATAAATAGAATAATAATTCGTAAATTAGTTTAAAAATACATAAAATAAACTTTTTATAATTTTTTAGGATTCCTGTGATGGTTAATTAGATTTATAAAAAAAATTAATTATCTAAGTCTTTTTAGTATTTTTAATAATTTAAAACAATATAATTAATTAAATAATAATTAATTAATAATAATTAGATAAATAGTGTGAAAAATATAATTTTAGTTTTAAAATAAGTTTTATAATATTTTAGACTTTTAGAAATTTTAATTTTATATTTCTAGACTTACTTTACATTTTTCTATTTATTAGTGAATTATTAAACTAATTAAAAATAGTTATTAAATAATAATAATTAAATTAAATAATTATAAAAATAATTTTAATTTTCTAATAATTTCTAATAAATTTAGGATTCCAAAAATATAATTTTCATATTTGTGGGAGTTTTATTTGACAGAATTCACGTTTACTTTTTGTACGATTACGTTTACTTAAATATAAACGTACATTTTATATCTTTTTACATTTTTTAGGTTTTATTAACTTCTAAATAATTTAGTAATTATAAAATAATATTTTAAGTTTATTTAATTTGCATTTAAGCCCCTAAGGCATGCAAATTACCACTATAGTTAAAATCGTTTTTGTTGTTTACGTTTAAATATTAAACGTATACGTTTTCCAGTTCCTTTTCATTTGTACTTATCTGATTTCACGTATTAGTTGATATAGCTTATTAAAAGCTATTCACACATATATTTCAGTAGTACAAACACTTAAACCCTTTTCCTGTTCAAATCACCTGATCTCAAAGTCATTTTATTTCAGATTTCACGCCTCGTTGGGATTTAACGATTCGTGGAAACACTACACTCCACGGAGTATTGGCCTAGACTATTTGACTTGTTGACCATTACTTGGTTAATATTATCTGACTGTTTGAGGCCAATCACGCCCACAGAAATCCATCGCGACAGCCTCACTTGGTAATGAGGTTTTTCAATTTTTTTTTGGTAGATCCAAAATGATATATCATGTTTTGAAGGTTTTTTATACTGATATACATATATGCATATTTTTTTTCAGATCTGATTTGCTGTGCTGCCTTTGCCGGAAACCACCATCACTAACACTCCCACACGCCGAAGGGTGTTCCAAGTTTTGTGTTTTTTTGAGTTTTTATTCTATATCTACATATTTTTCAGGTTAAAAATATTTTTTTTAGATGTATATTATATTTGTAGTTATGAGTTTCTTATTTGTTTCGTAACATTTTTTAGCATTGCTGAAATCTCCAACTATCGTCGCTGCCACTGCTGCCTCGCCGGAATCTCCGATGTCTTGCCGGAATCATTGCTTCCTCGCCGGAATCTTCGATTCCGTTACTGGAATCTGCTTATGTTGGAGATGTTAGAGTTGGTTTTAAAATTTGTTATTAAGCTTCTTGGGTAAATTTTGTTGTAATTTTATTTGTTTATTTTCTTATGTAATTTTGTTAGTAATTTTATTTATATACTTTGTTGTGTAAATCTGTTTTCGCATTTGTTTTAAGTTTATTTTTATTTTTGTTATTTGAATTTGTTATAATTTTGTTAGTTGGTTTTTTATAACTTATTGTTTGTCTGTAAATTTGATGTTTAGGTATTTGTAATTAATACTATGACGTGTATTGTTTGTGATTGATCGGTCATATAGGAAGGTACAACACACCATCTACACAACTCAGTTCTTCATTCGTAACTTAAAACCCACCTCAAAACATCAACAATACGATTTGACCATTTCAAATCTACCAAATCAGTTAAACCAGACCAAATTTATTACAATCAATCAATACCTTAAATAAACATACGAATTATATTGAATTTGAATACAAGAACAGATATCGAGGTAGGTGTCAAACTTGAAATATGGAAATGATTTGGTAATTCCTGTGGAATCTTATTTTGGGCATATATATCATAAGAGAGTGCTATACGAAATTGATTGTAAGATTTTTTTTCTTTGATATATGGTATTTGATTGGAATATCTTTCTATTGAATCCGCATCTTACGAAAATCTCATACCACAGTACCCGTGCATAGCAACTGGATTTTTTAGCGGAACAATAAATATAAGCAATAATAAGTAAGTAAGTAAAAGTGAGGAAAGAAACGATCAAACCGGGACACGGAGATTTATAGTGGTTCTGCCACGAAGCTTTCTCTTCGCCCCTACTCCACTCCTCGAGTCTCAAACTCGAGAGTTTCACAAAAACGATATCAACACGCTCCCTTATGGCGGAACAAACCTTACACAAGCTTACACCAAGTTTAACGACACTAAGCGGAATGTCGAGTCCTAATCCTAGCTAGAACCAATCTATCAAAGCCCACGTGAGTTCACACCTCGTACCAAAACGATTGCACAATACAATACAACACACAATACAAGACTTAAACTCAAGTCCAATTACATAAAAGAATCAATGAAGAGTTAATTACATATTTGGTCACTGTGGTTTGCCGGGTCTTGCATATTTGGTCACCCAACTTTTTTTTCGCCGGGTCCAGTCATTGTGGTTTATTTTTATTACGGATCTAAGCCAAATCTGTTAACTTGGTTAAATATTCCGTTAAGTCCACACACGTGACAATCACGTGATGGCTATTTTTGTCTTTTCGTCTTTTACCACTTGACCACTTATTTAGAGGATTGACTATTATAGTCAAAATCCCTAATAACGCTAACACACACACACAAACACTAACAGTCATGGATGCATGCCCCGTTTGTCAATTTTCCCCTTTGAGGGTTGTAACATCATGGTCACCAAGGAATCCAGGAAGGAGATTCAACTGTTGTGCTAACATAGTAAGCATTAATTTTTAGTTATCTTGTTAGTTTGTTTGTTTATTTGTTTATTTATTTATTTTTTTGATTTTGACCTAAATTATAAATGTAGCGAAGCTGTGGGTTTGTCTCTTGGTTTGATCCACCCATGTGTAGGAGAGCTGTTCAGATCATTCCTGGCTTGTTGCAAAGAATGAACAACCTTGAAGCTACAGTGACAACAAAAGTGAATGTGTGGGTGTCCTTATATGTTTTGACAACCCATGTCTCATCTTGTGGACGTTTGGATACATGTAAAAGCCATGGGCACTTTTGCCTATTATCTATAACTGGCCCTTCACTTGGCCCATTAGTTGACCCATCATCTGGTCCATCAGTTGGCCCATCATCTGGTCCATCAGTTGGCCCATCATCTGGCCCTTCACTCCCACTAGCTTCATGTGATTTTGGAATATCAGTCCCCCCACTCCCATTAACTTCATTTGACTCTGCAAATTCAGTAAATGTTGGTGTTTTGCCTCTACAAATTGCTCGTACTCTAGTCTTATCATTTCTATCCAGATGTAGCTGTCTTCTTTCCTCCACAGCAAGCCTACTGATCATTTCTTTAATCACTTCTTTGCTAGGTAGCTTTCTCCCTACATAAAAATCTCCCTCCGAAGACATACCATGATTTGATCTCTGGTTTTTGGTGAACTTTCTCAAAGCTGTATTTCTTTCACATTCTAAATCACCCTCAGCATCTGATTGACTATCAAAATCATCATGATCAACCTCAATATCATAGTCTTCAACTTCTGTTTCACTACCATGATCCTGTTCCACATTCTGGTCTATGGTTTTCCTAAAATAGTCCATATCAACCTCAACATCATTTAGTGGGTTCTCATCATCCACCATTAAATCACTAACTTCAACTTCTTGATTCTTTTTCCTAGATGACTCATCAACTTCAACATTCATCCTACTAGATTGGCCCCTTACTTCAGCACTACAACTAATGTCTTTTTCAAAAAAAGGATCAAAATCATTTGACATATCAAATTCATTTGCCCATGCTTGTCCTCTGTTCTTAGACTTTTGTGGGACATCAAAGGTAACCTTTGGCTTATTGGCTTTTTGTTTAAAAATGTCTACACTAGACAACCATAGTTCCAAGTATACCTCAATCACCTTATTTTTTCCCACAAACTTTGCCAAGTGTAACACATCACTGTCACAAGCTAAAGGAAGAAGTCCAGTATCTAAATCCTTATCAGGCAATCTAAAATGGAAGTACATAGTGTCTTCCTCTTTGTAACCTAACTTTGTTAACATATATTTAAGGTCTATGACTGAAAACTCCTCTATATCAACTGCATCAAACCAATTAACCTTACCATTCATGTAATGTCTTCCCGACCCCATTGTAAAAAAGCCCCCATGATGTATCTCCAGTGTAAAGCGTGTAGGGTTTGAATTACCTGTAAAAAAAACATCCCATGATTGAATAAACAACATGCCATATGCTAAAAACATTAAATTTTGATTTAGCCCTAAACATTAAATTTTGATTTAACCCTAAAAAACATACCGTATGCCTGACAAGGATCAAAGGTTGCTCCATCTTTTCGAAGATTACATTCATTTAAATCAACCATTATTGCTCAATCACATAAACTTTTTTATCAGTTGACAATCGATTGTAGCAGAGTAAATATGTGAGTAGATGAAAATTTAGGTTTCTTTTTTATTAACACATTGAGACTAAAGAGGCAAAAGAGAGGGAACAGAGGAAATGACAAAAATAGCCATCACGTGATTGTCACGTGTGTGGACTTAACGGAATATTTAACCAAGTTAACATATTTGGCTTAGATCCGTAATAAAAATAAACCACAATGACTGGATCCGGCGAAAAAAAAGTTGGGTGACCAAATATGCAAGACCCGGCAAACCACAGTGACCAAATATGTAATTAACTCATCAATGAATAAGGATGGTGATTTAGAAGAGATCCACAACAACGGTGTGAGATGAGAAAGACTTTTCTTCAACACTTTGTTTTTTGACTACCATGAATGTTCTTCTCTTGTACTTTAGAGGAATGATGAGTGTGATCACTTGTAAACAACTAAGAACCCAATAATGTGATCAAAGAGGATAATTTGGAATGAATTTGGAAATACAGAAAGTTTTAGTGCGTAAGAGGTGAGATTTCTGAAAGAGAACAGTTCTGTATTTATAGACGCTAGGAAAGAGACGGATGATCCCTTAAGTATACAACGGTCCTTTATCACTAAGGGACCGCCGACCACTTTAAAGGATCGTCCTGACATACCCTCCTCTTTTTGTCCTGACGTGGTGAAAAACTTATCTGGTGAAAATTCTTTTCGGTTTTGAGCGGGAAAAGTGGCTATTATGCATTTGAAAATTGAAAACATTTTCTTAATAAAACATTTCTTTAAATTATACAAAAATACTTTTGTAAAAATGTTATGTGACATGAAAATGTGATGTATTGATGAAAGCTAAATCCTTTGATCAAATACACAAGTTGGTAGGTGTTTATACATACCTTAAGTGATGTTGAAATCGAAAACGAGTTTTCTCGATCAAAAACTTATTAGTCAAAGTTTTACGTAACGTGTATTTATATTTTGTGATTATCAAAACTAGTAGAGACCCAATAAT
The DNA here is from genome assembly GCA_030686995.1 of Artemisia argyi. NCBI lineage: Eukaryota > Viridiplantae > Streptophyta > Magnoliopsida > Asterales > Asteraceae > Artemisia > Artemisia argyi. The sequence goes on along the minus strand of CM060691.1, from coordinate 117,657,092 downwards.
GCAAATGACGTTTTTGACATTATTTGTATTAACAATCTCCCCGTTTTTGATGATTACAAAATATAAACTCATTTAGATAAAACTAGGCATTAATGAGTTTTTAAATGAGTTTTGTTTTCTTCTCCCCCTTTTTGTAGAATCAAAAAGGCTTTGTCGATAGTAGTGGAGAAGTCGACGGCATCATGACGACTCCCCCTTGCTTAGTGCTCCCCCTAGATGAGGACACCCGGGAATTGATCGATGGAATTTTTCTGCAATAAGTTAGAAGAAACGTGCAAATAAATATTGAAAACTTGCATATAAGAGAAAAAGATACAGGGATGCATGTACTGGGGACGGTCCCTTAAATAGGTGGACGATCCTTTAAACATTCGGGACAGCCACATTGATAGGGGACCGCCGGCAGAAAGAAACCTAGAACAGAATAATTCATGCATAAACTAGATCCTTCATTAAGAAATAAGAGTGTCATTCATATGACTATTACAACATGAGTTTACATTCATAATCCTAGTATAATCTTCTAGGATATCCCATGTTAAGTCCGGTTTTATTTGTGATCATGCATGCTTCTCTAAGACTTGCGAAGGTATGGTGGAGATGAATTTTTGGGCAAAGATGGTAGGAACCCGGGTGACAAGAGAATGGAAATGATGTAGTCAAGATCATTCTTCGTCTTTTGAAAGTGGTTGTGATTGTAAATGCAACAAGCACAATAACCCCCATGGGCATCCATTTGGGCAATAGTGGGATGAGACATTGTTGGAGGGTGAATTTTTTGGGATAAGATGATATTGAGGAGACTAAAGTCAACAAGATTAGAGAATTTTTGAGCCTTGATGGAGTGTAGGGAGTTGAGATTTGGTATTTGAGGTGGACATAAAGGTGGTAATGAATGATTTGGATGATTCGGGTTTGAGTACTCAATGTGAGTGGATGGAGGCTCATTTTGTGGTTGAGAGGCAAAGGAGAAAGATGAGGATGATCCCTCATGGTGTGATGTGGGATTTGAGTTAGCATGGTGATTGTTTGATTTGTTTGAATTGTTCATGAAATTTCCAAGGTTTTGTTTCTTTCTCCATATGCGTTTGACCGATATTCTAGGTTTTCTAGGGGATGACATGGAGAAGGAGGAAGGTTATGCCATGACAATGGATGGAGGAGGTGAAGGTTTAAGTAGAGGAGTGATTGAGCCTAAACGGTCAACCTAAATCAACCAATATGAATGGTTAACAAGGTCAAACAGCTTAGGGCCAATGCTCCGTGGAATACAGTGTTTCCCCCGGGTCGTTATGTCCCGACGAGGTGTGATGGTATCGAAACGGGTTTGTGATCGGGTGAATTTGGACAGAAAAGGGTTGTGATTTATTACACTAAGAAAATATAAAAAGAAATGGCTTAAATAAGCTATATTAACAAGAACGTAAAATTAGAAAACCCAGAAACGTTTAAAACCTAAAAACGCGTACATTTAATTTAAATTTACGTAAACGTACAAAATAAAAAGTGAATTCTGATCAATACAAATTCCACTGATGTGAAATTTATATTTTTGGAATCCTAATAATAAAAGAAAATTATTTGAAAATTAGAATTATTTTTACAACTATTTATTTAATTATTATTAATTAATAACTATTTAAATACTAATTAAACTAATTTAAATTATAATAAATAGTATATGAACAGTAATAATTCTAAAACTTTTTATAAAAATACTTATTAGTATAATAAAACTAAGAAAAATGTAAAAAGTTGCAAAAGCTTAATAAATAAGCTGGAAATAAGCTGGAAAGCTTAATAAGCTAAAAAGGACTTCTATTACTATAAATAAAAACCAAGAAAACCAAATAACTAATAACACCTTAGGGCAGATGGTGCTTGCCTACGGTGTGGTTTTGACTTATATAACCAAGAGGTCACAGGTTAGACCCTGGCTAACAACACTTTACTCTTTTTATTTTCTTTTTGATTTTTAACTACACACACACACTTAACTACTGACTTTAACAAACTTTAATAAAAGAAAACTTTTTATAACTCAAAATTAAGCTATAAATGAGCTTATATAATCCCCAGTTAAGCTTTTAAGACTCAAAATGGATTTTAGGCTAAAATAAGCTTACAATAAGCTCATAAACTGGAACAAAGAGTTAAATAAGCTAAGCACAGGTGAGACAAGCTTAAAATAAGCCAAAGAAAAGAGAAAATTAAAGAAAATAAGCTGAAAAGTGGAAATAAGCAATTTCAACCCACTTGAAATCACACAGACTTCACAGGCCACTTTGCAGGCTTACTTGAGCTTATCAAATAAGCTCTTAACCCAAAAAGAAGCCTGGAACTAGTAACTTGAGTCTATGAGCTTTCCAAAAAGCCCAGAAACTCACTGTGGGACCCACTAACAAGCTCACAAAGAGCTTGTCAAAGTGCTCATGTACACTTGTCACTCAGTGTAACTGAGTGACTTGATGGATAATTGTGAACCAAGAAATAACACGTAAATAAGCATATAAAGGAAAAATAAGCACATGTATGGAGAGATGGTCAGATGGGCTTCTAACAACAACAAATATCAAAAGCTAAGATGCACTATGGAATAAGCTACAAGCTTATGCAAGTGGACTGCTGGCCAAAGGACCCTGGAGCAGGGCAAAACAAGCTAAAACATAAGCCCTAATAAGCAGCTAGAAAAAATCTAAAAAATAAAGTAAAATTAGTCCATGCAAGATGGGCTACCAAAATTTATGATCCCAAAAACTCATAAGCTCGGTCTTAAAAATGAAACCCATAAAAATCTAGCAAGTTTTGAGAAAATCTGAGAAACTTGATATTTTGACTTTTAAATGAAACATGATTATTTGACTTTTATGAAACTCTAACCTAATTTATGGACTGATAAAGATATGTTATGCTATAAAAAGACTAAATTAAGTTAAAACAACAACTTTTACACTAATATAGGTGATCAAGAACTCGTAAGTCTTAACAGTGAACACATGAGAAGAGATCAAATGTCCTTTTGACTTTTAACTGAAGTGGCACTGGATTTATTAACTTAAATGGACTATTACAACCTATTGTAACATATCTAAACTAAAAACAAGAGCAAGAACACACAGGATCACATAGATAACAACAAATCCAAACACCCCTGTATGTTAACTGATTTTGTGATTTCACAACATAAGGAGACTTTGAGTGAGATTAACTATGCAGGATCATTCACTAATCTATTTTAACTGTTTTTAAGTAAAAATCATGCATAAACCAAGACTCAAACTGTGTTATACTGAATGTGCTAAGTTTGACAGTGAAAATGTAATAAAAAGCAAACATGATATCTAATGAACAAGCTAGTGAAACAAAGCAATAAAACAACTAACATACACCAAAGGAAAAATAAAACACAGAGATTAGGGCTAAGAACCTATTCTACAGTAACTTTGTAAAATATGGAAAAAGGTCTTACAATTGATCTTCAACTGAGAAACAAGAAACCAGGGAACCAAACTATAACCTAATGCCTCCCCTAAGGCTCTAAAACCATAGCAATCCAAAATTCACCATGCTTCTTGCTTCAAGATTCTTCCACACTGATTTTTGATTTATTGAGCTATTTTTGAGTATTTTTGATATTTTTTGGTAACTGGATGAAAACAAGCCAAGATGCTTTAGGAAGCTCCTAGAAGCTTTTCAATAACTTAATTGAGCTTATTGGATCAATAAACAATAACTTTTGATAACATCACAGTTGAAATGAGATTTTAACTAAAATTGACAAATTCTGAAATTCAAAAAGAGACTTTAAATTAAGCTTAAATGAAGTTTATTTATCATTAGAAATACTGAGTACAAGACTTTGAAGCTAAGAATTACACTGGAATGAAAGGTTACACTAAGTTGACATTATCTAAACTAAAACTACACTACTAAAAACTAGCTACTCCCCTCTCTGCTTCTCTTTTTCTTCTTTTATAATGACCTTTTAGGGTTATTGTGACCCACATTTGCTTTCCCACTTCTCTCTTGGTCCATTGGATCAGTTGAATTGATCCTAGTCGTTTAACATTTTTTTGGCAGGAAAAAGTGTTTGTCAGTTTTGGCAGTGATAACTTGGCAGGGAGGAACCTTTGGACTAGGGTATTTAGAGGAGGGTGAAAGTAGGGGGTGGCGTGTTGGATTAGTTGTGTAGGAGTGATTATGGTGTTGGTGTGGCAGGAGTAGCAGGTCACGGGTTGGAGTAGGTTTTTTGTAAATTGGAGGGAGATGAGGTGGAGGTCAAACCTTTGACCTGGTGGGATTAAATAAAACGGAGGAGTTGGACTTGGATGGGAATGGGCCAAAGGGTGTATGGGGTTGGTTTGTTTATTTGGGTTTGGTTTATTATGTAATAAGGATCCATTTGGTTAAGTAGCAAAACACAAGGACCAATATTGTAATTTCTGAAAACCCATAGACTGATTTTGAAACTTTCCCAAAGTACAAGTAAGGACCAAACTTGCCATATTCCATAATCCAAGGACCTTAAATGACATTTTCCAAAATTAGATATCCGGGGACCATTTATGCCAAAACTCAAAGTTGAGGGACCAAAATTGTATTTTCCTCAAACTTTTTCATCAAAGGACTATTTTTACCAAAGTTCACTAACACAAGGACCATAATTTATAATTTCCAAAAATTTGAAATCCTAGGGACTATTTTATCCTACTTGGAAAGTACAGGGACTAAACTTGTAACTTTTCAAATCTTTCACCAAAGGACTAAATATGATAACTTATGATTTCAAAAGGACCTTTGGTGACTTTTCTTACAAAACAAATGCCTATGGACTAAATTTGACAAGTTTTGAAAGTTGGGGGACTGAAACTGCCAATTATGCAAACTTTGTTCGTTTTTCATCTGTTTTCAATCATTTTGCATCTGAAAACATATAAAACACAATCCTGAGATATTTTCTATATTTTTATGCATTTCTGAGTGTTTTTAAATGTTTTTGCAGTTTAGATTGACCAAAAATGATGAGTATTTACACACTCATCAAGGAGGAAGAGAGCAAGAGTAGCAAAGCATGCATGCTTAGTTTTACTAATTCAAATAATGTTTAAGCAAATAAAGAAGGTGTATAAGACCTAGAGATAGGCAGGTTAAGCATGCAGGAACAGGAAAGTAAGAAAAGAATTCACGACACAATAATAAAGAGACGGTCTCGTAATTTGGTAGAAGGTCCTTTATCGTTTGGGGGACTGTCGATCGATAAAGGACCGCCACCAATATGTATGCCAGTTTTCAAAAAAAATGTTCCTAGTGTGTGCCTACATGAAAAATATGTGGAGATGCAATTATCTCGACTCTAAAGAAAGAAAAACCTAAGAGATAATCCAAAGTCTCCTAAATTCAATCTTGCTCATCTTTCCATGTCGGATAACATATTAGTTACATGATCCGATAAAGGATTTGAGCGCATCGTGCATGCATGAGAAAACATTTTTTGAATTGTATTAACAATGCAAGAAAGTGTGATTTTCCTATTTGTGAGAAGATTTTAAGCATATGAATTGGGTTTTTCATGCACAAAATTAAGTTTGATTATTATCATGCAATAATGGTGGTTAAGAAAAAGAAAGAGTTGTTTCCCAATTTTAATTATTTGTGCGCAAAAGAATCCTAGACTTAGATGAGAAGAAATGAACTTATTATAAAATCAAAGAAGATATGTGTTCCATCATTCCTAATCCTAAGCAAAGATAAAAGAATGGTTCACGCTTAAGGGGTTTAGTGCTCCGTTGGAATCTTCTCAATAGATATGTTACCCTTTTGTACGTTATCCCTTAGAAAATGATGACGATTTCTATGTGTTTTGTACGAGAGTGTTGCACGGGGTTTTTACTTAAATCAATTGCTCCTTTATTATCACACATGATTGGAATATTATCAAGTGTAATGCCATATTCTACGAGAGCTTGTTTCATCCATAGTGCTTGTTGACATGCCTTTTCGGATTCGGCTTCGGTTGTGGAGATAGCTAGTGCGGTTTGTTTCTTGGAGAACCAAGAAGTTAAGCAACAAGCCATGAAGGTACAAATGCCACTAGTACTTTTTCGATTCACATAATCACCCGCATGATCAGAGTCGGCATAAACTAAAGTTTCTATGTCGGTCCCCTTAGGATACCATAACCCTAAGTGCATAGTGCCTTTAATGTATCGGAAGATACGCTTAACCGTTTCTAAATGAGAAGTTTTGGGATCTTCTAGGAAGCGAGCACAAAGGCAGACACTAAACATGATATCGGGCCTACTTGCCATTAGGTATAATAAACTTCCTATCATACCTCTATACTTAGTACTATCTACGGATTCACCCTCTTCATCCTTGGTGAGCTTTGTGTCCATAGCCATTGGGGTTTTCATAGGCTTAGCGTCTTCTAATCCAAATTTCTTAAGCATTTCCTTAATATACTTATATTGATTAAAGAATATTCCATCATCTAATTGTTTTATTTGGAGTCCAAGGAAGAAGTTAAGCTCGTACATCATGCTCATTTCAAACTCTTCATGCATGATTTTTGAAAATTCATCACACATGTCTTGGCAAGTTGAACCGAATATAATGTCATTGACATATATTTGGACGATTATGATGTTTGAGTCTTTCTTCTTAGTGAAAAGAGCGTTATCTACCATTGCCATTGAGTAATCATGCTTAATAAAAAAAGCTTTTAACTTATCATACCAAGCCTTAGGGGATTTTTTGACACCATATAAAGCTTTCTTAAGTTTATAAACATGCTAGGGGTACTCAAAGTCAATGAATCATGGAGGTTGTACTACATATACGTCCTCATTGATGAGACCGTTTAGGAATGCACTTTTGACATCCATTTGGAACAACTTAAAGTCTAATGCACAAGCGTAGGCAAGTAATATCCTAATGGACTCTAGTCTAGCTATGGATGCATAAGTTTCATCACAATCAATACCCTCTTGTTGATTATAGCCTTGTGCAACTAACCTAGCTTTGTTCCTAGATACAATACCATGTTCATCAAGTTTCTTCCTAAACACCCACTTAGTTCCTATTATGGTGACATTCTTAGGTCTTGGTACTAACGTCTAAACATCATTAGACTTAAATTGGTTTAATTCTTCTTGCATTGCGATGATGCAACTTTCGTCCTTCAATGCTTCATTAATGTTTTTAGGTTCTATGATTGAGACAAAACAAAAGAGATTGCTTTTGTCTTGAGCTTGTGATCTAAGGGTTCTTTGGTTTTGGCTTCCTATGACGTTCTCTAAGGGATGCTTCTTAGATTCCTTAACGTTGGTGGTTTGATCTATTTCGATTGTTCCTTTTTCTTGAGATATGTCTAGGTTTCTCATATTTTCAACTGTGGCGTTTTCTTCATCTAAATCATCATCTACCAAAGGAGATGTTTTAGGTGGAGGGGGACTCTCATCGAAAGTTACGTTGAGTGATTCTTCGATGACCATTGTTTCCTTGTTATGAACAACATAGGCTTTACTAGTTTGAGAATATCCTAGAAATACACCTTCGTAGGACTTTAGGTCAAACTTGGTGAGATAATCTTTGGTGTTTAAAATATAGCATTTACTACCAAACACTTCAAAGTAATCTAGAGTAGGTTTCCTACCTCTAAAGATTTCATATGGGCTATTAAGGATATATGTGGATGTATCTACAGTGTTACACCAAAACTTCAGAGGAATAGATTGCTCGTTGAGAATTGTTCTACTCATTTCTTGTAGGGTTCTATTTTCCCTTTCAACTACCCCATTTGATTGTGGAGTTCGTGTAGCCGAGAAATTGTGAGTAATACCATTAGCATCATAATTTCACAATAAACTCCGAATTAAACTTCAATATCAAATTCTCTTCAATATAAACTAGTTGATTTTGAATTCTCTTGCTAAAGTTTATGAATTGTTCAAAAGTTTCATTCTTGTTTTTAAGAAACCTAGTCCAAGTGTACCTTGAGTAATCGTCTACGATCACTAGGGTGTAGAGCTTTCCTCCATAACTCCGTATGGCGGAAGGACCGAAGTGATCCATGTGAAGAAGCTCTAGAAATCTGGACGTTGAGATCATATTCTTAGGCCTATGACTAGAGTGAGCTTGTTTTCCAACCTTGCAAGCATCACAGAAATGTTGGTCAAACCAAAGTTTAGGAAGATTTCTAACCAAATCCTTGGAAGCTAATGATTGTAATAGACGCATATTGGCATACCCTAAATCGTTCCTTTTGTCATTTTAGTTACTTTTGGAGAGAAATCTTGAAAAGAAAGCATTTTGGACGTTTTTGGAGCATAAAAGTGAAGAAAACGGCAAAGTCTCAATTTCCTTAATGGGAACAGTACCTGACGGCGTCAAAGTACTACACATGACGGTGTCAAGAGTTACAAAAGAGGTGGATGTGGAACTTATAATGTGACGGCCCACAGAGTTTTTAAGCTTATGGCTTGACGGTGTCACCAAGGCTGTCAGGGTCCAAATACTAGTGACGACCCAGAGTGATTATCTCCATGACGGCGTCACCAATAGATCTAGGCAATACAAATTTTATCATGGTGGCGAGTTGACGGCGTCACGAGCTAATACATGACGCCGTCAAGATGTAAACTCTATATATAGTTTTCCAATTTTCATTCATTAGTGGTGCAACTTTGAGGGAATAAACCCTAGGCCAAATTTTAAAGCTTTTCAAGGGTTTCAACCCCTTGATTCTTCCATGTTCAATTGAAGATAAGTATTCATTCAAATCATTCAATATGTCTATGCGTTGTGTGATTATATCTTACGCTTGTCTTCTCTTTAACATGCTAGGCTAGATCTTATTTGTGTTTGCTTAGATGTAGTGAAACCTAGATGTTGATTATGGGTTGATTGTTTGTTTATAATTGTTACAGATGATTGTATTCGATTTTAGGCTTAAGAAAACTGGCAGACTTCCATTGGTAACTTGCTTGAACGTCTTAAGAAACATGATCGGAGGTGTACTACGATTTTTGGTTGTATTTAATGCATAAGAGAATTCTAATGATCCCATGTTAGGAGCTTCTAACGGCTCGACATAGGAGTGAAGTAGGATCTTATAGAGTTAGGTAATATTGTACACGGCCCTTCGACTAGTATTAAGGAATATGATCCGTCATCCATGCAATTGTAACAAGCTAATCAACCTGTAAAAGATATCTAGGGAGTAATGAAATCTAAGTAAACACAACTTCCCTCATTATTGTTTCCACCACATTAGTATAATAGTTTTATTTTCATTTCTTTTATTTTATTTTGATTGCATCTTTAGATTAATTGGGTTAGTTGGCTAGCAACTAATTCCGCCCACTCCTTTCAAAACTCGAGATTTTACTTGTTTTCCATAAAATATAAAAATACAAAAAGAATCATCCCTCACCTCTAGACCTAGTTTAGTAGGCTTTCTAATCCTAGTGACACTATTCCTGAGTTGAACGATCAATCCCCCGGTACTTGTCACTATACTATACTACAACGATCAGGTACACTGCCTGGTGGGGGTTGTAAGCTTCTCGAGATCCCTTGAGAGGTAAAACCTGTTGCGAGGGCGCAATTCCCACGTATCAAGTTTTTGGCACCGCAGCCCGGGGAATAGTTATTGTCTAGGTTAGGATTTCTTTTTATTAGGTCTACTTGCTAGATTCCTTTCTAGTAAGATTTTTATTTTCATTTTTAGGTTTCCTTTAGTCTATCTTTTTCTTCGTGCCTTTGTTAGTAAATTAAATTGATTGACTATTCTGTTGGCCATTATGGAAAACGTGAATCCACCCCTTTCCCCTAGTGAAGTGGCTTTGTTGCGTGAACAGATTGAGAATGAGATTAGGGAACTTAGGGAGCTTAATAGGTTAATAAATGTTGAGCTCGATCATGCATTTAGTGACCTAGCGACCGCCTTGTGTTCAAATAAGGACCTAGGATCTAATGATTTTGAGGATGTTGTTGAGGAACTTGAGGAATGGGAGATAGATCCGAAACTGGATGACTATTTCAATCTATATCCCACTAAGGAGGAGACTGTGTACTATAATATTCTTATTGATAATCCTCGGCCTCCTTTTACTAGAATTGACCCTAAGATAAAGAGAGGCGATCCTAAGAATGTTAAGATACCATGTATGATTGGGTATAAGCACATTGACAATGCTTACATTGATTTTGAATCCCCAATCAACATTATGTCCTCAAGTGTTTATAATGATATAGTGAAAACAAGACTTGGACCTAGAAAAGATCCCAAATACCCCGGTGGAGTTTGTAACTTTGTCGGGAGAATTAAAGGTCTACATGTCTTTGTTGGGAACTTTACTTATATCATTGACTTCATGGTTGTTGAAGACCTAGCTAGTGTTATTGATTGTCGCTTATCGCATGTTGTATTTGGTAAGCCATTTTTTGAAGAATCCAAGTTAGAATATGATGAGATAGAGGGGACGATCCGATTTACTAGTGAAACAGATAGGATCACATATAGAATGCCTAATAGAATGAAGGAATTTCATTTTGTGCCTCGATTTGATATGGATAACATTGGTGCTTTTGAGGACATCAACGAAGAGGATAAGAAAAAGGGCATGGACTATGTATGGGAAAGGAAGAGCCTTTTCTATAAGGATTGCTTAACTCTAGGACCAAAATGTAAAGTTGATAGGGAATTTGCCAATAGGATTATAGGAGCAATTGAGAAAAATGTGGTTGGTCTCTATAAAGAACATTTACAACCGGGTCCGAAATACAAAACTAAGATTGGAGATGACCTAGAGAATGAGACCAATGGCGAGGTCACGTAATACCCCATGACCTTGAGTCTAGCTACAAGACTCGTAAATAAATAAAAGCGCTTCTTGGGAGGCAACCCATGTTTTGTGTGTTTTTATTTGTTTGATTGTTATTTGTTTCCGTATGCATGTCTTATTTTTATTGTTGGTAGATCATGTTTCAAACTAAAATTGTGAAAATGCTTTATTTTGTTGTTTAACTTCGTCTTAACTTCATATAAAGGTATTTTGCAAAAGCTAAGTGTAAGGGGAAACCCCAAATTTGTTTCTAAGAACGAAAATGATCTTGATTCGTCACAATATTAAATGAACATGTATATTAGTATTTGTTAGAGTCAAATGCTTGTATCGAGTCATAATGATGTTTTGCAGGATTTTCCAGGAAGTAGGACATAAGTTTTTCCAGAAATTTTCCGGAAACTTAACATAAAGATTTCTGCAGGTCACTTCTGACGGCGTCAGGATTTAACCCCTGACGGCGTCACGTGTAAATTTCCGGAAATTTTCTGAGTTTTGTTTTTCTAACGGAGTCTTAAAAGTTTTTGTTAATTCTTTAGTTTTATAAACTCCAGGAAATCTGCAAACATTCATTCCACAAGCATTATATCTTAAATTGCTTTCTAGGATTTGTTAGTATATATAGATTGCCGCCGATTTTACGCGAGGTTGCCTTGATTGTTTTCTCAGGTTTAACAGGTTATATATGACAAGAAGATGATTTATATTTCTGGAAGGGAAGCTTTGAACGTTTATTTTCTTGGAGGAAAATCTAACCTTGTTGACACACTATCCACACCGAACGAATCAGAGGAGTATTTGTTTTCATTCTTTTACCTATTCTACTTTTACATCCTTTAATTGAACATTGGGGACAATGTTCATCCTAAGTGTAAGGGGAGGGTAAATGATGATACCTTATAGGATACCATTGCACTTGAGTTTCTTTGTTCGATGGTAGGTGTGTAATAAAACTAAGAGAAATACTTGTTAGTGTAATTTTAGCGCCAAATTTAAAATTTTTTTTACAACATTTATGAGTGAAACTTTAGCCTTAACAAGCGTTCCATGGATAGGAGTTGTATGACTAGCACAAACCGTACCATTCAGAAAATTTTTCCACCCAAATATGTGAGGTTCGCCTTTAGATTTGATAGGAAAAGCATTCATTATTAGTGCTTATGAGTGTACTGGTAGCATTTAGATTCTAGAACTTGCGTTAGTGATGCATCCCGAGACCGCTAGTGAGACTACATTCATGTAGTAGGATTTACTAGATGATAAGAGGCATTAGGATCACCCTTGTGTTTAAACCCGTATCATAATTACTTGACCATTTAAATCATATCACTTGACTAGTAAAGTCAATCAATTTTCCCACACATTAGCGTTGTACTCATTTTTAGTACACGTTACCCCTAGTACACCCCTCCGAGCCTATCTTTTCGTTTCTAACTTTAAGCATCTTACTTAGAGGAAAATTTTGATACAACCCACCCAAATATGCAACCAAATCACCTTAGCCTTCCGTGTATGCACTCATCTTTAGTGCATTATTGTTATTTGTTTAAACTCTTAGTTAATTATCTAATTGATTACATGGTTGCTAAGTCGAGTCATATCTTGTACATATTGTTTTGGGACGATTGGGACTGATGGGTAAAGTACTTGTGTTATGGAGTAATGGGGAAGAACATCAATTATTACCCCCATATGTGCATTAATCCTAAAAAGTACTCCAAGTATTTTGATTATCTTGATTCGAGTCATTAGATTAGTTTGTTGTAAAGTATGTAAAAATTCAAGTGTAAGGGGAATGTACATTTCCTATGATGTATTATTTTGGATGGTAGGGTAAAAGTGTAGAAAAAAAAAAAAAAAAAAAAAAAAAAAAAAAAAAAAAAAACAAAACAAAACATACGGACTACCATCCCGTTTCATTCTATGTTTGTTTTATGATTTTGTTATTTTTGATTTATTAGCTTAAGTCGAGTCGAGTCTTGGCTTAGCAACGACATATTGTACATATAATTAACCAAGATGATTAACTCGCCACCAGTAAATATTGCCTTTATCCAACAAAACCGTGTTTTCCATATCCCTACACCTAACGTTATAACCCTTTAAAAGACGTCTTTGATAGTTTATCCTAGGTGCTTATGCCAAGTGGTGGAGTTTTGATCCTTTCCCAAGCCTATGGTAATCTATTTTGCTATGACAGGTAGTGAGAGATGTTTTCCATTTCCATATTGTGATATATACTTTATTACACCCGAAAGATGTGAGTATCTAAACACTATTTGTGAGGTGCTAGTGTATGACCTCTGTGCTTGCTTTTTGTTTTTAGTGGAACGATTATTTGTTGTAATTACTTTTATATTAGTGTTAAATGACCCCTAACTTGTATTTTGATTAAAATAAAAGTGCATTTACTTGAGGACAAGCAAATCTCAAGTGTAAGGGTATTTGATGAGGCGAAAAGTGTACCGCTTTTAAGGGGTCATTTAAGCCCGAATTCGATATTATTTGATCAAATATTGCCCTAAATCGTTCCTTTTGTCATTTTAGGTACTTTTGGAGAGAAATCTGGAAAAGGAAGCATTTTGGACGTTTTTGGAGCATAAAAGTGAAGAAAACGGCAAAGTCTCAATTTCCTTGCTGGGAACAGTACCTGACGGCATCAAAGTACTACACATGACGACGTCAAGAGTTACAAAAGAGGTGGATGTGGAACTTATAACGTGACGGCCCAGAGAGTTTTTAAGCTTATGGCCTAATGGCGTCACCAAGGCCGTCAGGGTCCAAATACTAGTGACGGCCCAGAGTGATTTTCTACATGACGGCGTCACCAATGGATCTAGGCAATACGAATTTTATCATGGCGGCGAGTTGACGGCGTCACGAGCTAATACATGACGCCGTCAAGATGTAAACTCTATATATAGTTTTCCAATTTTCATTCATTAGTGGTGCAACTTTGAGGGAATAAACCCTAGGCCGAATTTTAAAGCTTTTCAAGGGTTTCAACCCCTTGATTCTTCCATGTTCAATTGAAGATAAGTATTCATTCAAATCATTCAATATGTCTATGCGTTGTGTGATTATATCTTACGCTTGTCTTCTCTTTAACATGCTAGGCTAGATCTTATTTGTGTTTGCTTAGATGTAGTGAAACCTAGATGTTGATTATGGGTTGATTGTTTGTTTATAATTGTTACGGATGATTGTATTTGATGTTAGGCTTAAGAAAACTGGCAGACTTCCATTGGTAACTTGCTTGAACGTCTTAAGAAACATGATCGGAGGTGTACTACGATTTTTGGTTGTATTTAATGCATAAGAGAATTCTAATGATCCCATGTTAGGAGCTTCTAATGGCTCGACATAGGAGTGAAGTGGGATCTTATAGAGTTAGGGAATATTGTACACGGTCCCACGACTAGTATTAAGGAATATGACCCGTCATCCATGCAATTGTAACAAGCTAATCAACCTGTAAAAGATATCTAGGGAGTAATGAAATCTAAGTAAACACAACTTCCCTCATTATTGTTTCCACCACATTAGTATAATAGTTTTATTTTCATTTCTTTTATTTTATTTTGATTGCATCTTTAGATTAATTGGGTTAGTTAGCTATCAACTAATTACGCCCACTCCTTTCAAAACTCGAGATTTTACTTGTTTTCCATAAAATATAAAAATACAAAAAGAATCATCCCTCACCTCTAGACCTAGTTTAGTAGGCTTTCTAATCCTAGCGACACTATTCCTGAGTTGAATGATCAATCCCCCGGTACTTGTCACTATACTATACTACAATGATCAGGTACACTGCCTGGTGAGGGTTGTAAGCTTCTCGAGATCCCTTGAGAGGTAAAACCTGTTGCGAGGGCGTAATTCCCACGTATCAGTCACATATTTGACTAATACTAAGTAAATTAAAACCTAGGTTGTCTACATGTACTACATTAGTTATAGTAAGAGAGTTATGAGTGATCGTACCTTTGCCGATGATATTACCCTTGAGTTTACTACCAAACTAACATTACCTCCACTACATGCATGATAAGATAAGAATAGCTTGTGGTTACCGATCATGTGGTTGGTGCATCCACTATCTTTAACCCATTCGTTGGGCTCCGAGTCAATTCCCAAGTATATCTCTTTTGAAGATCCGGCCATGAGACAAGTTTCATTCTTGCCATCTTCATCGCTATCACTCTAAGCGCCGCTTACATATGCCTTTTGGTTTTCGTCTTTTGCTTGGTGTGGACAATCTCCAACTAAGTGTCTTGTATCACCACATCCAAAACATCTTCTCTTAACCTTAATATATCTATGTTCACAAACTTTCTGAGGTGCTTTCTTTTCATCCCGTGGTTGTCTCATGAATCTTCCTCTTCGTTTAAGGAATTCTTGAAATCTCTGACCGCCATAGCATACTCTTCGTCATCACTTTCCGAGCTTAAATCCTCATCATCACTTAGCTCCTTTTTGGCTTCCAAAGCAAGTGATCTTCTTTCCACCTTGCTTTTGACAATCTCGGAATCATTTTTGATGATTAACTCATGAACCTTTAAGTTACCAATGAGCTCATCTAATGATAAAGATGCCAAATATTTGGATTCTTCAATCGCCGTGACCTTTGCTCTCCATTTTGGATGTAAAGCCCTGAGAAATTTCTTAACACAACTATTGATAGAAATACCTTCATCGAGTGCTTTTAAACTCGTGATAATGGTGTTAAATCTAGCAAATGCACTATCTATAGATTTGTCTTCAGGAATGACGAATTGTTCATATTGTTGGACCAAAAGATCAATCTTGTTATCCTTGACTTGATTATGACCTTGATGAGTGACTAGCAAGGTTTTCCAAATATCTTTAGCCGTATTACACATGAATATTCTTTGAAATTCCTTTTTGGGTAAAGCGTTGTAAATGGCCATTTTTGCTTCATCATTTTAGCTAATTTCTTTTTAAGGTTTTCACTTTGTTTATCATAAGAAACAATTTAATCTTGTTTAGTTTCAGGGTTATATTCAACAGGTTTAAAGTCATCCATGGTAATAACATGCCAAAGATCAAGATCTTTTGATTTCACATACGTTTCAAATCGAGTTTTCCTGTATATAAAACTAGCAGTCTCAAAGAGTGGTGGTCTTTGCATAGACTGCCCATCTTGATATTTTTCAAATTCCATTGATCGTTTTAAGTTTTAAAATACATACTTTAAAAATCTTGAGTAATGAAGCTCTGATACAAATTGTAGAAACTAGAAGGGGGGGGGGGGTTGAATAGTTTCACTGTTTTTATTTACATTTTAGAAAATTTACTTTTACAAGTTATGTTTGTGAAAATGATTCGATTTGATATATATGTGAAATCAACACAACAATAGATATAAGCAATAATAAGTAAGTAAGTAAAAGTGAGGAAAGAAACGATCAAACCGGGACACGGAGATTTATAGTGGTTTGGCCATGAAGCTCTCTCTTCGCCCCTACTCCACTCCTCGAGTCTCACACTTGAGAGTTTCACAAACACTATATCAACATGCTCCCTTATGGCGGAACAAAACTTACACAAGCATATACCAAGTTGAACGACACTAAGCGGAATGTCGAGTCCTAATCCTAGCTAGAACCAATCTATCAAAGCCCACGTGGCTTCACACCTCGTACCAACATGATGGCATGATACAATACAACACACAATACAAGACTTGCACTCAAGTCCAATTACATACAAGAATCAATGAATAAGGATGGTGATTTAGAAGAGATCCACAACAACGGTGTGAGATGATACAGACTTTCCCTCAACACTTCGTTTCTTGATTACCACGAGTGTTCTTCTCTTGCACTTTAGAGGAATGATAAGTGTGATCACTTGTAAACAACTAAGAACCCGATAATGTGATCAAAGAGGATAATTTGGAATGAATTTGGGAATACAGAAAGTTTCAGTGCATAAGAGGTGAGATTTCTGAAAGAGAACATTTGTGTATTTATAGACGCTAGGAGAGAGATTGACGGTCCCTTAAATATACGACGGTCCTTTATCACTAAGGGACCGCCGACCACTTTAAGGGACTGTCCCGATAGACGCTCCTCTTTTTGTCCTGACGTGGTGAAAAACTTATCTGCTGAAAATTCTTGTCGGTTTTGAGCAGGAAAAGTGGTTGTTATGCATTTGAAATTT
Organism: Artemisia argyi; assembly: GCA_030686995.1. Taxonomy (NCBI): domain Eukaryota; kingdom Viridiplantae; phylum Streptophyta; class Magnoliopsida; order Asterales; family Asteraceae; genus Artemisia; species Artemisia argyi. Next base: position 117,640,059 of record CM060691.1, on the reverse strand, counting down.
GAAAACATTTTCTTGATAAAACATTTCTTTAAATTATACAAAAATACTTTTGTAAAAATATTATGTGACATAAAAATGTGATGTTTTGATGAAAACTAAATCCTTTGATCACATACACAACTTGGTAGGTATTTATACATACCTTAAGTGATATTGAAATCGAAAATGAGTTTTCTCGGTCAAAAACTCATTAGTCATAGTTTTACGTAACATGTATTTATATTTTGTGATTATCAAAACTAGTAGAGACCGAATAATACAACTGATGTTTTTGACATTATTTGTATTAACAAAGGTTTTTTTATATCGATATACATATATGCATATTTTTTCAGATCTGATTTGATGTGCTGCTTTTGCCAGAAACCACCATCACCGACACCCCGCATCGTTGTGTTTTTTTGAGTTTTTATTCTATATCTACATATTTTCCAGGGTCCAAATGTTTTTTAGATGTTTATTATATTTGTAGTTATGAGTTTCTAATTTGTTTCGTAACATTTTTTAGGATTGTTGGAATCTCCAACTATCGCCGTTGCCACTACTGCCTTGCCGAAATCTCCGCTGTCATGCAGGAATCATCGCTTCCTCGCCGGAATCTTCGATTCCTTTACTGGAATTTGCTTATGTTGAAGATGTTAGGGTTGGTTTTAAAATTTGTTATTAAGCTTCACAGGTAAATTTTTTTGTAATTTTATTTGTTTATTTTCTTATGTAATTTTGTTAGTAATTTTATTTATATACTTTGTTGTGTAAATCTATTTTCGTATTTGTTTTAAGTTTTTTTGTATTTTTTTTATTTGAATTTGTTATAATTTTGTTAGTTGGTTTTTTATAACTTATTGTTTGTCTGTAAATTTGATGTTTAGATTATAGGTAGTTGTAATTAATACTATGACGTGTATTGTTTGTGATTGGTCGGTCATATAGGAAGGTACAACACACCATCTACACAACTCATTTCTTCATTCGTAACTTTTAACCCACCTCAAAACTTCAACAATACAATTTGACCATTTCAAATCTCCCAAATCAGTTAAACCTTGCCAAATTTTTTACAATCAATCAATACCTTAAAAAAACATACGAAATATAATGAATTTAATTACAAGAATAGCTATTGAGGTGGGTGTCAAACTTGAAATATGGAAATGATTTGGTAATTCATGTGGAATCCTATTTTGTGCATATATATATATCATAAGAGAGTGCTATCCGAAATTGATTGTAATTTTTTTTCTTTTTTTTTTGATATATGGTTTTTGATTGGAATATATTTCGATTGAGTCCGCATCTTACGAAAATCTCATACCATAGTACCTGTGCATGGCAACTGGATTTTATAGCGGCACATAAATTTTTTTGTAACTAAACGATCTGTTGTTATAAAATCTCGTACCCGTACATAGCAACTGGATTTTATAGCGGCACATAAATTTTTTTTGTAACTAAATGATCTGTCACTATAAAATCCCGTTGCTATGCACGGGTACTCGTCTAGTATATACAATGTCTCAAAGACGTAAGCAAGGCTTATCGAAGTGCAAGAAAAATTGTCCGACCACGTCGTATACTGTTACATTCAATGATTATGGATTAGTGGATAGTGATACGGCCCCAAGATTCGCTTCATGGATGGGAGTTGAGGTGCGAGCATGTGTTTCTTATCTTAAAGGTTGGAAGAAAATTACCAACCAAGAGAAGGATCAAATGTGGCTTGCATCCAAGGTAGTAGTTATTTTAAACATAATACATGTCCTTTCATCTATTTAATATATGTAATGTGTTACTTAGTAGTTTTGGATATATTTAATATATGTAATGTGTTACTTAAGAGTTTTGAATATGGTTGATTGGCCTGCATTTGTTTCTGTTAGGAACTCGCCGACATTTCTGGTTTGTGTGATTTTTTCTCTATATTTTTATACTTCTTATACAATTGTATTATAGTTGCAAATGTTTAAAAGTGTTTTCTCTACTTTTATGTGAAGGAAAAAAGTGCTAAAGCAAGGGAAAATGCACTCAAGAACACATAAAGACCTAAGATGGGGCGAACAAGCTAGGTTGGGTTAGAGAAAAAGTTAGCGCCATTAATGCAAGATTTAGAAGAGCGGTACCTAGAGTTAGCTAAGTTGTAGTGTAGGCGTTCAAAGCTCCACATATTTGCTAGGTTATCGGATAATGATTTTAAGAGCTTAAAGGAGTTGACAAATCAGCTTTATGACAAACTTAAAGCTCTAGTTTAGGATATAGCATAAACTTTCAAGTATTTTGGTTTGTCTATTATGTTCTAACAACTATATCACTTTCATGAACAATAGCAAAAGAACATGAAATGAAAGTTGATGGTACTTATTACGTCGCAGGAAAAGATCGACTCACAAGGTGTTTTGGACCTGAGCACTCGGGGTGAGCCAGGTGTGTATCAAATGTGGTTGGGAATAAGAATGCATTAGAGATCTGTAAGAGAGGAAGGAAGAAGATGATAACAGTGGAAGATTTGGATGGCATGAAAGATGAAATTGAGGTATCCAACCCGTTTGTGACTCGTTTAAGTGAATAGGTCAAGCAGTGAATAAGGTTGGTGGTTTGTTGATTTAACTAGTTTAAATGCAAAGTTGATAGAAGGATCTAAAATATGATGAAAATAACATACAAATAACTATACGACAATTTCAATAATATCTGAGTTATAAGTGTCAATTTCAATATATAATATCTAAGTTTAATCGGAATTCACTCATATTAAGTACATAACAAAATACATTTAATATACTTAAACGGGTTCACGTGTTGACCTGTTTAACACTTACTCAACCCAAACGCGACCCATTTATTAAATGGGTTAGACGAGTTGACCTGTTTTTAACCCAAACCTGTTTATCCTCAACCTAAACCTGTTTAATTTCGTGTCGGGTTCATGTCGTTTATCGTGTTGTGTCGAGAATTGCCACCCCTACATGTATAGTCTTGTATGCTCAGTTTTATAGGCCTGAACCTTTTCCTTTAGCAAATTTTCGAAACCATTTCATGTTTGTAGAATCCCATCAATGTAAATTGTTATTTCCATATGGCGACAACAGGGAAAAAATGGCTAAAGCCATGTTATATCCAAGACTTGAAGGGATACTAGATGGGATTCAAATGCACCTGGGTTACTCGAAGGTACAAGTAAACACGGTCGAAGAAGCTTACACGAATTGTTTTGTTGTGGTACCAATTGATGTTGTAAGCAAATTGTGTGAATCATTTGGCCATTTTGAACAATGATGTACCTTAAATGTATTTTGTTGCCACCGAATAAAATGGCCAAATGATTCACATAATCTGTTGTAAGCATTAGTTGGTACCACAACAAAACTATTCATGTAAGCTTCTTCGACCATGTCTACTTGTACCTTCGAGTAACCCGGGTGCATTTGAATCCCATCTAGTAACCCATCAATTCTTGGATATAACATGGCTTTAGCCATTGTTTCCTCAATGTCACCATAGGGAACTAACAATTCACATGAAGTGGGAGTCTCCAAAACATGAAACGATTTTGAAATTTTGCAAAAGGAAAAGGCCCAGACCTATAAAACTAAGCATACAACATTATACATGTGTTTTAAAAGTTGGTTACCTCAATTTCATCTTTCAGGCCATCCAAATCTTCTTCCACTATTGTCTTCCTCTTCCTTGCTCTCTTACAGATCTCTAATGCCTTTTTATTCCCAACCACATTTAATACGCACCTGGTTCACCCCAAGTGCTTAGGTCCAAAACACCCTGTGAGCGGATCTTTTCCTGCAACGTAATAAGTACCATCAGCTTTCATTTCTTGTTATTTTGCTAATTGTTCTTGCAAGTGATATAGTTGTTAGAAGATAATAGATAAACCAAAATACTTAAAAGTTTATGCTATATCCCATACCAGAGCTTTAAGTTTGTCATAAAGCTGATTTGTAAACTCCTTTAAGCTAGTAAAATCGTTATCCAATAACTTGGCAAATATGCGGAGCTTTGAACGCCTACACTCCAACTTAGCTAACTCTGGGTACCGCACTTCTAAATCTTGCATCAGTGGTGCTAACTTTTTCTCTAACCCAACACAGCTTGTTCGTCCCAGCTTAGGTCTAATGTGTTATTGAGTGCATTTTCCCTCACTTTAGCACTTTTTTCCTTCACATAAAAGTAGAGAAAACACTTGCAACTATACTACAATTGTATATGAAGTATAAAAATATAGAGTAAAAAGTCACAAAAACCAAAAATGCCGGCGACTTTCTAATAGAAACAAATGTAGGTTAATCGCCATATTCAAATCTTCGTACTCGAGAAGTGGGTCTTTTTCTGCTTGGGCAATATGTGTAAGTCTTGTTTTGAACTTCCTATGATATTCATTCATTTTTATAGGCAACACTTTCTTATTCTCACTGGCTACATCATCACTGATATACACATTACATATATTAAATAGATGAAAGCACATATATTTTGTTTAAATATAAATACTACATTTGCCACAAGCCACATTTGATCCTTCTCTTGGTTGGTATTTTGCTCCCAACCTTTGAGATAAGAAGTATGTGCTTGCACCCCAACTTCCAACATTGAATGTAACAGTATACAACGTGGCCGGATAATTTTTCTTGCACTTTGAAAAGTATAGCTTATGTCTTTGAGACATTGTATATATGTATACTTTTAACAATGAAAAAACAAAGATTACCCCCCTTGAACATGGTTTACTTGTTATATTTTTGTTGCTGTAAAAATACCCTTAACAATAATCACTAAAAACACACAATTCACAAATAATCACTAAAGACAATTAATCTTCTAGTTATACTTATGATGTCGTATCACTATCCACAATAATCACTAAAAATACTTGATCTTCTTGTTATACTTTGGTTGTTGTATCACTATCCTCAAATAATTTTTAAAACCACATAACTCATAGTACATATAACAAGTGTGTAAAAATTACCTCAAATTAGTAAGTTAAAATCATGAAAGAAGCACCTGTGTTCTTGGCTTGAGAATTGAAGTTTGGTGGCTGCTATATTTTTCCACCGAAGAGTTTTTGGGGAGAAGCAAAAAGTTAAAGGTAAATGGGAAGTGTGGTAGATGTGATGGATATCAATGCGGGGAAGATCAAGGTTTTGGAGCAGTTTTAGTGTAATAGTTCCAAATAATTAAAAGATTTTCAGTTTCTGAAACACTTTTTGACAAAACCGTTCCCAATAATCAAAATTTTTGGTGTCCTTGGTAAATAAATTGTGCTTTGATTTGAATACAACTTTTTGAAATGACTTTTAAGAAACTGTTCCAAAAGGGAACAATTATTTGAAACACTTTTTGTAACAACCGTTCCTAAAAAATATTTTGGAACATTTTTTCAGAAACGTTCCGAATGGTTATATTTTGGAACGTTTGCCAACAGTGGCGGGTTAACTTGGTTCTTTTTGGAACACTTTATGAAATAACCGTTCTCAAAGGTTATCAAAATAACATTTTCTCTTGTAGTGTTACAATTTCACTTGTCTTTATTAAAGGGATAACTTACAAATTCATTTGCTGATATGAGACTGGCTATTTCGTTTGAACTAAATGAAGGGGAGGTTTGGAGGTGAAAGGTTTCGTGTTAGATGATAAGTGCTTTGTTTATGCATATGTGTTTATAGTGTTTGTCCCAGATACAAAAGAAGGTGGAGACCTAGGATAAGGGAAAGACAATCTTTGAAAAGGAGCAGTGGTTAATGCTCGACTATGGTAGTATACTGGTGATGAATAATAATAAGAACCAAAGTGAATACCGCTTATGTGCCTTTCTTGAATACATGTCTAATCACGTATGTGGTAAGAGATGCATTTTTGGGAAATGGGTTGAAATCTGACCCTTCTGTAAATGGTTCAAAAAACATGTAGCGTGTCCGGCAGCTACCTCAAGGAAGTGCTTTTCAATTCACCAATCCAAACGAAACGCGGGAGATCTATACTTACCAAGATAGTATTGTATTAAGGTTTTTATTTATCCTACTTTTATATGACAACACTAAAGTATTCGGGAATAGGTTTAACATTGTAACTGAAAATTTCATTGACTATTTGTTAAAAAATTTGGATCTCATTTGATACCTTAGCCTAAAATTAGTGGGTTATTTTTGTCGCCAAAATAATCATCCAAAAGTCATCCATGACCTATAGTTCACGTGGTATGGTTGTCCTTGTATGAGGAACCGAACTCTTGGCTTCATGATTACCCAAAGATTGAAATTGTTCATAAGCTTAAAAAAGGCGCATGCATTTACTCGAATCATTTTTAAAATAAATATCTTAATGATCATAATAGGGAATCATGTTGAATTCCATAATGGATGTGAATAAAAAGGTATTTTTTAAAAGGTAAAAGGTATATTGAATTAAGTAGATAAGTGTGTGTTAAAATGGTAGAAATAAAGGGTATTTATAGGATTTTAAAGGGTAAAAGTTTGATAAAATAGGTTTTTTCTAAACCCAACGGCTATAGTTTGTTTTTTGCCCGTTACATATTCAAACGTTACACACAAATAAAATAAAATAAAATAAAATAAATAACCCTATAACAAGCGCGGCGGGAATAGCGGCAATGCCCATAACATGAGCACCAGTATGGTGGCTTGCGCCATAGACTCATAGCACACCCTATAACGCGCTCGTACTAGTGGTCTAAGTTGCTATGGAAATGAAACTAAATAGGGTAGATTGGTGTAAGGGGCTAGCATATGTGAATTAATGGCAGATTTTCAGCTTGTTTTCAAGTTTTTTGGTCGTTGTTTCAGGTTTGCGTCAGAAGATTTCAGTTTCTGGTTCTTTTATTTTTGCATGGGTTCGAGTGCTCCTAAGTTTCCCTGAGGGTTCAGTGGGCCTCTTAGTACGTTGTGGTGGTTATTTTCCGTGATGTTTTTGTTGCAATTGTTGTTTGATAGTCTGTATTCGTTTTGGGTATTTTGTATTCGTTGGCCCCGTTTTGTGCTTGCATTTGCTTTTGGGGATGGCTTTTGTAATTTTTTGAGCATTTTTTATGCAATGTTGGCCTTTCGAAATAAAAAACAAGTTGATGAGTAATATTAACTACCAAACAATTTGCCAATAAATATTCAGTGGTTTGTACCCATATACATTTCATTAAACAGTTGGTGTGTGTTGCATAAAAACTCATTAATAAACAAAAGTCAGATGGAATACCATGAGCCGGAATTAAAATCTGGCCCAACTAGGCTCAAGAAACCACCATGTTGTGTTGGAGTTGGGAGGCCTTGGAGCATACTCAAATCTGCTTCTTGTTCTATATTTTCATCACAAATTAGTCTTACACCACACTCCTTCACCTCAACATCTTCATTATTCTCTTCAAAACCAAATGTAACAAAATTCTTTGCTTCCTTCCATTCCCTTATTAAACTCGTATAATGCAACCATATCATATATGAATCTTGGATTCCTATCACCTCATTTTGAAAATGATCCTCGATAAAATTTTGTAAGTTTTCTTTTGAAGACAGATAAGCTCCATCAAAGTTCTTTATAGAGTATCCTTTAAATTTGCAAGGGTTTTTTCTCTTAATAACAACACAAGTTCCATATCCCCTAAACTTATTGAAGCACCAATTTGATGGTAATTCAACCTTTACATGATTTTCTGCCGTACTTCTATTTGTAAACGACTCTGGAATGCTATTCCCATGATATACTATATCTAAAACAAAATAGACATTGCCTTGCAAGAAGAACTCACATCTGTTAGTCAGGAAACCCAAATACACAAGGAAAGCAGAAAGCTGGTTAATAAAGCCTTGAGAAGTTATTGACGCCTCACTATCAATGGTGACATTCTTAAACAACATTGGACAATTGCTGAAAACATTGAACCTATTCCTGAACAGGTCTTTAGATGATCCCGACACTTCTCTTAACGAGGTGCAATTAGATGCACTAATTTCTAGTAAGCTAGGTGGAAGTTTGGGCAACACTTCCAGCTTCTTGCAATCATTAACAAAAAGTCTTTTTAGATGAGAAAGTTGACTCAAACTTCCAGGCAAGCTAGTAAAATTGTTCCCTTTTAAGAATAGATCCTTTAGACATGATAAGCCTTCAATGCTCTCAGGCACTTCTAACAAATTACAGTAGCTGAAATTCAAAGACTTTAACATATGTAAACCTGCCAATGAAACTGATCTTTGGGGATGTTGTTGTTTACTTAGTAAACCAAAAGGAGCAGTGATTGAAGTCCACCATCTAGGTTGAATCCTCCCTTGACCACCAAATGACAATGATTCAAGGTTTATTAGAGAGGATACAAAAGAAGGAAGTTGTGTAATGGCAGTTCTGTCAACATGAAGCTCTGTTAAGCTTTTGATCTGACCCAATGCTTCAGGGAGTTTGTCAACTTTTAGGCACCCCGTTAGATTCAAAACTTGAAGAGCATCCATTTCCACTCTACCTGGAAAATTTTTAAGTCGTTTGCACTCTCCCAGATTTAACACAACAAGCCTCTTGAGCATTCTAATCGAGGGATGAACACTAGCCAAATTCACACAGCCTTCAAGACTTAGCTCTTCGAGATTTGTAATCTCTGAGAAGTTAGGGGTGGTTGTTAGGTTACAACAGTACATTAGCTTCATTGCTTTTAACATTCTAAAACTCTGACATCAAAAGAAAAAAGAGAAGTTCGTATATCATAAGGTGTTAAACACAAACACATGTATGAACAAGTAAATACCATTGGTGTTGTCCGAAGTTGTTTTATGTGGCTGTAAGAGAGGTCGATGGCAACAATGTTTTCTGGATAGAAATTTGAAGGTAAGTACTTGAAAGGGTATCCATGCCAACAAAATAACCTTAGCTCATTAGATAAACAACCCAAACTTCTTGACAACTTCACTACAAATGGCCACCAATATTCTTGAAAATAAATTTTTAGGATCTGCAAGTTTTTCATACATGTAAAAGCTTTTCCATCTATGGGAATATTTTTGCCATTATTCTTTAGCAAAAGGACAAGAACTTCAACTTCTTCTGTTACCTAGATACAAATAATAAATCATTAAATTGCAATTTCTTATACAGAAAAGATTAATAAAGCCAACTGCCTATTCTTATTAGACTGTAATACCTTGTTTTTATTCAATGCATCGTAAAACTCTGATGAAATCCACAATCTGCTCTGATTCCCAGGCATGTTGAACTCTTCACGTGTAATTTCCCTTGCCATGCTTTGAATCAATTGATGCATTTGAAGAGATATATTACTTGGAGATACTGTTATCAGGAACTTATCAACCAAAACTTCAATATTAGCATTTGCTGAACAGTTACGGCTGTCTAGTACACTTGCAGCAAAATATCTATTTTCCCCTATGAAGGCACATGCAATATCAAGAAACATTCTTTTCTGATCAGATGCCAACCCATCAAAACTTGGTCGAAGTTTCTGTAGTATATCTGAATTAGGATATGTTTGGAGTCTATCCAATTCGCTTTCCCAAACATGCACAGATTTTCCATGCAATAATCGACCAAAAATTTGAGAGCCAATGGGTGACCTTGTAAATATATTATAACTTGGGAAGTGAACTCTTTGAAATCTTTTGAAGGATGCCTTTTGCCAAATGCATATAGACTAAAGAGTTCAAGAGCTTCATAATAATCTGAAGACTCCATTTCATAGATTATATCCACTTTATGAGATCTTAGCAATTGTTTGTCTTTACTAGTGTATATAATAAGACTTCCAGGGAAAAACCAATCAGATGAACCTGCTAGCGCTTCTAACTGCTCCAAATTATTCACATCATCCAAAACAAGAAGGATCCGCTTATACGCAATCCTTTTCTTTATTACCATAGTTCCTTCACCAACACTTGATATCTTTAGATCTTCTCTTTTCAAGATCTTACCGATCATTTGCATCTGGACTTGCGTTAGGCCTTGTCGTTTTTCGACTCCTTGGACATCATCACAAAAGGAACTTCCTTCAAAGTGGACATGCATCAAGTTATAAATAGCTTTGGCAAGGGTCGTCTTTCCTATCCCGCTTACACCACATATTCCAATCATGTTAACCTTATATGACCCAACGAAGCGTGACAACTCTAATTTGTTGAAATGAAAATCAAAGCCAACAATGTAATCACCAACATGCAAGGGTCCGTCACATAATTTTTTGAGGATTTCTTTGGAGATGCAATCAATGAACTTGGACTCATACCTATAAACCATCAAAGAAAAAAAAGTGAATACAGAGAGTTAAGCTTTAGTAGAGCTACAAAACTAATTGGTCGTGCGAAAAAAAACTAACATAAAGATAAATACATAAAACAAGAAATTTACCCATTTGTCATGTCCTGAAGATCCCATCCAGATAAGTTAGCCGCCATGGATAAAGCTTCTTTCCATTTATCCACCTCCGTTGTATTTAATACATCATGTTTGGCAAATGCTTTTGCGTGACTCCTTTTTTGTTTCCTCACCACATATGGCTTGGCATCATAAAAGATAATCCGAACCTCATGTTTGGGATCTTCACTCTGCTTGCACTTAAGTATTTTCACAAGTTCCCTTAGGCACCATGTTAAAGAAGTGTAATTTTTGGAGAAGATAACTATCAAAAACTTGGATTTTTCAATGGCTTCATAGAGATGAGGAGATATCTCTTCTCCTTTAGGTAGTTCGTTGTCATCTCTAAAAGCATGAATTCCTTTTTGCTTGAAATCATTGAACAGATGATCCATGAAGTTTTTGCGGATATCTTCACCACTAAAACTTACAAAGACATCATATTTCCATCGATGAGGAATGGAAGATGAAACCATAATTGATGATGAAATCTGCATTAAGTTGTTTGAAAAACATATGATTATTGATCTAGTGAAGCTTTTATATATAATTTGAACTCCAAAACATAGAAAGGGTCATGAGTTTTTATAACAAACTGAAAAGGTGGGTGTACGTGAAGGAGATTTTTTTCACACTTACACATATATTTTGGTGTGTGTACTATTTGTTTATATACTAGTACTTGTTTCATTGGTTTCCTGACTGGATCCCGTAACATAACCCCGGCCATTGCCAGAAATAATTATAAGTACTACGTACATGCGGATTTTATTAAATACTTTATGTTTTATTACAATGAACCTAAAAAAAGGAAATGCAGAAAATCAATTTAGAGTAAATTACATGAATAGTCATGTGGTTATCCAAAAGGTTCAGATTTAGTCCCTAAATCTTAAACTTACACTGATAGTCTTGTGGTTCTCAAATAAGCACACATTTTTGTCTAGCACCATTGACATTTTATAAATGATGAAAATACGCATAAGTTTTCAGCCAAACACCTATCAACCTACACTTACATATTTCTCGACCACATAATCCAAACACCTCCTTTCTTAAACCTTTCAATTTACCAATGAAAATAAAGTATTAGCAGTTTAAAATTATTGTTGATTTGTGTGAATCTAAGATCATAAAGCCCTTTTTAAGCTTAGCAATATAAATTGGAATAATAAATACGCTTATTATAAAAACTAATTATTATGTTTACTAAATATCGATAACATTTATGATGCGTTTAGTTGAGGGAAAACACCCTTAATTTTCACAAAATGTTTTGTGGAAAACAAAGAAACAGATATCACATTCAAATTAGTGTTTTTCAAAAAAATTCTCTACAAAACACAAAATACCTATTTCCAACTTTAATAAACAAAACTACAAAACATTTTTTTTTACATATTTTCCTTTAAAATACCCCCAATCCGTTTTCGTCTATTTTTTCCGTTTTCGTTCAATTTTTTGCGTTTTCGGCCGATTTTTTATGTTTTTGTCCGTTTTTTAACGTTTTCGTCCATTTTTTTACGTTTTCATCAGTTTTTTTACGTTTTTGTCAGATTTTTTACGTTTTCATTCGTTTTTTTACATTTTCATTAGATTTCTTACTTTTTCTTCTGATTTTTTACATTTTCGTCTATTTTTTTACGGTTTCGACAGATTATTTAAGTTTTCGTCCCTTTTTTATGTTTTCGTCAGATTTTTACTTTTTGGTCTGATTTTTTACGTTTTCGTACGTTATTTTACGTTTTCGTCCTTTTTCCGTTTTCTTCATATTTTTTTACTTTTTTGTCCGATGTTTTACGGTTTCGTCCGATTTTTTACGTTTCTGTCCGTTTTGTACGTTTTCATCAGATTTTGTACGTTTTTGTCCGATTTTTTAAGTTTTCATCCGTTTTTTTTACTTTTTCTACTGATTTTTATCCTTTTCGTTAGATTTTTTATTTTTTCATCCGAATTTTTACGTTTTCGTCAGGTTTTTTACGTTTTCGCCGGAATTTTTACGTTTTTGTCAGGTTTTTTACGTTTTCGTCCGTTTTCTACGTTTTCGTCAGATTCTTTACTTTTTCGTCCGTTTTTTACGTTTTCGTCCGATTTTTTAAGTTTTTGTCCGTTTTTTAAGTTTTGTCTGATTTTTTAAGTTTTTGTCCGTTTTTTATGTTTTCATCCACTTTTTCACGTTTTCGTCAAATCTTTTACTTTTTGTCCAATTTTTTAGGTTTTCGTCTGATTTTTACATTTTCGTCCATTTTTTAATGTTTTTGTCAGTTTTTTACGTTTTCGTCAAATTTTTTACGTTTTTGTCAGATTTTTTTACGTTCTTTTCAATTCTTTTACATTTTCGTCAGATTTTTTACGTTTTCGGCCGTTTTTTATGTTTTCCTCAGATTTTTTACTTTTACTTATGTTTATTATATTTTCATCTGTTTTTTTACGTTTCATTAGACGAAACCTAAAGAAACGTAAATAAAAGATGAAAACATAAATAATAGATGAAAACGTAAAAAATCAGCCAAAAATAGATGAAAATGAAAAAAATTAGAAGAAAACGTAAAAAATCAGAAGATAACGTAAAAATCAGAAGACATCATAAAAAAACGAAAACATTAAAAAACGGACAAAAACATAAAAAAAAATCTGACAAACATGTAAAAAACAAACGAAAGCGTAAAAAATCGCGCGAAAACGTAAAGAATCTGACAAAAATGTAAAAAAACAGACGAAAACATAAAAAAACAGACGAAAGCGTAAAAAACCTGACGAAACGTAAAAAAACGGATAAAAACACTAAAAAAGTATGACGAAAACGTAAAGAAACAGGCGAAAACATAAAAAATTGGACGAAAACAGAAAAAATGGATGAAAACATTAAAAAACTGACAAAAACGTAAAAATAGGACGAACACGTAAAAAAGACGATAACGTAAAGAAACGGGCAAAAACATAAAAAAATCAGAAGAAAACGTAAAAAATAGACGAAAACATAAAAAGACTTGTGAGAACATAAAAAACTGACGAGAACGTAAAAAATAGGACGAAAACGTAAAAAAACAAACGAATATGTAAAGAAACGGACGAAAACACAAAAAATCGAACGAAAACGTAAAAAAACAGACTAAAACATTAAAAAACGGACAAAACGTAAAAAAAAATAGGACGAAACCGTAAAGAAACGGATGAAAACATAAAAAATCTGATGAAAACGTAAAAAAAAATAGTCGAAAACTAAAAAAGACTGACGAAAACGTAAAAAAACGGACGGAAATATAAAAAACGGACGAAATCGTAAAAAATAGAGAACGTAAAAAATTGGACGAAAACGTAAAAAAACGAACGAAAACGTATAAAATCTGACAAAAATGTAAAAAAACGGATGAAAACATAAAAAATCAGACGAAAACGCAAAAAAAAAGACGAAAACGTAAAAAAAGACAAAAACGGACAAAAACGTAAAAAATCGGACGAAAATATAAAGAAAAACAGACGAAAGCATTATTTGATGTTATATTTTAATTTTTTAATTTATTATTTTCTTGTATTAGATTTTTAGTTATTTTATAAGGGTTTTGCTAAGAACAGCTCTTAGGGCTGTATTTAAACAAGTGATTGTTATTACAATGTTATTAATGAATTATCATGATTGGATGAAAATCAATAAAATTGCGGAAATAATTCCGAAAAAGGTGGATGCATAACTAACACTTAATTCTGATTGGTTGAAATATTCTATTACATCAAATTGTAAGAAAAAACATCCTCTTAAACACAACCTTTAGGGCTGTTGTTTGCAAAACCCATTTTATAATTTAGTTGTTTAGTTTATAATATTTGTTTTTGTGTTTTGAAGATGATATTATAATATTACTAAGGTGAATAGTGAATTGAGATATAAAATAACAACACTTAAATATGTTTTCTAGTTTTGCAAAATGGAAAACACAAACACATGTTTCTCAGACTAAACGTGTTTTCTAAATTTTCCATTGTTTTGTGAAAATCAAACTCCCCTCCTTTTTCGTACAAAACAAGAAATAGGAAATGAAAGAAAATGTTTTCCAACTAAACGCCACCTTATTTTTTTTTTATCTACATACCAAATTTTCATAGATTGTAATCAAGACTTGAATAATCTCGATATTTTAATCACGTATTGTATACTCTCGGTGTCTATAGTCAACTTTTTTTTTTGAACGGCAATTTTTTCATACACATACCACATACTTATCTCACAAATGCATTCAGCGAGGCTTGAACCAACAACCTCTAGGTTAGTGGGTAACTCACATAAAACTAGACCAAAGGCCTTGGCATTTATAGTCAACTTTTCATTGACTTAAAAATTAAGGTTATTAAAGAAGAATATTTTTGTACTTTTAGATTTGCCAGCGATGTTCGATTGTCATATTTATAATTTGATTTAGTGTTTTTTGTTTGTAAGTTTGGTCGGATGAGAGGTTGAAGAATAGGGTGTTATGTGTAACTAACAGATATGTGTGTGTTGACTAGGAGGGTATTTGGGTAAAACTGAAATGATATTATTGTTGTTTACACAATATTAATGTTGTAGGAAATAGGGACCATTGGTGTGGAGATTTGAGAACTACAAGAAGAATCACCGTAAGTTTTAAGACTTAGGGACTAAATATGAAATTTTGGTATAACTATAGGGATTATCCATGTAATTTATTCATCAATTAACGAGTTAAGCTCTAGGGATTATCCATGTAATTTATTCATCAATTAATGAGTTATGCTCCACGTTTGAGGTGAGATCAAGATTGGATTAAGGATAATGATGTATAAAGGAGTATCGAAAGGTAATATATAATATATTACTGATCACGAGCTTATTTATAAACAATGAACCAATAATGTTACGATTTTAATTAACCAAAAAAAATAATAATAATAAAAAAAGCCCGAAATCTTGGTACTTGTGAAGATTAACAAAAAAAGTAGTGTACTAAAAAATAATGTAACATCTTATTTATTTATTTATTTATTTATTTATTTATTATTACTATTATTATTATTATTATTATTTTGAAAAGCTAAAATATTATAAAGAACAAAAACAAAGCTCCAAAGGGAGCACCAATACAAAGCTGTACAAAGAAAAACAGAAGGAAAGAAGTGATCAAGAACACCATGCTAGACACAAAGAAAATTAGGAATACATCGCAATGCTCAATAACAAATATTAATTCAACAAAAGTCTCTCCATAACTATAATTATTCTATGTGACTATAAACTTTTTCTAAGTTTATGGGATAAGCCAAATTTACAACAAAATATGATTATCAGATAATAAACAAATAAAAAGTGTAAAGAGAGAAGAGGACTTACAAATTTTATTTTTTTGATCGGTTAAGAAGCAAAGGGAAATATGAATAATGCAATAAACAATTTAATGATAATTCTTCTCACCGTGACATCTATAGTTCAAGTTAAATATGAAAACGAGTGTTGACTTTGTATTTCCTTTAGTCTTGTGGTTTGAAAAAAGACTTGACTTAAAAGATGACGGTCTTCATCGAGAACTTTGACATTGACACATGAGACAAAGTCTTCTGGTTTGAAAACAAGTATAATCCAACGGTTGAACCAGTGATTTGACTTAAAAACCCGGGTTTTAAAACATCGCATGTTTTTATCCGATTCAAACAATTCGGAACTACTAGTAATATAAAAAGCTTTAAAAAGTGGTGAAAATGTAAAGCGGATCTCCATTTGACCTAAGATACAAATTTCGCAAAGAAAAGATTTATAATCATAAATTAAGCAGAAGAAATAAGGAAAACCCACAAACAAACAAACTGTTCATCTTTTGTACGCTGATGCACATAGATGAAAGCCTCAATGGGTATAAATTATTGAAAATGTATTTTTAGATAAACTGACTTTCTTGCGAGAACCATCTTATCAGCGAGAACTGAGAGAACCACTAAAAATATACATGCACGTCTTCAATAATTATATTTTTGCACATATGTTCTAAAAACAACACATATGTTTTAAAAAAAAAAACATAGTTGTTCTAAAGAATTTGATAAGAAATTGGAAATACAAAATTTTTCTTTGAAGGTGTGCATGTATGTTCTTATAAGGCGTGCAATGACAATATTGCGGCCGTGTGTAAGGTTTTTCTTAAAAAAGAGGATGAGTTCATGATGATATTGAAGAACATAGGTGGATACTTACGATTATTGATGATTTGCATGTATTTTAAAAGGCGTGCATGCATGTTTTTTGTGGTTCTCTCAGTTCTTGCAAATAAGATGGTTCTCGTAAGAAAGTCTCCCTATATATATATATATATATATATATATATATATATATATATATATATATATATATATATATATATATATAGAGTTAGGTTCAAATAAGAAGAAAACATAAAATGAGAAGAATAAGAAGAAACCACAACCACACATTCTAGATGCACTTACAAAAATGGATGCATCTTCATTCAAATTTTCCCTCCCAAATTAAAATGTGTGGCTAGAATTACTTCTTACCCTTCTTATTTTAATTATTCTTTCTATTGGATCTCTTCCCTATATATATATATATATATATATATATATATATATATATATATATATATATATATATATATATATATATCTCTACATTATATATAACAGGAGGCATTTGAAGGATATGCCACGTCATTGTCCAGTCAATGCCCAGTAATTCAATTTCAGTCATGTCATCTGCCATGTCATCACATGTAAACTATTTTTTAACATGTATTTATTTTTTTAATTTTTAAATGAATTTTGTAAATTGATATTTTATATACAATTTAATATTAGGCGAAAACTGTGAATTCAAGGTACTAAAAATCGGATTAAAAATCATCCTTTGCAAGATTCGAACCTAGGTTATTCAATCCATGCACAAGTGCTTCTACCACTAAACCAATCGAGTTTTTGTGATTTAAAATACAAAATAAATTAGTAATGCTTAAATAATTGATATTGTTAAGCTATGGATATATTATGCATATAAATATAGCTTACTGATCACGTAAAAAAAAATCCTCAAAACCCTAATGATGAAAATCGTTCTTTTATTTTTATTTTTTTTAACATTGTTCAATCTGATTAATTAAAGGTATGTATGTAGGACTGTTCATGATTTCAAGGTATATTTGTTATCTGCTTATTAGGTACGTATGTAGCCCTGTTCATGATTTCAATGTATATTTATCATTTACTTATTCATTAATGTATTGATTTATAACAATACGTTTTTGACACATCAGAACTTCATGCAGATTATGAAGCCATAATCTTAAAAGAATTTAAGTAGATGATTTGAAAAAGGCTACTAAAAACTTTAGTCCAGAGACATGCTTTTGGGTGATGGAGGTTTTGGAAAGGTGCACAATCAAAGCCACGTACTATCAAAGATTTTGATCAAGAAGGTATTTGTATTCCATCTTGCTCATATTGAAACCCTAGCATCAGGTCAGATATAGTATCTTTTTATACTGCAGCTCTGTTGCACAGCAAAAAAAAAATTGAACAACAAATGTTTGGTTTCAGTTTTTATTGCATGATACATAGGGGGTATATTATGATACCTGGAAACTGAATTATACCATTTGTCGCACGAAAGCTATTATATCAGGTAGGTTTGGTGTATGATTTATTACATCAGATGTATATATCATCTTACTGTATAATTGAGGTGTGTTCGGTTCAGAAAACTGAAAAATCATGAGATGATATAGAAAAGTTGTTACAATATAGGACTATTCAATTGTGTACGTGAATATTCTTTTGTGAAGTAGCAACAGGTTGATGGTATTCGAAGATATTATCATAATTATAATTCTTCTGATTGTTGTGTGGTTGTGAATCTTAATCTCTTTTATCATTTTGAAATTATTGTCGATAGCCATTAAATTGTACAAAATCGTGTAGCATCTGGTTGCAGGTTTGTATGCCATCATCATATATTCTGTATATAGTTTTCTACACTTGCTTATTGCTCATGCCATCATCACCAAGGACACGCACATATGTTTTGTTTGTAAATATATTTACAAAACAACTTAAAGCTTTTCAATCTCTACAATTTAGGCACAAGGAATCCAAACACTGAGGTATGCATGTTATAGCTTCCACGGATCAAATTACACCATCTATCGGGGCACTGATATGCTGCTTGACATTGTTATTTTCATGATTTTCAGGTTACTTTAACATATTTGTTGGTGATCTTAGCCCTGAGGTCACGAATGATATGTTATATGCCTGATTCTCTGTCTATTCCAACTGTTTGTCTCTCTCTCTCTCTCTCTCTCTCTCTCTCTCTCTCTCTCTCTCTCTCTCTCTCATGGTCATAGTTTTTCATATGTATTTATATCCATTGTAGGGATGCAAGGGTTACGTGTGATCAAAACGTACAACTATAGGTAGTTTTTCAACAAATTGTTAATATTTTATCTGTACTTTCTGACAACTGAATATGATATATTAGGTGGTAAGACTTAAGAGGGGGGAGGAGGATCAAGATCTCAATATTTGATATCGTTGCGAGGGATGTCATAACCTTAAAAATTGGTGACCAGGTAAGAGAATAAGTTTCTCACTTCTTTCTTGGTTACATGGTCTATATGATTTCAATTATTGCACTATGTTTACACTTTAATCATAAACCAATGACTACTATGGACCTGAATACAGTGTATACACTCTGGTATATATAATTAACATAAATTATATATACATCTGTCACATATCACAGTAACAGTGTATGTATTTCCATAACTAAAGACCATGATGTTCATAGTGTTATGTTGAACAGGTTTCTCGGTCTTGAATCATTGGAACCTCGGCTAAGAAATCTACCTGATTATGCTGTTGTTATTGATCGGCTACGGTTAGCATCAATGTAACTTATGAAATAAACCATTTACAAAAAAATGTTATTTCACTTATTTGTTACATTGGTTAAAATGGTGGCAGTGAATAAGCAAGAAGATGATCATTTTTTGGCCTAGAATATTATTATGTCAGCCTCGCTAAAGGCTATAATTTACAAATGGTTGTGGAGGCTACTGGTGGGACAAGTCACTTTAGACTTGATTGTGTGAAGACAGGCTGCATTCACTATTTGAATCACCAGTGTCCGAAGGAGCTGGTGTTGAAGAGTGTAAGAGTGCATGTCAGGCTTTTGGCTCGCCGGAGTATTGTTGCAACATGTTTCCATCAATAACAAAATGCAATCCGATGGCATACACAGAGCTGTTTAAATTGGCATGCCCAATATGGGTGGACAATCAGTGGGAAAACATACATTATGACCGGTTTCACCCAATATGCCATATCAGATATATCGACTACATAACACAGATTTTCAAATAGAAACGATTGAATATATTTTATGTGTCATTTTGTTTTAAAGCTTAATCTTAAGGGCATGTTTATATTTTAGCAAGTTCATAGAGAATTAGTGTTGAAGGCGTTAGAGACCTTCTTAGCACAGATGGTACCCTACTTAGACTCTTTATTGGTATGAACATGTTAGAGGTATTTATC
Source organism: Artemisia argyi (assembly GCA_030686995.1). Taxonomy (NCBI): domain Eukaryota; kingdom Viridiplantae; phylum Streptophyta; class Magnoliopsida; order Asterales; family Asteraceae; genus Artemisia; species Artemisia argyi. The sequence goes on along the minus strand of CM060691.1, from coordinate 117,620,139 downwards.
TTTTAATTACAAACGGTTTATTGGTATGAACATGTTAGAGGTATTTATCTTTTAATTACAAAAGGTTTATTGGTATGAACATGTTCGAAAGTTTACCAATGGCTTGCTGTAATCAGAAAGGGACAGTCGTAGATAAAGTCACATAAATCCATTTGACGGATTGGACCCATCTTATGGAACTTCTTGCCGTGTGTAAAAGTAGTATTATTGGAAAAAATGTTTGGGTTGGTAACAGGTAAAAAACGGGTACTTTCTAAGTTGACAAAAATGTCGGGTACTGTATGCTCGACGAGAGTACAACGCTGCTGAAAGACAAAGCGTTGACGGGGCAAAGCGCCATTGTTTTTATGTGAGTAGCTCGAGTCCTATATGCTGTACATATGTGACTCTTAATGCATGAACTATGTTAAAAGTAACTTCGATCTGCTGGAAAAAGCTATTCTTAATCCCTAAAATCGGTTTGGATATGCTTTTGTGTTTCATGGACGGTTTCAATTTTTATTTTGCTTATTACTTTTAATGATTTTGGGTAGCAGGAACCTTTTATGAACAACAAGACACTTTTCATTAGCAACAAAAGATTATCATCTATATCTGAGATTAAAGGTATGAGTTGTTTTAAATTATTTGGCAACCGGTTTTTTTTCAAGTTGTGTGTTAGGGTACGGTTGAAGTGGTGATGTGTAATCTGTTCGGGTGTTTGGGTCTTTTTTTATATTTGAGTGAAAGGGTGTTTTGGAGGTATCTAATAGCAGGATTAGAGGGGTCTAACGGACTGTTTTTATAGTTATAAAAAGTTATACGTACCAAATACACATTGTACATGTCTACTGGTACTTAGCATCCTTAATGGTTTTGATTAGTCAAGTGTGAATGGCTATTGGTAAAAAGTTATATTGATTTGTCAAGTGAATGACACGTTACTTTTCTTTATGATCATCTATAGTTTAAAAAGTTATATTAATTAATGTGATATTTTCATGTTTGTAACCAATAACCCATATCACTGACCCGACATAAACCGACTCGAATACCACCCGAACCCGATTACCCAATTCTTAATCGGGTCAAGTTGAGGGTCACTTTTAAAAAATTCAAAACCCGGTAACCCGACCCGATAACACCCCTACTTGGGATTACAAGGCAAGTGAGGCATTCTATAAACTTAGCAACACAAGTATCCAAATCCAGGCTTATGTGGGATCCACAATTCTCATATATTCATATGTTTTTGATAGCTTAACACAAACACTTCTTTTTCTTTTATGTTCCGGTGCTTTTTTCAGTAATAATCTAATTTTAAAAATAAAAAAAAATTAGTATGTTAAATTCACTTTGGTTGTAGCTAATTTACCGATTTGACGTGTTTACCCATATGTTCGAACTTTACACCTTTAAATTTTGGTTATCATTTTTCTTGCACAAACTGTTATATTGAAACTTCATTTATACCTGTGTGTTGATGCAGGTCGGGTACGGTCAATCCACAGTTTCTGTATTTACTTCATCTTGGCATCCAGGTAAAGATCGAATTCATAAAGAAACTCGCGATTGATTGTGTGTATGCAAGACAACTTACCATGGCTAACACTGCATTTTTCTTATGGGCAAACGGAGTTGTGATGTAAAATTCTTAAAGTTTTATCCCAAGTTATTACAAAGAACTTCATATATTTTAATTGTTCTATACATGTTAATATTCATTTATTTTCATTTAGTTTTTTTCGTTCTTAATGCATTCAATAAAAAATTAGATATGTTTATAGCTTATTTTTCGTTAACTTATTTTTATCAAGGAAATTCATAAGTCTAGCATAAAGAAAAAAATGCCAACAATATTTACAAGTCATGCATGCCTACAATTATTTACCACCCTTTCGCGGCGGGCTTTGAAAGCTAATTAATAAGCCTATTAGTGAGTGTTTCTTTACAACTTAGTTTTTAGGCCCAACTAAACCGATGTATTATTCATTATCCCAAATAATATTAGTATGTTGCTGAGCAATTTAAAAGAGGTTTAGGTGATTTGCATCACTTTGGAGTTTATAGATATCGGGTGTTTTGTGCCCATCATGACCAGGATGGCAATATAACGTCAAATGAGGAAATTGATAAAATTATAGCCAGCGGGAAGGTTGAAAAGTGAAGGTAATAAACTTTAAGCATTATGCGCTTTTATGTAGTTACATGCATTAGTTCTTCCACAAAACACCATTTTTTTTCCAAGAAGGTTGGGTTTTTTATAGATTAGGAACTGGTGACATGGTTATGGATGAAGTTATCTTAAGCTTTAGTGTGGTAATTGAGTGAACGTGTTTGTTAGGATAACGTGTATTCATATAGGAGCGTATATGGAGTTTTAAGAGGGCAAGTGACACATTGGTTTTAATGTTTCAATCGATAATTAGTTTGGGAAGTGTTCATTAGGCGTGGGATTATGTGCGCTCACCTTATTCAACTTCTTGAATCACACGGCTAAAATCAAAGGCCTGATGCAGTGTACAAACTACAAAGGTATAGTTCTAACTTCTAAGAGACTTTGTTGTTCATTTACTAACTACCACTTATTTGTGAAACTTCAAACTTTGAGTTCATATATTTAAGTTTAGTATAACTATATGAAGTTTTTCATTTAAAGATGCTGGAAATGGGATGGATCTAGCAACAACGTGTCGTTGTTTGAGTTTTGGTTTCTTAGATAAGAGTTCGGTAACCATAATTGGAAAGTGTATGCACCTGAAAGACCAAATAAAGACCTGAAGGCCCATGGGTGTTTGTTTGTCTCTTGCCTTCATTTAACCGTCCAAGGCATGACCGTGCTGAAACCATTCGATGAGCCCTCCACCTTGGTGTTAATGTGAACATGATCACAAGTGACCAACTAGCCATCGGCAAAGAGACGGGCAGTAGGCTTGGAATGAGAAAAAATATGTATTTGTCTTCTCCCTCCTTGGCCAACACAAAGATGCAGTTAATTGGGGAGCTAATTTAGAAAGTTGATGGCTTTGCTACTAGGACTGCAAGACCTGAACACAAGGTAAAAACATTTCACTGCTTTAACTGATTAATTGCTATATATTAATTATTATCTAGATTATCATATTATTGTGTTTTAAAGAGTATTTAAGGGTTCCTTGATCATGATCCATTCAATACAACATAATTCGATTTCATTACAAGAAGTGGACAAAGGAATATTTACGAGTTAACTAAGCGGTTGTGTATTAAAAAGTAGCCTATCTGACCACAAATCTTTACGCCATTTTACCCAAGTTTAACATGTTCATTCATTAAGTTTGTCACCTATGTCTTAGTCATATATCCTATATTGACATATAGTTCTTTTTTTGTATTTTTGATTAACCTGAACTTTTGTGACAATCCCCCTATTACACTATTGTATTTTATAATGTTTTACTGGTGAAAAAAGAACATAAATCATTTTTTAAGTTCATAGATTAATCACATAGTCCTTATGGTTTAATACCTAACTATATGAAACTAAGAAATTTATAACTCAACTTTAGCTTGACTTTATGGAAACCACTAAGGACACAATCAGAGTTAAATTCCTTTTTCATATTTATAAAGAGTCTCCAAGCCACGTCTTAGTCTTATGTGAATGTCTACATAAACAAAATGAGAAGGAGAAGAAGAGTATGACGCGCTTGTTGTGTAAACAAATCCTCCTAGGGACTGTGAAGTCTTTTCACAGTATACTCAATTCATTTCACATTGGTGTGGGAATTTCACTATAATCAAGAGAAAGCTTTGGCTTATTTTGAAGACTTAGGTTCGACTGATAGGTACTTTTCTTAAGTAGTTTTTAAGTGTTTTGGTAAAAATGTTTACTTGCTTATTTTAGAGTGAATAAGCGCATAACATAAGCGAATTGATACATGAAAATGCAAAGAAATCTTCATGTAAATAACTAAATAATCAATTAGCATCCAGACACTAATAATTTGTGATAAAAACGCTGATAGAGTGAACCGTGTACATCGTTGTGTTTTGTGATTGTAATCTTATTTTCTACGATATACTAAGTTATGATTAATTTCAGGGTACAAGATTTGTATATGATGCGATGTTGAATCTGTTATAGTAAGACATGAAACATATATAAAAAAGAGTTCAAATCAATTTAGAGACAAAGTGTGGGATGTGGCGATTTACTAATGGCAGAATTCGACTGAATTAGGCCAAACAAATATCTTGAAATCAGTATCTAATTTCTAAGCCCTCAGCCTCAAGACCAGCATCTTAGGTATCTAACGTTATATTAATACTTAAAAGACTAAATTTAGCTTTTTGGAGAAAATATATCAAGATGGGCGCGTCAAGCAGGTTGGGTCATAGAACAAAACGAGTTTGGAATGATCCCTAACGAAGTCTATATACATTTTGTACGGATTTAGAGGTGCAACCATTTTACTTCCTGTGAGCACTGTTACACGACAACTCATTCATCTCCCTGGTGTCCAGGTCAAAAAGAGCAACCGGAGCATTGTTCCAGAGGTCAATAGTCCAGAATTATCCCATGCATATGGAGACAAGTTCATCTCCAAATCACTAATAACGAAAGTGGCTCACATTTAGAAGCGTGATGATACAGTTGCCACAAATCGTGGTGACATCTATACAACTGAGGGGTTCGTTTATCATCCTTTTCACATTGTCTATTGGGTTAATTGTAGAATATACTATGCATGCAAAAGATATAATTATGCACTTAGTTTTATAATTGTAAATACATAAGTCTCATTGGTATAGTTAAAATAGAAATCAAACAGAATAGATTATTGCTTAAAGTTTTGGTTCTCAAGAGTAGCGAGAGCACGGGTGAGGGAGAGGCAAGAGTTGAATGTCAATGTGCCAGCAACAAACACATTCGGTTGATGGAGTTTTCGGAAACAAAAGTAGATGGCTAATTCATAAGAAAGTTAACAATTTCTTATTGTATTATCTTAATTTTTTTTTAAACAAATATATGCTAGCATAATTTTCATGATTCTATAACTTGTGACTGTCATGGGTCATTTCGACTTGGAAGAGTCACTGAATGACGCAAGTTATGGTCTGAGACAAGGTCATTTAGAAGTCAGAGCCCGAGTCACTTTGTTTTAAGAGTAATTTAATCAACTTGTGAGGATTGATTCATGGCAGGTAAAATATGCCAACAATATTTATAAGGATGGGCGGCCAACAATATTTTCGAAGCCCACCCGATGGGCGGGCATGACTTATAAAGTTCCTTGTAAGGTTTTAGCTAAGTAGGGCTTGTTTGTTTATGCGTTAAGTATGAAAATTAGATGGCCATTATTAATTATTCAACAATTTGACGAAAAACAATTTTCAATGTATTTATTTAATTCACTTTTGAAACATTTGCATATTGTTTGTCATGATCAATGTAGTCCAAGTTTATATGTTCTTATAGGATCAAAATAATATTTGCTCATTATATGTTTATTTCCATAAAATTTAAAATATACATACTCTGATTTGTTTAATAATGTCAACCCTAATACTACATCGGAGTTGTGAAACAACAACAAAAGAATAATGTGAATTAAACATTAAACAAATAACATAGTATTATAGGTTTGAAACATCAAAAGTAACTAAGAAATGGATATAAAAGTGGCGCACAATAACATAAAAACAATTTTGTAGGTTTTCAAAGTGTATGTGAATGGACTCACAGTTGCATGTCATTCCCTATGGTATCCCTCTCCATAAGATCCTGCAACAAAGAGAAGATATATATCAAGTGAATTTATTTTTGTATATTATAATTGATTATAAGAAAGTGGAATATAACAGTAAAAATGTCACCATGCTTTTGATACTGGTTAGATTATGTGATTTTCGGAATTCATGACCCAATATGGTGGCTATATTCTAGTGTCAGTTTAGTTGATACCTTCACATAAGAAATAAAAAAACACTGATGTCATATTACTCCATTCCCACCACAAACAAAAGAACCCTTAATCGCTTTCATTTTTAGTCAGTGGCGGCGATTACTATGTGCAAGTGGTGCAACCGCACCGGGCTCCCCTTTGTAAGGGGCCCCTAATTTAGTATACATCCATTAATATTTATAGTTTTATATATAATCATTTTGAATTTTTAGTGTCTTTGTTAAATATATCAAAGTTGAATCGGGCCACATAAAAAAAATAGAAGACAAACTTTGGGCCACATACAAAAAGAGTGAAATACTTGGATTATGGGGGCCTCATTTGTGATTTCGCACCAGGCCCTGTTTATAGTACAACTTGTAAAAACAATAATACTTATGATCAATAGATGTTTTGAATTTGTGTGTTTTGAAAATGCAAGACTCTCTTTGAAACAATAATCAAAAAAAAAAAAAAAAATCTTGAACTCAGCACAACAAAAGGCTCATTTTTTTTGCATCTTCTTGTCCCCTCATTTTCTGGGAAAGGTTTACTTTAGCCTAATTAATCATTGGATGAACACAGTCATAGAGATAACTGGAATTAAGAAAAGTACCTAGTAAACAGATTTGCAACATCCTCACATACACGTGAGTTGTAGAACCAAATGCCATTAACTTCTTGAACAGGATTTCGGTATAACAAATATGGAGCTTGAAGTTCAAACTCAAAATCTCCCAACAGATTCTCCACAATATTTTCTGTTTATAGAAGATATGTCATATATCAAACCAAACTCTCATATGAATGAAATAATATAAAATGCAGCATCGAAATAAACTAAAGAAAGCGTACCTGTATTTCGCCGATTCATTACTATAAATTGAAACCTTGGCTGGGCATTCCTGCAATTAAAACAACAAATATGAGCACTGAGATAGTTTTAACAATATCAGCATTAAGTATTACCTCTTAACGACAAATAGAGATCCTTCAACATCCTTGTGACTCTGAAAGAATGGGTAAATTAAATGTATGTCAGATTCTTTCGGGTTTATAACGTGTTTTTGCATGTTAACATCCTTGAACAACAATTATATACGAGCTAGAACATCACAAAATGGAGAATTTATGACATTGATTCAAAATCAACACCAACACTAACATTAGATACATATATTTTGCCACGATATAGATACATAACACACACATCATGCATGAACACACAAAACAGATGGTTTTCACATCTACAAAGTTATAATATTTAGAATTTCATATTTTAGTAACCAGCTGCACGAAAAACTGATGGTATGTATATAAGAAGCCTGAACTCCATAGCAAACATTTAATCAACACAGCAATATAATTAGGCATATGGACATATAGTTACTGTCAATAGAATCTTTGAATCTAAAATTCAAAGAAAGATTATAAGGGTCGAAGCAAGACTTCCAGATTCTCTTCTACTACTAATGTAATGTCTATTGATTGGGTCTTGAATTACATTGGTAAACTATGTAGTACATAATAATTCAATTAATATATTGGTTAAAGGTCAAATATCATTACAGCAGATGGTCTTCAAAACTGTGTAAACATGCAGATGTAAAGATACGTTTAACAAATCTTTTTGAGCATTACTCATGTATGATACATATTTGGCTAATTGTTGCAAAGAAACTATTTTGAGCACCAGACTGATATGATAAAATATTTCATATCTTTGATACATCTTTAAGGTTTTTCATTAAAATTTGTACTATGTTCATCTTCCGTAGACACTAATGGGTCAATCTGCTTTTCGCTTTGAAACACTTTTAGTATAATCACAAGTCGGCATGGGTGAGTTCTAGAACATCTTCTGCTCTTTATGATTTCTTTACTGGAATTTGTTTCCTTGTCTGCTTTCCCGCCATAGAACCTTCGCAAACCTTCTCTGATGACTCGATGATAGGAAGATTGCTCACCATGTGCTTGTCATTAAGCAAGGTCTTAACTTCCCACGCGTTGCAATGGGACTACAACATTTTTGTACAATTAAAACATAAATTATAAAAACTCAATATGCATTTGAAGTCTAGCTTTTAGGAATAAATATAATTTATAGGGTGAAAGTTTAAAGATTTTATTGATATTAAGGGGAAATAAAGATATACTGAATAAACATAAGTAGTGAGTGCTTATTTGCAATTATTGAATTGCAGTACTAAAAAAAGTTGAACAACATAAGATAGTGTGATCGACTGCATTTCACATCACAGATAATATTGGGCCCCACATTAAAATGAGTTGATCAAATGATCTAAAAATACCTCATGATTTGGATTTGTAGGCTGGAACGTGAGAGTAAAGGTGTTGAACGAAGCTCCTGAAAAGCCACTTCCCAAAGCCTTAACATACGCTTCCTGAAATTATGTTATTAATTATAGACAAAAAATCTGAAAGAGTATATAAATATATTTGTTTGTTTCATATACACTTTCAAAGATAGCCACTCAGAATGAAACCTTCAGTGTCCATAGTTTAATGAACTCCCGTTGCTGAACTTCAGGGTCAGAAATTGCTCATAACAGTAGGAAGGGATTGAGGCAATATCCTAGCAGTGGGGAGCTGCGGGTAGCCACTTGGACCACCAGAACCCATGTTAGGGGGAGAATGTTGCTGGGATTTTCAAGGTGAGCCATACTGAGAAATTGAGAAACAGCTAAAGCATGAATACCACTGTAGCGCCAGGCCTTTTCCTCATTCAGTCTTTTGATAGGTTTCTCCTCAAAAGGAAGATTGGTGCCCTGGATAAAAATATCACCTCAACAACCATACATATCTTTCAAACTAATGTAGAGATCATGAGGACAATATTTGTGAATGTGAAAACCGTGATGTTATACAAATTTAATAAGGGTTCTAATTTTACTAAAAAGAGAATATTTTACCTCAGAACAATGAAGTCTGAAGTCAAGGTCGTAAGAAGTCCATAAAAGGATCACCCCGTGTAAGAAATCAAGAATCTTGAATCCCAAACGCAACGGAATGGATTGAAAGGGTTAAAATAGTAAGAAGCCCGATCACTTTAATTATGCCAAGTTCCATTGGTGCAAGATCTTAAGGCTGGTCAAGTTCCCTAATCACTTTCACATCTTAGATGTGCATTTCCAGATATATGTTCTTTGTATAAATGCATCAACTACACAGGACCTAGGAGCATCAAGTATTATTTTTTTAAAACAATTAATGGGATTGGTATATCTTCAAATACTATCTATGGATACGCTGCTCGAGGTAAGAATTCAATGGAATTGTATCTGCGAATTTGAAAACCGTGCGGTTATACAAATTTAAGTACCTGCTTGTCTCAATAAGCTGGAAATTAAGTAATCCAAGACACACCTAAGTCCACAGATGGTTCCACCTGCGTTGTTTAATGAAAAAAGGGCGGTTCATGTTAAAACTTTGATGGATGATCAAAAACATTTTCATGGAGTAAACCAATACAAATAGCTGATTTTTTTTATTCAAAGTTTTGATTATATAAATAAGCCAAACGACCCACTTTCAATGCATACACCTCTAAAACAAAAGAATAAAGACAGTTTACCTATGAGAGCAGTTGTTGCATGTAGTTAAAGCAGTAGCGCGAGCTGCACGATGGTAGGCACATGCCCACCCCTACCATATCCTATGTACCTAAAAAATTCTCTAAATGTCTGCAACAGTAGAGCACCATTACATATGGCTACATGAGCATGGCTAAAAAGAAGACAACAAAACCAAATACCAAGATAATCTTGAATAGATGATCTCACCTCTGCATCTAGTTTCATCTGTTCAGAGAATCTAGTCCATCCAAAATTTGATTGACGATCAAGAGCATTGGATGATAACGAATAAAAAAAAATTGTCCTTACTGTAAACAGGCTGTTGATTGCAAGACAATTAATAAAACATATCATAGACAATAATGGTCAAATAGGTAAAGTATATATGAAAATTATCTGGAAAAAGAAAAGTAGCAACTTTTATATTGCGACTATATGCAATTTTTCATTGTTATTCTCACCTTGACATCATCTTTGGGTAAATTGGAATCATTTTCCTCTTTAGGTTCGTCCTCATCAGTAGCATTTTCAGATTTTTCCTTTGAACTTTACATGTTACTTTTTCCTAAGGTACCACATTATGTGATTAATCCACTTTTAGTCTTTAAAGGGTAAAGGCCGAGAGACCAAATAGGTAAGTAAACATCGTTTTAAAGACCAAATTCGTAATTAGTATTGTAGAGGGGCCAGGACCAGGTTCCATATTTTTGAGCAAATGACAGGGACCTTTATGCTATTTACTCATGGAAAGACCAAAGGGACCTATTTTTCTCTGAAATTATTTGATGTTTGAACCTATTTCCCAACCTGCCACACCCATCCTTGTGGTTAAAGAGGGATACTGACTTCAGATTTTGGATATCTGACCATCATTTTGTTTGTGGTTGGGTCTCTATACGTTTAGACATCGCTAATTTTTTGAATACATCCTATATAATCTGGTAATGCAATTCATAGTTTTCAAAATATGCTTGGTTTATAGATCATAACCATCAGTTTAGAATACCTGTTATAATTGAATCCCGTGCATCTGTTCTGGGTCCTAGCTCGTTGAACGCATAGCTGAAAACCCCCTTAACCCATCCATCAACATATTGGTTGCTTGATATGTGATCAATTGAGAAAGATCCAATACTCAAGAAATCTTAATATGGATTGCTGTTTGATTTGGTTTAAAGAATAAAAGAAAATCAATTGAAAGCTCAAAATTTAAAATAGTGTAAGTCTAACCTTGTTTCATGTTAACCAAATCCTCTTGGTTTGGTTCAAGCATGTAAAGATTTTCTTTCATCCCACACTTTAATTGATGAGGCTCTTATTTTTTTAGGTGGTTGTCACTTATAAAATCATGTAAATTCACCTATACATAACCTTAAGAGAGAACCAATATGAACTCTTAATATAATCTTAATAGATAAACTTAAGATATCATACCAGGGTAAATATAGTATGACTTCGACCGCTAAGTAAGTTTAAGTTATTTGATCCAACATAGCGATGTGCTGCAACCATAGCAAGAGTATATTATAAAGAAAACTAATAGCTTAAGTGCAAAAAAGATATTGTTAAATAAGTAGCCGCATAAAAGACATTAAACACAAAATTTACAAATACAAAACACAATAATATCATCTTACATTCACTTGCTGAAAACACCCATATTTTTAAGAATCACATGTCGAAACACCCATATTTCTGCTGTCTAAACATTTATGTTCCTGCTTCATCATAAATGGCGATTTCATACCAGCATAAATAGTTTGAAAGAAGATGAAGTAGCATATTTCATACCAGCTTAGTACCATAGACATCAACCACCTTGCACCCAGAAATTAAAAATGGCAATGTGTAATCTTTGTGAACCTGTTCAACCATGGAAAACCAATGTTATCTACCTAAAATATACCAAGATAAAACAGGTAACATAAAAATATTCCATGACACTCACGATTTTAATCTCGTCGATCATACTTGATTCATCGATAAAAAGAGAGAGACCGAATATTAAAACCCCATCCGCAGAAACTTGGTTTATGATTAAAGTGTAAATAGAGTGCAATATAGGAAATCAAGTATTAATATTACATACTGTCAAAAGTGAAACTCAGCCTATGTTATGAATAATATATGCAACCAAAAGAGACTATTTACCCCTTCGCCTCGGTCACATCTTTGCTATTCCTTGATTATTTTTTTTTGCCATAGACTAAATATGGGCATCGCACCGATACCTAGACTCGATAATAGCAACATGAAGCTTGGAAAAACTATTATATTTCCAGCAAGACTAAAATATATAAACTTATTAGAGTGGTAAAAGCAAATAACTTGGCATAAAATAAATTTGCAATTTATAAGAAATAGGATTTTACTTGAAGATGTCGTGGCCAGAAGCAAGTTCTTACGAATGACATTCCCGACTGTTTGTTCAATTTTGAACTACTTATGAGCCTTCATATGGAATACAGTTGAGCATGTATTTAATACCATTACAAATAGAGGTCTTAGTGTATACCCTTAGCCAAATCAGTGCATACCATGCAGACCATCCATTCCTGTATAATCGACAGCAAATTAAAATTTGCGGTCAAAGCCATGAGTAAAGCTTATTAATTTTTTAAACATACAATATAAGAATCAAATAAATATGATTACTGGATTTAGCACCAACAACTACTGTCACCAATAGCTTATACGCTCTAACATGTTACATTGCTTATAAGGTCAACAGCTTGGTGGACACTGCCAACATACTGTGGCCAACTTACGTAATTCATTAACTCTAAATTAAGCCATAACCTCTTAAGAAAAAGAAAAAAAAAACACAAACAAAGGCTGTTGTCAAATCAACACAGCAAAATAATAAACTCAAACAAATGCCCTTGTTGTGTTGTGGGTCGAGGTCTGAATCCAAGACAACAGTAACATAAAAATTTATACAACAATACATCATAAATTCTTAATAGGCAACATACCTCTTGAATTCTGTCAACCAACTTTCTTTCCTGACTGCTTTCCTGCAAACAAATAATCCACACATACACAACAGTAATATATTAGATTTATAGATCAAACAAACAAATTTTTATATATGGATTCAATTTACCTGAATTCATTCTTGTTTTCTTCTTTTCCTCTTCTTGCTTTTTGGATGTATTAGCTTCCTTTGCTTTTGAAAGCGTTTGTGAAGATCGTTGGGGTTGCATGTTTTTGGTGTTCTGAGACTTTTTCTGTTATTCGACTTTTGCAAACTTTTTCTGTTATTTGACTTTTGCAATATAATGTAGTGAATAAATTATGTTGTATATATAGTGTCAGATTTTGTAAAACCTAAAAAATATTGTAAAGATAACAGTGAATCTATACCAAACTTATCTTAAATTTTTTTTAGGAAAATCTCAACATAACAGGAATCGTTTTTTATTTTATTTTTTTCCCTTTTGTATACACATACACGATTTTTTAAATGATAATTATAATTTATATTACTTAAATTATCTTTATATATTTTGACTTGTAAAACAAATAACAAAAGTTTTATTGCTCCATTGGTAAACATGCATCATTGTGTTTGCTACAATCCTATGTTCGAACCTCACTAACACAACTTTTTAATTGCAATATTAAAAATTTAAAACTTTCTAATAATAGGCACACGCCTAATATTAAAATTTTATACACTATATAAAATTCCGAAATTAATTTAATAATTGCAACATAAATAAATTTTGAAAAACTTGCTTACATAACCTTAATGTGATGACATGGCAGAAATTGAATTACTGGGCAATGAGGTGGCATTTCATTCAAATGCCTCCTGTTATATATAATGTAGATATATATATATATATATATATATATATATATATATATATATATATATATATATATATATATATATATATATATATATATATATATATATATATATGATGGAGTTGAGTTATTTCAAAAGCCATACATTACTCACATACCAAGGGACAAATATGGACCATTGATTTACTTTTGATCAATGGTTGAGATCAAAACAGTTACTACTACTAAAATACACGGAGGGGCAATTAAGTAAAATCACACCCCCAACAAACACCACTAACGCATTTTCATTTCATCACAAATCACTCACCAAACACACACTACTCACGCATATTCAAACCGATCAAAATCAAACCCTAGAAAACACCAGATCTACCAAATCTCACCGGAAAAAATGGCGGAACGTGGCGGAGACGATATAGCACTGAAACAAAACACATCTCCGGAGAAAAAGAAGAACAAAAATACGGTTAAAAAATCGATTAAAGGTATACTTATACATTTCAAACAACAAATTTACTATCTCTTACTATCATATATGTTTTAAATATTGATGCGTACTATGTATAGAGAGTATACTGAAGATGTTATGAATTTACATTGATTATTGAATGTTTATGTAAGTTATTGTGATTCTGTGAAGAAATAAGTAACTAGAAATTAGGTTTTCAAAGTTAACATACTAAATAAGTGGATGTTGAAATAAAAATAAAAAACAGATTAGAAGCATTTATTCAAGGCGTCTTATGCGGCTAAGCCGTAGAAGAAGGAAAAGCCGAAGGCATCTTCTGCGGCTAAGCCGCAGAAGACGCCTTCGGCTATGCCAAAGGCGTTCGTTGCGGCTAAGCTGCAGAAGAAGGCATTGGCTGCGGCTAAGCCGCAGAAGAAGGAAATGCCGAAGGCAACTTCTGCGGCTAAGCCGCAGAAGACGCCTTCGGCTATGCCAAAGGTGTTGGCTGCGGCTAAGCCGCAGAAGACGCCTTCGGCTTAAATGAATAAACATTTGGCATAGACAAAGGCATAGGATGCGGAATATATGTAAATGCCTTTGGCATACACAAACACTACGACTTTGGAATAGAAAAAGCCGTAGGATGCTGCTTAGTCTGTATTTTATCACATATGATATATCAAAAATATTCACCTATAGATAGATTAAGTTGATATTGAATGCATTTTATCACATATGATATTGAAAAAAAACACTTATCTTAACTGCAGTGATAGCCTTTGGCTTTGCCGAAGGCTATCAATGCAGCTAAGCCTTCGGAAAAAAAAACTGATAATGTATGTTAATTGGTCTACTTGAACATAATTACTAAACATGCGTGTTTTAAAAATGTACATAAAGGTAAAGCAAATGATGAGGTGGAAAAAGTAATAACAACATTGCCGTTCTTAAAGTCATCCGCAAAAGAAAGACAAGTTGCAAAAGGTATATTTTAAATGCTTTATCATATATGATATTTCATATTTTTTTTTTCAAATAACATGCTTTATCACATATGATACTTGATTTTATTTGTATTTATTATTGGTTTATCACATGTGATAAAATTTTAATATTTTTTTGCAGTACATATAGAAGATGTAGAAGACATGGAAATAGAAAGGGGGGAAGATGATAACAACAAAAAGAATCCAGAGCCAAAAAAGAAGGAAATAAAAAAAGAACAACGAGAAGTTGTTCAAAGAGAAAAAAAGAGATATGTGAAGACAAAGTGTACGACAAGAGGGCGTGCACAGAAAACAAAAAAAGAAGCAGCAAAACCTGATACATCTTCTAAGAGATTGAAAAGGCAAAACACTAAAAAAACAAATGAAGAAGCAGAAAGTAGTCAAGAGCGTGAAGAGGAGGAGGAGGAAGGAAGCGAAACACAGGAGGAAGAGAAAAAGAGAACAAAAAAGAGTAAAATAGAAATTAAAGAAAAACAAGATGATACAGAGGAGGAGCACGAGGACGAGGAGGAGAAGGAACGCAAGGTTGTCAAGGCCAAAAAGGAAAAACCGAAAAAAGAAAAACAAAGAAAAGCAACCAAAAAGGTGATATACCCAACCTGCATTACAAGGTCATCACCGAAAGCCATGTTTGATGCCATGGCTGGTTTAACAGAAATAAGAAAGAAATGTCTGAGAGATATTGGTTTCGAAAGATACATAAACTTCCCGATAACTGAACTTCCAAGTGCTTTGATATACCACGTGGTTGATAAATTCCATCCACCAAGCATGGAATTGAGATTAGAGAAGGGCTCAATAAAGGTAACAAGACAAAAAATTAATGACATGCTTGGTGTGCCAATGGGAGCAAACAAATTGGAAGAGCTAGAAGAAAGAGATCATGACGATCCTTTCATCAAACAATGGGAAAAACAATACTCTCAAGTGAACAAAATCACACCAGCTGCAATATCAACGGAGATATCTAGCACATTCAATGCTGATTTCATCTTCACAATAAACTTCTTGACACTGTTTGCTAGCACGATGGGAACAGTTGATAATGGTGCAAAGGTGTTTAAGACAGTGTTAAAACATGTCAAAGAAAGTGATGAAATTTCGGATATTGACTGGTGTGGATACATAATGGATTGCTTACAAACAAGTAAGCAGAATTGGGAAAAGGTGAAGATAGGTGACTACTTTTATGGGCCAGCAACCTTCCTATGCGTAAGTTGTTCTACATGTTTCTATACATTTATCAAATGTGATTCAATACTATACAAATATTACAATCTAACACAAATATATTTTTTATATGAAAAAGCTGTTGTACTTGGACTCAACAAACTTCCCAGCATTTAAAGTTATGCGTCATCGTCCAGCACTGAGAAGTTGGAACACGCAAGCAATGAGGAAGAGGATTGGGATGGAAATGAAGGAAGAATGTCTGGGGAAGCTTGATCATCACGAAGAATTTGATCCAGACGAAGAGCAAACAGGTCTGAATTTATACAAGGGAAATGATGTGTACGATGAACCATTGCCACCAAAGAGACCAGAAACCATAGAGGTTAATTTTACCTTCTATTTTGATTGCTATATAAATTGATTGTGTTATAAATTGCAGCATAGCCTTCGGCTATAGCCGAAGGTTATGCCTGCGGCTTAGCCACAGTCAATGCCTTTGGCTAAAGACGCCTTGAATAAATGCTTCTAATCTGATATGTTTTCACTATCACATATATGGAAAAAAAAAGTATCACATGTGATTTAACAAATGATTTGAAAAAACATGTGAATTATCATATATGATAAACCTATAAAAAATACAAAAGAAAATCAAGTATCATATATGATATAACAAATGATTTGAAAAAACATGTGAATTATTATATATGATAAACCTATAAAAAATACAAAAGAAAATCAAGTATCATATATGATATAACAAATGATTTGAAAAAACATGTGAATTATCATATATGATAAACCTATAAAAAATACAAAAGAAAATCAACTGATTTTAAATAAGATTTAAATGTTTTTGTAAAATAAAAAATATCACATATGATTTTAAATATAGATTAAAAAACTAATACATATTACTAATTTTACAGGAGTTCTATGAAAGAATAGAAGAGAAGTTTGAAATCATAATAAATGAAAGGAAAGAGCTAGCTGAGACGATGAGGGAGGGTATGATTAAGTTCAAAGGAGACAAGCAGTTGTTAGGCTTATGTAAAAGATACAAATCAATGTTCAAAGAGATAGACATTTATATTGATGAAGAAAAAGAAGAAAATAGTGAAGAAAGCAACAGTGATGACGGAGACACTGATGATGATAGAAGTGATCATGGAAGTGATCATGGAAGTGATGATGACGATGAGAAGGATAAGATAAATCTAAAGATAGAAAAGAAGAAAATGTCAGTGATAATACAGATGAAAGTGTGAGTGAATAAGAGAATGGAAGTGACGAAGAGAATGAAAGTGAAGAAGAGAGTGGGATTGAAAATGAAGAACGTGAGAAGAAAAATACAATGCAAAAGGAAGAAAAGAGTGAAGAAGAGAGTGGCAGTGAAGAAGAGAGTGAGACTGAAGATGAAAAGAAAACAGGTGTTGAACAAGAAAAAAAAGAGGAAAAAGAACATAGGGAAGAAGAGGATAAGATGGAAACAGAATTGGAGACGGAAAAACAAATTCCAGTTGAGAAGGAAACAGAAGTGGAAAAGGAGAAAGAAAAACCAGTTGAGAAGTTAAAGGGAAGTCCAATTGATTCTTTTGAGACACTAAAAAAATAGGGCATCAATCAAGAGAATCCAAACAAGATTTTTGAAAAAGAACAACCATCATCTATGATAGGAACAGATGAACTAGATGCCTATTTCGCTGTGGATGATAATTATGAAGCCTTTATGAGTCAAGCAAAAGAAAATTTAGAAAAGATTAATCAATCACAACAGAAATCAACAAAAACCACAGCAAGAAAATCCACCTCACCACAACAAAAAATGACAACAAGAAGAATGAAATCAATTTCACCACCAACTTTCAGTCTTGGTATAAGCCCAGTTAGCAACAAACCTGCAGTTCAAACTGACACGGTAGCAAAAGAAAAAACACCAATGATTGAAAAAGCGGCTGCAATTGAAACACCAAAGATTCCAAAAAGGACGAGAAATCAAGTTAATGAAGAAGCTAAAGAGGAAGAAGAGTGACTTGAAAAAAGAGCAAAAAAGCCTTCAAGATATCTGGTTTCACCATACATGAACAAGAAAACTGTCATAAATACACCATCTCAGCTAGATGAAATGATGGTAACCAATTCTCTATTCTCTATGCAAGGAAATCCATAGTAAGTATGCTTTAAACTATTAAAGAATCAAATGAATAAAAAGTGTGAAATTGTGCTAAAAATATATCTAACTATGCTTTTATCTATTTGTGTAGCGAATTTATATTTCAAACAGAATGGGCATGGGGCGCAACAACACTCAGAGACAACATGCAAACACTAGCACCACATTTAAAAGTGGACTCTAGTGTAATCGACAGCTTTGCTTGTGTTTTAAGCTATGAAGAAACAATCAACAACAGAGGAGAAAAGATCAAACAGTATTTTCACACGGGAATACTTGTAAGTTACCTAAAAAATTAGAACTTAATTGCTAAAATCTTAAATTTGTTTCTTTAACATATGTTGATTTATAAAAACAGACAACACAAATAGTGCAAGCAAAAAAGGAAGATGAAAAGAAGCAGTATGAAGAGTTTTGTGCAAACTTGACAACCGTGTTTAAAGGCAATCCAGAAGAAAAATCAATGGATAATGTGGAATTGGTAAAAAAATAATTTGACTTATTATGAAAAAAATTTTTCTTGTATTAAAATGAATCTGATTTTTCTTACTCTATTTATACAGGCATTCTTTCCAATAATTGCACATGAACACTTTTATCTGGTTGTTTTCAATCTAGTCAAAGGTACTTCTGTCATCATTGACAACTCCAACTCAGGGGCGACTTACGAATCAAAATACTCGAAAGAATGTGACATTCTGGTAAGTAATTAGAGATTATGCTCAAATAACGACGCGTACTGATTTATTATTGTGTTTTCACTATCACATATATGGGAAAAAAAGTATCACATGTGATTTAACAAATGATTTGAAAAAACATGTGAATTATCATATATGATAAACCTATAAAAAATACAAAAGAAAATCAAGTATCATATATGATATAACAAACGATTTGAAAAAACATGTAAATTATCATATATGATAAACCTATAAAAAAATACAAAAGAAAATCAAGTATCATATATGATATAAAAAAATAAAAACAATGTGATGTTCTGGTAAGTGATTAGATATTATAAATTTACATTGAAGGGTCTTATTCAGCTAAGCCTTCGGCTTAGCTGTAGCCGAAGGCGTCTTCTGCGGCAAAGCCGTAGAAAACGCCTTCGGCATATGAGATAATGAATTGTCTTTGTTAAAATGAATTTTCTATTTTGTGTAGAAAAAACTGTTTTCAAGATATCTGGAATCCCACAAGCATAAAAAAGCATCTGACATAGCGAAAAAAAAGACAACAGTGATGAAGCTAAAGTGGGGAACAACACAGAATTTCATTGATTATAGTATTTTCGTAATGATGCATATGGAGCACTATGGTGGAGAAACTTTGAAGAACTGGAACTTTGAATTTCCAAAAGAAGGAAAAGCTCAGGAGTTGGAGATAATAAGAATGAGAATCAAGTATGCAGCCAAGATGTTAACGCATGAACTGAACAATCACCGAGAAATGATAAATAAAGAAGCACTTGAGTTTGCAAAGAAACACACAAACAAGGAAGAGTTGCAGAAGTTGATAAGAGAAGAGATTGGAAAGAAGAAGGAAGAGCAGGCAAAGGAGCATGTTACAAGTGCAAAATGATGGAAAAGGTTAGCAGTTAGTGGTGGAAAATTCAGAAGTAGGACTAACAACACAAGAATAGAAGGACGGGGGTGTACAGCATCTTTTTGGGGCCACTAATGCAGATTAAGATCTAATTTCTTTAGACATTATTATGTAATATCGTATGGCATTTAATATGGCTTAAACATGTTAAAACAATGTCTTATTTCGTATGTCGTATGCTAGAATATCACAAGACAGTTTAAATTTCCAGGTAGGATAATGGTTTAACTTTCTAAGTACTACGTTGCCATCATTTGTCAAGAAATGAAAATGGCGAAACATTTCTGGATGTGATTTTGAATGTCCTGTTTAAGTTTTTATTGCACAATTTGATAAATCAATTCTAATGGCTGTTGTTTATCGATAATCAACTCTTGTTTTATAACACACTGCAAAAAAAAAGTATCATACATAAATATCATATATGATAATACACTTAAAAAATTTGCTTTAGAATTTTGTCATATGTGATAAATAAAATGAAAGAAACAAAAACACTTGAACACAATCATAATATACTCTTCTTTATAAGTTATCACATATGATAAATCAAAATGGAAAAAACCAAGTGTAAAATCATATATGATATCGGAGAATTATCATATATGATAACACACCTAAAAAAATTACTTCTGGATTATCATATGTGATAACTCAAATGAAAGTATCCAAAACTCTAGAAAACAATCAGCAACAATCTGTTTCATATAAAAATTCAGTAATAATCAAACAATCATGTCTAGGTTTGTTACTCAAATTTCTTCAACACAATCCGACAAAACAAATAATAATCAAAGAAATTAAAAAAAATATATATATATGTAGACAATTTATGTTGAAATTCATGCTTGATCCAAGACCTCTCCTCTTGTAACTTCTGATTGATCCAAATCCCCTTCCCTTGTAACTTCAACTTGATCCAACTCAGCCTCTTCTGCAAACTTTTTTGGGCACGTCCTCCTGTTGTGACCATCTGTCTCTCCACATAACGAACATGCATTCCTGTTCTTCGAATTCTTTTCAAGAGCTTGCTCTTTACCTCCTTTTATGTGCATCTTTTTACGGCCTTTAGGATTACCAAGAGCTGGATTGTTAATGATTTTTTCAGCTGGCTTCGGGACTCCAACAAGTTCCTCCAAATTGTCAACCTTGTTCTTAGAAGGAGGATTTGGGCAATCAGCCTCAACATCAATCTTTAGCAACCTCAACTTTTCAACAAAAGAAGACAAGCTCGCCTCATCTTTACTCAACATATGGATACAGTGATCAACAATGGAACTTGCCTCATTTGCATAATTCTCAACAATCTCATTCTTCTCACCATATCTGTTCCTTTTGTTCCTCAAAGCAGCAGGTATAAGGTTCTTTGTCCAACGCCTCAATATGTATTGACTTGGAATCACTTCAATATTGGCATTCTTAAACACACACAAAACATGCCAACTCGAAGAAAAAGCTGACAGGAACATACAACTGATCCATCCTCTTGGTTACGCAACACCTTAATGGACAAAAAAGAAAGAAGATAGTAAAAAATCATATATGATAAAACAACATAAATAAGGTAGTAAAAAATCATATATGATAAAAAAAAAATAAACAATATTTTTTAAGTAGCTAACATACCTTATATAATCCATCAACTCTATAAAACAGGTTAACTGGCTCTTCTTCTTCAGCTTTATCGTTATCCTTACCTTTATCCTTAACTCTCTTCCTAGCTTTCTCTCTCAACTTAGCTTTCTTCTTCTCCATTAGTGCATCAACAAATTTTGTTTCTCTAATAACAGAGACCTTAGATCCTTCAACCAAGCTTTTGGTTTCTATTTGACAATACCATGTGCCTGCAAAAATTTCTGCTTGAACCAGCTCGAACAGAGGACGAGTAAAAACCTTCGAAGCATGACGTTCAATCTTAAGATAGGTTCTAAACTTCGGAACAGAATCAATAGTCTTATGATCAAGCCTCTCTTGTATATGCCTCTGCTTTTCCATTGTCGTCTCAAAACAATTCATAAAATTCATAAGAGTGGAACCTTGATTCGTAAAATAAGAGAAAAAGGAGTTCTCACTCTCAGATCTAGACGTCGTCCTCATCAAACCACACAAGGGGGAATCAATAAAATAAGCAGGAATCCAACACGAACATATATTAAACATCTTTGTTAACCACTTATGATTCTGCAAACTAAACTCCTCCAATAACTTTGACCATCTATCCTCAAACTCCTCCGGACCGATATACATATTCCATACAATTTGATTAAACTTCTTTTTAAAGTCGGTATCATCATAGATTTTTGAACATATCTGTAAACAAAACAAATAACATCTGATTTAACAAATGATTTGAAAATAGATATGTGTTATCATATGTGATAAACCAATAATAAATACAAATAAAATCAAGTATCACATATGATTTAACATATTATTTGAAAAAAAGTTCAAATTATCATATATGATAAATCAATAAGAAATACACAGAGAATCAAGTATCACATATGATAAACAAAAAGGCAGAAAAATACCTTTCCAGGGAGCTTTTGAGTAATATGCCACATGCAAAGTCTGTGTTTAGAACCCGCAAACTCAGCTTCAATGGCATTTCTCATAGCCCCATCCTGATCAGTAACAACAATATTTGGAGCCCTACCAAACGCCTTTATGAATGCTTTCGGCAACCAAATATACGAAGCTGTAGTTTCGTTCTTCAACAAGCCTGCTGCGACTGTTACACACCTCCGATGATTATCTATGGCTGTAAAGGGAACAAACACCATTTTGTACCTGGAAAAAAAAAAAAAAAAAAAAAAAAAAACTTAAAATAACAGATTAAATAGAAAATCATATAATCAAAATATCATACTAAACATACAAATACTTACTTGTTTGTTCTGTAAGTAGCATCAAACGAAACAACATCACAAAACTCTCTATAGTTGAACTTAGAAACTTCATCAGCCCAAAAAATAGCCGCAAGCTCAGCATTTTCGACCAAATAATCAAATGAAAAATCCGGCACATGCTTCTTCCTATTCTCCATCTTAGATATAAGCATCTGCGCATCACTATCACCTATATAGTAGTTCACACCCCTAAAAAAGTTCTTAAAATCAACAGTCGTTCCATGAACAAGCAAATAAGAACCCTTCAAACCAGTTAAGATGTGATGAGCTTTCGTTGCGCCTATATTTACGCTAGCAGCTTTAACAATGAACAATTGCTCAGCATACGTCAACTGCCTCTCAGTCTTTGACAAATGCTTATACTCTTCACGTTCAAGCTCGTGATTATGAATACTATCAAAGACATTCAACCTGTACTTAGAAGTACCAGGAATCAAATAAAAAATGACACGTGCTTTGCACCCTGTGATATGCAGGTTCGAACTTCTAACCTGCTTGTCACTATTCTCTAAGTCTAACGTGTCCACATGAATTCCCTTTGGACAACCTTCCCTATTACACACTAAATACTTTTGCTCCATAGTACCATTCCTCAACCTTTTCTGGCATGACTTCCTAACCACAAACCCTGCTTTAGCAGCATATTTCATATAAGCAGCAATGCACTCATCAATCGACTTATAAACTTTGCCCTTAACAAGTAACACATCCACAGGAACTTTCAGAATATAATAAACAGTTCCACCAGGAGTATCAAAATTAGAGTGAGTAGCAAATGATTCAAGAGTTTTCAAAGCATTCAAATCTGAAAAAAAAAAAAATAGTAAAACAAAAAATAAAAACAGAGGTTTACTAAAAATGAAATCACATACACATGTTATAATTATATCATATATGATATAACACATGCAAGACAAAAACATTGATATATCACATGTGCTATATCATATATGATATGACAAGCTTAAAACTACTTATTCAAAGCTGAGATTGATATATCACATATGATATATCATTTGATACAAAAACATTGATATATCACATGTCATATATCATATATGATATCCAAACTACAAATATAATCAGCTACTCATTCAAAGCTTAAAACTACTTATTCAGAGCTTATAACATCTTAATAACATATTCAGAGCCTATAACATCTAAATAACATAGCTTATTAACACTAACAAACGAATTATAGAAAAAATTAAAATAATCAAAAAACTTACTCTTAATTGCTACGGATTCATTACCGTGTTCATAAGCAACAATCTCCTCAGCATACTTAGCTGAAACATCATCACTAACAACAATCTCTTCAAAAGCAGTAGAAGAATCATTAACAGCGATCTCTTCAGAAGTAGTAGAAACAGAACTTTGAAGCGAATCCATAAAACCTGCATATAATATGAAAAAATAAGTAAGTTAGCTCATAATTCAGCTTATAGAAACAGATAGCTTATAATTCAGCTTTGAATTAAGCTTAAATAAAAATAAACGATAAAAAATTAGGGTTAGGTG
The DNA here is from genome assembly GCA_030686995.1 of Artemisia argyi. Taxonomy (NCBI): domain Eukaryota; kingdom Viridiplantae; phylum Streptophyta; class Magnoliopsida; order Asterales; family Asteraceae; genus Artemisia; species Artemisia argyi. Next base: position 117,595,979 of record CM060691.1, on the reverse strand, counting down.
ATGTACGGTATGAAGAATGAGATCAATTAATGAATTTAGAAGAAAAAATTAGGGTTTCTATGATGATCGCGATGAAGGAGATGGTTAGAGGAGCTGGTTACAAGAGGTAGTTAGATGAGAGAGAAGAAATAAACACACACTTTGTGTGTGTGAAAAAATGACGCATTAATTGAGAGATGAGAGTAAAAAATAGTATTTAAATAGTCCTAAAATACCCTTGTAGTGTAAATATTAACTCTAATATAAGCCATTAGATCAAAATGAATGAAAGGTGGGGATTGATCCTTTGATATGTAAAGAATGTTTAGTCCTCAAATGATCTTTGTTCGTATATGATGATGCACATAAGGTCTTTAATATTATGCCTAAGTGAAAATACGAGAAAAAAAAATGTGTAATATCAAGAAGCAAGAAAAACAATTAACTTGCTCTCATTTTGGAGCATTATGACTCGCTTGGAGAGATTAATTCCGTTGCTAGATAAAAAATTCCATTGCTAGATAAAAGTGTACACTCATGAAAAGTTTTACATATGTAGTTAAGTCTTTACTAAAGACGATGCCGTAAGGTGCAAAAAACGACGCTCCAAAAATTTCTTTTGTGTAGATGTAAATGAAGTAGGCGGAACACAAATTAAGATATATGTCACTGTAATGGTGTTTCGTGCAAATTTGTGTGGTAAAGCAAAACCAAACACAAAATTAGTGATCATGTGAAGGTGCAGGCGTAGGCTAAGGGATTATTTTTTATTTATTTATTTTTTTTTTTTATGGGAAGGATATATGCGTCCTACGTCTAATTTAGGGTTTTTTTTTGTTTTTTGTTTTTTTTTTTGTTTTTTTTTTGTTAATGAGTATTAATGAGGAGATAGTGGTGGTGGCACACATATAATATGTTTTTTTTTTTTTTTCTATTAAATGGTATATATGAGGAGAGGAAGCAAATAGTGGCCCTCCCTATTAAGACTCAGTAACAGAAAGAGGCTCACCCACTTAATTTAAAAAAAAAAAAAAAAAAAAAAAAAAAAAAAAAAAAAAAAGCCCTTAACCTCTTATTAGGGATGATGTATATTTTGTTGCCTTGGGGATATATATGAAGTAAAGGAAATATGTGAGCCTAAGCACAAAAAATATTATTATATATCATTCCCTCCCCATATAGGAAAAAGAAACACCCTCTTATTCAGTTTGAAAGTTTTATTTAGTTTAAGGTGCCTTTAGTCCCTTTGGTCCTTAAATGATTTCTTCAAGATATTTTTATACTTAGAGCACAAGGTAAGGTAATCTTGAGTTATCTTTTAACTCAGTGCAACATCAGCGCCACATCAGCTTTAACCTTTTCATCTTAACTCACAAAAAATTCCATGGTACAATAACTCAACTGTACCTCAATTATTTTCAAATTCAACCCCTAAACTTAAACAAATACTTCACTTATTTAAAACTATAACATTCATTCTTAAAATATATTACAATACAGATTTAAAAAACCAATGTTACAACGAAAAAAATATGAAATAAAAAAAATTAAAAAATAAAAAGAAAAAAAAAATGTTACAACACAACACAATTATTCCTTCTTGACGCTTTGGCAACCCATATTTTTTGATGATTCGGTCCTTTCCATATTGATCAAATGCACATAGCTTGGATCCTTGCCGGTAGTGTCAAGCAACAAAAATTCAAACTCATTCAACCTCATTAGTATTTATTCTTTTTCTGCTTGCGCCCGATACACCTTGGACACATCTTCAAGTTTTTGACGAAACTCTTGTTGCATAAACTCCCCGAAATTCATTGATGAAAAAGAAGATCCCCCGGTACTCGTGCCCCCGATGCTTGTCGTTGTCTCGGATTTTTGTTTCTTCGAAGCCCGCTTTATTTCCATGGGTCGTGGTTCTTCATCATGACCAAACAAAGCCTCGTTTGTTTGGCTTGGGACATCGCCAGTTAAATCAATCAGCTCCGGCACGTTCCATTTTTTATGTTTACGCAAAACATCCCAAGCCTAGTCGTTGTTAAACGGCGTGTTGTTGTTCTCGTCACAATACCTTTGGTGAGCCCGTCTGAGGATATCCACCTCACTTTCCCCACTTTTCTGGTCGCGTTATGCCCGTTTGAAAAAAGCGTTGAACTTATTGCAATGACGGTTCAACGTTTTTCACTTGCCTTGTAGCATATCCTTGTTGCGGGGTTGAAAAAAATTTCTATTGAACTCACTTTTACAAGATCAATGCTTCGAATATAGTACTTTTGTATCTTCCTTCTCGCTATTAAAATTGCTACACTTTTACAAGATCAATGCTTCGAATATGGTACTTTTGTATCTTCCTTCTCGCTATTAAAATTCAGAAATATAGGGTGTACTTGTAAGAAATTAATTCTTCATAACCAACGATCATGTGTCTATATGAGGCTACTTTGTTAATACTGTAATTGCTCACGTTGCTGGAACATAGGTGTGAGATTGTAAACCTGCAAAATAATCAAGGGTTGTCTCATTGTACTTTGACTTTTATCTGCGACAAACCACTCAAGGGTTGGCTAGTGGCAAAATGGCTTGTTACAATCATCATAAAATGTGAGAGTTCTCAAATTCAATTCCTTCTAGATGCAAATATCCAGGAAGTGGCCACGCCAACCTCCTGAAAAGGGAGGGCTTTACCCTGTTCGAGTCTGTGTCGTAGTGGATTTCAACCGCGTGGATTAATCGGCCAAATGGTCATAAACCATGCTTACCCAAAAAATTTGTAATTCACTTATGCATGACATATGTGGATTCGCCAGAAAAATCGTTGTATTTTCGCATAAGTAGATCAAAGTTATCGGTTCCGTTAAATAATGCATATAGTCGAGCACATTAGAATCACCAACCAAACATTATAGTGATAAGCCGTCCAAACAAACATAGATAGCACGTGTTAGGCTTCTGGGCAAGAGGTAAAGGGTTGTTTGTTGACTTGTCTTCGTATTAATGATCCAACCCCTATATAGATGATTTAAAAGTCTGCATACTTCATCTCAATATCCACATGTTTTTTGGACATATAAGGATCTTGAAAATCTCTTCGTTCCGATATGAAATATTTGATAGAGTTAACTACATTTTTGGTCCTCGTGGTTTACCGGGTATAACAGTTTTGGTCCAATAGTTTAAATTTTAACGGATCCAGTCCAAGATCCGACGACCCATAACACTTTTGATCCAATTTTTGTTGACCATAGATTTGACTAGTTAAAAAAATATGATATGACTAAAATACCCTCACCGTTAAGCACGGAATTTGCACCATTCGTCCCTGAGCAAATTGCCGTTAGTTCTGTTGCTTTAAAAACTTTTTTTTTCAATTTTTTTTTTAATTCGAAAAAAAATTTTAAAAATTTGAAAAAAAAAATTCAAAAAAATAATTTTGTTAAAAAAGGTTTCCAAAAAAATTTCAATTTTTTTTTTTCAATTTAAAAAAAAAAGTCGAAGAAAAATTTTAGAAAAAAAAATTGAAAAAAAATTAAAAAAAATATTTTTGCTAAAAAAAGGTTTCCAAAAAAATTTTAATTTTTTTTTTCAATTTAAAAAAAAATCGAAAAAAAAATTAGAAAAAAATTGAAAAAAAAAATATTTTCGCAAAAAAAGGTTTCCAAAAAAATTTCAAAGTTTTTTTTCAATTTAAAAAAAATCGAAAAAAAATTTTAGAAAAAAAATTCAAAAAAATATTTTCGCTTAACAAGGTTTCCAAAAAAATTTCAATTTTTTTTTCAATTTAAAGAAAATCGAAAAAAAAATTTAGAAAAAAGAATTCAAAAAAAAATTCAAAAATAGATTTTCGCTAAAAAAGGTTTCCAAAACGGACGAAAACATAAAAAAGCGGAAAAAATCATATGAAAACGTAAGAAAAGCGGATTAAAAACGTAATAAAAACCAACAAAAACGTATAAAAACGGATTAAAACGTATTAAAACGGACAAAAAAGTATGAAAACGTAAGAAAAACGGACGAAAACGAATAAAAACGAACGAAAACGTATGAAAACAGACAAAACCGAATGAAAACGTAAGAAAAACGGACAAAAATGGATTAAAACGTATTAAAACGGACAAAAACGTATGAAAACGTAAGAAAAACGGACGAAAACGTATAAAACGGACAAAACCGTATGAAAACGTAAGAAAAACGGATAAAAATGTATAAAGGACTAACGATGCAAATGATTGTTGGCTAAATGGACTAACGTTGCCACATGATAACTAACCTAACTGGCGGCCGTTAGCTCAGGGATGAATGGTGCAAATTTTGTGCGTAAATTCGAGGGTATTTTAGTCAGATCACATTTTTTTAAAACTATTGGACCAAAAGTGTTACAAGTAGTCGGATCTTGGACCGGATCCGTTACATTTTAAACTATTGGACCAAAACCGTTATACCCGGTAAATCACGAGGACCAAAAATGTAGTTAACTCTATTTGATATTATGAAAGTTGTATCTTTCACTATTATGCCTGCCTCTTGTAGTTGTTTCTGTCAATTGTGAGTTGAAGCTATGGTTCCATGTTACTCGATGTTCATCATACATCCCTTTCAAGTCTCTTATTAGCTTAGAACTTTAGATTAGTCATTATGATGCCACCTTTGGAATTTCTACTAAAAAAAACTTGTAGTCTTTGTAACAAGTGGTTGCTAAACAAGATACTATCTCCTTTAAAGTCCCTCCCTTATATATACTTTTTTTATTTATTTTATTTCATTAAAATTAAAACACACACACACAAAATCTCTTCTCTCTCTACATCCTCGCCGGAATCTTCATCATGTCCGGCAACAACAGCAGTTTCCAGCGGTCGCCGTCGCCGGAATACTTTCCGGCGTTTTTTTTTTCCTTGCCGATTCGATAGATCGGTTAACCCTTATCATTTGTGGAAACTTTGAGCCCTCGGCTCCCACCACAACACCACCTACGCCCGACGACCGCCACTGTCACCACCACCGAGACACCACAACCACCTCTCACCTTCATTCCTTCTCGATAAAACCCCTCACGCGCCTTAAATTTTTTTAGATATGTAGTTTTTTTTCGTAGATCTATTGTTTTTTTTTTCTTGATGTGTATATATTTTTTTCGTATATCTATACTTTATTTCATAGGTCTAGATCTATTCATTTTATTTATCAATATATATATATATATATATATATATATATATATATATATATATATATATATATATATGTTGTTTGGTAGACAATTTTTTTTTTTTTTTTTTTTTTTTTTTTTTTTTTTTTTTGATATGTGGTTCTTTTGTTGATCTAAAATTTTATAGGTCCATATTTTTTTTTATCTATATATTTTTTTGTAGATGCATACATTTTTTTAGATCTAACGTGTTTTATTTATTTATTTATTTATTTATTTATTTTGTAGTGATGCCACTTGCCGCCGCTTGCTGCTGCTGTAACGGCCAGTCTGACGCCGGGGAAGAAATTGTGGTCGCGTTGTGCTGCCGGAATTATGCTATTTCTTTTTATGATTTGTTATTAAGTTATATAAATTTTTTTTGTTTATTTTGTTATGTAAATTTTGTATTGGTTGGATATTAAAAAAAAAAAAAAAAAAAAAAAAAAAAAAAAAAAGAGTTTACTGTACAAACCACTGTAGCGTACAACATGCTACAGCAGCCCGGTTACTGTAGAAACCACTGTTTCCTACAACCCTTTGAAGCACGATATTGCACCCATCAACCTCCCCTCTTTTAGTACATATATATATATATATATATATATATATATATATATAAAATGTGAGTGCTTGGTATAATGTTTGCAGGTAGGAAACAAAACTTGTGCAATAGCTCAAGATTGCAACAAATAATGCTTCTGTTTGCTTTCGTGGTATGTGCTCTAAGGTTCATTTGCTTGAGTGATATAAACTAGCTAGTTTCTAGTTTAAATCGTTTAAATTCAACTTTTTATGTTTTCATTGCTCCGATATTGTTCGTTTTGTATACTAATTTCTAATTTCTCGCTGCTAAAAGTCTGAAGAATGTTGTGTACTAACTCCTTTGAAACTTTGATATTCTAATTAAAGCTATTGTGATTACTCTCTAGTTCTCTAGTTCTTCAGGATTCATAGTTTTATGCTACTATCTGATACGAACCAATTCGATATAGAGATAAAAGATAAATAATTTATATTGATGGGATAAACAGACCCCCTGATGGTTTATATTAATGAGATAAACCGACCCCCCCCCCCCCCCCCCCCCAATTGATTAACAAATCAATAATTCAGTTTCTTGAGGATCATAGTGTATTCCCAGAAGAGAAACATAAGTTGATTTGTGTACAACAAGCAAGTCAACTTCCACAAATAGGCCACAAAATCTTCTCGCCATTGGTAGCCCTAATTTAGAATATACCATAAGCTTTTTAGATCCTTTATACCCATAGAATTCCTTCCACAAATAAGCAGCCCACTATGAGGATCCTCATGCTCCTCAATATTCACCCTAGCATCACTATTACCATCTTCTAAACCTATGACATGAATGCCTTCTTTCACCTCGTTGCTAAAGAAACTTTGCCCACTATTTTCTTCAAAGCATTGGGTATTTTGAATCGGTTTTGAGGGTACGTTGGTTGTTAGTTGCTGAGGCATTTTAACAGGCGAGATGGGATTCCCAATAAAAGACTGAATTAGATTCTTTATCTCTTCAATCTTTTGATTTAGTTCTTTACGCCTCTGATCCTCTTTCACTCGGTAAGCTTTAATACCCATTTGTTCCCGATGTTGTTCTTCCCATTTGATTCGAGCACCATAAGAGGCTCATCCAAGTTATCGATTAACTTCTATCCTAAATCTTCTTTCATTGCCAAAATTGCTCCCATGAAATCAGCTTTCTCCACGGCTGCTGATGTAACCATAAGCTCCTCCAAAGTACCACCAACTTCACTAATTTTTCCAATTATCACAAGTTTGGTTGAATCCTTGACACAATGAATTTCTGCCATGCTGTTATTTTTGTTACTGTATCTCACCTTCATTAATTCCCGTCTCTTAGTGTTAAAACTATAGATCTGATTAGAAAACACAACCACAACACAAGATCTCACCCAGCCAACCACCCCTTGGTGAACTATTTTTATTACTCAGTAGAACAAGAAGACAAGTCCTCAACCGAGTGCTTGCCAAACAAATACAAAAGAAATTGATTGTCCCCTTCAGAAGGATCCAATCACTCACTACAATGTAATGAATACAATCAGCCTCACTATAAAACACTCTCAATACCAAACCTTTACTACCCAATTGATCAAGATGATCAAGAGATGAATACCAGAAATAAGACCACAAGACTTGAGAGAGAATACAATTGATGTGTGAGAAAATATGACTGAGTTACACGGCTAGGGTTAGATCTCTTAGCTTATATAGAGCTGATTTACACTTTAACCATTGTACAAACTTCAACCTGTCAAAACCACCTAAACATACAAACATTGACTAACTAAACCAAACATGAGCTTGTACAATTCAACATATTTCAACACCCCCTTTCAAGCTCATGGCTTGAACAAATCCACCAAACCAAGTTTATCACAGAATTGCTTATGTTAAGAAATACTCAACCCTTTTGTGAATATATCTGCAACATTATTAACAGAGGCAACTTTTAGAGTTTTAACAACTCCAGAAGCTACTTTCTCCCTAACAAGATGCAAATCTATTTCAAAATGTTTTGTTTTCTCATGAAAAACAGGATTTGCAGCAATCTGCATAGCAGAACTACTATCATAGAACAAATTTGCAGGTAACAAACCATCTATCCCAAGATCCTTAAAAACCTTAACAATCCACACAAGTTCACAAGTAGTAGATGCAATACATCTATACTCAGACTCAGCAGAGGATCTTGAAATAGTTTCTTGTTTTTTTTACTTTTCCAGGAAATCATATTGCTGCAAAAATAAACACAAAAACCAGAAACTGATTTCCTAGAAATAGGACACTTAGCCCAATCTGCATCTGAGAAAGCATACAGACTAAGCTTATTACCATACTGAAATTGAATACCTGTACCAAGAGCCTGCTTCAAATATCTCAAAACTCTAAAAGTGCAGCAGTAAAATGAGAATTAAGAGGAGCATGCATATGCTGACTTAAGCAATGAACAACATAAGATATATCAAGCCTAGTAACAGATAAGTATATCAACTTTCCAACCAACTTCTGATACTCAGTCATGTTAGACAATAACTTGTCAGTTTCTGTCTCAACATGATTCAAAACAACATTCTGCTGCATAGGAGTAGCAGCAGGCTTACAAGCCAACAAACCATACTCACTTAACAAGTCTAGATAATACTTTCTTTGAGAAAGACAAATACCAACTTTGTTTTCTAGAACTTCAATACCCAAAAAATATTTGAGAGGACCAAGATCCTTAATCATGAATTTAGAGTTCAGAAAACCCTTAAACTTCTCAATTTCATCAACATTGTTACCAGTAATGACTATATCATCAACATAGACTAACAAGGCCAAGAAAACACCATTTTTATCCTTAGTGTATAATGAATAATTGTTAACACTTTGTTTAAAACCACTTTCAATCAAAGCAGTGGTAAGTTTTTCATTCCACTGCCTTGGAGCCTGTTTTAATCCATAAAGAGACTTGTTCAATTTACATACCCTGATTTCATCCTTATCATAAAAACCAGGAGGCAACTGCATATAAACATCTTCATATAAATCAGCATATAAGAAAGCATTATTAACATCAAGCTGAAACAAAGACCATTTATTGTGAACAGATAAAGCAATTAAGCACCTCACAGTGACCATTTTCACAACAGGACTAAAAGTTTCCTCATAATCAATGCCCTCTCTTTGGTTAAAGCCTTTGGCAAAAAGCCTAGCTTTATACCTATCAATCTCACCAGAAGACTTATACTTAAGTTTTCATATCCACTTACAGCCAATAGCAAACCTGCCTTCAGGCAACTCCCACAATTCATAAGTATTGTTCCTATGTAAAGTTTCTATCTCAGAATTCATAGCTTCTCTCCACATAGGATTCTGAGTTGCCTCAGCAAGTGTTTTTGGATCACAAGATTTATTCAAAGTGGTAGAGAAACACTTATTAACTCTAGAGAGATTAGAATAAGACACATATTTTTCAAGACTATACTTCACATTACTACCAACAACAAAGTCATTAAACCTAACATGTTGACTTCTATTCCTAGAAGACCTCCTAAGACTTGGTGATGCTTCCATTTGAATATTATGATCCTCACCATTAAGAATGTTTGATTATTGCCCTCAGAGGTGATAGTTTCTCCTATCTTGGTTGCTGTGGTTGCCCCTCCATCACTGACTATGTTAACATAGTCTCCTGGAGGTCCCATACCACTACCTTCCACATTAGAAGGGTCCCCCTCTTCATCATTGGGACTTTCAGTCCCTTGGATGTCAAAAAAGTTTAAAATATTTACTCTACTTTCATCAAAACATGGCTCTAAGTTATTAGATATATTTCTAGAATCATTTGAAACATTTTGTTGACATAAATAATGTCTTAAAACATTGTTAGCATATTAACAATGTCTCTATGTTTTGATAATTACAAAGCATAAACTCATTAATCTAAAACTTATGACGTAAACAAGTTTTTAGTGCTTAATATTTGTCTTTGCTTCCATATCACTTAAGGTATGAATAAACAAAGGGTTTATTACATTTCATGATCAAAGGAAATTTTTCTAATCACTAGGATTTTTATAAAATATATTAAACATCTTATATCTTTTACAAAATTACTTTTGGAATTAAAAGAATATGTTTAATTCATAATAAATATATGATTTCAAATTTCCAACCAAAAATGACAAATTCTATCCAGAAAAATATTCTCCACTAAAAGACAAGAAAAACCAACGTTCTGAAATGGGCGGGCCCCTTAATTCCTTAGACGGCCCCCTTAATCATTAAGGGGACCGGCCACTAATTAAGGGGACCGGCCACGCTCCAGAACAGTGTTTTTCTTCCCTATAAATACTGGACCAGTTCACACTTTTTCCTCACCTTTTGCACTTCTAAACGTTCGGATCTAGATCTATTTCTCTATTCTCTCATCCTTTGATCATAAGTGTATATATTCTTTGTTTCAAAGTGATCCAATTTCCATCCTCTCAAGTGCAAGAGAAGAATACTTCTATCTTCCTAGACAAGAAGTATTACAACTTGTTGTGATCTCCACATCCAAGTTGTTGGTGTATCATCAAGATTATTTACATATTCTTTGTGAAGATTGTTGTGAATATTTGCTTGTAGATAGTTGTGTTAGATATAGATTGTGTGATTAGTTGATAGCTTGGTGTGAAGAAGAAAAGCTAGGAAATCTATTGGTGTGAAGAAGATAGAGTTGAAGTAGTTAGTTGTGAAGTAGATTGATTTGAAGATGGTGTGTAGAAGTTGTGACTGAGGTGTGAAGGTGTTGTGGTGTGATTATTGGTGTGTAAATTGGTGTGTAAATTGGTGTGTAAGGTTTTCTCCGCCATAAGGGAGCTTGTTGATATAGTGAAGAAAACTCTCGAGTTAGGTGCTCGGGGAGTGGAGTAGGGCAAGGAAGGTGTCCTTGTAGCCGAACCACTATAAATCTCTTGTCTCGCGGTTCGATCTTTCCATCTCTTACTTATTTCATTACTTATCATTGTTATATATTTCGTATTGATATTTGTTTGTATTGTGCAATACTTGAGATCACATATTATCGAATCTAAGTTTTAAAAATTAAGTAAACACTAAAACTCTTTTTACAACTAATTAAAAAGACGTAAAACTATTCAACCCCCCTTCTAGTTTTCCACAATTGGTATCAGAGCCACGTCTAGCAAGAATTTTAAAATATATTGTATTTTAAAACTTGTAACGATCTATGGAATCTGAAAAATATTTAGAAGGGCAATCTATGCAAAGACCACCACTATTTGAAAGTGATGGATTTTTATATTGAAAAAATAGATTCGAAACCTATGTGAAATCAAAAGATCTTGATCTTTGGCATATTATTACCTTTGGTGATTTTCCCCCTATTCAATATAATGTTGAAACTAAAATGGATGAAATTGTAGCTTTTGAAAAACAAAATGATGATTTGAAAAAGAAACTAGCAAAAAATAATGAGGTTAAAATGGTTATTTATAATGCGTTACCACGCAAAGAATATGAAAGAATTTTTATGTGTAAAACCGCAAAAGAAATTTGAGATTCTTTACTAATCACTCACCAAGGTAATAGTCAAGTTAAAGATAACAAAATAGATCTTCTTGTACAACAATATGAACAATTTACGATTCCGGAAGAGGAATCAATTGATAATGCTTTTGCTAAATTTAACACCATTATCACAAGTTTAAAAGCACTTGATGAGACATTTTCTAGTAAAAATTGTGTTAGGAAATTTCTTAGGGCATTGCATCCGAAATGGCGAGCTAAAGTCACGGCTATTGAAGAATCAAAGAATTTGATGACATTGTCACTAGATGAGCTTATTGGCAACTTGAAGGTCCATGAAGAAATTATAAGAAAAGATTTGGAAACGGTTAAAGTCAAGAAAGAACAAGTCAAATCCGTTGCTCTAAAAGCCAAAAAGGAACTTTGTGATGATAGTGACTCAAGTGACGAGAGTGAAGATGAAGAATATGCAATGGCCGTAAGAGAATTCAAGAAATTCTTCAAGAGACGAGGAAGATTCACTAGATCATCACATGACGATAGAAAATCGTTCCAAAGAAATAGAAGTGACAATTACGTGAAAAGAAAATGCTTTAGATGTGGAAGTCCAAATCATCTCGTTGGTGAATGTCTAAAGCCGCCGAGTTATGATAATCAAGGTGCATTTGTTAGTAGAACATGGAGTGATAGTGACAAAGAAGAAGTGGAAAAACCAAGAGAAGAAAAGTGTTTCATGGCAAAAGCAACCGACGAAATATGCCTTGGAATTGACTTGGAGCCTGACGAATGGATCAAGGATAGTGGATGCTCGAGGCACATGACAGGGAACCGAAAGCTATTCTCTACATATAAGGCATACAACGGAGGTAACGTTATTTTTGGTAGTGACTTGCGTGGAAAAATTATTGGCAAAGGTACGATTTCTCAAGACTCACTTACTATTGAAAATGTTGAACATGTAAATAATTTAACATATAACTTACTTAGTGTAGGCCAAATATGCGATAATAAATGTAGAGTTATCTTTTCCGAAGAAGATAGCGAAATAGTTAAGAATGGAAAAATTATAGGTAGAGGTATTAGGAAAGGAGGTGTATATGTTATGAAACTAGGAAACAAACCTGAAGATAGGATATGCCTAACGACCCTAGACGAAAACTCCACATTGTGGCATAGGAGATTAGGACATGCTAACATGCAACAAATACAATCTTTGGCCTCTAAGGAATTAGTTAGAAACTTGCCTAATCTAAAATATGACAAACATTTTTGTGATGCATGTAAAATTGGAAAACAAGCTCATGCTAGTCACAAAGCTAAGAATATAGTATCCACTACTAGGTGCCTAGAATTATTACATATGGATCTTTTTGGTCCATCCGCTGTGCGGAGCTATGGAGGAAACAAATATACCTTAGTAATAGTAGATGACTACTCACGATACACGTGGACTAGGTTTTTAAGTGACAAAACCCAAGCCTTTGAAAAATTCGAAATATTTAGTAAAATGATTCAAAATAAATTAGGATGCTCAATAGTTGCCATTAGGACGGACCATGGTAGGGAATTTGATAACGAAGTACAATTCGGAAAATATTGTGAGTTAAATGGAATATCTCACAATTTCTCCGCTCCTCGTACTCCTCAATCAAATGGGGTAGTAGAAAGAAAAAATAGGTCACTACAAGAAATGAGTAGAACTATGTTAAATGAACAATCCATTCCACAAAAAATTTGGTGTCACGCCGTAGATACATCGACTTATATTTTAAATAGGGTATCAATTAGAAGAATTCTAGGAAAAACTCCTTATGAGTTATTAAGAAATAGAAAACCAAACTTAAGCTACTTTAGGGTATTTGGAAGTAAATGCTATATCTTAAACACTAAGGACTACCTCACTAAGTTTGATCCAAAATCATATGAAGGAATATTTTTAGGATACTCACAAAATAGTAAAGCATATATAATACTTAACAAACACTCCATGAAAGTAGAGGAATCACTAAATGTAACATTTGATGAAACACCACCACCTCCTAAAACACTACCTTTAGAAGATGATGATTTAGTCGAAGATGAAGCCATTGAGGTTAGTAAAACAAAACCCATAGGAAATGATAATGAAGACATTCACTTAGAAAATAATGAAACCGTTAATATTAAAGAATCTAGATCACATCCATTAGATAATATAATAGGACATCTTAACCAAAGAACCCTTAGGTCACAAGCCCAAGATAAAAACAACTTCTTTTGTTTTCTCTCAGCAATAGAACCTAAGAATATTGGCGAGGCTTTAAAGGATGAAAGTTGGATTATAGCTATGCAAGAAGAATTAAATCAATTTAAGGCAAATGATGTTTGGGAACTAGTCCCAAATCCAAAGGATATGACTATCATAGGAACCAAATGGGTATATAGGAACAAGTTAGACGAGAATGGAATAGTTACTAGGAATAAAGCTAGGTTAGTTGCCCAAGGTTATAATCAACAAGAAGGAATTGATTATGATGAAACTTATGCCCCCGTAGCTAGACTAGAATCAATTAGGATATTACTTGCCTATGCTTGCGCCCTAGATTTTAAGTTATTCCAAATGGATGTGAAAAGTGCATTCCTTAACGGTTTTATCAATGAGGAGGTATATGTGGCACAACCTCCAGGATTCATTGACTTCGTAAAACCTGATTATGTTTATAAGTTAAAGAAAGCTTTGTATGGACTCAAACAAGCTCCCAAAGCTTGGTATGATCGATTAAAAGCTTTTCTTATTAAACATGATTATTCCATGGGAATGGTAGATAACACTCTTTTCACTAAAAGGAAAGACCCTAATCTCATCATTGTTCAAATATATGTTGATGACATTATATTTGGATCGACTTGTCAAGACATGTGTGATGAATTTGCCAAAATCATGCATGATGAGTTTGAGATGAGTATGATGGGTGAACTTAACTTCTTCCTAGGATTACAAATAAAACAATTAGAAGATGGAATATTCTTTAACCAATCTAAGTACATTAAGGAAATGCTTAAGAAATTTGGCCTAGAAGACTCAAAACCCATGAAAACACCCATGTCTACGGAGGTAAAGCTCACAAAGGACGATGAAGGTGAGTCCGTAGATAGCACCAAGTATAGAGGAATGATAGGTAGTTTACTATACTTGACGGCAAGTAGACCCGATATCATGTTTAGTGTCTGCCTTTGTGCCCTTTTTCAAGAGGATCCCAAAACCTCTCACCTAGAAGCGGTTAAGCGTATCTTCCGATACGTTAAAGGCACTATACACTTAGGATTATGGTATCCTAAGGAATCCGGCATAGAAACCATTGTCTATGCGGATTCGGATCATGCAGGAGACTACGTAGATAGAAAGAGCACTAGCGGTATTTGCACGTTTATGGGATGTTGTCTAACGTCTTGGTTTTCGAAGAAGCAATCCGCTCTTGCTATTTCTACAACCGAAGCCGAATATGTAAGCGCCGGAAAGGCATGTCAACAAGCACTATGGATGAAACAAGCTCTCGTAGACTATGGCATTAGGTTAGAAAATGTCCCCATTATGTGCGATAACAAAGGTGCGATAGATTTAAGTAAAAATCCGGTGCAACACTCTAGGACTAAACACATAGAAATACGTCACCATTTTCTTGGGGATAATGTACAAAAAGGAAATATATCTATAGAAAAGGTTGCATCGGAAGACAACATTGCGGATATATTCACAAAACCCCTTAAGCGTGAATTATTCAACCACTTGCGTTTAGGATTAGGAATGATGGAACAAGTTGACTAAATTATATTGAATTATTTCAAATTTATACTTGCATGAAATTTATTTTTCTTCCATTTCACCTTTTCTGAGTCTAGGAATCTATTTCGCACAAAACTAAAGATTGGGAAAATTTATTTTCTTTGCATAAACCTTTTTGTAAAACTCAATCAATTTTCTCTAAAAATTATTCTCACAATCTAGGAACCCCATGAAGATCATTTTCCTTGCATTGTTGACTAATTCTAAAAAACATTGTATTTCAAAATCATGCATAAACTCTCACATAAATTGTCAAGATATATAATCTAATATATGTCTTTGACATTCATGATCGAGCAAAAATTGAATCAAGGAGATTATTTGGATTGTTTCTTAGAATCGTTATTTCTTTTTGCTTCTAGGAGTCGAAACAATCACAACTCCACATTTGTTGCATATAGACACTCACTAGGACAAATTCACTAATAATGGTGTCAACTTGATCCATCACTAGTTTTTCACTCACTAATTATCCTTGCCTTCAATCTAAGATAGGTGCCTTAGGAAGCTTAAGTGTGCTTGCCTTTGTTTACCTCCTATTGCTTATTATGTGTTGATTATTTGCTCTTTTGCCTATATGTTTTTGCATGCATGCTATATCTTGATTAGATTAGACTCTATATTGCCTAAGAGAATTGAACTTGCTTGAATTCTAATCCAAACACATAACCTTTCTGCAAATTTTCTGCCAAAAACCTAATTCTGGCAACCTGGAAATCACCAGATGGGCGGCCCCCTTAATTTTGTAAGGCGGCCCCCTTAATCATTAAGGACCGCCCCCTAATTAAGGGGACCGGCCATCTGATGGTCGGGTTTACAGAATCTTTTCTGCCTTTTAGCCCATTTCAACCTACATTTCCCAATCTTCACCAACACAATTTGTCCTAATCTCCCAAACAAACTTTATCCATCCATAAACACACAAATCTTACACTATAAATAACCACAATCCTCAAAACTCTTTACTCGTCCCTTCATGGCTTCTCCAAACAAACCCAAATCAAAAGCCTCAAGGCTTGCAAGAATGACGGAAAAACTCGTTTGGCGAAGAAAAAGCCCTCGAAACAAATCCATCATAACAAATGAAGTTGGAAGTCATTCAACACCACCAACCACTTACTTCCCAAACTTCCCACCACATTCACAAGGACATTCATTTGATCCTACTTACAAACCATACAACATTGGCCAAATATCTTCCTTCATGCCAAATCACTCACCTCATCCTCAAATCCCTTGTAATGATCCATACAAGGTTGATCAACCATCCCACTACAACTCCAACAACACAAACCTAATTCATCCATATCAACACAATGAATTTCTCCACATTCCCACGGAAAAGCAAAAGTTCCGTGATGAAATATCAAAAATCCATGATCTTAGTGATCTCAATGCCATGCATCTTGCACAACGCAACAAAGGGCAACCTCCATCATCACCCTATAACAATTGCCTTCCTCACTCTCTCAACTTGGATCAAGTTACAAACCACACTCACTATTGCCCTTGTTGCATCTTTCTCCAAAAACAAATCCTCTACTTGAGTGAAGATATTTCTTGGATTGAATATCTCCTCACTCGACCTCATCCCATTCCACCCCTAACACGATACAATATCGTAAGGGCCACCTATTCCGCTCCATACCTCACTCCATATCCCTCTCCATCTAACAACTAAGCTTCATGCTTATGTTATCCTTCAAGCAAATAAAACAATCAACCATGAGTTGCAAGCAAGTCCAAGTGCTCTTTCTAGGCAATATAGGACTATGTCTTTTCATTTGTTTTATTATGATTAATATGCCTTAAGCATATTAAATGTTGTAATGCTTTCTATGATGCTTGAATGAATCTATTTTTATAACTATTGCTTTGCATGTATATTTGCCTTGCTCTCTTCTAATATTTCGTGTTGCCAAGATTTCCATAGCTCATCTCCTTGGTGCTCTCAAATGAGGGGGAGTATACATCAAGGGGAGCTTTAACCTTTTTGATTTTACAAAAAGAGGGAGAAGAGAATGTTAAACTCTAAATTCTTGTCTAAAAATTATTTTTTAGACCTAATGAGTTTAAGGTTTTGTAATCATCAAAAAGGGGGAGATTGTTGACATAAATAATGTCTTAAAACATTGTTAGCATATTAACAATGTCTCTATGTTTTGATAATTACAAAGCATAAACTCATTAATCTAAAACTTATGACGTAAACAAGTTTTTAGTGCTTAATATTTGTCTTTGCTTCCATATCACTTAAGGTATGAATAAACAAAGGGTTTATTACATTTCATGATCAAAGGAAATTTTTCTAATCACTAGGATTTTTATAAAATGTATTAAACATCTTATATCTTTTACAAAATTACTTTTGGAATTAAAAGAATATGTTTAATTCATAATAAATATATGATTTCAAATTTCCAACCAAAAATGGCAAATTCTATCCAGAAAAATATTCCCCACTAAAAGACAAGAAAAACCAACGTTCTGAAATGGGCGGCCCCCTTAATTCCTTAGGCGGCCCCCTTAATCATTAAGGGGACCGGCCACTAATTAAGGGGACCGGCCACGCTCCAGAACAGTGTTTTTCTTCCCTATAAATACTGGATCAGTTCACACTTTTTCCTCACCTTATGCACTTCTAAACTTTCTGATCTAGATCTATTTCTCTATTCTCTCATCCTTTGATCATAAGTGTATATATTCTTTGTTTCAAAGTGATCCAATTTCCATCCTTTCAAGTGCAAGAGAAGAATAGTTCTATCTTCCTAGACAAGAAGTATTACAACTTGTTGTGATCTCCACATCCAAGTTGTTGGTGTATCATCAAGATTATTTACATATTCTTTGTGAAGATTGTTGTGAATATTTGCTTGTAGATAGTTGTGTTAGATATAGATTGTGTGATTAGTTGATAGCTTGGTGTGAAGAAGAAAAGCTAGGAAATCTATTGGTGTGAAGAAGATAGAGTTGAAGTAGTTAGTTGTGAAGTAGATTGATTTGAAGAAGGTGTGTAGAAGTTGTGACTTAGGTGTGAAGGTGTTGTGGTGTGATTATTGGTGTGTAAATTGGTGTGTAAGGTTTTCTCCGCCATAAGGGAGCTTGTTGATATAGTGAAGAAAACTCTCGAGTTAGGTGCTCGGGGAGTGGAGTAGGGCAAGGAAGGTGTCCTTGTAGCCGAACCACTATAAATCTCTTGTCTCGGGGTTCGATCTTTCCATCTCTTACTTATTTCATTACTTATCATTGTTATATATTTCGTATTGATATTTGTTTGTATTGTGCAATACTTGAGATCACATATTATCGAATCTAAGTTTTAAAAATTAAGTAAACACTAAAACTCTTTTTACAACTAATTAAAAAGACGTAAAACTATTCAACCCCCCTTCTAGTTTTCCACACATTTGAAGACTTCTTTTTTAAAGGAAGAACTGTTTCATAAAACCTTACATCTCTTGAATAAAATACAGACTTACTTTGCAAACCATATAATTTATAAGCCTTTTTAACAGTAGAAAAACCAATCAAAACACATTTTTCAAATTGAGAACCAAATTTATCATTTGAATTCAAAACAGTAGAGTAACAGAGACACCCAAAAGATCTGAGATATGAGAGAGACTAGGATCCTTACCATACACTAAAAAATAAGGGGAAGTACCAGACAAGACAGAGGAGGGAAGCCTGTTAATTAAGTATACAGCAGTTAAGACACATTCAGGCCACATATTCAAGGGAATCCCCCCTGAAACATAAGACTCCTTGCAACATTAACGAGGTATCTATGTTTCCTCTCAGCAATCCCATTTTGCTGAGGAGTATAGGCACAAGAAGTTTGATGAATCATCCCTAGATCAGTAAAAAGAGTAGATAACTGATTATTCACAAATTCTGTTCCATTATCAGATCTTATGATCTTAACCTTTTTGTTAAATTGAGTAAAGATAAGTTTTATAAAATTTGTAATATAATGACCAATCTCAGTCTTTGACTTAAGCAAATAGACCCGAACAGCCCTACTAAAGTCATCAACTATGGTTAAAAACTATTTAAAACCTTCTTTACTAATTACCCTGTAAGGACCCCAAACATCACAATGAATGAGATCCCCAACAGACTCAGTTTTATGATCACTTAATGGAAAAGGTTCTCTAGTTTGTTTGGCCTTGTGACACACATCACAAGGAGATAGATGATTCATCTTTTTAAGACCAATTTTATTACCCAAAGAAGACAAGACTTGATCAGCAGGGTGACCAAGTCTTTGGTGCCACAACTCACTAGAAACATGACAAACAAACACAGAATTACACATAGCAAGATTAGACTCACCATTCACAGGCTCATCAAACAAATAGAGTCCACCAGACTCACTACCAGTCCCTAAAATTTTGCCCAGATTCAAATCTTGAATATTGCACTTATGTTCATCAAAACCAACAAAAAATTTGCTATCTTTAATCATCTATTAACAAATAGCAGATTAACATTATACTCAGGGACAACAAGAACATCAAAAAAAACAACACCAGAGGTTAATCTAAGACTGCCAATGGCAGAAATCTTAGCAACAGTACCATTGGGATGTCCAACAGTTAACATAAGACTAGAGATATTAACCACATTAAGCATGTTCTTAGTAGAATCAGTCATATGCTGATTAGCACCAGAGTCAGTAACCCATCCTAAAGTGACAGTATACTTGACAGAACTGGTTTTAGCACAGAAAAACTTTTCAAAATTCAAGTTAAACATCACATTATTATTAAAGAAAGTGGGAAATCTACATGCCATGCTAGCAGAGACATTAGTAGAGGGTTTTTCATTAATGAGACTTAAGAGTTTCATCATTTGATCATTAGTGAAAGACCCAGTCATAGATCCAGAAGAAGTGGAAGATTGGGAGACATCTGCATTACCATTAAACTTTTTGACAAAAGCAGATTGTTTAGCCAAATTATGGTTTCTTTTAAAACCAGGAGGGTAACCATTAAGCTCAAAGCATCTTTCAATAGTGTGACCAATTAAACCACAGTGTTTACAAACCAAGTTAGGATTAGGTCCCCTATTACCATTACCATTGTTGCTATTACCTCTTCTAACAAAATTATTATTATTAGAGTTTGAATTACTATTGGTCTTCACAACAAAAGCAGCAGGTTGGACCTTGCTGCTAGAACCAGAACTTGGGTGGAGTCCTCTATGAGACTCCTCCCTAGAAATGACATTAAAGGCTTCTTTAACATCAGCTAAAGGGTCCCTAGCCAGAACATTACTCCTAATTGGTTGATAAACTTCATTTAAGCCTATAAGAAATTGCATAAGTCTAATCAGTTGGTTATGTTTCAAAACACATTCATATGCAGCACAACTACAAGCATGTAACGAAGTCAAAGTGTCAAACTCTCTCCAAAGAGAGTTCAACTTGTGATAATAATCAGGCACAGAAAATTCACCTTGCATTTAGAGAGTTGATCTTATGAATCACATTAAAAATAATAGACCCATCCATTTTATCATAAGTTTCTTCTATTTCTTTCCATACCTCAGAAGCAATCTCAGAATAAACTTGTCCTAAGTACAACTCAAGAGACAATGATCCAAGAATCCATCCAAGAACAATAGCATTGCACCTCTCCCATTGCTAGGATAGTACAACACTAGTAGCAGGTTTAACATAAGTACCATCAGCAAACCCCATCTTATTTTTACCTTTTAAAGCAATTTTCATAGCAGTAGACCACATTTTATAGTTATCAGAACCTGTCAATTTAAAGTGAACAATAGGCACATTAGAGTTATCATTAGAATGTAAAAACAAAGGATTACCAGCATCCAAGCTACTAATCAAAACCTTAGCCATAAGAGCAAGAAGTAAGAAAACAAGATAACAAATAGATAGCAAATAACATAAACACAAAAGAAATACCAACTAACAAACAGACAAAGAAACCACCCTAACAACTCTAACCAATCAAACAACCACCAGACTTCCAAGACTACCCAATATCCTATCCTCCAACAACCTAGACTCAAACAAAAACTTAAACTATAAACTATTATTATGAACACACACCCAAACCAATCTGAATCACCCAGTTTCACACGTGTCAGGGGGAAGAGCAGGTTTCTTTGCTTCTCACGGAAGTAGGTCAAGAAGTTACCCCTTGAGTTTGCAGTCTCACCACTAAAGTGATCCGAGGTTTTAGAGAGAGAAGACCAACTTACAGAGCTATGAATCGCAGCGGAATGAACACAAACCAGTCACCAATAGCCTTGATTCACTTAGTCATGACTATTGATAACCAAGAACCCAATCAGAAACCTCCACAGATCACCAAGAACCAAGATCCCTAAATTTTCAAATTAGGGTTTCAAGAAACCCTAACTGAAAATCAAGAAACACCAAGAATTGTTATGAAGAACAACGATTCAACCAACGACCGTTAAGAAAACAACACCAATCGAAGCCAATTACAATCCAATCAAGAAACCCCCAATTCTTAACCAAACCCTAGAAACCCAAAAAATATCGAGAGCTAACGGAGATCAAACCCGTAGATCTGATACCATGTTAAAACAATAGATCTGATCAGAAAACAAAACCACAACACAAGATCCCACCGAGCCAACCACCCCTTGGTGAACTATTTTTATTACTCAGTAAAACAAGAAGACAAGTCCTCAACCGAGTGCTTGCCAAACAAATACAAAAGAAATTTATTGTCTCCTTCAGAAGGATCCAATCACTCACTATAATGTAATGAATATAATCAGCCTCACTACAAAACACTCTCAATACCCAACCTATACTACCCAATTGATCAAGAGATGAATACCAGAAATAAGATCACAAGACTTGATGTAACACCCCGAAAATATCGCAGCGGAAGACTGTGTCATTGGGGTGCTACTTCATAATACAAAGTACAAGGTATAGAAAACGACCTCTAAATGAGACGTTTTGAAAAGTTACCATTCAATTAAAAAATTCTGAGTTACAAACATGAGTTCCATAATACAATACATAAGTGTTTTAAAACATATCGAATGGTAATGATAAAAGCATAAGTCTTCAAAACATGCCAAGCGACTCTATGCTCCATGCAACAGCTATCACCTTACAGACCTGAGACAAACACGCTAAAAGTGTCAACACAATGGTTAGTGAGTTCATAGAGTTTGTTTTAAAACAGTTTAAAAGACTTTAAAGAATGTTCACACAGCAAAGGCATTGTGAATCCGTTCAGTTGCAAGTCTCGCCCATAACAATACTTGCAACCTGTGTGTTCACAACCCACTGCTAAAATATAGTATGATTAAGACATGTATAAGTTCAGCACAATAGTTTAAACAATTAGTCATGAGGCTCTACTTCATCTCCGGAGACCTCATATGGGTATGTTGCTCACAAAGATAGAATATCATTGGCTCCACTTCATCTCCGGAAACCCAATGCATATGTTATCAAAGGAGACTTTATGATGCTCACGAGGAGACTTACAAGTTTAGGTATAATGCAATCAAGTATAATGCAATCAAGTATAATGAAATCAAGTATAATGCAGTCAAGTATAAAGCAATCAAGTATAATCCAATCAAGTATAAATGTTTTGGAGTATTTGTACAAATAAAAGCAAGTAGTCGAGCATGTATCTCCCCCAAAGAATAAAAACAAGTAAATGAGAAAAGTGGGGCTACGAACTCACCTTAAGTTTATCTAATGAGAAATGAAAGTGGTAGTCGAATCGCGAAAGTCTCTAAGAGCAGCCTATAATAGAACGTTGCGACTTAGGTTTAGAGTAATGTCTAAGAATACGAAGAATTTCCTATATATGTCTTGCATATAGTTCATGATGTAGTACTTAGTATAGTGTAAGTCTTTGAACAAAAATGGTTTATGAAACATGTATAGTTTGTATATCGCTTACTACCGTTCGGGCCGACATAATTCAGAAGTCATGTAGTAAACGTTCGAGGAGCCAGGACACTTTAATTCGTAAATCGACAACTCATCTCGATGGCTTACTTAATGAACTCCTCACATGAGGCTCCCTACTATTGTAGTATTTGATAAAATATATATATATATATATATATATATATATATATATATATATATATATATATAAGTTTTGACCCGAAAAGTTATATGTCCAATATTTGAATAAACTTAGGAAAGTTTACTTTTACATGAAGATAGTTATTACAATGAGTCTCATGGTTATTTTGATGGAGTAGATCCAAATTGCATGTTTAAGTTATCGCTAACTCTTTAGATCATGTTATCGCCTAGGTAAGTTTATATGGTCATTAGTCATGGCCTTGCCGTGACCTTTGGTTATTGTTCCATGGTCTTGAGACTCAACCTTGGCTTTAGCCATGGTTGTGGTCTTGGCTTTAGGTCATTAGACCTTTTGGTCTTATTAAACCATAACTTTTATATAGTAACTTTGGTATATAAAATAGCTATTAAGAAACTGAAGAAAATCTCATTCGTTATTGGGTTTCTGGATACGTGCACCTGAGTTTTTGAAGAAACCATCATTCCGGACAACTTTCGTGTTTTAACTTTTTCATGAAACGGACCAGAAGGGCCTCTTTTTGCATGTTTAATTATGATACAGAAGGTTTTTAGGCAGTTTTGCCGTAAAGTTTTGGTAACTTCAAATGGTCATAACTTTTTACTCATAAACTCATTTTAGGTGGTTCAAGTTGCTATGGTTTCCTTGTTAAGTCCTCTACTACAATATGTAATTGTCCAATATCATACTTATACCATTATGGTCGAATTTCTCCATGAAAGTCACTAGTTATCTTGTTTAATTAACATAAATTAACATTTATTTACTATAACTTGTTTTACTAAATTTTATACATCATGAACATAATAACAAGACAATATATAGTATGATTGAAATATACATAGCATGAAGATGATATTTAGCAAGAAAATACACTAGAGTTTCCTTACAACTTTTGGCTTTCAACAAAGAAAGGTAAGTAACATGTAAGGTAAGGACTTTGATTGATTTATGCTTCACTCTACTTCACTTCAAGCAATCTTTCCACACTTGTATTCTTGAAAGAGAGATGATGAAAGTTGAGGTGACTTGAGTAGATCTAAACTCAAGAGAAATCACCAAAGTTTCTAGGGTTTGGAATTATTTTGATTACCTAAAACCAAGCTAGGGTTTTAGTACTTGATTTCTTGAATATAACTTGAAGTAAACTTAGCAAATGAAAGGGTGTTGGTGTGTGTGTGTGGCGTACAAGAAGAGGAGAGGAGGGAGTATTTTATAGTGAATTGAGGAGGTTACATGCATGACTAGTAAAACCTTGGAGAGCAAGTTCAACACATGTAAACATCCTAGAGTTCTTTGCATGAGATCAAGCCATGTGTGAGGTGAATCCCCCCCTATGGCGGTTTGCCTTGGATAAGGAGGGATGACTTGGTCGTTGGTGATATTATCTAACTTAAGTAGCTAGTTTTGACTCCGTAAAATGCTAACCGTAAGTTGTTAAGCCACGAAACGTAAAACCGGGTATCATAAAAATGTGGAACTTGAAAGAATGACTAAACTTGTCAATATACTCAATAATAAAATATAAAATGAGTGGTAAGTTCTATTGGGTTGCTCAAACCCTGCTAAAACTGGAAACACGGGTCTAAAACGCGTAATACGTAAAACGTACGAAAGTTGCGTAAATATGAGAAAAGTAAAATGTTACTTTTCTAATAGGATAATAATGATTTAAAATGACTTATAATGTCTAGACTGGGCTCAGTCTAGTGTCGGTTGTCATTTAATGTCTTTTAGACATAAAACCGTAAGCCTAAAAATCAAGGAATGGTTGATAAAATCAAGGAATGATTTTTGGTCAAAGGAGGAGGGAAAAATATGTTGAATTTTTCTAAAAATGTGAAAACTCAAATCGTCTTAGAAACGCGGTGCAGCTATAGGCTAAGGTTACGGCTAAGTAAAAGTGCTTAAAAACGAAAATTCCTGTTTCTCACGGCCGAGGGTTTATTTGGTCATATTTTTCTTAGTCATGGCTAATTCTCAAATAAATCATGAGTGTATCAAACATTTTTCTGATGCGGGGAAAATTAAAGCGGTCGAGTTTCGTTGTACGTAGGATTTTTGAATGACGTCTTAACCTAAAACGTGTAGTTCCTTAATAACTTTCGCGAAAATGATCTGATGAGTGTCAAACTTTTATTTTGCCATGGAAATGATTTATCACACGAGAATATGAAATAAAAATCAAATTTCGGGAAGTGAATAGTAAAAGTGAATAGTGAAATTTTCAGAAATAGAAATTAATCTGAAAATGCGAATTGTTACACTTGAGAGAGAATACAATTGATGTGTAAGAAAATATGATTGAGTTACACGGCTAGGGTTAGATCTCTTAGCTTATATAGAGCTTATTTACACTTTAACCCTTGTACAAACGTCATCCTGTCAAAACCAGCTAAACATGCAAACATTAGAGAAAGTTGTCACAATAAGTCCTTGGACTTATTATGACCAAATAAACCAAACATGAGCTTGTACAACTCAACATATTTCAACACTTAGCAAGTTTTTCTTTGATCTCCCATATATCAATCTCCATACTTTGCTGCACAATTGTCATCCTTAGTTCATAACTCACTGTCTCCTATGGACATTTCTGTAAGCCTCCATACTTGCTCGATGCTCTTCCATTATATCGCGTCATAAGTGTGCCATTGATACCCGAGATCATAAGAAGATTTGACTTTTTTTTTGTGAACAAGATAAGCAGTGCTGAGCAGTGTTTTCTGGCGATGAAAATTGATTCGGATGAACAGTAATTTTTGGATGTGAATAGTGATTCAAATGAATAGTGTTCTGATGGACATTATTATTATTATTATTATTATTATTGTTATTATTATTATTATTGTTGTTGTTGTTGTTATTATTATTTTGAAACCCTAGAATTGAATGGTTGTAATACCAATTGATACCAACCAATTCGATATAGAGATAAAAGATAAATAGTTTATATAGATTGGATAAACCGACCCTCAGATGGTTTATGTTAATGAGATAAACCGACCCTCAATTGATTAACAAATCAATAATTCATGTCATTCAACATGATCGCAATTACAATCCTAATACCCTATTTATAGTAAAAGATGCCTTAATCTTAACTTGTTCACTAAGAAAATATAATAAAAGAAATTAACTAAATATTAATAAGAAAACTATTAAGAAGATTCTTATCACTATCGATACATCCGTTTTCACAGGGAGAATAGGTTTGGTTGCATTGTTCTCATTGCTGGAAGAAAGTCATGAGCTTGTTAATCTGTGACATAACCGAGAGTCGTCTCATTCTACATTGACGTCTATTAGTGGCATTATGTAAATTTGATAATTTAATAACGGTAACAATATGTTGCTTGGTAAAAAGAATGTCATCACATATTGGCTTAAGTTGATTGAAGTTAATGGTTTTGTTAAGCCAAACAGCACATCAGAAGCACCAACCAAACTTATTAGTAAAAATTCACCAAAAGACACATGCCTATATAGTTTTACAGATGTAAGATACTAACAAATGTGTTTTGCTTACATGAACCATAACTAGTATAAATAAGATATGTTAGGCGTTTTCGTACACTAGTAAAAAGGATTTTGGTTGACTTGTTGTCAAGGTAATGCTTCTTTTCCTATATAGATAGCTTGGAAATCTGCATAACTCATCTTGATATATACATGTTTGTTAGTTTATACAAGGATATGGAAAATCTCATCCATCCGAGTTCCAATAATATAGAGGTTCGTAACCAAAAGTTGCATCTTTTACTAATTTTCCTGCATCTTGTAGTTGTTGTTTCTGTCATTTGTTAGGTTCGGCACTATATGTGTGTTACCCGATGTTCATGATGCATCTTTTTTAAGTATCTGATTAGTTATAGACTTATAGGTTAGTCTTTTTGATGCAACCTTCGGAATTCCTACAAAAACTATCTTTGTTATAAATGGTTGGTTGTCTACTAACTTCTCTTTTACGATAAGCCACTTCCTTAAAAGTTGCTTGATACTGCATTCAGAGTTTCTTTTTTCTCTTTTGCAATAAGTTTTTCATCATCTGATTCGTATCATATTGTATGCATGAAACAAAATCAAACTATCTGTACGTTCACTATTACGGGGCCTCAACAGTTTCTCGTCCGGAATGCTAACATCACAACAGGAGACTCCCTGCAATAGTTTCTTGACCCAGGTCTGCTCTCTTTTATGTAATCTAGATGTGGTAGTTTTGACCCATTTGTTCATGAATGGGTCAATTTGGGTTCTGTTTTTTCTTTAATTGTCCAGATGAGTAAATTAAAAGATTCCACTTGAAAGGTAACAAGTCAAATGGTTCAAAAGTCACCCAATTGTATTTTTAATGCATAAAACTTCCCGAATTGTATTATTTTATTTAAAAATAAAATCTATTAAATTTATGTATTGTAATCATGTCTCCACCTATATATTTTAATTCAGTGTAAAACACTTCTGCAATTTTTGTCTTTTACAGCAAATGCGATCCAATTTGAAAGTGGTGGACAACTAAGGGGCAAAACAAGTTTTGTGCATACAAGCTTTGAAAGGGAAGAAAGGAGCCAGATTTGGGGACACAATAGTTGCATCAGTGAAGGAGGCCTAACCATGTGTAAAAGTAAAGAAAGGGTAGGTGGTGTATGGTGTGGTTGTTCGAGCTTCTATGCAGAAGGGTCAGTGCGATGGGAGTGAGGTTAAGTTTGATGATAATGTTGTTGTACTTGCCAACAAGCAAAGTGAACTGATGGGGACCAGGGTTTTTGCCCGGTTCCACATGAGCTAAGGAAGAAAAAACATGTCAAGATTCTTAGTCTTGCTCATCATATTGCATGAGGTATGAATCCTTCCATGCTTGTTGAGTTGTTTTGTCCCTCTTTCCTCCCATTTTTTATGTTCATGACACAAGCAAAAGCATCTGAACTTAAAGGTGGCAATTTTAACCCCTTTACTTATGAATTTTGATCTGGGCTACGTATCTCTAGTATGTATAACCATCTAAGGGCTTGTTTCTTTTTCTCTTTTTTTTTTTTTTTTTTTTTTTTTTTTTTTTTTTTTTTTTCCTGTTTGGAAATAGTATGTGTCTAGATTAATAATGATGTTTGGAGTAAGGACCATTTGAACATATACATGTTTCTTTTTCATCCTAAATATGCATCTTAAAAAACATTAATGTCCGGTTAATTACCCTTGTTTCTTATATCATGCTAATTTGAAATTTTGAATTCCAAACTCCCATAGGAAAAAGAACAGATACTTGCATATATATCTAATGGTGATACAAAGATACATATTAAATTATGTAGCAATACCTTAGAATCCAATCAATTTCAACTAAACAAATGATCTTGAGTAGCAACCCAAAATCCAAGATCGAACAAAAAATACACAAAATTAAGCTTCAATTACTACAAACATCCAAAAACATAGATGAATAGCACCATCAATAGATCCATTGATATGTATTTAAGACCATCTAAAACAAAAAAAAAAAATTAATAGAGAAAAAACTAATTTTTGTGTAGATTTATACACATAAAAACAAAAATGAAGTTATGAACCCGACATGAAAAAATCTGTTGAAGGGATCAAAAGTGCAGAGATGAAGAATCGGTGGTGGAGGCGGCTAATCGGAGTGAAGATGACAATAATAAAAGAAAAAGTGAGTAATTTTTTTGTTATAAAAGCATCCTAGATAGAAACACCCACCTTTTTAGCACTCTTTTACATCTAGGATTCCCTTTTGTGTTAAGCAAAAAGAAACACATCTTTTCACTAGTTGGGTTAAGGAAATTTTCTATTCAGGATAGTAAGCAAAAAAGAAACGTACCCTATGTGTCTAACAGCAATGATAAAAACAGCTCAATGGAAACCGGGCAAATGTAAATTAAATGCATAAAACCTCGTCATTTATTTAACTAAAATACTTAAATTAGTTCCGACGTAATCTAATTTTTTTAATCTTGCAAGACACTATTTTCCTATTGAAAATTTGGCAAAACAGTTTTAACCCTTACCAAAAAAAAAAAAAAAAAAAACTCTGTTTTGAGCAGTTGCACGACAAGACTGTCACTTGTGTGGAAACTATATTAAAAAATTTAGGTTTCCGCTTCTTTAATCACTCTTTTTTTTAGTAGTTCTATCACATAATAGGTAGTTGGTGACTAGCCAAAATGACAATTAAATTTGACAAGATGGCAACAATTCTGTTTATGACAAACTAGCAAAGAATTCTGCAAGATTCCTTGTGGGCTGGTCTGCTATAAAGTTTTCAAACCCTGCGAGGTTTAGTTTTATTGCAGCGGATGTGGGATTTTATGGTGAAAGCCGGACGCTTTTATGGAGCAACCATGAAATCGGCATGACATGGAACTCACATACTGAAAGTGGCCTGACATGGGACTCTTGCAAGCTCTTTCGGTGCAAAAATCTGAGCCTGTCTGTGACAACCGGCAATTTAGGGAGTTATTTTGAAAACCCGCATTACGTTAAAGTTCGTTATAAATTTTATTCACAACGAACTTGTAAGACCTATTTTTATGGATAATTATATTTAATGACGTTATGGAATTCGTGAATTATTTTAATAATTCATTTTGATATTATGCTCGGTGATGTATTCTTAAATTCTCACTTAGTACTACGTTGACTCCGGCACTAGGAAACTTAAAAGTTTAAAAACTTACGAGTTTTAATACGTTGGACATTTAATAACGTATTTATTATAAATTTCGGTGGAATATATATATAGTCCGTCAAATGGTGAAAATAACGAATTTCGGGGATGTACAATATTTTTATCGTAAGTTTTCACTTACGTGAGGGGACGTTTTTATTAATTAAACTTGGAGGTAAAAGGTTTGGTGTGCAAATAATAAGAAAACTTAGTTGAGGGACCTAAAGTGTAAAATACCTTATTTAAAACCCTAACCCTAACCTAATATATCATTTTCACTTTTACACTTCACCCACCCTCTCCTCTCTTCTTCCTCACCGCCGGCCACCACCGCCGCTCTCCACCGTACACCGCCACTCCCAAAATACTCCCCACCTCTTCCTTGTTACTTTGTGGTGATTCACGCACCCAAAAACCATCCCCCTCACCTCGATCTAACAACACCGACGCCACCCACCTCACCATCATCATCTTTCTTGGTAAATTTTTGTAGATCCACGGGTAAGTGTGCACGAGGTGCATCGTTTTTGTTGAAAAACGAACCCAAACCCACGAATTTTGATTAATATGGGTCGGATTTGTAGGAAATGGATAAAAGTGATAATGGGTTTTGCTAAAAACGTGTTAAATCTTGGTTTGGAATCCGGGTTTTGAAGTTTGGTTAGGTTTTGTTGCGTGGTCGACCCCTAGCCGAGGCTCCCCCTCCTCGACTTTTATTGATTTTCGGGTCATAGTGGTCATTTTGACCCGTTTTCTTGATTGTTGACCATTGTTGGTCATTGTGATTATTTGACTTATTTGGTTTGACCCATGGTTTGGTTATTTTGGTGTTGGTCGACTCATGTGGGAGCCGAAGACCCAAGATGGGTCGAATTGGGTCATTTGGGTCGAGCTCTTGTGAGCTAGCCACGACCGTAGTGGTCTCGAGTAGGACCCACGTGGCTCTTGGTATATGAATTTGACTTTAGTTGACTTGATATTTGACCCGAGTACGGTTAATTTTTGAGAACCGTGGTTGATGTCGAAATATATATACATTTCGGCTAATTTTATTTGTTATGGTTATTTTTGTATATATTGTTGGTTATCAATAATATTGCGGCTTATTGGATTTTTTAAGCGGATGACGAGTTATTTTGGACTCGTGGTATATATTGAAGAAGTGTTGACGAAAAATGGTTTTGGGGACCGATTGTGAGACGGTCACTTAGATTGACGGAGATAGGTTAGTCGGGTGCCGAAGTCGGATCCTATTGTTGTAGCACGTGGATTGGGATTGTGTTGGACGGAGATACTTTTGTATTTATGACATTTTCTTATTACTTTGGACTTGGACTATGAGCCGAGAGTCATGACTCGGACATGTGACCATTTCGTATGACTCGATAACTATTTACAAATAAAACATAAGTAATAAAACTCGTAATAATAGTTATTGATAATATAAACGTTTATATGAATATATAGACGTGAATAACGGATATATAATTATATAAGCGCGTATATTAATAATAATAATAATCACGAGTCATATTATAAATAATACGACTAGATATATATTAGGCTACGAAAGTGGCGTAATATTATTGAACGTATTATTATTATAAAAATGTGTTATAAAATGAGAAACTCTCGACAATTACTAAATATTAAATAAAAATGTCATTTTATATATATAACGAGTAAACTTATCGAGTTATGCGGAGTCGTAGTCACTCGCGTTCAGGTAAGTTTTATTTGTGACTTTCGTGTTGTCACGGATATATGACGATTAATATAAACGTTTTCTATAACTAAATAACCACTTAACCATAGGGTTGAACCGGGTTATTTGGCTATATGAAATGAATATATTAATGGGCATCGTATCCTACGACGCCCATAGGTTGTGGTATATGTAAAGGGTAATAAATTACGAATATATATACCGGGAAATTCGGCCAATTTGACGATGTGTATGAGGAATTTATTAAACTACGATATATACCATATAGTATTTATGTGCTATGTGCTTTAGGATTGGGTGTAATTTTGGAACGGTATGTTACGTAAATAAATACGAGGATTATCAAATCGACGGATTTAATAAACTTCGGCGATTTATTTAAATAATATATTGGGCTAATATTAGATCTATAGTTTATTTTATTATTATTTGTGTGATCTCTTTTTGTTTGTCTTGTGTCGACCCACCACCCGTATGGATACCAAACGTAAATACACCAAACTAATACGAAATGGATTTTCGGAAAATAAAACGGATTACGTCCGGGTTTGGGAATATTTTGAATTTGAGGAAATGATTTCTGAACAAGTTGATATTGTTAGGTCGTGCCGAGTCCGTAGTTGCTGTTTTGTGAGTTACTATACATCTTATTTCTACCGACTTCTTCTTGCTATTTTCTGGACTTGAGGTGAGTCATAGCCCCACTTTTACTCTTGAACTATGTTTTCAATACTTTGGGGTGAGAAACGTGCAAATTATTTTATGTGGACTATTATCGCTTTTATATATACTTTCTAAACTTGCTATGCGTATAGACTAGGATGTTTTGTCAGCTTTAGTCACATGATTTATGTGTACTATTCAAGGTTGACTTATTTGGTTATTGTCAGCTTTAGTCACACGGTTCGTTTGTACTATTCAAGGTTGGCTTATTTAGATACTGTAGCGTGCACCTATAGGTTATTGATACTTTGGAGGTTATCCGAGTATTTATTGGTATTACGGGGGTTACCCGAATATCTATGTTGGAACGGAGGGTATCCGTGTGTTAGGATTGGAGCGGAGGGTATCCGCAGGCCTTTAGTGAATCCTTAGTCTAGCTAGCAAGCGTTTTGCGTATATGTCCACTATATTGTTAGATGAATTCAAACCTATGATCTCACCAGCGAAAGCTGACTTTTAGCACGTTTTCTCAGGTAATTAAGTGAGGATATGGATGCTTGGAATGGAAGGCTTGGCTAAGGCTCTTGGTTTATGGATCTATTTTTCTAAACTCTGATAATTAATTATGGACCTACTGTTATGTTATTTTGGGCCTGACTCTGAATGATGTTGGGATAAATGTAAACTTTAAAACCCCGTTTTGGTTGCGTTAGTAATCCTGACGGTCTCTGATGTTCGGCTTTAACCTTAGAACATGTCAAGCACTTACAAACGTACGATGCTTTATCTGCCTTCATGTTTGGCCACCAATATAACTTCTTAAGATCCTGGTACATCTTGTCAGACCCAGGATGAATAGAGTACCTTGACTTATGCGACTCATGCATAATTAACTCCCGAATTCCTCCATATAAAGGTACCCAAATCCGATCTCCAAAACATAGCAATCCATCAGAATGCTTAACAAATCCTTTCTCATTCTCAGCCATCCCAAATATATTCTCAGCAGATCTGTTTTCTGCTTTCAACGCTTCTGTTTGAGCTTCAAGTATTTGAGACGGTAACGGCGATACGATAGTCATTCCCAATGACCTAACTCGTAACGGTGGTATTCTCTCCTTTCGGCTAAGAGCATCAGCAACAACGTTTGCTTTACCAGGATGGTAGCGAATTTCGCAATCATAATCGCTTAGCAACTCAATCCAACGTCGTTGTCTCATATTGAGCTCTTTTTGATTCAAGATGTGTTGTAGACTTTTATGGTCAGTGAACACAACACACTTTGTTCCAAACAAGTAATGTCTCCATCTCCTTAAGGCGAAAACCACAGCACCTAACTCCAAATCATGGGTGGTGTAGTTTTTCTCATGCTTTTTGAGCTGTCGGGAAGCATAAGCTATCACCTTCTCTCGTTGCATTAACACGGCTCCCAATCCTTTATGTGAGGCGTCACAATAGACGACGAAATCCTCGTTACCTTCAGGTAATGCTAAGATAGGAGCACTACACAACATCTTCTTAAGCAATTGAAATGCTTCCTCTTCTTTATCTCCCCATTCATACGTAACACTCTTTTGAGTCAATTTGGTTAATGGTTTAGCTATCTTCGAAAATCCCTCAATGAATCTTCGGTAATAACCAGCTAAACCTAAAAATTGACAGACTTCGGTTGGGGTCATAGGTGCAGCCCAATCTTTTATTGCCTCAATCTTAACAGGATCGACATGAACTCCTTGTCTATCAATCACATGACCCAAAAATTGTACCGTCGGAATCCAAAATTCGCATTTTGAAAACTTGGCATAGAGTTTCTCCTTCCTGAGCAATTCTAAGATGAGTCTTAGATGCTCCTCATGCTCCTTCTCACTCTTCGAATAAATCAGAATGTCATCGATGAACACAATTACGAACTTATCTAAGTAAGGCTTACACACCCGATTCATGAGATCCATGAATATCGCCGGTGCGTTAGTCAACCCAAACGGCATCACCTAAAACTCGTAATGCCCATAACGGGTTCTGAAAGCCGTTTTCGGAATATCTCCCTCGCGAACTCGAAGTTGATGATATCCCGATCTCAAATCGATCTTCGAATACACACTCGATCCTTGGAGTTGATCGAACAAGTCGTCGATCCTAGGTAACAGGTATCTATTCTTCACCGTTAACTTGTTCAGCTCTCGGTAATCAATGCACATACGGAACGATCCATCCTTCTTCTTCATAAATAAGACTGGGGCTCCCCAAGGTGAAGAACTTGGTCTTATGAATCCTTTTTCGGCTAACTCCACCAATTGTTTTGACAACTCTTCTAGCTCGGTAGGTGCAAGACGATAAGGCGCTCGTGCTACAGGTGCAGCACCAGGTATCAACTCAATCTGAAACTCCACTTATCTAGTCGGCGGGATTCCCGGCAAATCATCGGGAAACACATCAGGAAAATCACGAACTATAGGCACATCTCCGATGCACCTTTCCTTTTTCTTCGTCCCTCCTTTCTCAGAAATTTGAGCTAAGAAAAGGTAACATCCCTTCTCCATTAGCTTTGGTAACTTAGTGCAAGAAATAGCTGCTAATCGGGATGGGCTCCTAGAATCCTTCCGATCTCCTAATATATTTAGGATTTCCTTTCCGTATGGTACACGCACGATCTTCTCGTCGCAAAGTATGTGAGCACGATACTTCGACAACCAATCCATACCAATGATGACATCGAAACTTCCTAACGTGACGGGTAGAAGATCTATGTTGAAAGGGTGGTTCAAGAAATTTAACGTGTAACCGCGAATGATGGTATTAATCCTTTCTATATTCCCATTTGCTAACTCAATATCATATCCAATTCCTAAGGCCATCGGGGGTTTCTCTAGTAAGGGTGCAAACGTAGTGGACACAAAACTCCTATCGGCACCAGTATCAAATAGTATGGAAGCATAACGATTATTGAGAAGGAACGTACCAGTAACGACGTTCGGATTTTCTCCTCTCTCGTTCCCGAGTGCATACACTCTTCCCTGAGCAGCTCCAGCTTCCACACGTTGGTCCCCATTATCTTGTCGTCCACGGTTTCCTCCAGCTCCACGGTTTCCATGATTGTACCCATTACCACCCGAGCCTTGATTTCCACGGTTCCACGATTCTCTACACTCATTCCTATAGTGTCCCTTCTTTCCACACCCATAACAAGTAACATCTGCCTTGTTTCTCATCTCAGGAGCAGCCTGAACCATAGCAAGAGGTCGAGCTCTACGGTCCTTACCTGTGTGTCCTTTTTTTGAGCAGTTCTGGCATTTCACACTACACCATCCAGTATGATGCTGGTGGCAACGACCACACTTGGGTGCATCACCGTTCTGATTCTTCTTATCTCCATTCCCAATAGCATAAGCCTTAGCTTGTCTCTTGCTTCGGTGATCATTACCCTTAGAGTGTTGGTCTCTCTTTCTCTTTCCACTCTTCTCCTTATCAGCTCCTTCTAATTCCAACGAATCCATAAGTTGTTGAGCAATAGTGATTGCCTCATGGATGTTTGCAGGCCTAGCAGAAATCACATCATTCCTTGTAGCTACAGGCAACCCATCAGTATACCTCTCGATCTTTTGAGTCTCGGTTTTCACCATATCTGGGCAAAGCAAGGCTAACTCCTGGTAACGACGATTGTAAGTCATCATATCATTACCTTTCACCTTGTGGTTCCAAAACTCAATCTCTAGCTTCTTGACCTCATTCCTTGGGCAATAAGTCTGAATCAGCAGAGACTTAAATTGCTCCCAAGTCATGGCATAAGCTACATCACTCCCAACTGAATTTCGGTAATTGTTCCACCAAGTTAAAGCTTCATCCTTGAAAGTAAAAGAAGCAAACTTTACCTTCGCATTCTCCGCACAACCACTGACATTGAACACTGACTCAGTCTTCTCAATCCATCTGACTAAGTAAACCACTCCTTCAGTTCCACCAAACTCAATGGGTCCACAAATCTTGAACTCCTTGTATTGACATCCATTAGCACGAACAGGTGGAAAAGTTCCAGCAGAATTGTTGGAATGATTTGACTCGGCTAGTAGTTCAGCAACTCTTTGCTCCACAAGTTGATTGATCATTGCTTGATCCACAGTAGGTGCATTAAGTGGAACATGATCATTGTCTCCCTGAACATCAACATTTTGATTCCTGTTGTTGCGGTTAGTAGTGTCCAGGTTGTCAGGAGTAGGGGTTTCAACATTTCGAGTAGGTCGGCGTCCTCGGCGACCAGGAGTAGTCACTGCAGGACCAGTTCTGGTAGCTCTAACAGGGTTTCGTCGTGGTGCCATTGATCTGTAACATCATACAAGTTCATGAGTCTCCAATAGAACTTATCAATATACTCAACAAAATAATTCAACGAAGCTAAGTCATGGGAAGAATAGCAACAATACACCATGAAACATCAATAAAACGGATAGGGACTCAATTTCCATAACACCCAAAATCACATAATACCATATACTAATAACCATCAACATACAATAGCGATCTAACGTCGTTCCAACTACTGGAAAACCCAAAACATACTAATCGTTCCAAAAGAGACGAATACTGAACAAAATACATCAAAATATGATAACTAGCTTTTCTAACCGAACACTCCTCGGTGTAGAAAGCAACAAGACAACATAACCCAAGTAACTAGCCACGCTGCTGGCGGAGGCTCCTCAACTCCTGCCTCAAGCCATCAAGATCTCTCCATAACGATCCTGGCTCTACACTGTGGGTGTCGCTGTCTCTCTTGAGGTCTGCCACCTCCTTCTCTAGCTCGGTGTTCCGCTGCCATAGCTTGCGGTCGGCCTCTCGAGCTGTGACAAAACCTTGCTGTAAACTCGCAATCTGCTCATGAATCACCATCAAAACTCTCCTCATCTCAATCGACATGCCCTCAACAACAGTCATGTCAACTCTCAAAACTCTCCAATAACTCTCTCAAGTCGATCAGATACCCGCGAGATCTTCTCGTCTTGGGCAGTAATCTGAGCCCACAACCTGCCACTCTCACCTAACTCGGCCTGCTCAGCAGAAACCTCAGATGACGCATCCGATGCCACTGGGCTACCAGGTGGTGAATCTAACAGAAACGGATGATCAGGTGAGACAGGCTCAATCGGATGTATAGGTGAATCAGGCTCCTCAGCCTGAGCTGGTGGTACTAACACATCATCATCATCAGGCATCTCATCCTCCTGAGGGTCATCCTCCTCCTCAGGGTCATCATCATCACCCTGCTCAGCCTCCTGAGGGTCATCCTCCTGCTCAGGGTCATCAGCCTCATCCTCACCCTCGTACTCCTCCTCATCCTCATCAGAAGAGTACCTCATCAATCGTCGTCTCCTAATAGGTGAACCATGTGGAGATGTGATAGGTGATCTAGGACGACGACGCAATGATGTGGGTGGCGCCTCAGACAGGAGAGAGTGAGCATCAATCTGTAAAGGTGATGAAGTAGGGCGTACCGACATGCGTGCCGTAGCTCGGTGGGCAAAAAGTGGGGCCACACGAGCCAAAGCCTGATGAAGAGTAAGCTGCCTCGATGTACCAGGGAGCCCTAGAGAAGATGAGGGTCCCTGCGTAGATGCAGCAGGTGGTGCTGAAGTAGAAGCTGTCTGCGGCACAGTAGCTGAAAGCATGGCCATCTGGTAAGGATCATCAGATGCCATAGTGAACTGTGCAGGTAAAACCGGTGCAGTAAGAATATCCTCGACAACATCGGGCATATGGGAGGCCATGGTCTGTGACAACGGCGTAGGGTAGGTGTAAGTGTTTCAAAACAACTAAATCACAACTCAAAATACCATACCAAAAATCCTCATTAAATAATTCAAACATATAATCTCAATAAAGAGTTTCAAACACCGCATTACTAAAATGTTTATAAAACAATTAGACCATATAATTCCTTGAAACGCCATCTTACTACTAAATCCATAAACCTCAAATCATCTCAAGAAATCCCAAATCTAATAATCATCTCAAATATCTCATAATACCTCAAATAATAGAAGATGCTTCGGCTTGGCGGGCTGGCGGGCAGTGGTCAAGGATCATTTTCTATAAAAACTCGGTTATAGTTTAGGCGTTTATTTACCTATTTCTCTATAACCTTGGCTCTGATACCAATCTGTAACACCCCCAAAATTTGATACAGCGGAAGACTCAACAAGCTTTCGGGGTGCTACGGGGATTGGTATCCAACACAAGACATAATAGAACGAGATAAAGTAAACATAATAAAAACGCAACCAAAACGGGGTTTTAAAGTTTACATTTATCCCAACATCATTCAGAGTCAGGCCCAAAATAACATAACAGTAGGTCCATAATTAATTATCAGAGTTTAGAAAAATAGATCCATAAACCAAGAGCCTTAGCCAAGCCTTCCATTCCAAGCATCCAATGGGAGCGGATTACAATGGACTTCATTACCAAATTACCGAGGACAGCTAGCGGTTGTGACGCTATCTGGGTAATTGTGGATCGTCTGACAAAGTCTGCTCATTTCCTAGCAATTAGTGAAGATGATAGTGTGGATAAACTTGCGAGGTTGTATGTGAAGGAAATTATTTCACGTCATGGAGTCCCGATATCTATTATTTCGGATCGCGACAGCCGCTTTACGTCAGCTTTGTGGCGATCACTTCAAACGGCCTTGGGGACGAGACTTGATATGAGTACTGCATATCATCCCCAAACCGATGGTCAAAGTGAGAGGACCATTCAGACGTTAGAGGATATGCTTCGTGCATGCATCATAGACTTTGGTAAAGGCTGGGAGAAGTACTTGCCCCTTGCGGAATTCTCCTATAATAATAGCTACCACACAAGTCTTAAAGCTGCACAATTCGAAGCTTTGTATGGCAGAAAGTGTCGTTCGCCTATTGGTTGGGCAGAAGTTGGAGATAGCCAACTCACAGGCCCTGAACTTATCTTGGAAACTACAGAGAAAGTAGCTCAGATTCGTGATCGGTTACAAGCAGCCCGAGTTAGGCAGAAAAGTTACGCCGATCAGAGACGTAAACCCCTAGAGTTCTAGGTTGGAGACAAAGTGATGCTGAAAGTCTCGCCTTGGAAGGGTGTGATACGTTTCGGGAAACGTGGAAAACTCAACCCACGCTACATTGGACCATTTCTTATCTTAGAAAGAATTGGGCCCGTGGCTTATAGGTTGGAATTACCACATGAACTGAGTAAAGTTCATGACGTGTTTCACGTTAGTAATTTGAAGAAATGTCTTTCTGATGAGATGCCTATTATTCCCATGAAGGATATTCGTGTTGATGAGAAATTGAATTTCGTGGAAGAACCAATTGAGATTTTAGATCGTGAAGTTAAACGACTCAAGCGAAGTCACATTCCGCTCATCAAGGTTCGTTGGAATTCCCGACACGGACCAGAATTTACGTGGGAATGTGAGGACGAGTTCCGGAAGAGATATCCGAAGCTTTTCGCTTCGTAGATGAATTGTTCCGAGTGAAACCCGGGACGGGTTTCTTCTGAGACTGGGAGGATGTGACAACCGGCAATTTAGGGAGTTATTTTGAAAACCCGCATTACGTTAAAGTTCATTATAATTTTTATTTGGAGTTTTTATTCACAACGAACTTGTAAGACCTATTTTTATGGATAATTATATTTAATGACGTTATGGAATTCGTGAATTATTTTAATAATTCATTTTGATATTATGCTCGGTGATGTATTCTTAAATTCTCACTTAGTACTACGTTGACTCCGGCACTAGGAAACTTAAAAGTTTAAAAACTTACGAGTTTTAATACGTTGGACATTTAATAACGTATTTATTATAAATTTCGGTGGAATATATATATAGTCCGTCAAATGGTGAAAATAACGAATTTCGGGGATGTACAATATTTTTATCGTAAGTTTTCACTTACGTGAGGGGACGTTTTTATTAATTAAACTTGGAGGTAAAAGGTTTGGTGTGCAAATAATAAGAAAACTTAGTTGAGGGACCTAAAGTGTAAAATACCTTATTTAAAACCCTAACCCTAACCTAATATATCATTTTCACTTTTACACTTCACCCACCCTCTCCTCTCTTCTTCCTCACCGCTGGCCACCACCGCCGCTCTCCACCGTACACCACCACTCCCAAAATACTCCCCACCTCTTCCTTGTTACTTTGTGGTGATTCACGCGCCCAAAAACCATCCCCCTCACCTCGATCTAACAACACCGACGCCACCCACCTCACCATCATCATCTTTCTTGGTAAATTTTTGTAGATCCACGGGTAAGTGTGCACGAGGTGCATCATTTGGGTCATTGTGATTATTTGACTTATTTGGTTTGACCCATGGTTTGGTTATTTTGGTGTTGGTCGACTCATGTGGGAGCCGAAGACCCAAGATGGGTCGAATTGGGTCATTTGGATCGAGCTCTTGTGAGCTAGCCACGACCGTAGTAGTCTCGGGTAGGACCCACGTGGCTCTTGGTATATGAATTTGACTTTAGTTGACCTGATATTTGACCCGAGTACGGTTAATTTTTGAGAACCGTGGTTGATGTCGAAATATATATATATTTCGGCTAATTTTATTTGTTATGGTTATTTTTGTATATATTGTTGGTTATCATTATTATTGCGGCTTATTGGATTTTTTAAGCGGATGACGAGTTATTTTGGACTCGTGGTATATATTGAAGAAGTGTTGACGAAAAATGGTTTTGGGGACCGATTGTGAGACGATCACTTAGATTGACGGAGATAGGTTAGTCGGGTGCCGTAGTCGGACCCTATTGTTGTAGCACGTGGATTGGGATTGTGTTGGACGGAGATACTTTTGTATTTATGACATTTGCTTATTACTTTGGACTTGGACTATGAGCCGAGAGTCATGACTCGGACATGTGACCATTTCGTATGACTC
The DNA here is from genome assembly GCA_030686995.1 of Artemisia argyi. Lineage (NCBI taxonomy): Eukaryota > Viridiplantae > Streptophyta > Magnoliopsida > Asterales > Asteraceae > Artemisia > Artemisia argyi. Next base: position 117,554,850 of record CM060691.1, on the reverse strand, counting down.
GATAACTATTTACAAATAAAACATAAGTAATAAAACTCGTAATAATAGTTATTGATAATATAAACGTTTATATGAATATATAGACGTGAATAACGGACATATAATTATATAAGCGCGTATATTAATAATAATAATAATCACGAGTCATATTATAAATAATACGACTAGATATATATTAGGCTACGAAAGTGGCGTAATATTATTGAACGTATTATTATTATAAAAATGTGTTATAAAATGAGAAACTCTCGACAATTACTAAATATTAAATAAAAATGTCATTTTATATATATAACGAGTAAACTTATCGAGTTATGCGGAGTCGTAGTCACTCGAGTTCAGGTAAGTTTTATTTGTGACTTTCGTGTTGTCACGGATATATGACGATTAATATAAACGTTTTCTATAACTAAATAACCACTTAACCGTAGGGTTGAACCGGGTTATTTGGCTATATGAAATGAATATATTAATGGGCATCGTATCCTACGACGCCCATAGGTTGTGGTATATGTAAAGGGTAATAAATTACGAATATATATATCGGGAAATCCGGCCAATTTGACGATGTATATGAGGAATTTATTAAACTACGATATATACCATATAGTATTTATGTGCTATGTGCTTTAGGATTGGGTGTAATCTTGAAACGGTATGATACGTAAATAAATACGAGGATTATCAAATCGACGGATTTGATAAACTTCGGCGATTTATTTAAATAATATATTGGGCTAATATTAGATCTATAGTTTATTTTATTATTATTTGTGTGATCTCTTTTTGTTTGTCTTGGGTCGACCCACCACCCGTATGGATACCAAACGTAAATACACCAAACTAATACGAAATGGATTTTCGGAAAATAAAATGGATTACGTCCGGGTTTGGGAATATTTTGAATTTGAGGAAATGATTCCTGAACAAGTTGATATTGTTAGGTCGTGCCGAGTCCGTAGTTGCTGTTTTGTGAGTTACTATACATCTTATTTCTACCGACTTCTTCTTGCTATTTTCTGGACTTGAGGTGAGTCATAGCCTCACTTTTACTCTTGAACTATGTTTTCAATACTTTGCGGTGAGAAACGTGCAAATTATTTTATGTGGACTATTATCGCTTTTATATATTCTTTCTAAACTTGCTATGCGTATAGACTAGGATGTTTTGTCAGCTTTAGTCACATGATTTATGTGTACTATTCAAGGTTGACTTATTTGGTTATTGTCAGCTTTAGTCACACGGTTCGTGTGTACTATTCAAGGTTGGCTTATTTAGATACTGTAGCGTGCACCTATAGGTTATTGATACTTTGGAGGTTATCCGAGTATTTATTGGTATTGCGGGGGTACCCGAATATCTATGTTGGAACGGAGGGTATCCGTGTGTTAGGATTGGAGCGGAGGGTATCCGCAGGCCTTTAGTGAATCCTTAGTCTAGCTAGCAAGCGTTTTGCGTATATGTCCACTATATTGTTAGATGAATTCAAACCTATGATCTCACCAGCGAAAGCTGACTTTTAGCACGTTTTCTCAGGTAATTAAGTGAGGATATGGATGCTTGGAATGGAAGGCTTGGCTAAGGCTCTTGGTTTATGAATCTATTTTTCTAAACTCTGATAATTAATTATGGACCTACTGTTATGTTATTTTGGGCCTGACTCTGAATGATGTTGGGATAAATGTAAACTTTAAAACCCCGTTTTGGTTGCGTTTTTATTATGTTTACTTTATCTCGTTCTATTATGTCTTGTGTTGGATACCAATCCCCGTAGCACCCCGAAAGCTTGTTGAGTCTTCCGCTGTATCAAATTTTGGGGGTGTTACACTGTCAAGGTAGCAAGGATTAATGTAGTTGGGTTCCTGGCTATTTTGTCATAAACCTGATATTTGTGGTTGATCAATTGCCATTTTAGCTACTTTGATGACCAATTTTCTCATATACATAGATGGATGACCCAGAGAATAAGGTTTAACTGATTTGGTTACTTTTACAACTTTGACTGGTGTTTCTTTTTATTTGTTAGCTAAGAGAAATACGAGGCCCATGTAAGACACACCTCTATATAAGCTATTTAATGAGGATAACCTTATAAATTTTGGCTTGTGAATCCAGACCAACTAACAAAAATTGTGGGTCTCATTTTAAAAATTAATATTATTAAGTTGATAGGTCCTATTATCCTTTCTCATAAAGTAAAAAAGAAACACCCGCTAAATAGTGGTGGAACTAACTAGTTTTGTTAGGACCATAAACCTTACAATGCTACGCACTTATGCATTTAAGTATCATTCGAACAAAGTTAAGCGTGCCATGTATCTTTTTTCTACTTCTAATCTCAAACAGACTTTACATAAGCATTTCAGCATCAGATGACTATTTTTGTCTTTCAAACTGATAAAACTAATTTGCCTTTGTTTACTCAAATAATAGCCAATTTTAAGTATCTATACACTATTAAGTAATCTAACACGAACATTTAATATAAAATATAAAAATGCTGTCATGTCTTAAGTTTCAAAAGCATTGATTCTTAACACTTCAAAGAAACTAACCAAATCATAAATCCTTCTGACTTCTACAACTTTGAAAGTGTACACCTGATAACGAGAATTCTTTAAGAAAAGTATTTCCATATTAAATAGTTGTAGACTTGTAGTATATTGTCCACAAAACACAGATATTCGTGACCTTTGCTTTGGTCTTTTTGTTGACTGCAAAGTTGTTCTATCAGGTTTGAGTTGGCCAACAGTGACCAGAGTGGTTCAAGTTTGAAGCTTACACGTTGGTAGGTTGCAGAAGCGAGAATCATTGATTAAAATAACAAAGAGGCATTGTTTTCATGGTAAGCAAAGAAATGCCCAAAAAAAACTCTTTATTTCTCAAAAGATGTTCTTCCAAAAGCAATGAGGAGATTGAAGAAAAAAGTGGCTATGGAAACGAAACTCATGTTTGCAATACTTTCTTAAAAATCAAGCCAACAATATATATTAGCTAGTTTGTTGCATACTTGCATTACACAAACTTCATACTAATCTAATGAATATCGTTATACCTTTCCATGCTTTTTCGTACATGCAAACTTCAATAGATTAATTAACCACCATATATCAAATAGTAAAACCACCATCAACAACCAAATCATGTCCGGTAATAAAATCAGAATCTCCACTTGCAAGAAACAACACAGCCTTAGCAACATCATCAGCTTTCAAAACCATGTCTTTCAAGATACTCATTGGTTGATAACGCTTTTCAACTTCTTTCTTATCCATCTCAAGCCTGTTACAATTCATCGGTGTAGCAACCGCGAATGGGGACACACAATTTACTCGAATCCCATGCTCCCCTAGCTGCTTGCTAGCCGATTTCATCAGCCCCACGACCGCATGCTTTGACATGCAATAATCTGTTTGTTGTGGGCCGCCCATTTGACCCAAAACACTAGAAGTACAAATAATACTTCCTTTCACTTGTCCTTGGACCATGGCTAAGGCAGCGTGCTTCACGCACGCTGCCATCCCACGGACATTGACAGCAAACAGGCGGTCAAATTCGTCCAGATTTAAATCTAGGACAATCTGGTCTGATTTAGTAAGGATCCCAGCGTTACTAAACATAATATCGAGCTGACCGTAGTTTCTTACAGTTGTTTCAACCAAGGACTTCACTTGGGCTTCATCAGTCACGTCACAGTGAATGTAAGTACATTGGGCTAAGCCGATAGATAAAGAGACGTTTTTTCCTAGCTCGTCTTGGATGTCAGCGATTATAACTGCTCGTGCACCGTGTTTGGCGAATAAACGAGCTGTCGCTTCGCCTATGCCGCTTGCTCCACCGGTGATTATAGCTACTTTGTCTTCTATTTTGTTCATGACGATATTATATGATGTATAGACATCTATCTAGTCTTCTTATATAAAGCATCTTTTGCTTTTGCTTGACAGTGGAAGTCAAATATCTTATTAAAAGACTTTATAAGTCCAACAAATATTATTTTCTTTTTAATCTTGTTGTCCAAATAAGACTATCATTTTTTAATGCCTAAATATTAATTTTTTCAGATGTGTAATTAGTTTATTGTACAAGTTGCGTCGTGCATTGCTTGTTATAATGTTATATCCAACAACTATTTACTTCTTTAATTCAGTTCTGTCTTGCTAGCTATAATATAAAATCATTAATTCTTTGTTTTTATAGGTTCCATAAGTTTTACTTATTCGAGCGTTTGTGTTGTGCAAGTTGGCGGTTCCATATATATGTGTTATGTCAAATATTTTATCAAGTGAAACTTGATTTTTGTCCAAAACATTGTCAAACTGTTTAAGCGTATATACGAATATAAGTGAATAAATTATAATAATTCAATAAACATAAGATTATGGCCGGCCTATTTAAAAAATAGACAAAACCATTTAACGTCATGGTTTTGCACGAGTACACCTAATAAGTAATTTGTGATCAAATGATCACTGTAAAAAAATTCCACTAACACATAATGTCTGATGATATTAGACAATTCCTACTTTGCCACAGGTTGAGCTAAAACTCGATTAAATATATTGTGTTACTTATAACTAGGATAGCTACTAATCATGTTAGTTGAAATCAAGTAAATTTGTTCTATGCTTAGTAAGTTAAAAGCTAAATTATCTACGTGATCAATATTATTAATAGTGAGAGAGTCATGATGAATTATACGTTTTTCGATGATCTCCCTTTAAATTACTACAAAAACCTATGTTACCTCCATCGTAAGTTTGGTATGTAGAATAAGCTTTTGTTCCTGGTCATATGTTTTGAGCACCTACTATCCTTAATCCATTTATCCGGTTCCAAGCCGATCTTTAAACACACCCAATAGACACAACAACTCAAATATTTGGTCCCCAATTCCATTAGTGTTAAACTTAACATTCCATTCACTTGGTTCATGTACGAAAATGGTGGACATGAACCCCATGACGCAAAGTTAGTCGGTTGGTGTTGGTTTTGAGGGTTGTAGTTCCAAGCCATATGATGGAAGTTCGGACTAGGTTGATTGTTGTAGTTACTTTTAGGATATACATAATTTATTCTCTTAGGTTGTAGTGTTTTTTATCTAGGTTGACGTGGTTTTGTTTTAGGCTCGATTTTTACAAGTCTTAGTCCATGTTTGAAGGCGGATTTTTGTTTTACTTCTTTTATAGTAGCATTGAATACATTTTCCTTACTTACGACAAGAAATTCCGTTCTTGAAGAAGTAGAAGGGGTTTTGACTAAAACTGTGACGACCCAAAATTTTTCGAGACGTATTTTTATACGAGATTATCCGCATTTTTCATTTACGAACCTTTCCGAGCTTATTTGACTCTAATACGTGAAGTTATCTCGTGAAACGTGGAATTTGCACACAACGCGTACTGGCACAATCAACGTTTTGATTTAATTATTTTAATATTTGTGAGAAACGAGGCATATGAATAGTCGTTTCTATTGGAAATATATTCTGAGCATGGTGGTGTTATTCACGTGTCTTGAATCAACCGTTTACTAGTCTAAACGAGCCCTGAACCTCATTTTGTGAAAGATTTGATAAATTACAGTTTTGGTCCCTATGGTGATTTTACCCCCGCGCCCCCTCATCTTTCATTATCATTATACATTGATTTGTAACTTTCTTTTTGAGATTTATAAAGAACAGTTTAAGAGTTATGGTTTCATTTTGTGTCATCAAACCCTAGCCTCCCTCTATCATTTCTCTCCCTCCTCCTTATATATCCAGTGCCACTACCCATTATTCCGGCCACCTCCGGCCGTCTGCACCACCGGAGCCACCTCACAACCATCATCACAGCCAACAAATGTCATCCCTCGTTTGAACTAATGAGTTTTTGTTGTCTTTGACTTTGGTGCTATTGGTGCTTATCGGTAATCTCTTGGGACTTGATACTTGACATCGGATACTTACTGAATTGTGACTTGGATAAAACTTAACGGGCTAAATGATTTGGACTGCTCCACTTGATAAATTATTGGAGTTATATTGACATTATTGGACTGATATTATTGGACAATTGACAATGCTGGACTATTGGACACGAGACGAATAAGATATATTAGACTCGAATGATTTTAATATATTAATATTCGTAGCGCAATACAATAAGAAAACAAAGTTTATTGATCAATAATTAATAAACACACTTTTAAACATTAACATTTGTAACTATCAAATATTGTTTTGAGAAAATTTATTTAATTAAAGTCACGATGACTTGGGCATGTTGTATAAACGGACGTGCTATGCCGAAATTTATAAAACATTGTAAACTTATACTTTGATTTCAAAAACCTTTTATCTTTATAAAAAAACCCGACAATCATCGAAATGGTCTTCATTAACTTGTACACTTTTATGACATGATATATTAATTTGAGTTTTCTAATAAAACTTAAATTACCTTTCCGAGCTTTATTGACTCTCTACAAATCACTTGGGGATATCAGGGAAAATACCTAAATGTACAACTTAACTTATTTGACTTATTTCATTGTCATCATATTCTTGACTACTTTTTATCAATCCTTCCTCGACTTGAGTTAGCATCAGTATTTCCCGACTATGTCGATGTCATATCCTCTTTAGCGTGAGTTGTATTTAGAGTATGTGTTTCTTACCACACCATACAAAACGTTGCTACTAAACTTTTTATAAGTATGGAATTTGAATAATCCACGAAAACTATGACACGTTGTCTTTTATAGACTTAATTTTTGTACGAGATGTATTTTGAAATAACCGTGTACGTATTAGGTTGTGCCAATCTCTTACCCCGTTGTGCTTGTTGATGCGTGGGGTTTGCACCAGGCTTTACCTCTCAAGGGATCTTGAGAAGCTTACAACCCCCACCAGACAGTGTACCTGATCGATGTAGTATAGTATAATGACAAGTACCGGGGGATTGATCGTTTAGCTAGGAATAGTGTCGCTAGGATTAGAAAACCTAAAGACTAGGTCTAGAGATGAGGGATGATTCTTTTTGTATTTTTATATTTTTTAGAAAGTAAATTAAAATCTCGGGTTTGAAGGATTTGGGCGGAATTAGTTGCTAGTCAACTAACCCAATACTAAAGATGCAATCAAAATAAAATACTAGAAATGAAAATAAACTAAATTAAACTAAAGTTGTGAGCAATATGTGGGAGAAATGTGTTTAATTAGATTTCACTACTCCCTAGATATCTTTTACACGTTAATTACTTGTTATAGTTGCGTGGATGACGGATTGTATTCCTTAAAACCATTTATGGGGTGGCGTACTTACTTCCCCAATCCTATGAGTGCCTACTTCACTCCTATGTCGAGCCGGCTAAGAAGCTCCTAACATGGGATCATTAGAATTTACTCATGCATTAAATACAACCAATAAAACCTAGTACACATCGGTTCATGTTTCCTAAGACGTTCAAGCATGTTACACAATGGAGATCTGCCAGTTTTCTTAAGCCTAACATTGAAATCATTCATCCAATACAACCATAAACAAGTAATCAACACATAATTAACATCTAGGTTTCATTAGATCCAAGCAAACACAAGATAGATCTAGCCTAGCATGTTGAAATCAAGACAAGTAAAAGATATAGACAACTAACACATAGACATATTGATTGAATTAAAGAGAAGACTTATCTTAATAGCACATGAAAGGATTCAAGGGGTGAAAACCCTTGAAATTACTGTAAAATACGAGCTAGGGTTTACAAAGTTCGGCCCTAGGGTTTCTCCACACAAGTTCCTCTCTAATAAATGAAAAATAGAAAACTATATATATAGAGTTTAGAAGGTGACGGCGTCAAGAACAAATGTCTGACGCCGTCATCTCGCCGCCAAATAGTTCCTCGGACTGCCTAGATCTGGGTCTGACGCCGTCATGTAGTCCCCTTATGCAGACCCTCACAAAATTAACTCTTGACGCCCTTCTTGTGACGCCGTCAGGTTTGCACTGGGTCGTCACCACTTTTACTCTTGACGCCGTCATGATTTTCCTCTTGACGCCGTCAGGTACTGTCTTCAACATGGAAAATTAAGTCTTTGGCGTTTTCTTCACTTTTATGCTCCAAAAACGTCCGAATTGCTTCCTTTTCCAGATTTCACTCCCAAAGTACCTAAAATCACAAAAGGAACGATTTAGGGTGATATTTGATCAAATAAATTCAATTCCGGGCTTAAATGACCCCCTAAAAGTGGTTCATTTTTCGCCTCATCATATACCCTTACACTTGAGATTTGCTTGTCCTCAAGCAAATGCGATTTTATTCTTATCAAAATACAAGTTAGGGGTCATTTAACACTAACATAAAAGTAATTACAACAGATAATTGTTCCACTAAAGACCAAAGACAAGCACGGAGGTCATATACTAGCACCTCACAAATAGTGTTTAGATACTCACATCTCTCGGGTGTAATAAAGTATAAATTACAATATGGAAACGGAAGATATCTCTCACTACCTGTCATAGCAAAATAGATTACCATAGGCTTGGGAGAGGGTCAAACCTCCACTACATGGCGTAAGCACCTAGGATAAACTATCAAAGAGGTCTTTTAAAGGGCTATAACGTTAGGTGTAGGGATATGAAATACACGGTTTTGTTGGATATAGGCAGTCTTTACTGGTGGCGAGTTAACAATCTTGGTTAATTACATGTACAATATGGCGTTGCTAAGCCAAGACTAGACTCGACTTAAGCTAATAAATGAAAAATATAAAATAAACATAGAATGAAAAGGGATGGTAGTTCGTATGCTTTTTCTCTTTTTCTTTTTCTATTTTTTTCTTTTCTTTTTCTTGTTTTTTTGATTTTTTTTTTTTTTTTGCTTTTATTTTTTATTTATTTATTTTTTTTGCATACACTCTTACCCTACCATCCAAAATAATACATCATAGGGAATGAACATTCCCCTTACACTTGAATCTTTACATACTTTACAATAAACTAATCTAATGACTCGAATTAAGAAAATCAAAACACTTGGAGTACTTTTAAAGATTAACGTACATATGGGGGTAATAAATGATGTTCTTCCCCTTTACTCCATAAAATAAGTACTTTACCTATTCGTCCCAATTGTCCCAAAATAATATGTACAAGGATATGACTCGACTTAGCAACCATGTAATCAATTAGATAATTAACTTAGGGTTTAACAAATAACAATAATGCACTAAAAATGAGCGCATACACGGAAGGCTAAGGCGATTTGGGTGTACATTTAAGTGGGGTGTAACAAATTCTTCCTTTAAGTAAGATGCTTAAAGTTAGAAACGAAAAGATAGGCTCGGAGGGGTGTACTAGGGGTTTCGTGTACTAAAAATGAGTACAACGCTAAGGTGTGGGAAAAATTAGTTGACTTAACTAGCCAAGTAGTATGACTTAAATGGTCAAGTAATTATGATACGGGTTTAACACAAGGGTGATCCTAATGCGTCTTATCATGTAGTAAATCCTACTACACGAATGTAGTCTCACTAGCGGTCTCGGGATGCATCACTAACGCAAGTTCTAGAATCTAAATGCTACCGGTACACTCATAAGTACTAATAGTAAATGCTTTTCCTATCAAATCTAAAGGCGAACCTCACATATTTGGGTGGAAAATTTTTCTGAATAGTACGGTTTTGTGCTAGTCATACAATCTCCTATCCATGAGACGCTTGCTATGGCTAAAGTTTCACTCCTAAATGTTGTAAAAAATTTTAAATTTGGCGCTAAAATTGCGCTAACAAGTATTTCTCATAGTTTGATTACACATCTACTATTAAACAAACAAACTCAAGCGAAAGTGTATCTGTAAGGTATCATCATTTTACCCTCCCCTTACACTTAAGATGAACATTGGCCCCAATGTTCAAGTAAAGAATGTAAAAGTGAAATAAGTAAAAAGAATGAAATCAAATACTCCCCTGATTCGCTCGGTATGGATAATAAGGTGGCCAGGTTAGATCTTCCTCCAAGAAAATGAACAATCAAAGCTTCCCTTCCAGAAAAATAAATCATCTTCTTGTCATACATAACCTGTAAATCCTGAGAAAACAGACAAGGCAACCTCGCATAAAATCGGCGGCAATCTACATATGTTACTAAATCCTAGAAAACAAAATAAGATATAATGTTTGTGGAATGATGTTTGCAGATTTCCTGGAGATTATAAAACTAATAATTCAACAAAAACTTTAAGACTCCGTTAGAAAAACAAAACTGGTAAAATTTCCAGATTTTTACACGTGACGCCGTCAAGAGTAAACTCATGACGCCGTCAGAAGTGACCTGCAGAAATTCTTATGTTAAGTTTCCGGAAAATTTCTGGAAAAACTTGGTTCTACTTCCTGGAAAATCCTGCAAAACTTCATTTTGACTCGATACAAGCATTTGACTCTAACAAATACGAATATACATGTTCACTTAATATTGTGGAGAATCATGATCGGTTTGTTTCTTAAAAACATATTTGGGGTTTCCCCTTACACTTATCTTTTGCAAAAATACCTTTGGATGAAGTTAAGACTAGGCCAAACAACAAAATAAAGTATTTCCACAATTTAGTTTTGAAACATGATCTACCAACAATAAAAATAAAGCATGCATACGGAAGCAAATAACAAACAAACAAAAAAAAATCACACAAAGCATGGGTTGCCTCCCAAGAAGCGCTTTTCTTTATTTACGAGTCTTGTAGCTAGACTCAAGGTCATGGATTACTACGTGACCTCATCGTTGGTTTCACTCTCTAGGTCGTCTTCTAAACCAGTTTTGTATTCCGGACCTAGTTGCAAGCATTCTTTGTAGAAACCAAGCATCCTATTCTTCACATACTCTACTCCTCTACGTCTATCCTCATCATTCCTATAATAAGCCGCTTGTTTGTGTTCCTTTTCTATGTTAGAGAGAAGGCGGTATTGCTCAATTTTGTAGGGCATTTGGCAGGCAATCTCATCATTCTCTTCCTTGAATCTAACTATCCCTAAAGTCGGATCATAACTCATCCTAGTGGCCTCAACAAATGGTTTTCCGAATATTACTTGGCTTAGGCAATCATCTATCACCGGACGAGTGTCTTCTACTATCATAAAATCGATCTCATAAGTGAAATTACCTATAATCACATGCAATCCCTTCACTCTTCCCACAAAATTACTTATCAAATTCTTATTGGGCATCATCCTATAATCAAGTTGTTTCTTCATCACCCAATTGTAATAAGTCCTAGTCATGATGTTTACAGGACATCGAGGATCGATGTAAGCTTTCCATATATGCATATGCCCGATGTTGCATGGTATGTTGATGTTAGAGGGGTCTCCCATTTTGATAAGGGGTATGCCAAGGATATATAGTGTCTCGGGACTATCGAATAAATCCTTATGGTATTCCCGTTCTTCCTTGGTGGGCAACTTATCAAAGTGCTTTTCTATAGTCTCTACTTCCTCTAACTCCTCTCCCTTATTAACCTCAACTTCCCTAATTCCATCCCTAGTCTCGGTTTCTATTTCAACTTCATCTTTGTCACTTTCTTCCATATTCTTATCTATTGGCTTAATGGTGACAACATTGACAAAGTGGACATGTTTGGATGATGAGGGGTCCTTAATTTGGATTCCGTTATTGGTGTCCCTAGTGTCCTTCCTAGGTGTGGTTAACGCTTGGTTGTTGAGGGCTTTCAACAAGTTGTCTATCTTGTTGGTCATCTCCGTTTGTTGTTGGTTGAATTCGGTTTCAAACCTAGCTATGGGAGCAGCTTGAGATGCCATGAACTTAGACATCAATCCTTCAAGATTGTTGGTACTACCATAGTTGTTAGAAGGATTGTTGTTGAAAGTACGGTTGGAGGGTTGACCGTTTGGTTGGTAACGATTAGGCGGATTGGAAGAATTGGCTTGATTTTGTTTCCACATAAGGTTTGGGTGATTTTTCCAAGAGGGGTTGTATGAATCACCGTAAGGGTTTGGCTCGGGTTTGAAAGTGTACCACTTATCTCCCGCTTCATCGGTACGCGAGGATGCGTAGTCCGCAAAAGCTGTTCCGGGGAGTTCCACACAATCACGAGTGTCATGGGGACCACTACATAATTCGCATGAAGAAGTGATTTTGTTCACTTGGCTTGAAGACTTAGGAGCTTCGTAAGATTTCATGAGAAACTTGACTTGGTCCTCAAGTTCCATGATCCTACGGTCAGGAGTGCTAGAGTTGTTCGAAGGCAAAGATATTGCCTTGACTGTTTTGTTCAAATCACGGGGATCATTCCAACTTTCGTTGTCATAGAGAGCAAGATCTGCTATGAGTTCCCATGATTGTTCCGCACTTAGATCACGTAGCTTACCACCGGCCGATTGGTCAATGGCTCGCCTTGTGGAGAGATCGATATGGTCATAAAAGATTTAGACTTGGAGCCAAAGATCTATGCCACGATGAGGGACTTTTTGGAGTAAGTCCTTGAAACGAGTCCATGCTTCATAAAGAGTTTCACCTTGACGTTGTTGGAACATCAAGATGTCATTTCTAAGCTTGGTAGTTCTCCCCGGTGGGAAAAATTGAGCAAGGAAACGAGTGGTGAGATCATCCCGTGTGGTGATGGATCCCGCGGGTAAACGCTCAAGCCATTGACTAGCTTGATCATGTAGAGAGAATTGGAATAGGCGTAATCGGGTTGTCTCTCTAGTTGCAACATCTAGGTCTATGGAATCTACGATTTTAAGGAAGTCCTTGAGATGTTGGTTTGGATCTTCGGAACGAAGTCCATGGAATGCACATCCACTTTGCACCATCCGGATGGTGTCGGATCGCAAGGGGGTCACATTGGATCCGGTGAGCTCAATAGTGTTTCGATAGCCTTGGTGGCTAGGTCGGGAATACTCTCCTAAGGTTCGGGGCCTAAGAGGTTCTAGTGGTGGGTTTTGTTGTGGTGGGATGACGGGTTCAAAGATGTTCCCATCGTCCATGATGTCGGGTGGTGAAGAGTTACGAACAAAAACACGAAGAATTAAGATAGACTAAAGAGAACCTAAAAATAAAAATAAAATCTCACTAGAAAGGAATCTAGCAAGTAGACCTAATAAAAAGAGATTCTAACCTAGATAATAACTATTCCCCGGCAGCGGCGCCAAAAACTTGATGCGTGGGGTTTGCACCAGGCTTTACCTCTCAAGGGATCTTAAGAAGCTTACAACCCCCACCAGGCAGTGTACCTGATCGATGTAGTATAGTATAATGACAAGTACCGGGGGATTGATCGTTCAGCTAGGAATAGTGTCGCTAGGATTAGAAAACCTAAAGACTAGGTCTAGAGATGAGGGATGATTCTTTTTGTATTTTTATATTTTTTAGAAAGTAAATTAAAATCTCGGGTTTGAAGGATTTGGGCAGAATTAGTTGCTAGTCAACTAACCCAATACTAAAGATGCAATCAAAATAAAATACTAGAAATGAAAATAAACTAAATTAAACTAAAGTTGTGAGCAATATGTGGGAGAAATGTGTTTACTTAGATTTCACTACTCCCTAGATATCTTTTACACGTTAATTACTTGTTATAGTTGTGTGGATGACGGATTGTATTCCTTAATACCATTCATGGGGTGGCGTACTTACTTCCCCAATCCTATGAGTGCCTACTTCACTCCTATGTCGAGCCGGCTAAGAAGCTCCTAACATGGGATCATTAGAATTTACTGATGCATTAAATACAACCAATAAAACCTAGTACACATCGGTTCATGTTTCCTAAGACGTTCAAGCATGTTACACAATGGAGATCTGCCAGTTTTCTTAAGCCTAACATTGAAATTATTCATCCAATACAACCATAAACAAGTAATCAACACATAATTAACATCTAGGTTTCATTAGATCCAAGCAAACACAAGATAGATCTAGCCTAGCATGTTGAAATCAAGACAAGTAAAAGATATAGACAACCAACACATAGACATATTGATTGAATTAAAGAGAAGACTTATCTTAATTGCACATGAAAGGATTCAAGGGGAGAAAACCCTTGAAAATACTGTAAAATACGAGCTAGGGTTTACAAAGTTCGGCCCTAGGGTTTCTCCACACAAGTTCCTCTCTAATGAATGAAAAATAGAAAATTATATATAGAGTTTAGAATGTGACGGCGTCAAGAACAAATGTCTGACGCCGTCATCTCGCCGCCAAATAGTTCCTCGGACTGCCTAGATCTGGGTCTGACGCCGTCATGTAGTCCCCTTATGCAGGCCATCACAAAATTAACTCTTGACGCCCTTCTTGTGACGCCGTCAGGTTTGCACTGGGTCGTCACCACTTTTACTCTTGACGCCGTCATGATTTTCCTCTTGACGTCGTCAGGTACTGTTCTCAGCATGGAAAATTAAGTCTTTGGCGTTTTCTTCACTTTTATGCTCAAAAAACGTCCGAATTGCTTCCTTTTCCAGATTTCACTCCCAAAGTACCTAAAATCACAAAAGGAACGATTTAGGGTGATATTTGATCAAATAAATTCAATTTTGGGCTTAAATGACCCCCCAAAATTGGTTCATTTTTCGCCTCATCACTTGTACCTCTGAGTACCGTTGTGATTAGCTAGATGCCAATTGTGTCAGTTGTGATATTTGCTTTGTTGTGACTAAGGTGAATTCATGGCCCCTACTTTTACTGGTTTTATAACTATTTTGGGGTAGAATACATGCTTGCTTTTAACTAAACAAAAATGACTGTTTATTTGGATACGTGAAATGTTTACTCAAGTTGAGACCGTTTGGCTGAAATACTTGATATGGCTATTGGAAAGCATTATGTATTTGCCTGGATTTTATGTGAGTTTTATAGCCCCCTTATTATTCACTAATAAACTATGTATTCATACTTGGGGTGAGAAAGCACGCAAACTATCTTATCGGACCTGCCACTACTTTTTGATTTGCTATAACGTGTTGACTGGCTAAGGGTAGATATGCAATAGATATTCGGTTTAGACCAGTGTTAACTGTTGCCTGGCTAAGAGTTTATAACCATACCCGACCTAGATCAGGGTAGCAATGGATCCCGTTTATACTTTGCTATAACTGTTGTCTGGCTAGAGTCGCCTAGGGCCCTACTGAGATCTCTCTCTTTGATATTGGAATGATTGTTATTGGAATTTGTTGGAAATTATGACTTGTATCTATCCTAGTCCAGTGTAGCAAATAATCCTATCAGGTCCACCATTAAACTTTGTCATTAAACCTATGAACTCACCAGCGTTAGCTGACTGTTTTAGCATGTATTCTTAGGTATAAGGCAATAGCTCACTATTGGAAGGTGCTTGGCTAGGGGCATGGTCATAGACGAATCTGATAACTAATTGGGACCGCTTAATTTATTTTATGGGCCTACTTTCGCACTATTTTTGAATAATGTAAATTTTATTTTATGGGCCTACTTTCGCACTATTTTTGAATAATGTAAATTTAACACTTTTTGTTAATGAAATTTATTCTAAATGATTGAGGTAAAACCATTATTTGTACCTGTGTTATAATACCAATTGAGTAGCACCCCAGTAACATGTATGCTTCCGCTGGACCCGATTTTGGGGGTGTTACAGAAACTGTTCAGGAGGTACACAGATCCCTTTGTTCGACAGACGGATCCCTTTCAAGGGATCCGTGAGTCTCTGGTGGTGTTTCTTTAATAAAATTTACTTGCTTGGTTTCGTTTGTTAAGGTTTCGCACTTAGTAAATCCAAGACTCATTTTATCATTTGGTGATTTTTGAATACTTAGCATTTCTTTTAAATAATAAGCACTCGTTTCAAATTTTGTGAACTTAGAAGCTTGTTTAATAAGAATGGTTTGTGTTTCTTTGAGTTTTTCATTTTCAAGACGAAGCTCTTGACAAGATACACATCCAACGTTAATTCCTTTATTTTTCTCAAGTCTTTTAACTCTCTTTAAGTTCATATATTTCATTTTTCAAAAATTCCTTTTTAGTTTTTAAAAATTTATTTTTGTTAATGACTTTGAGACTAAGTTCACAAAATTGTTGTACTCATTTTGCAAAGTGTCATCATCAATATATAGAGGAATATCATCAACATAATAAGAAGAGTCGAAATGTACCTCGTTGAATTCGTGAGCCATGAGACAAATTTCATCCATCTTGAGCTCAGTGTTTTCTTCACCACTATCACTCCATATGCCACTAACAAAAGCCTTTTGGTCTTTGCTTCATGGTGGTTTTGGACCTTTTCCAATGAAATAATTTGGATCACCACATCTATAACACTTGCGTTCACTCTTGCCTTTCTTATCATCCCGTGCTTTTCGGAATGATTTCGCAAGAGTGAACAAAAGTGTTATAGATGTGGTGATCCAAATTATTTCATTGGAAAGGGTCCAAAACCACCATGAAACAAAGACCAAAAGGCTTTTGTTAGTGGCTCATGGAGTGATAGTGGTGAAGAAAACGATGAGCTCAAGAAGGATGAAATTTGTCTCATGGATCACGAATTCAACGAGGCACATTCCGACTCTTCTTATTATAGTGATGATAATTCCTCTATTGATGATGACCCTTACCGCCATAGCATACTCTTCGTTGTCACTACCCAATGTGGAAGTCTCGTCATTACTAGACTCCTTTTTGGCTTTCAAAGCAAGAGACTTTACCTTCACTCTTTTGCCTTTGACTATTTTGGAGTCTCTTTCCATTATCACATCATCTACTTTGAGATTTCCAATAAGTTCATCTATTGATAGTAATGACAAGTCTTTCAATTCACCAATTGCGGTGACCTTTGCCCTCCACTTCGGATAGAGCCCTCAGAAATTTTGTTACATAGTTTTTGCTAGAGAAAGATTCGTCAAGTGCTTTTACTGAAGTAATAATACTATAATAGTATTAAATCTAGCAAAAACACTATCAATCCTTTCATCTTTAAGGATAGAAAATTTTCTATATTGTTGAACAATAAGATCAATTTTATTATCCTTAACTTGGCTATTACCTTGATGGGTGATTAGTAAACACTCTCAAATTTCTTTGATCGTTTTACACATAAAAATTCTTTCGTATTCCTTTTTAGACAAAGCATTATAAAGAACCATTTTAGTCTCATCATTTTTAGCAAGTCTCCATTTTAGATCGTCGGTTTGACGTTCATACGGAACGACTTCATATGCTTTACTAGTTATGTTTTGAACAACCGGTTTAGTATCACCATCAATAATAATATGCCATAGATCGAGATCTTTTGATTTTATATAAGTTTCAAATATATTTTTTCAATAATAAACCTGTTGCTTTCAAAAAGTGTGGCATTTGCGTAGATTTCCGTTCTTGGTATTTTTTAAAATCCATAGATCAATTCAAGTTTTAAAATACAATGTATTTTAAAAGTCTTGATTAATGTAGCTCTGATATCAATTGTAAAAAACTAGAAGGGGGATGAATAGTTTTACCGTTTTAAATTTATAGTTTCGAAAACTTATCATGAAATCTAAGAATATATATGAATGTAAATGCAAGATAATATATAATAAATAAAATGATCAAACAACAACACGAATGTTTATAGTGGTTCGGTTATAAAGCTTCAATTCCTTTCTCGCCCTACTCCACTCCCCAGGTATCCTACTCGAGAGTATCCTTTCACTATGTCAGCAAGATCCTTTATCCTGAAGAGAAAACCTTACAATGTCTCTTATAATTTTACTGATACAAAGCTAAATATCGAGTTCTTGTTGAGGTAGAACCAATCTTTCACTCTGTGTATTTTGATGACTAATATACTAACGTATCTCTCTACAATGGTGTGTGGTATTTGGTTACAATGTTTGGTGTATGATGATGATATACAAAGTATAACAATGAACTAAGTGTGAAGCCTTGCAACAAATGACTTGATGCTTGAATGTCTTGAATGTGATTTTCTATTGCAAGAAAGATGGTTAGTGGATAATCACTAGAATGGATATGTAAATACAAATGTAATGATCAGTGAACTAAGTGTAAGAATGTATGAAAGTATGCATAAAATGTGATAGCAAGATGTGAGAAAAATGGTGCATAAATGACTTTTATTTATAGTCAAAACTAGACCAGTGCCCCACGATTTCCTTCGAAGGGATCTACGGAGGGATTTATGCATATGACAGACCAACTTTAACAAGATTTCTTGGTTAACAAATCTTATCAAATCTTTTCAAAATCTAACTAAGGTCAACTAGTGGATTTAGAAAGATATTGTTCAAGAATGATGTGACTAATTTTCATTTTGATTTTGTTAACTGAAAAATTAACTTTACTTGCAAAATAAACTATCTTTAACAAATGTGTAAGAACATTTGAGCTAAAGGTTATAAAATATCTTCAATAAATCTATAAGTAAACATTTGAGCTAAAGTTTTTTAGCTAGTTTAAAAGGCAATTAATGCATTTGTATGAAAAATACTTGTAAGTGCAAACTGTGAGACAATGTGTTCTTTGATCATTGCCCATGTTTTTAGATATTCATTATTCATGCCTTTAGTGATATATGACAAGTTAAAACTTTACGTGTAAAACTTGTTTATTTTAATATTTACTTAATACATTTGTATATTTGTCACTAATAAAATATAGAAAGATCGTAAAATAGAAATAACATTTTTACACGATTGTTTATATTAACAGGATCGTTGGGTTATGTTGTTTAAGGAAAGTGACTAAGTAATGGTGTTTCTTCGAAAGTAGCGTTTTCCGGTAAGTAATTATAACAAGCTTCAACAAAAGAAATATGGTTCTTATAAAGTTTTGTGAAAGATGAATGGCAATGCTTATGGGTAGATCTACCTAATACCATGAGTATTTTAAAGACTTTCAACGTTTTTGACATTTATGAGTTTCACCCCGAAGATGAAGTTGAAGAAGAAAACTCGAGGACGGGTTCTTCTAAAGTGAGAGGGAATGATGAGGAACAGATCGAGGAGTTAGCTGAGAAGTACATGGAACGATTGGATCTTGACAAAAGGACTCAAATCAAGAAAACGTGATTTAGTTTCCTCTATGGTGTAGAGGATTCGAATGCATGATTTGCACTTTTATTTTTTGTGCCTGATTTCCGCATTTATTTTTACGGCCTGATTTGCACTTGTATTCTAAGGACATTTTTACCTTATTTGATGACTTTTTCCCCAAGTTTGCTTTCCTTATAAATATAGGGCTTGGGAGGTTTGTTAAGTAGGGTATTCGGTTCAATTATCAATTAAACTTTGACTTTAACTCTTAAATCTTTTTTGATTTTGTTTAGCCCTTGTTATAGTTTTTATTCACGCTTCCGTTATATGTAAAAGAGTTAACAGTTTGGTCGCCAATATGTTATCACAAATAGAGTTTAGTACTATGCTACCAAAGTCTAACTATTAGGGATTTTTATCATGTTTTTAATATAACAACCCGAATCCTGGTGCCCAAAGCAGTTTACCGACTAGAATTTTAGCTTTCGGGAACCCAATTCTTTTGTTATAAGCATAGTGATGCTTACCAGTTACCAAATAAAGTCTTCATAAGAATGAGTGGTAATTTGTGTATTTTGTAACCATTTGCACTTTTAGTTTATAAGACTAGTTATATGACGAATGATTCAGTTTCCGATTCTTTCTCAACACAGTATTTGGTATCAGTTATGGAACTTATTTTACGGCTTATTTTTTATAAGCCCTAATTTTACGGCTTATTTTGAGACTTGTTGGCTTTTATAAGTTTATCATATCATAATAAACTTATATAAGCCGACAAGTCTCAAAATAAACCGTAAAATTGGAGCTTAAAAAAAAGAAGCCCAAATAAGCTTACGTTTAATAAGCTTAGCCAAACAGACCCTTAAATCCTTTATCAAATACGAGTTCAGTAATGACTTGCTAGAGACAAAGACTTGTTAGAGTGATACATATTAACATATGAAAGATTAAAGTATGTCCCAGACAGATCTGTATAACATAAATATCACAATTAGCAAGCTATGTTGATCGATTACGATTTGATAGCCCAGTAACATACGTTGGTCTTTTTGTGATCGACCTATGAATATATAGTTATAACAAAAGATTGAAACAAGTAAACTGTAAACATGCATATTTGATCATTTTACTGTTATTTATTTACATGTTTTAAGATTATAAGAAATTAAAGAGTAAATTGCATAAATCATCCCTAAAGTTTGGCCAAATTGCATGTTTCATCCCAAATGTTACGAAAGTGCAAGGATCGTTCCTATATGGAAACCTTTGGTGCAAGTATCATCCTCACATGGAAGATACTTGCACCAAAGGTTTCCCCAAAAAGGATGATACTTGCACTAAATGGACGATCCTTGCCCTTTTGTAACGTTTAGGACGAAACATGCAATTTGACCAAACTTTAGGGACTATTTATGCAATTTACTCAAAATTAAATAATGGTAAAACCACCATCAATAACTAGATCATGACCAGTGACATAACCAGACTCTCCACAGGCAAGGAATAACACAGCCTCGGCGACATCTTCCACTTTCAAGACCATATTTTTCAAGCTAGTCATCTGTTCATGCATCTTCTCCACTTCTGCAGCCTCTTTCTCGAGCATATTACACATCAACGGCGTTGCCACAGCATAAGGGGACACACAATTCACTCGAATCCCATACTGCCCCAACTGCTTACTAGCCGATTTCATAAGTGCCACAACAGCATGCTTTGACATACAATAGTCCGTCTTTTGAGCCACTCCTTTTCTGCCAAAAACACTAGCCGTACAAATTATGCTTCCTTTAACCTGTCCCTCTACCATAGCTCGTGCAGCATGCTTCACACATAATGCCATACCACGAACATTGACTGCAAATAATTGGTTAAATTGCTCAATGTCTAAGTCAAATACAGTTTGGACTGATTTACTAGCAATCCCAGCGTTGCTAAACATAATATCGAGCCGTCCATAGATCTTTACAGTTGAGACCACCAAAGATTTTACTTGAGCTTCGTCAGTAACGTCACAATGAATGTAGGTGCATTGATGTGAGCCGATTGAAACTGCGACATTTTTGCCAAGGTCATCTTGTATGTCTGCTATTACCACCCCACAGGCACCATTTTGGGCAAATATACGAGCTGTGGCTTCACCAATGCCGCTAGCTCCTCCGGTGATTATAGCAACCTTCCCTTCTATTTTCATTACGACAATTATTTTAGGGTGGGAAGACGGATATGTATTTGCTCTTGTTATACACTAGCAACAAAAAAATGACTATATATCATAATCTTTTGTAGAAGTTCACGATTAAATGTATATATTAATTTCTGTAGGTTTGTCATTGTAAATCTTGTAGCCTGCAACAACACAACTTTTTGTTATTTTCAAAATCCGTGTGTTCGATCTTTTGGACTGATATGCAGAGACAGCTATTACTTGTGCCGTTTGTAGATTATTACAAAGCCAATCACATCATTAGAATCACAAAGGGAAGATTGTGTGTTCAACATGTAACATGTTGATACTCTATAATTCATATAATTACTCATAGTTGGTCTACAAATTGGCAGCGTGACTTAATAAGTAGATATTATCTACTAAATGGGAGCATTTCGGGTGTAAAGGAGACAGTTGCTAGCTAGTAGGCAGCGATGAAGGTGGCCTTTTTTGATATGGAAAAAAAGTTGACCCTCTAGGGACAACTCCTTTCAAAAATAGCCTCTGCAGTAATTTTCGCTATATTTAATATGTATACATCAATGAGCTAGAGCTCTATATATATACTAAGTTTACTTGTCATCCAATTAAACAAACCCAAATCGACATGGACATGCATTCCAATCGGATGCCATGCAAAGTGGTAAATCGAGTCCCTTTGTTTTCCTTGTTTTGCTTATTGGTCCTTTATCTATCATCTAATGATTATTTTGTTCAAGTAACATTTAGTTTAAACGATTCTTTTTTTTTGAAAGGCAACAAGAAATATATTAACAACAACGATCCAAACTAGTACATCAAAATGGCATCCCAACTCCTCAATCAAGACAATTGAGGAAGCAGAGACCCAAAGCTACAGACAACAAACAGGGCAGTACACACTGACTATATGACATTTAGAGAGACTGACCACACAGATTGCAAACTTGCAGACTCACACCACACCAACACAAAGAAATTTAGAATTTGCAAGCCTTGATCGGGTCCGAACACCACTCTGTCCATGATGAAATAGATTCCTTTGCTCTATTAGAGATCCAATGAAATGAGAGAACTTGTACCTCATCACAAATTGTCGACATATTGAAGGCTTTATTTTCAAAAACTCTCTTATTTCTAGCATTCCAAATCATATATAACATCACCCAACAAACCGCTTGCCAAACCGTTCTTTGTTTTTTATGAAAATTTGGCAAGCCTTTGTGTTCAACAATATCTTGAAGCGACCCAATATTAAAAGTACCCATATTCCACCACTTAAAGAGTTTGCCCCAAGAATCTCTTACCCGAGAGCACCCTAAGAAGCAATGATCCACCGTTTCAATATCATTTCCACAATGTGGACAAAGAGTTGAGTTAAGATCGATACCAAGATGTTCGAGCCATGTGTAAACCGGTAATCTTCTTTTTTGTAGACGCCAAATAAAAATACAAACTTTTCTTGGAATGATCTTGCACCATTTTGTCTCTTGAGCCCCCAACTGTTGGATTTAGGATCATGTCATCTACCATTTCCCTAAGTCTTTTAACTGTGAAAGCACCATTATCGTCATGTATCCATCTCCATGAATCTTCTTGCATCACATTTGGAACAAAAAAATTAGTTAGAACCATCAATTCCTCAAAATCTCCTAACCCTCTACCTCTTAATTCTCTAGCCCAATCCCACCTCCAATCCCATGTATCATTACTCCACACCCTCTTATCACCAACCGTAATATATTTATTGACTTCTAGTCTATATAATCTAGGAAACTTCTCACTAAGAACCACCCCATCCCCAATCCAATTATCTAGCCAAAAGAGAGTATTATTCTCGTTACCAAGTTTTTTTTCAAAGGAGCCACAAAAATTAAAGCCCAACGTTTGAATATCTCTACCCGTCTTTACTATATCCCCCCACTTAGAACCTCTCGACATTCTATGAACACCCTCTTCATCCTTTAAACCACCATCATTACCATAAATACTTTTAATAACTCTAACCCAAAGTCTACTACCTTCAACTCTAAATCGCCACCACCATTTACCTATCAAAGCCCAATTGAAGGCTTTTAAGCTACCAATATTTAAACCACCCAAAGAAAATTTGTTAAGAGTCACTTCCCATTTTACCCAAGATGTTTTTCTTACTTCATCATTCCCCCCCCCCCCCCCCCCAAGAAAAAACGTTGTCTTACATTTTCTAAAGATTTAAGAACACTATTCGGGGCGCGAAATAAGGAAAAGAAATATAGGGCTAAACTACCAAGTACCGACTTAATCAACGTTAATCTTCCACCATACGAGATCATCTTTGTCTTCCACTTTCCTAATCTTTTCTTGAACTTTTCGACGATAACCTTCCAACTATCACTCTTTTTCATATTTAAGCCAATTGGAATACCAAGATACGTAAATGGCATATTTCCTGCCAAACACCCCATTCTGTTAGCAAGACCCTCAACTTCCTCGCTATGAACCCCAATTCCATATAATTTTGTCTTATTTGAATTAATTTTCAACCCGGATGCTTGTTTGACACACTCCATGATTCTCATAAGGTTTCTTGCATTTGATTCTTTCCACTCTCCAAATATTAGTGTATCGTCGGCATATTGGAGGTGAGAAATTGGAACATCATTCCTACCAACTTTAACCCCTTTAAAAAGACCATTTGCTACCGCATCTTTTAGAGTCACATTAAGGCCTTCCGCCGCCACAAGGTAAAGAAATGGTGAGAGAGGATCGCCTTGCCTAACCCCCCTCTCCATCTTGAATTCCAAAGTTGGGGATCCATTAACAAGTACCGAAACGGAAGCCGATTCTTGGCACGTTCGAACCCACTTGCACCATCTTTCTCCAAAGCCCATTTGTAAAAGTGTATTTTGAATAAAGTTCCAATTAACGCTATCATAAGCTTTTTCAAAGTCAATTTTCAACAGGAATGCTTTCTTCTTTTCTTTCTTCAGATAATCACAAGTTTCGTTTGCAATTAATCCGCCGTCAAGAATATACCTTCCTTGAACGAAGGCATTTTGTTCTTCTCCAATGACTTTACCGATCACCTTTTTCATCCTATCAGCAAGGATCTTTGAAATTATCTTATAGTAGCAGCCAATTAAACTTATCGGTCTATAATCACTTAAACTCAACGGGTCTTGAACTTTGGGAATTAATGTTATAAAAGACGAGTTACACCCATTTGAGATGTTTCCCGTACTCCAAAACCATTTGATAGCATTCACCAAATCGATCTTAATAATACCCCAATATTTCTTCAAAAACCCGAAATTGAAACCGTCGGGACCCGGGGCTTTTTTACTTCCACATTGTTTAACGGCTTCCCATATCTCTTCTTCATCGACCTCTCTTTCTAAATCATCCTTTTCACTAATTGAAATTCTATTAAAATTGCTATTGATCAGACATGGTCTTACTTCATTTGTTTCCTTAAAAGTATCTTTGAAAAAATTATATACTTCTGACTTTAGAGTCGTCGGGTCTTCACACCACCTTCCATCTACCACCAACCCCTTTAAACCATTCTTTCTTGTGTTATTTCTCATGCATGCATGAAAAAACTTTGAATTTTCGTCACCTTCCAATGCCCACTTTGATCTCGCTTTTTATTTGATCATATCATTCTTACACTTATCTTTTTCAACCCACCCTTTACGTGCCTCTTTCCATCTCTCCAATTCCACTTCATCAAGATCTCTTGATTCGGCAATTAACTCCCATTTTGTAGCTTCATTCTTAAGACTTTCTATTTCATGCAACTCACCACCGAACTTGATTTTACTCCAAGTTTTCAGACCTTCTTTCACATTTTTCAGCTTATCTCTAAATCTTGAATCAGGATTAACTGAAAATACCATTTTTTCCCAACAATCTTTAACTATATCCTCGCATTCTTTTTCTTCCATCCACACATCAAAACAACGAAATGGTTTAGGACCAAAATCAATAGTTTTATCCATGAGAACTAGCGGGCAATGATCCGAGAGCTTTCTTTCCTTTGCAATAACCACAAGAGACAACCAACTTTGACAAAAAAGTGAGTTTATTAAGAACCTATCAATCTTACTAAACTTTAAACCATCATCACTTATTCTCGTGAACTTTTTCCCTCCAATTGGAATGTCAATCAAACATTCACCATTTATAAAGTTATTAAAGTTTAACGCTCCCCTTTTATTAAAGCCTGAATTCCTTCTTTCTTCCCTGTTTCTTACCTCATTAAAATCTCCAAAAATACACCAAGCCGCATCAATCGAATTAATGATCCTAGATAATTTCAACCAAAGATTTGCCTTTTGTTGTATATCATGAGAGCCATAGACATTGATGAAACCAACCAACCCATTTTTCCCTATCCAATTTCCCACGACTGCAAGATACCCCTCTTCACCCATCGCCTTTGTTTCAACAAAACACGTGTTATCCCACATCAACAATATCCCACCCGCACTTCCTATAGCATCAACTTTTGCAAATCCAAAATCATCCGAACCCCACATGTATTGAACCAAAGGCTCGTTTAATTGATCCATTTTTGTTTCTTGTAAGCCTACAACTAAAGGTTTTTCAGTTCCCACAAGTTCTTTAATCCATTTAGCTTTTCCTTGTGTACCTAAACCTCTAATATTTTGAGATAAGATCTTCATAAAATTAGCACTTTAAAAATGAACAACTACTGCTACACCCAATCACCCTTTCTACCATACTAAATCGTCCTTAGTGTCTCCCCCCATTTATATCCCCACCCTTATCATCAGACTTTTCTATTCCCATTCCTCCTATATTATCTGCCCATACAAATCCAAGTTTTTCACCAACCATTCTTACCTTGATAGTTTCACGAGAAGAAAAAGATACATGAGTTCTCTGCGAGTCACTGACCGCGTCCACATCCGCAGCTATCGTACCAACTGATTCACTCATGTTCGGCTGAGGTACTGTTTGTGCATCTTCCCCATCTTGTTCGCTATTGTTGTTGTTTGTATTATTGATTGGGATTGTCTGCGGTATACCATTTGTATTAGCTTCATTATCATCAGATGACCCTTTGTTCGATCTCGATCTCGCCTCCACTGACTTATTAAGATGATTCATCTTTGCCCGTTTCTTTAGGATATTGAAACTCAATCTTCCCCCACACCCTTTGTTTCTTTGGTTGACTGCCCCTTTCTTCTTCATCTCTTTATTTTTTGGTTTGGAAGATGTGCCTTCATTGAAGTGTTTTTTGTTTCTTTTGGCAAAACTAATTAAAGTAGCTTGTAAATTACATGAGTCTTCACTTTCAACTTCTCTTGATTTTGATCCGTTACTTGGTACCTCCATGACCTGCTCATTGAAAGCTTCATTAATGGGCTGTTTTTCTTGATTCATGTTAAATAATACACCATCTTCTATTGGGCTAACACTGGGTCCAACAGGCCCTAAAGGAACAGGTCCACAAGCCTTCATATTTAAATTTGGAACATTTTTGTTTACACCGCCAACTAGATCTTCTACACAATCTTTATTTGACCTTTTAGTACTTTCAACACTTTTCTGAAATTTCATACTTTTATCTTAGTTTAAACGATTCATAATAGCTTTTCACTTAGTTACCATTCTCCGTATAAACGTGTGTGTCCCCATGGGCTCATGTGTATTCTAAACATACGATGTTTGAACTTGTTCACATCCCAACAGTATTTTGATATCAGTGGCAGTTCACGGGTTAACTAAGGAAGATGACTAGAGAAATTGGTTTGCAGAAGACTTAAACAAGGAAAGCTTGTATTACGTCTATAACTTATGTGATAGCTAAAGAAGATATATAGTACAAAGATAGCGTACGACTCAAAGGAATATTTGTAGTCAATGTTACCGTTTTAGCAGAATTTTGAGAACCCCCAAAAATAAATTTTGCTTATTTATTTCGAGCACATCTTATGCCTATATCTTATATTGTCCAGAAGGGCGGATTAATGTAGTCTATCAATTACAGATAAGGCAAGGTTAAAAAAAGATAACACGCAGTTTCTCATTTCAAGATCATCGAAGGAAATCAAACGGTAAAACCACCATCGATAACTAGATCACGGCCTGTGATATAACCAGACTCCCCGCTGGCAAGGAACAGCACAGCCTTGGCGACATCCTCCACTTTCAAGACCATATTTTTCAAACATGTCATGTGTTCATGCATCTTCTCGATTTTTGCCACCTCCTTGTCAAGCATGTTACACATCAATGGCGTACGATCGACGCTTTCCCCGTCGAATTTTTTTCGACGTTCCCGTCGTCATGTCGACGGCATTTTTAGTTCCCGTCGTCATGTCGACAGGATAATGACGACGGCGATGCCCCGTTGGGAACAGCATTGCCGTCGACAAACGCCGTCAACATTGTGGGTCCCACTTCGATTTTCAGTCAAAGAAATTCTTTGTCCGTCAAATTGTTCTCGTCGACATGTCGACGGGATTGTATATGTTATTAACAAATTAATTATTAAACGTTAATTAAGTTTATACTATCCCGTCAACATGTTGACGGGAACAATTTAACGGGTCAACGTGTTGGTCAACGTTTGTTTAATTATCCCGTCGACACGTTGACGGCCTTATTAAACCACCAATATTTTTTATTAATGATGTCGTCGACATGACGAATGCATAATTAAATAATCAATTTTTTTTGTTTGACGGTGCCGTCGACATGTCGACGGGACCAATGTTATATACAGCTAACAACAAGCTGCAAAACTAGCAATATTCCAGAATTTTTCCGGAAAATTTTCAGGAAAAATCTACCAAAACCTGTAACCATAAGCCATAACCACTCAATATCAACATGTCCTAACACATACAACTCGACATCGGCTAAAACACTTTCAAATTATCGCTAAACACCCTCAAAATTCATTAAAACATATAAAGTCTACAAAACGGGGTGTGGTAATATCTAGACCTAGCTGCCATATCCACAAATGTTTCAATGCCCGCGATGTTCAAGTCGCCAAAAGGTTAAACTACAAAATACTAAGATAATGATCGCGAAAATATTGTTTCAACCATAAGTACAACACAAAATAACCCAAGTTTGTACCTCTACATCCCCAAGTCACTCTTCATGATCACTATCACCATCCACATCGATATCATCCCTCCTGCTCCCGCCAGCTCCACTCCCGCTCTCGCCAGCTCCACTGCCCGAGCCATCCACATGATGAGAATCCACCTGACTAATATACTGAGACCATTGCCGGTTGGTCGAGGCAAAACCCATCAACAAATCGAGCTTCTTCATCATGGTTTTGCGTTCTTCAGCATCTTCCCGGCTCTTCTTCTCAGCCTCAGCAATCTTCTTTTGAGCTGCAGCAAGCTCAGCAGACATCTCGGCAACACCTAAAAACGAAATAATCAAAATTTAAAAGCAGCCATTGCAATACATAAATTGAGTCATGAGTAGTCTATAATTAATATTATCACACTGTACATACCTGAAGGTGGAGGCGGGGTGTATGGTAATGGTGGCCTCCTCAGGCCGGGTACTACCCTACCCCGTCCGGCAATGTGGCCCCGCTGCTTGCCCTTCAGAACCATGGCAAGTATTTGCTCCACTGTGTACGCCACCCCTTCAGGCGTATTCGCTTCCAGATCTCTCAGCCGGACCATCTCTTCCTATTTTGTTGAAAATAATTAAGAAAATTAATATATATGTCGGGTTAATTACAATATTATGTTTCAATGAATCATTAAAGTGCGTGTTTGGAGAAATAAATAAATAAATAATAAATTAAAAAAAAAAAAAAAAAAAAAAAAAAAAAAAGGAAAAAAACTTTACTTACATACAGAACCCGCGCCTCATCCTGCAACCAACCACCATCCTCGTCGCAGTGTATGTCGTAAAAGCTAACAATAATACACAAATCGACTATTTTAAGTTAAACAATTAATAGCATATATTTTAAGTTAAACAATTAATAGAATATAAACAATTGTTTGGTTTTCGGCTTATGTTTCATAAGCTTATTTTTTGTGCATTATTTTTGAAACTATTTTGTTTATATAAGTTTATGTAAAAACTATTTTGTTTATTTTGAAACTTATTTTTTGTGACTTATTTTTGAAACTATTATGAAACATAAGCCGAAAACCAAACAATTAGTAGAAAGATATCAAATATATCTAAGGGGTTGTGTGTTTAGGCTTGTATAACGGGCTTATGGCTTACTTGGTTTTCGGCTTATGTTTCATAAGCTTATTTTTTGTGACTTATTTTGAAACTATATAAGGTAAAAAGTTTCAAAATAAGCCATAAAAATTTAGCTTATGAAACTTAAGCCAAAAACCAAACAAGCCATAAGCTCGTTATATAAGCCGAAACAAACACCCTCTAACTTGAATTATTCTACATCTAACAAATCCCTTTTATACTAAACCTAATATATCAAAACCTAATATACTAATTAAACAATCTCTTTTATACTAAACGCAACCTAAAAATCAGCTTCAACAATCCCATTCGCAATCCGCAACATAATGTACTTAACTAATGCTTTCTATCTAACTTGAATTATATCTATCCTACGTACTTAACGAACTAACGCTTTCTAATTAAATTTCTAATTCTATCTATCCTACGTACTTATAGTTAATAAAAAAGTTTAGCAACATACTGTTGTCGTGTCGGGCTGTGGTCCTGGGCTGCGGTCTCGGGCTGCTGTCTCGGGCTGCGGTCTTGGCTCGTGGTCTCAGCTATCACAACATATAGTTAATAAAAAAGTTAATAAAACTGTTGACGGCGACATGTCGTCGGGATACCAAAAGTTAATAAAAAAAATTAAAACGAGGTACATTACCCTCGGTTGTGGTCTTGGCTCTCACCCTCGGCTCTCACTCTAGCTCGGCTTCAATTCGTAGGTCGACTGTATAAAAAAAAATCAAAAATCAAAAAATTAACAAATATAAATTAACAATTAACATTTTATAATTTACCAAATCAAAAAATTAAGAAATGATAATTAAAAATTAAATATTACCTTCGTTAAACAAGAAAATAGTGGGGTTGAAGAAAAGAAAGAATTAAACATGAGATGGGTTGAGGAAAAGAATTAAACGGGGAGAAGGAAGAAGAAAAGTGCACAGTGGTGTTGGTGTAGTGGTGGTGGCGGTGTTAGTGGAGCTGTGGTGTTGGTGTAGTGGTGGTGGTGGTGTTGGTGGAGAATGTAGTGTGGTGTGGTGGTGGAGTACTGGTGGAGGAGTACAGGTGGTGGTGGTCGTGGATTTGATGTTGTCGGCGAGTTGAGAGAGATAGATCGATTATATTTTTTTTCTAAGTGTTAATAATTAAGATAGACCTGGTTTTGCTTTTTGCTTTTTATCTTCCCGTCGACATGTCGACGGGAGAATAAAGTAATTTTGTCGTTTTTATATTGGCGGGACGTTCCAAAAATTCGCGAAATTTTGGCGCTTATATTCCCGTCGACATGTCGACGGGATTATAAGTAGTTATTATAAATACTTTTATAAAATAAATAGTTAAGTTTAATATTAATTACTTTAATATAATATTTATTATAAATACTTTTATAAAATAAAAATAAAATATTAAAAAAATAGTTTTATAAAATTAATAAATTACTTTTATATAATTAAAATTTTTTATTTATTACAAATACTTTTTTAAAATTAAAAAAAATGTATATATTTAAAAAATAGTTTTATAAAATTAAAAAATAACTAGGTAAATTTAAAATTAATTACTTATAGTATAATTAAAAAAAATATTTGTTATAAATACTTTTATAAAATAAATAATAATTAGATAACCTCGAGATCACAACCGGTCAAAATTCAAATCTTGTATTCTTGACCCAATATTTTATAAACGAACGAGTTGAGATGCTATGGTTATACATGAGATGTTAAACAAATGAGTCGAGATGCTATGGTTGTACATGAGATGTTAAACGAACGAGTCGAGATGCTATGGTTATACACTAGATGTTAAACGAACGAGTCGAGATACTATGGTTATGCATGAGATGTTAGGCAGATGAGTCGAGATGCTATGGTTGTACATGAGATGTTAAACGAACGACTCGAGATGGTATGGTTATACACGAGATGTTAAACGAACGAGTCGAGATGCTATGGTTATACACTAGATGTTAAACGAACGAGTCGAGATGCTATGGTTATGCACGAGATGTTAGGCAGATGAGTCGAGATGCTATGGTTGTACATGAGATGTTAAACGAACGACTCGAGATGGTATGGTTATACATGAGATGTTAAACGAACGAGTCGAGATGCTATGGTTATACACGCGATGTTAGACAGATGAGTCGAGATGCTATGGTTGTACATGAGATGTTAAACGAATGACTCGAGATGATATGGTTATACACGAGATGTTAAACAAATGAGTCGAGATGATATGGTTATACACGAGATGTTAAACGAATGAGTCGAGATGATATGGTTATACACGAGATGTTAAACGAATGAGTCGAGATGCTATGGTTATACACCAAAATTTTCCCACCTAACAACTTATCCTCACAATATAAACACACACACACACACACACACACACACACTCATCTAACTAATAAAAACTCACACACACACACACTCATCTCAGTATCTTACTATATATCTCTCTCTAGCAGTTTCTGTTTTCCGGCGACACCAGCAGTTTCCGGCCGCCGGAATCTTTTTCTGACCACCACCTTTTATCAACTCAACTTGTAGATCGGGCCACCCCGATCACGATTCTACCACACATAACTACAAAAACACATTGTTAACATGCCGCCCAAGATGACATAATATGAAGCTTTTGCTTGTCCTTGTTGACGAGGAGACGTAATTTTGCGAGAATCGCATAAATATTACTCCCGTGGTAAACTATATATACTATGCGTGTCCTAAATCAAAGGGTGGGACAAATGATCATGGATGCAATTTTTTTTTTATGGAAAGAGGAACGAATCGCCATGATGACCGGTTCTCTTGGAGCTTCAACACCTCCAACTCATTCCGCAGGACCATCCACACCTCCAACTCGTTACACTGTAGGACCTTCAACATCGAGTCCTGGAAATACATATTGCTCAAACTGAATCAAATTGAATCACCAGATAATGGTACTCAATAAAATGCTAGAATTGTATCAGCATCCCAACAACCACACAATTGATTCAGCTGCCTTGTTTCACGAGCTTTATAATGAGATGTTAGGTGGTATGGGAAATCTTCGTATGTAGTGTTGTTGTTGTTGTTTGTTGTTGTTGTTGTTGTTGTTGTTGTTGTTGTTGTTGTTGTTGTTGTTGTTGTTGTTGTTGTTGTTGTTGTTGTTGTTGTTGTTGTTGTTTAATAAAATGTTGTTGTTGTTGTGAAAACTGATGTCCACACACACGATTAGATACACTCAAAACTGCTTAATCACTAGAAATCGTAAACTTCTATCCAAACACTCAAGATTGTAATTATTAATCTAACAAAACATCCGCAGTAAGAAACTAAGCAGTTTATAAAGCAATCCCAAACACCACAAGCTTAGCTTCAAACACGAAGTCAAACATTTTATTCAAACCACACAAGAGTTGTAAACCAGATACATTTTTCATACAGACTCAAACTAAACAACTCGACAAGCAAACGAACCAGATCAAACGAAAAAAAACTCGACAATCAAACGAAACAACTCAAACTAAAGAACTCAACAACCAAACAAAACAACTCAAACTAAGCAACTCGACAACCAAATGAAACAACCCGTTTACTTTTTTTTGCGGCTACCTCCCGCTTTGCTTGAACTCGCACCATCTCTTCCTTTCTTTACTCTCATTTCCTTGAGATATGCAAACGTAGCTTCAAGACCTGTTATTCTATTTTCCAGATTATCAACAACAGCAGCTTCATCAAACGTGCTTTCAGCTTCATCTTCACCTCCAACAGTAGCAGCTTGAGCTTCAGTAGCACGTTGAGCTTCAGCAGCATCTACCTCTTCCAAATACTTTCTATAGTATGACTTTTTCCTTAACCATACTAGAATCCGGTCTCTCTGCCACGGTGCACAGTTCGCATAAGAACCATATTCATCAAAAATTTCATAGCCCCAATGATTTATAATTTCATTATACAACAGCTCGTATGATAAAGCCTTTGACCACTCCTGTTCCGGAGTTAAACCGTCCATTGTTGTTTGTGATTCGTGAAAATTGACAATCGGGTTTTGTGAGAATCAAGAATGTATGTGTAAAATGAGACGGAAATGATTTTGTGAGAATATTTATAAGGAAAAATGTGGGGACATAATCCCGTCGACATGTCGACGGGAAAACAGGCGGGAAAAATCCCCGCCACTTTATTGGCCAGCATTTTGTTATAAATAATTAAATAACCCCTTACCGTTGACATGTCAACGGGAATGTAATGGAATAAACCATAATTAACGTTAATTAAACGTTAATTACACAAATATTATTGATTAATATGGTCCCGTCGACATGTCGACGGGATCATATTGGCGGGACAAATTCTCGCTCGAGTTTTGGCAATTATTGAGGATGAAAAGTTTGACCAATATGGTCCCGTCGACATGTCGACGGGATCATATTAACCAGAAAAATTCAACGCACTTGGCCTCGGTCAATCGATTTTTTTGTCGTTTTCTGCACGTTCCCGTCGATATTGTGTCGACGGGAATATATTCGTCGCGTGTTCTCCTGTTTCTTGTAGTGACATAGGGTGACACGCAATTCACTCGGATCCCATACTGCTCCAATTGCTTACTTGCTGATTTCATCAACCCCACCACTGCATGCTTTGAAATACAATAATCCGTCTTTTGAGACATTCCTTTGCTACCAAACACACTCGCTGTACAAACGATGGTTCCTTTAACTTGTTGTTCCACCATAGCACGTGCGGCATACTTCACACATAACAACATCCCACGGACATTTACTGCAAGTGTTTTGTCAAATTGGCCTATATCCAGATCAACGATGATTTGGAGAGGTTTACTAACTATTCCAGCGTTGCTAAACATAATGTCAAGCTGACCATATTTCTTTACTGTAGAGTCCACTAAGGACTCCACTTGAGCTTCGTCTGTAACATCACAATGAATATATGTGCATTGGCGTGGGCCTATGGAAACTGAGACATTTTTTCCGAGGTGGTCTTGTATGTCAGCGATCACCACCCCACGGGCACCATGTTTGGCGAGTAAGCGAGCAGTGGCTTCACCAATGCGGCTTGCTCCGCCAGTGATTATAGCTACCTTCCGTTCTATTTTGTTCATTAAGATACTAATTAGTATGAAAAAGTTTCCATGTTTGGTCACTAAATATGGAGGGCGGAAAGAGCCATAATGTTTTGGCTCTTGTTATATACGAGCATCAAAACTTCTTTGGCCAAAAGCTGGATCACTGTAAATCTTGTGGCGTATACCAACAAAAACTTTCTACTCAAATCTATAGGTAGTTTTTGGACAGATATATGCAGACAGCAGAGACGGAAAATAGATAAATTTTGTCATTTTTAGATTATTACAAAGAAAATTACTCTTTATTATATAAGATACACAAAGATGAGAAATTAATTACCTGAGTGAAGTGGTCTGTGGAGTCTGAGTTTTACGTGACAGGTCACCAAAATGTCTTCTGCTGGGTTCCCCTCGTACCCAAAATAAGGTCAATCTATCACCAAAGGATATTAATATTGTTTTGGAGTATTCGTATAGTTGGTTCTTGAAGTTATACGTAACCGTTTGAGAATTTTTCCCGTTTCTCAAATTAACAAGGATTAGATTAGCATCAACAACTAGTTTTAGGTGAACAACAATCCACGAACTGCACTTCAAGCATATCGTCAATTGACTCAATTCTATAACTCCCTTACTGGCTCACAGAATACTAAATGGCCGAGTGTTTCTCAAATTAACCTGGCAACCTGGCCCCAACTGAGCACATTTTCCCTAATGTCATAAACGAAACTACAAGATTTAAAATATAGTAAAATAAAAGTTAAGTTTTCCATCTGACTAAAATTTCACCGTATCTGCTCGGATGTACCTTCGGTGACTGCATTTTAGCCTTGTTATCCAAATAAATCAACTTATCCGTAAGATTTAAAGGCAAAAGGTGAAGTTCTTGAATGACAGAACATGCTAAAGACTCATGTGAAAATAAGAAAAGAATGTGACATTGATTTACAAACTCCATTCTTGACAAGATTACCTATTGTATCAGCAAGCATACAGACAGCACATTCTTTCGGGGTTCTACGTTCTGGAGGCTCGAACTCACATCAAAACAAATGTATCTGCATCTAATCCTTTGGCAAATACCTGAGAATGGGTGGGTGGGTCTGCCCGATTGGAACGGTTAAAAAGGGAAATATGGAGATGTAGCGAAAAATGCTAAGGAACTAAAAGTGAATCAATCACAGGTAACAGATTGTGTGAAAACAAAATGATTACACAATTTGCATGCTTAAACCTCAAGTATAATCAATGTTTTGTGTTGATCTTTGAGCCTTTCATTAAAAAGATGGCTTGCATTAACCTTAAACCCCGTATTAGAGATGTAACAATCCGTGGCTGACTTAAAAAAAACAGCGCGATGTGTGTTTGCAGTAGTTTTCTATTGTATATATTACGGCATAAAATCCCGGTTATATATATCTACGGGATTCAAACGGAAATAAAAGGATAAAGCTCGCTCTAATGGTGAATATGTTGTTATTGGTTAAACAGTGTACGATTGTTGAATTGTTTCTATGTCAATCCCCTTCATTCTAACCACCGACTCAACGTGTCCCTTCAACGTGTGCATTTCTCTCAGCCTGCAAACAATAACCAAACCCGAAAACACGAGCATTAGTAATCAAGATTGAATCTTAATAAACCTTAACATCGTCAAAAATGAAAAAGATTGAGTCTTACTTTGCGATCTCTGCTCTCCTTTTGGCTTCCTCCGCCATCTGGTTAAGCTCCGTCACATTATCACCAAACATTTTCGAGTCGGGAACGTCAAGCCCATGAAGCGTTCTTTGTGCGTGTGCCCATTGAAGCTCACGTTGTTCCTTCCCAAAATCCTTTTGTCTCGTGAATGCAATCTAAGAAAGCAAACAAAAACTCAAAGACTGCCTTGATGTGAATTTTCAAAAAGTACATGATATGAGGATGTACATACCCTTCTTTCGATAACAAGATCCCATGCTCGGCCACTGATCGCATAACGGATAAAAAACTTGATGAGATCAAGTGGGAAGTAGAAGATGATATTGTAAAGCCAGATTACACCGGCCCAGCCCCACCCGATTCCTTCTACTGCAGCGAAACTCCAGTTTGCATACACCGCAATCAGAGTAGCAATCTGTTCACAATGAAAATAACTAAAACAGTAAGATGTAATAATAAACAGTTTTAAAAAAGTTTGGACAAAAATGGTATCACCCATATAATAAAACACCTGTTTAGACCTGTTAACCAACCCACCCCACCCGCTTATTATGCCATATATAAATGTTACGCACCAACTGGGCTATAGTAAAGGCCACGACAAGTAGCCAACCGGGACGTTCCACAAACGACCAACTACGAGAACGTGTCACAAATATAAGAGCCTGGCTGATTGTGCTGACTTGAAGATAAATTGCTGAGGCTAGCTTTCTGAAGTCGTCATGAGCGGTTTTCTCAAGCGTTGGAACTCCAAATGTGCGCTAGAAACACATTAGATAAAAATATTTAAGCGTGTACACACTGAAATGGGCATGTGGGATATCAGATATCCTTTTACTAAAGCAATATCAAAATGAATGCGAAGTGTATAAACATACAGGGAAAAAGTCGGTCTTGTATGCAGCCCAAAAGAATATAACGGTCATCATTGCTAAGTAACTACCAAGAATGACGCCTGTTGTGAAAATCTCGGCTAATTTCCAACTATCTGGAAGTGGAGACGGCTTTACTCGATCCTTCGATATCGTCATTATGGTACCTGAGATGAAACGTAAATGTACATGATTACAAGTACAATTATAATTTCAACTCATTAGTTCTGATTCTAACAAGTCAAATAGGTAAAATAAAGAAATAGTTAAAAGGGAAAACGATCAAATGGGTTAAACGGGCTGAAAGCTGCCCAAAGTATGATTTACTGCTTAATTGGTTTATTAAAAAATTGACTATTGGTGCAATAATATCTTCTTGAAATTATAATTAACACAAACATTTTATAAGATAAATGAACAAAAAGGGTTTCTGGGCAAGTCAACACGTTTATTTTGCCACCTCTGATTACATGTAGACAAATAGTCAGAAACAAGTAAATAAAAAATAAATAAATAAATAAAAATAAAAAAATAAAGAGCTAACCGTCATTAAGGATGGCAATTATTAGCACCATAAATGGTGGGAAGTCGAACCTCCATATCAATGCAAGTAGCATAAAGCCAAGCTGTCACAATGCAAACAAGATGGAATAAGATCAACACTGTACATTTTAGGGTTTTGGAATTCAGTTCCATGTGCAAGTGTTGAACAAAGTAACATACCACGATACGAATGGTAATAGAAACAGCATAAATCTGCAAAATCCAAGAATATAAGTACAGTCAATTTCTTTTATAAGTAATAAGTATGAATGCCAGATAAATGAGAGTTTACTGTGTAATTTTTCATCCTTTGGAAGATGGCACGACTGGTCAAGACAGCGCTAATGATAACACTGAGTCCTGGTTCAGTGAGAACAATATCTGAAGCACTGCGGGCTGCATCAGTAGCATCAGCCACGGCGATCCCGATATCCGCCCTTTTAAGGGCTGGAGCATCATTAACTCCGTCACCCGTCATTCCACAAATGTGTTTCCTAGCTTGTAAGCGTCTTACAATTTCATATTTATGCTCTGAGAAATTTACAAACACACTGTAGTTAAAACCATTATAAAAATATAACTATATGGTGGCGATTTTAGGCCAATTCTGTAAAAATAGATTATTCATGTTTGTAAATGACTATTAACAGGTCAGAAGGGAGAAACTGGAAAAATTTACTACTGGGGAAAAGGGTCACGTAAAGTAATCTCTAATGCTTATAATCTCCTAAATAGTAGAATACTTGAAACATAGATTAGTAAGAGACTCCTAATAATTATGTTAATACATTTTTTATTTTGGATATTCAAAGAACAAACATACTAGTATTGACGGGTCAACATGAACCGACCCGCAAGGACATCTGTTTTGACCCATCCCCATCCTGCCCGTTTTGCACCACCAGAACAAACTAGTACTCACCAGGGAACACGCCAGCAAAACCATCAGCTTTCTCTATAAGTTCATCGATCGGTAAAGCAGCAATTGACTCATCAGCATTTTGGCCAAGCAAAGCAGATGAAGGATACATATTTGTTCCCATTCCAAGACGGCGTCCAGTTTCTTTACCAATTGCCAACTGATCCCCTGTTTCAAGTCAAAACAAATAATTGACCTTCGATGTCAAACACAGCGTTCTTCCATTTTAAAATTCATAAGGATTTTGATACAGATATCACACACGTTTTCTGGACCATAGGATCTATTATAAAGTTCAAATGTGATCATCAAAAAAATTCATTAAGATCTTTATAAAATATTTGTGCCTCCAAGCTTATCATCAGTTTTCAGTTCATTGGACCTAAAGACTCGGTATGTATAGGGTCAAACATAGTACGACTCTATATTAGTTGGGATTTTGTCAAAGATTTAACATGAAAAGTTTCACCTATGTAAAATTTACTAGAAGTTCAGTGCAACCGTTACAAGTTTCATAAAAATTTACAAATATCATATGAATCTCCAAATTGAACTTGTCATTTCGGCCTAAAAAGTAGAATTGACTTTTGATGTCAAACAGAGTACTAATAACACATCAGAAATCAATACGGGTTTTATTACATATTTAAGTATTTAACAACAGTTTCGGGCTTGTAGAATTTATTTTAATGTTGAATATAATCATCATAGTTTTCTTAAAAACTACAAGGAATCATATGAATCACCAAGTTGGCAAGTAGTCGATTTGAGTTTCAAATTATAAATGCATATGCTTGACCTACCTGTTATCATTTTAACATTTACTCCTAGATCCAAAGCCCTTCGTATAGTATCGGCACTATCATGCCTCGGTGGATCAAATAGAGGCATGAGTCCTATAAACTGCCATGGTCCTCCAGGGCTCTCTTTTCGTCCCTCAGGTACATCCTGTTTTCATTGAAACCAAAAAATCAACCAAGAAATCCCTTAAAAAACTACTGACAAATAGATCAAAAAATCTGCTTAATATAAATGACCTGGTATGCTACAGCAAGTGACCGTAAGCCTCTTTCTGCAAACTTGTCTATAATAGAATGAACTCGGCGTTCAATATCTGATTTGTTGTGTGCGAGATTCAAAATCTAGTACATAAAAAATAAAAGTAATTCAGTATATTTGAAATGGCAAAAAAGGGAAGGAAAAAGTCAAGTTTTCCTATTGACTATAGAATGTTACGGTACCTGTTCGGGAGCACCCTTGCTGACTCTATGCATTTTACCCTCATTGTCCAGATAAGTTAACGCTGTGCGCTTATCAGTAGGATTGAACGGCAAAAAATGTAGTTCTTGAATGTGGGCACGTGCCTAGAATGCAAACAAGAAACGTTTAAAGAGCCTAACAATACAAATAATTACAAAACAAGACACACATTGTTTTACTGTATAATTGTGTTCTTGATAAGATTACCTCTTTTGGATCAGCAAGCATACCAACTATAGCAGCATCAATGGCATCCTGGTTTTCGGTTCTGGAGGCTCGAGCTGACATCAAAACAACGGTATCTGCATCTACTCCTTTGGCAAATACCTTTGAATTTAAGTATACAAAAAAATTAAACACAAGGTAGTAAACAAAATTACAAGATGCTCACCCTATCATTTCAGGTAGCAAAATAGGAGCATTGGAAAGGTTCAAAATGGTAATTTTATTTGGAGTCAATATGGGTCTGGATGGGTTTAAGAAAACATTTTTAATCAAAAATATTAATGAATAACTAATGTGTCAATGTGATTACATCCATTAAATTTCATCCTGCTCGACTCATCGTTCCCCGTTTCCTCACAGCAAATATTTTATACTTAATCCATTTGATCCATTAGGTAAAAAAACGATCCAGAGTTGGCCCATTTATAGGTACATGCAGTCAAAATAGCAACCTCTACTGTTCTACCTATCAAGTTGCCATTTAGACACGTTTATGAACTAACCTCAATAAGGTTCTTATCGACAGTGAGCTTGTTTAGTGTTAATGTTCCAGTTTTGTCACTGCAAAGAACGTCCATTCCCGCCATTTCTTCAATGGCCGTCATTCTTTTTGTAATGGCTCCCTATAGTATATGCAAACATATGTCAAAGGTTTCAAAGAAAGGTGACATATTGGAAAATATCTATGAAGGAACAAACCTGCTGAGCTAAACGATGAGATCCAATGGCCATTGTTACAGAAAGAACGGTGGGCATGGCAATAGGGATTCCTCCAATTAGGAGCACAAGTAGATTGTCTATTCCGGGTCTATATTTCCTATCTTGAATTGGGAACATTACTATAATCTCGATAATCATACCCACGGCAATCGAACAAATGCAAAAGTTTCCTATTGCAGTCAAAACCTATCCAAGATAACAAATAAACATCGGTATATATAAACATGAATGATAATGGATGTTTCATACTTACAAATGGTACAGACGTACAGTACGAGCATGTCAAATTGTTTTCTAATTGATGAAAAAATGATTAAGAAGGCGATTACGTCTAGCATTACCAGAATCCCAAAATCAAAGAGCCAAACACATACGCAAAATGTTAAAGCCAAGTTTTTTGACGAGCTTACCTTTTGAAAATGGCCAACTTGATTGGTGGTGTCAACAAGATGAGCGGCTTTCCCAAAGAAGGTATGAACTCCGGTGGCGATTACAACCGCCTCAATCTCACCTTGCTTGCAAGTAGAACCAGAGTAGACACCATCCCCAGGGCCTTTTGTCACAGGAAGTGATTCAC
Organism: Artemisia argyi; assembly: GCA_030686995.1. Lineage (NCBI taxonomy): Eukaryota > Viridiplantae > Streptophyta > Magnoliopsida > Asterales > Asteraceae > Artemisia > Artemisia argyi. The sequence goes on along the minus strand of CM060691.1, from coordinate 117,513,566 downwards.
CTGTTAAAGCAGACTGCAAAACCACAACAAATATTAATTCATATACACCATGCTACAGCTTGATCCAGAAATGATTCCGATCATGTTTTATCTCTTAATGGGTCTCAAACTCTCAATAAGCTTATAAGTAGCCCAAATTGCGCCTTTAAACAGACAGCCTCCTAAACCATTTTTTCACAAAAATATCTTATTAATAAGATAATATAATTTATATAATCATGCAAAACAGTAAATTGTTTTGGACAACAAGAGTGTTCCCATCGAGCCAACCCACCCAGGTTTTAACTGTACAATAGATTACTCTGACCTGCATATTTTGTCATCTCTACATACACAATTTCACTAATCTTAGAATAATCACCTGATCAATCTTTAAAGGATCACCATCAAGCAAACGAGCATCCGCAGGAATAATATCTCCAAGTTTGACACTAATCACATCCCCAGGAACCAAAATTGCAGCATCTTCCTCATTCCATTTTCCATCTCTTAGAATCTTTATATACAATCAATAAACACAAATTCAAAAACGCTATCAACACATACACAATTCCAAAACTCAAATTCAAAAATTTTCAAGCTTAATTTAACACCTTTGCTTTCGGAGATAGTTGAGCCATAAGAGCTGCAGCTGCATTGCCTGCATTGTTTTCCTCCGCGAAACTAATCGCAGAGTTTATCAAAAGCAAAACAATGATACCAACAAAATCCTGCCAGTCAGGAGGCTTTCCCTGAAATAATTATAATTCATTTAGCTTATTTTTTGGGCTTACGAACTTACTTTTCTTTAAGCATATTTTGGGGCTTATGAGCTTTTTTGACTCGGCTTATATATCATAAGCCTATTTTTTCTCGCTTATTTTTCAGTTTATGAGCTTATTTTCCATTTTCAAGTTATAATAAGCTCATAAGAGTGTAAGACAAAAGATAAGCCGGGAAAAAATGGGCTTATGAAATGCAACCTGAATCAAATAAGCTCGTAAGCACAAAATGTAAGTGTAAACAAACACCCTCATTCAGTTTCAGCTAAGCTACTCTCATACTAAGCTATCCAAAACACATTATTCAACCCAAAAACAAAAAGATACACAAAATCAGATCAAAAAACTGAAAATGCAATATTCAGATAATCAAATTGCAGGAACTTACACCACCATTGGCAAGAGCAATTGCCATAATAGCAGCAGCTTCCATAACCCATGATAAAGGATTCCACATAAACCCCAAAAACTTCAAGAATTTGCTCTCCTAAAAAAACACCAAATCACACCAAAAACTTTATTAAAAAAAATCACAATCTTAACTCCAAAAAGACAAAAATTTTATAAAAAAGTACCTTCTTTTCTTCAAGCTTATTATGCCCAAAAATAGCCAATCTTTCTTGAGCAGCAAAAGTAGTAAGACCATCTTTACTACATCTCAAATTCTCAAAAACTTCTTCAATGGGTATACTTTCCTACAAAAATTAACCAAATTTATAACATGAAAACACAACCCCATTAACAAAAACACAAAATTTAATCCCCAAAATTACCAAATCAACAGTTTCTTTCAAAACAGCTTCAAGAACTTCAGCTTTTTCTTCACCCATCACATCAAGATCACAACTTTATCACTAAAGATTTAGAACCCAGATCACAAAAACCAAAACTTTTATAAAAATTTAACCTTTTTTTATAAAAAATGAAACTGCCCACCTATACTAAATCTACTAACTCCTCATTAATTTTGGTGTTGTACGGAAACATAAGTGTTTGGTGCATTGGTAGTTGTACTTTTTGCATGTGGGTCCCAATGAAAATCTTTACACACAAAAAAAGGCTACTTTAAAGTTGTCTTGGGACAAAACATGAAATGGGACATGTGAAAAGTTGACTGTTTTGTTGATTTTGGAGTTGTACTTTGTGCATTTTAAGGTTGTACGTCGAGATGTTGGTCTCATGTTTTCAAGATTCGTGTTGTGCGAGAATCCGGAATATTGTGCCATCACTTTCTAAAGTTGGAGGCTTTTAACTTTTTATTGGTAAGTTTTATTTTTATTACTTTAAGAAAGTTTCCTAACTTATAAGATTATTAAAATATTTAACAAGCTCATACGCTTAATTTTTTCAAGTTTGTCACATTGTTTACTTGATTTTATGAGCTTTATAAGATTATAAGTTCAAGTGAGCTTATAAGCTTGTCGAAATTTTAATAAACTCATAAGTCTATGAAATAATCGTAGACAAACACCCTAACAAAGCATGTTTCATGTGGATCTTATGTATTAGCCGGTGTAGGTGTCAAAAAAATGATAAATGTATGCATACATTCCTTTTTCTTCGCATGTAATAGTTAGAACTAATTTAGCTCGGTTGTTTACTTGTGACACCCGTTAGGCCACGCAAATCTTGTGTATTATACTAGTAATATTTAATAGTAGAACATATCTATAAATACTATTTAAACAGAGTTTTGTGTTATGTCATTTTTGCCTATGTGTCATGCTCTCAATTTTTGTTGCTATATAATATTATGTTTTATGATGTCATATCTATCTTTGTTTAATATTTTTTTAAAATAAAATTACAAAAATAGTGTAGTAACATTTATACTTTAGCCTTTTGTTTTCAAGTCCCAACACCAGATGGCTTTTGAAAAAAAAAATGTTAGAGCTCTCGGATCAAGAATTTGAATTTCAATTTCTTCTACTAACCTCTAGCATCCTCATCTTGTTATTGAATTTATCTTTACTTCATTTCGTCTGTCCAGTTTTTCAAATTCAAATCCTTTTCTCATCTTCTTTCCTTCTTTATTTTGTTTTCCAATGAAAACAAGTATGTTGATTTTAATTTTTAATCAGTTTATGATTTTGATTGATTAAAACCTATTCGTATTTTTTTCGTTTCGGTTTGAAGCGAATTAAACAAGTATGTTGGCGTTGTTAAGATTGTTGAGGTATTCCTTATCATTCATATGGTGTTTTCAGTTTTGGAATTTATTGATTAATTTGAATTATTTATTTATCTATATGTGTTTGCATTTGATTATTGTGTTTATGAAAAAAAATTAAAAAAAAAAAAAAAAAAAAAAAAAAAAAAAAAAAAAAAGTTGAATATTTTTTAGGTTATAGCGATAGTGTTTGATAGAATGGCTCATCTAAAAAACCTTTTGGATAGAGTTTTTGGCATGCCTAATGTTTGAAAAAATGCATAACCAAAACTTGAATTTTTCTATTTGCGAAAAGGAATTTAGTGGAACTTTATTGATATCGCTTATGTTTCTTTGACATTGGATAGATGTCGCTTATGTTTCTTTGACATTGGATACATTGTTGCTTAAACAAGAAAAATAGATATTTAAAGGGTTGTCGGATTATATGGTGTTTCGATGAGATTCTTGGTGATAGTGTGGCTTATGTTTCTTTGAAGAATCTATGTGATAGTGTGCTTAAATGATATCTTATTAATGGCATGTCATGCTCAAAAATTAAGGAAATTTTGATTATTTAATCCTATTTCTTTCTCTTTATTTAAGTTCTCATTTTAGATTTACGCCAGGTAGGTTATTTAGTTTCTCATTTTAGATTTAATATCTCATTTTAGATTTAAGTTCTCATCTTATTCAAGTGCTCCCGATTACTGGATGAACATATCTTCATACGTTTTCAAAAAGCTATTAAGCCTTTTTAAAGTGTTTAAGTAACCTTTTAAGCAAATTGTTGCCTTCCGAAAAAAGACTTGGTACTAGATGGTGGGGAAAAGATGACGGAGGTACATGAGGTGATGACATATGTTGGCATTATGGTGTATTTGTTGTTAACGATAATTCATTTTATCTGATTTGGTATTAATGTAACCACATCATAATTTATTCAGAAAAAATGTCCAACAAAGCATTATTTTAACTTTATACATTATCATAGTTTTTAGCCACAATATGATGAAACACTGAACATTTTCTTAGCTTATCATAGTTTTTAGCCACAATATGATGAAACAATACTATTGGTATATCAACTGGTGTAATCATTAATTGTATACAAATTGTGATTAGCTATGTGTAAAATTAATTGTGTAAGTTCTTATTTTCGTATGAACTTGCATAAAAAACATTAAGATAGCCCGTGTGTTACACGGGTTATTAGCTAGTTGTAAGTATATATACTAGTAATATTTACAGCAAAACGACAAAGTTTTATTTGAAGTATATATGCTAGTAATATATACGGCAGTTTCTTTAACATATTGTAACTATTACAAAGTTTGACTAAATGGATAGCCTTGCAGCAAAACGACAAAGTTTTGCTTGAAGTATATATACTAGTAATATTTACGGCAGTTTCTTTAACGTCATTTATTTTCTTCTTCTTCTAATTAGTTTTTCTTTAATAGTAGAACATATTGTAAGGAACGTTTAAACTTTTTAAACTATTGGTTTTGTTTGACAATGCAACATTTACTAAACATGTTGCCTCTCAATGCAACACTTTTAGAAGTGACGCATCACTTATTACACTTATTAAACATATAGATATGTTTGGCAAAACTAGTTGTAAGTTATAAATCGTAAGTTGTAAGATGTAAACTGTAAACTGTTAACAATAATTGCAAGTTTTATCTTTTTATTTATAAAAATGTTTGATATGGTACTTGTTAACTGTAATTACAAAATGCAAAATAACATAAAAGGATAAATCAATAAGTATAGACAAATGTAAAACATACAAAAATATTAAACTCATTCTATAAATAATAATCGTAGATATAACAATCATCGACGCCATGCATTCCTTATTATTCTTTTAATATCATTGAGACGTCTTTTCAATAAATTAAACTGAAAAACAACTAGAACTAAAACATTGCATTTTTATAAAAGTTGCTATAAGAGCATGTCCAACGGTAATTCGGGTTAAACTTTAACGCACTGTCATGTCAACGCCACATCAGCTTTAACAGTTTCACCTTAACTCAACAAAAAACACCCACAATCATAACTCAACCTTTTGGGTCCCACTTTTTTCTTCTTTTCCAATTATTTAAACAAATTAAATTTTATTTAATCACTAAAAATACAAATGTCATTTACTAAAAAAAAAAAAAAAAAAAAAAAAAAAAAAAAAAAAAAAAAGACTAAACTGTAAATATAGAAAATGTTAGATTTTACTTTAAACAAATAACCACAAGGACTAAACCATAAAAGCCTTAACAACAAGGACTGAATGTATAACTTTACAAAAGTTATCTTCTTCTTCTTCCTATGATTAAAACCTGCAACACACACGACACACACACTAAAACACACACATAGCACACACGCACGTTATTATACAAACACACTAAAATACCCAACAAAACCCACCAAAAACCATTTAAATTGGAAGAAAGAAAAAAAAAAAGAAAAGAAAAAGAAAATGATTAACGCCGAGTGAGGATGGCAACGCAGCGTGCTAACTTGCTCCTTAACGCAACATGGTGCTGTGGTAACGCAGCCTTAACGTGGGTTAAAGAGAGGCCACGTCAGCCTTAACGCAGGTGGTGCGTTACCGCTTGGACATGCTCTAAGAAGATATTGTATATTCGAGTATGTAGTGGCATTTCTATATATATCTAACTATACCTATTATATAAGTAGAAGAGCATGCATTCTCATTATGACATGTAAGCATCTAAGAAGATGACAACTCAGCATACTTTGTAAAAAAAAAAAAAAAAAAAAAAAAAAAAAAAAAAAAAAAAAAAAAACCCCGAAAAAATCACCATGTAACCACTTATTCAACATCTATTTTATATAATAAACGTGAATAATTTACAAGCAATGAAGCACCATAATTCATTAATTCGCTGAGGTGTCTTTGCTCCTATTGGTCGATAAATAGTTAATGCTCCTACCTTTGAAGCACATCCATAAAAGCACGGTTAATTTGTGCTATTTTTGCTAACTCATTAAACACATTCAATTCTTCACCAAAGCTTATTTCATACGCCTTCCTCTCTAAATTAAAATCATATTCAACCCAATTCAAATCAATTCAAAACAATCTTTGCTGTATCAGTTTCATCTCAAACGCACCACGATTCAAAAATAAAAAACACCACTTTTCATATCAAATCAGTTCATGGTTCCAAAATAAAAAACAGACAATGATTCCACAGATTCAAAAATCGGGCAATTGAAGAATTAGTAAGTACCTATTTAATTATAATATATTTAGGACTTCCAATTATTAGTTTAGATATTGCAACTATTTGGTTTGGATTCAATTATAAGATATTTGAATTACATGTTTTGGCGTTAGTTATTAGCATGAAAAAATTCTTTTTTGATTATGCAGGTTTAATTCAATTACCGCATATAAACATTTGTAAGTTTTGATTTATCTTTCTTTGTTTAGTTTGATGCGTTAATTAGGTACTTCTAAATATTCCATTTGATTATGAATATGAGTGTGGTTAGATATATTAGATCTATATTGGTGTAATTTTTTCCGTGATACATGTTTGATTAAATGTTTGCCTGTGATTTAAAGAGGGTAAGGTGTTTGATGAAATATTTGAAAGGAATTTCATGGACATGAACGAATTTCATAAAGAAGGGGTTCATAAAGAACTATGAATGAATATTATGGACAATATAAAGGTAAAATATTGATTCTTATAATAGATGTGTTTGTTGAAAAAAAGATTCGTAGTTCATAGTAGCAATACATGATGTGGATTTTCATGTGTAGTAGCAATATATGTTCTAATGAGATTACCCAACTTGTGTTGTATTATTGGTTATATTTTCAGGAAAACAAACTAGAATTATGTTGAAAGGATGAAGTTGGTTACAAGCCATTGTTCCACGCTGAGATGTAAGTGAAGGACAGCCAAAACAAAGACCAAAAGAAAAATAAACACATGTTTTTGTATTTAAAAGGTAAATGATATAGCTCTTCTTCAATTGGAAAATTGGGATAGTTCTTAGTATCCTTTCCTTTGAGTAATCATTTTATTGATATGGCTTTTTATTATGGTACAACACATCATTGCCATTCCTTAATTCATCATTCTTAAAACTTACACTAATTTAAAACCAGCTTCTTTTGTATGCTCCAATACTATGTATTTTTGTTAAGCATTAAATCTTTTCAATATCAGTTTGAATTCCACAATTAATCTAGCGCATTAAAAAAATCATTCAAAAATACAAGCTCCATTTTCTGTTTCAATTCATCAAATAAATTCAATGATTCAAAAAACAAACAAAAAGGCTATACGATTTGGTCTTTACCCCATTGTTAACTCTATGTAGTCGACTATGTCAGTGAGTTTTTTTGCTATCCAAATCTTAAAAATTGGTAATTATCACTTTCTTGCTATGACTATGCCAGTGATTTCTATATTCATCTACTTTTTTTTTAATCATTGTTGTAGGTGATGGCGAATGAAGAACCTGTCAATAATCAAATTTAACGTGATTAAATCAAATTTTAAGTGTGAATTTTAATTTGTGTTCTTATACCTCCAAATTCTTCTTCACAAGAGTAAGTAATTATTTTGAATGTCACATAAATATTTATTTTGTATGTTATAGAAAATTTATGATTAATTATTATTGTTGCTAAAGACTAAGGTGGTGTTTGTTTTTCATTAAGAGGCTCTTAATAGCCTCTTAATCTGAACCATTCAGACGCGGTCAGACATTTTGGTCGTTCAGATCGTTTGTTTTATTTTTCCCGTTCAGACGCGTTCAGAGGCAGTAAAATCTTAATGGTCAAGACTTGAGAGGGGTCTCTGAATGCCTCTTGTTGCCTCTTGCTGACACAAAAGAAAAAATAAATAAATAAAATTAGTACAAGCAAGCAAATGTGCGGGTCAAACATGAGTTTTTTTCCCGTTCAGATGCGGTCAGATTCAGACATTTACGCCTCAGATTCAGATTCAGATGTGCGGTTTAGATTAAGAGCCTCTTAAAAAACAAACACCACCTAAGTTTAATGAATTGCGTTTATTTTTCTCATTATGTAGGATTTGCGACTGGATAAACGGGTGGTTAGTCTTTCTACATACCCATTACAAGGCCTTAAAGATGAAAGTATAAGACAATCGTAATCTATACTTTGTGTTTTACTGACATTGCGGTCGTGCTTGAGATATGAAGATAATGGAATCATTATGTCGGGTGTGTAAACATGCTCTAAGTTCTGGTTTCTATGCTATTTAACTCTTTTGAAGGTGACAATAATTTTTGCCACAATGTTATTATCAATTGTAATATTCTTATAATTATAACATGTATGGTTTTGTGGTTAGATTGATTGTAAGTATGAAAGAATACTAGAGAGAGAAAGAAGTTGGGAGGATTCCTAGAGAGAGAAAGAGATGAGAAAAATGAAATATTAGATTAAGAGAATTGGAAGCTCCAACCCTCTCCACATGTTGAGAGAGGGGTATATATAGTATCCTACAAAAAAGATAAAAACGCCCACACCCGGGCTGTGGATCAGGCATACAGTGGGTAAAGACCCGTCCTTCTTCCACGGTGATACTTAAACTAATCTAACTAATATATAAGCTAACTACGAGCTAACTTAATACTATTACAATATTTAGGTGACCGAGTCTTTTATAGGAATATTTGTATTCCTAACAATCTCCCCCTAAGCGAGATCACCTTTAAAAATTAAGTTCTTTGATCTTCAAGCATTCTTTAGTCTTTGTAGCTCATAGGATCTGATTCTTCACTTTAGCCTCTCTTTGTACATCAAGCAATGAACTTGTGTTTTTAGTTCCTTTGAGGTGAGTGATCTTTGAGCTTTCTTTGAGATCAACAGCCACAGTAAATCTCCAAGCTCATGCATAGTAGTATCGCCTTCATGTGATGTAGTGACATAAGGATCATCATGCTCACACCCTTCTGGATCTGGAGACATTACATTAGAGTTGTGGATCAGGAGACTTTTTCATCAGAGTTGCGGAAACGTTGTTGGTAGTCTCTCAACATTTGTTGTAGTAAGTCTCTCATAGTCATTGATAGTGAGTAGGATGTGTGAGCATGAGGTATGGATTGACCCGATTCAGCTGGAAATAGGAGCCATCAATGCCATCTTTATTTGTGTCCCTGAAATAAAATAGTTAGCAATAATGATAGAGAACGAATATGGCTTTGTCATTCGTTCTGCGAGGACAGACTACCCTCCCGTTTTGTGAAAACCGACCTGTGATCAGGTAGAGTCTCTTTTAAAGAAGACTCTCCTTGACAGGAATTTCCAGCTTGTAGTAATGAATTTTCCAAAGAATCCACTTTGGAATCTTCATACTAAGCATGTTCTCATACCGGAACGTCTCAAATCAGACAGCACGATAGAGTGAATAGGTGAATTGATATTCATGGATTGATGAGAAATAGATTTATAGAGATCACTTGCGTGTCGTATAATAAACATTTTGCGACACGACGAGAGTTTTATGCTTTGAATCATATTTCCATCGAAAATACTTTTGTTTGAAAGATTATACACAATCAATGTGCTCGAAAAATTAGTTTGCGAGCACATTGAAAGGTTTTAGCAAAAGTATCCGTCAATCCATATCCTGGAACAAGTTTGATTCAATTTTGAATCGCACCATTGTTGCTTTCCAGTTGTCACTTGATCATTGATCTAAGATGGATCTCACATGTCACCTACCAAGAGCTTGAGTGACGTTCACTCTAGAAGGATTTCCATCGTCATTGTGAATATTTTCATATCACTCGGATGTTCTAGCAATACCACAAGGATAATGCGTAGGACTCTAAATATTTTATCTTATTTTCCACATTGTGTGAAACAATAAGCATATTTGGAATGTGTCCTATTGAGATTTATGGATGATCTCATGGCTCTAGACTCAATAGTGCGTTTTGATCCGCTCCTGGAGACTGGGGAGGCGTCTCCTGTTTTAGGTATCAATATGGCTCGCAATGAGCGGTCGATACATTGTACAGGGTTCCCGTGAGAATGAAACAAGTTCTTTTAAGAGAACTTGAGTGGTTTTGAAGTTTAGTTCAGTGCGTCACTGGGTCCATGATGTCTTGTCTTCAATACCAGTGTTACCTTAGTAACCGCCAGTAGATTATGAATTGAACCCGGTTTCTGCCCTAAGGTTGAATATATGGAGGGCTATTTTTTTTCACCCTTTCTCATTTCATTTCTTTTTCATTCTTCAACCCCTTTAGTGCTTACCGAGACTTCATCACTAGAACCTTGTTGGGTTAGTTCCAGTCCTAGCTCTATCTCAGTCCGCACTCTTCCCTTTCTCACTTTTCTCCTTTTTTCCATCATTCCTAAGGACTTCTAATCTATCTATGGATTGACCCTGGGAAGATCCTTCCGGTTCTGGTGGATCATGGGAACTCATACCTAACCTTAACCATCCTTATAAGTTCGTGCATAAAGATAAATGGTCGGTATTTGGTATTCCTTCTACAAACGCCTTTTGCTCCCCCTCAATATGTGCATCGATATTCGAAAGTGTTTAGCACATATGTGGGAGCCTATTTATTGAGTCCAAACGATCACATTTGATTATCAGATTTCATATTTAAATCACATTCTCTCCCCCGATCAAAAATTTCAAATCTTTTGAGATTTTTGATCTCAATTTATTTAAATAAGTTAGAAAATGTTTGGGAGAGAAATGTGGTCAATTTTAATATTTTCTGATAAAAGGAACTTTTTCTGCTCCCCCTCAATCTGTGAGGGAGGTTGTTATGTGTCAGATTTGATGAGTTCACAAAAGATTTGAAGTTATAACGAAAACTCTTTGAAAATGTATTTATTCTGACACATAACCATCACAAAGTGTATTATTGCAAGGTTTTTGTACAAAGTGAAGAGTTTTGATGATACATAAACTTTTGAGAAATTACTCTCCCCCTCAATCAATCACGGATGTTAAAGCTTAAATAAAAGATGTCATTGATTGAGTGAAAAATTTTATCAAAATTTTGAGTTCAATTTGATTTTCAATCAAAATCTCATGGTACCACCAAGTTTTGCACAAATACTTTCCAAAAAAATCATAGAAGGGAAAATATTTGGCGATAAAAAGAAGATTTATCTTCTTTATCAAGAAACAATGCACTGAAGCGTACATTAGATCGAGGAAACATGGATATAAAGTAATCCATGCCCAGGTGAACTTCACCCGGTAAAAGGAACAACCGTCTTTTTGGTGACGTGTTTTCCCCATTTTAAAAAACGAGTTACTATCTGAAGTAATAGCAAGCCATATTTTTGAAGACCGGGTTACAGCCTGAAATGACTGTAAGCCATAATTTTGAAGAATATTTTGAGATACGACATGTTTTAGGAAAAAAAACTTTATTCAAAAACCGAAAAACTCTTGCTCAAGCATATGTATGATTCCTTGTCATTGTTGAATGACATTTCTAGAAACGTACATAACATTGATTACACAAGAGACATGTCGTAAGAAGAATATTTTTGGATTTTTATGACTTTTCAGATTTTTATGGTTTTTTATAGGTTTTATATTTTTCTATTTACGTATTGGTATAAGATATGTACAAAGGATACCAAACAGTTTAAGGAGATGTTGACATGAGCATCAAAATGAGATTATCGTTCAGCTCTTTGTAGAAGTAAGTAGTCAACATCTCTTAAACTTTCACCACCAAAGCTTTCGAGGCTCCTGAATAATTGTCTGAATCCGTAGTTGCCATGATATAATCTTAAATGGGATTTTACAACTCTTGTGACTTAAACCGAGAGATCGATTCTCTCCCGGGATTTTACTAAAGTCAACAAAAGAAACCGAAAGATGTAATATGCAAGTTAAACTTAGAAAGTGATCTTGGATAAGTGACAATTAGCATTATGTGTCAAGTCGTGACAAGTCAAGTTACAATAGATCCAATCGTAATAAGTCAAGTCGTAAAGATTAACTCACAACGTCAAATTACAATCAGACTAATCGAAACGACTTAAGTCACAACAATTCACCAAACACAAGTAGTTAACAAATCACTAGAATCTTATAACTGAGTTAATCGCTAGACACCCACCAAATTGATGAATTTTTATTGCCTCCTCAATGTGAAGCTTTGGTAGCTTCCCCCCAAACCGACAATCACCTATATGAGACCACTTCCCTCAAGACGTTGAAGTGACGCAAAAGGTCGCATTGGATGAAGCTCAGAAACCCGAAGAAAACGATAACACTGAAGTAACAGGGTGAACCATGGATCATCTCTGCGGTTATCAATCCCGGAATGTATGATGAAGCCCGATCACATGATCTTGTTGTACGTCCCCAATGTACACATTACTTTGCAGTTTGGAGCAGTTGTCTATTCAGGGGAATAAGATATCAACATCTTCATTTCACTAAATGCTTTCCAGTTATTGTCACACCCCCAATTTACCTGACTTGCAGCGGAATGGAATACCTGGGGGTGTCTGTCATAGCACCACAGTTACAGTTACATTGAACGATCTAAAGTGTCATTTGGAAAATACTGCATTTGATCATTGAAATAATCCAGAGTTTACAAAATGAGGTCCCCAAAATGTGTTGCAAGTTTATGAAAACAAGTACTACTAGATCAAATGTTTACATAAGTGCATGAAATAATGATGAGACGCGTCGACTCCGCGACTCCATGAAGGTCCAAATGCATGTCACATGAGCTACCTTAATAACCTAAAATACATTGCTAAAACGTCAACACGAATGTTGGTGAATTCCATAGGTTTGTAAAATGTAATGATGTACGGCCACCACAAGTAAAAGTGCAAGATAAAAATCTCATGAAAATTGTACAATAGACCTTAAGCTCATGACCCCGAAGCTATGACTGATGTATGCCCCTCCCGAATGTTTTACCAGAACACTCGTAACTGTAAAAGACATGAAATGCATCCGCTTACGGTTGGTAATCATTACCACGGATGGAGGCGTCACCCTCGATAGATCTATCCACTCACTCTCGCTTACCGACAAATTAACGGTCCATGATAATAAACAGGGGACTTTAACTGATTGGTAAGGCAACTTAAGCAATGTACATATGATTGAATACTTGGGCTCATACTAAAATGATTGATGCAATGTATTCCCCCCGTGGGATTTGAAAATAATCAAAAATGTTGAATTGAAAACGGGCCTATGAAAACTCACCTGATATGATGGTACCATGAACATGTAATGAACTGAAAGACAAGGCGCGCACACTAGCCGCAACCTAATGTGAATGATGAACGATCTACTTTAGATCACCAAATGATGTTATGAATGTCCATGCACATGTTTCCTATACCACTCTACTCTTTGAAAAACACTTGTTGTTATCAAAAGTATATATTCCAAGACTTAGGAAAAATATGGCTATTAGAAAAATAAAACTAGTTGCAATATATATACTTATATATATATCGTATGTACCAATGTTTGTGTTGAAATCCTCGGTTTGAAATCCTTGAAATAACGCCTTGTAGTAATGAAAATATACTTGTAATCACTAATAGATCATTAGTTATGAAATTGGGTACTTGGTTAATATTTCTAGAAAATCTAGAATTTAGTACGTAGTGTTATTATTATTTCTAAAAGCTGCCAATTATAGATGATTTTTGCCGATATTGAAACGTGAATATCTTTGTCGTTATAAGTCCGTTTTACTTGTTCTTTATTTCCACGGTTACGTCTTAGTATGTAGTAATATATTTTGGAAAGCTCGGCTCCTCCGGGTTACGTCTAAAGCCTCTTTTTGTCCGATGAAAAATGTCCAACAGCATGTATTTTTCCGGAAAATAGTTTTCGTCAATAAACTTGCAAAAATCATAACTTCTTCGTTATAAACTCTTTTTAATCCGTTCTTTCGCCTACGGATTCGTTTTTGAAAGTATTTTCTAAAAATTTTGCCAAAGTTTACTTTATGTTTACTGATTTTCCTGGATTTACAAAAATGGGACAGAATGTTTATATACTTGTTACAAACCCATTTTTCATGTTCAAAACTAGTTTCTACTTCAACCAAATCTCTTGCAAACTCCACAAATCTATACTAATCCTACCATACACCTTCTTAGGGTGCCATGGGTTCCTAATGACTAGTAATCAAGTTAATTTAACAAGGGAACACCTAAAACCAATTCTAGGGTTTGTATGTTCAAAAAGTATACAAAAATAAAGTGGTATAGCTAGTATGAGCATGAAATTAAGCATGAATACCAAGATATACATATGTTAATTAGATGAAAACATGAAAATAAATTTGAATACTCACTTTGAAATAATAGGTGGTGAGATGATTAGAAACCTTGGATTACTTGTGTTTTTGGGTTATGATTCTTGATTAGGATGATGAAATGAGCAACTTTGATGCTTTAACTTTTGGAAAATGATCACTTGATCTTGATTTATGGTTTTGGTCGTGGGTTTTATGATGGAGGAGATGAAGATGAGCTTTTTGGATCTTAAAAAGTGATGTTATGATTCTTAGAAATAAGTATGTTATGTTATAAGTGTTTATGTAAATATATGTGATAAGTTATAATGTATTATACTTGTACATAAGTCAAAGATGTTAAAAAGAGATCACATGGTGTCTAGGGGGGGCATGTGGCCGGTTTCAATGTGAAAAGGAGATGCAAAGTCGGTTTTGATCACTTAGAAAATGTAGTGTATTATTAGTTGTAGTTTAGTGTAAGTATTAGTTATAATCGGGTACCGGGTTTGCTAGAAATAAATATTAACGAAGTTAACCGGGACTTAATAAAGTCATAAAAATGTTAAAAATATGTTGGGTACAATTACTGAGTGTTCGGGTGATTATTGTTTAGTTTTCACGAAAACCGTCGTAATATTTATAAACTTACATTATAAATAAAATAAATTTCCAAAATACTGGATAAATGAATGTTATAACTTTTATGATGATATAATGGATATAAAAATATGTCGGGACCATTGTGGCAATATTTAGATATATTCGTCGTGTTTATAAACCAGGTGTTAACGTTTATTTATAAATAATTATAAGGAAAATGTTAAATGTATCAAATATATAAATTTGAAAATCCTAAGAGTGGTATAACATGTAAATGACCTACTGATGATATGCAGACTGTCTCTAGTCCGTATGCAGTGTCCTTACTGATAATGAAATGAATTCGCACCTAAACCAATCCGGTTACGCGAATTTGAATACCCGTAAACTAAATTTACGATGAAATGTGTAATGCAAATAAATAGTGAAAACTTTTCCAGCAATGAATAGTGTTATGTGAATAGTAAAATTTTTGAATGCTTCTCGGAATGTCAAACTGACACAAAAAATGATGAATAGTAAACTGATGAATAGTGTTTTCCCAAAGTTCGGGAAATGACCTGAAATGGTGAGTTGTGATAGTCTTCCCCTCTAAAAGGAACTTCGTCCCGAAGTTCAGTTTATGTTGGTTTCTGAAAACATATTGGTGAAAAGGTGATGATATTCGAGAATTCCAGCGAACTCTAACGATAGGAATTCGACTCTGATTCAACTGTTTGACCACACGGTCCATGATTTCTGTTGGTTCTCTTACAAGGTCTGAGATTGTCATTTGGGTTGGATCCCTTCCAATGGAATCATGAGTGACTCATCTGAAAGTCATTTCTGGGGATCTGAAAATGTGAAATATGTTCGTGTTATCCTGTTGTTCTCTGACAATGTTCAAGTCTGACGGCCACTATGCCTTCTCTGTCAGAATATAAATGGTCCAGTGTATATTGGTGTAACTTTCCAAGTTTTCTGAATGATAACATGCCTTTCCTAGGCAGAACTTTCTGCATAACTCTGCAGAACTTGAAGTTTTAATGGTTTACGACTTATTGAACTTGTAACTGATTCTTGACTTGTAGGAAATTTTTGGTTATTTCATGAATGCCTACTAGACTAGTGAGTTGAGCTTTTTCTGAGTTTGGCCCATCAATAGATGGTCTGCGCTTCTTAATGTTTTAAATGTGATACTGGTAATATATACTGCTGAATTTTGCCAGAACTCAAGTTTGTACGCTAGTTGGTCGATTCTAAAATGAATCTTAAATGGTCCAATCTGCTAAAGATTCAACCTCTCTTGTTAAACAATTTGTATCATGCCAATCCAAGGCAATGCTTTTAACTTAATTTGTTCTCCCACTTGAATCTGGATGGTTTGTTGTTCAGGATACCCAATCCAGATGATGTGTGTTATGTACCAACCTAACTTCTACCAGTTTCTCGCTGTTGGTGTGATAACTATTGTTGTAGATGAATTTGATTTATGTTAAATGATTAGTCCAACCATTTCTAGGGTCAATCACTCATGCTCTGAGCATACTTTCCTATGTTTGAACTGTCCTCTCGCTTTGACCATCGGTCTGAGGGTGATAGGTGATATTCATATCTAAATGGGTTTCTGAAGGAAATCCTAAAATGATTTCTTGAAGTCCAAGGTGATCGATTTCCTTATCAGGAATAACTGAAATGGGTACAATAAACCTTTGTGACTAATTCCACAACGTTCGGTCCTTCGAACTTGGCGTTATCTGAAAGGGATAGAATATAAGTAACAATTTGATTCCTTGTGTTTTGTTCCAACGGATGATAAGACATATGTTCTTCTTTGTCTATTGGGTTTGGTCTCCACTACTGAAGTTCGTGATTAATTTGTGATGTCCTTCCTAATTCCTTCATCACATATTCCAAATATTCTTTATTGTCAAGTCACAAATCCTAAATGCATAAGCGATGTTGTAGGGAAATTGGTTCTGGAAATTTGTCTCGCGATTGTGAGTTTTAGTTGAAATCCTTTTCTGAATAAACGAATTTAGAAAATGGAGCAAATGATTTACTGAGTAATATTTTTCTTGATGATTCAAAATCCAGTAGTTATGAAATAGGAACTGTTTTCAAACATGTTGTGATTAAGACTGCTTACCAAAGTTTGATGTCTATGTATATTTCTCATTGTACAATAGTGTTGCTAAAGATTGACCAAAAAGGATCGTACTTGTTCAAAATAAGAATTTCAGAAATCATTTTTCCACAAGGTATGTGATTTATGTAAACGCATCAACTTTATTTAAAAGTGAAAACACTGACAAGGATAAAATGGTAGAATAGGAAATATTCGCTTAAATGCATAGATGTCTAACACTTAGTTCCTGAGGTTGGATAATGTCTATTGGTGGTTATCTGGCATAACTACAAGCATAGGTATTTAGACTAACTTAAGTCCTGAAATAGTTTTATCGTTGTAATTAACAAGACGAAGGTATCACTTGATGTTGTGTCGATGAATGTCTATTCTGTTTTCCCATGTAGATGAGGAGATATGTTCTGGTTTGATCCCTTGCTTGGTATGAAGGTGAGGTTATCTGAAATTTCTAGAGACATAATGCCTTAGAGGAATCTACATCGATATTCTTGATTCAAACAATTGTCCTTTGTGAAAACTTACTGCAGGAAAGTTTTTGTATAGATGAGGCCATGTTTAAATGAAATGCTCTACAGTCTCAATTAGAAGCTTGGTTTATTTCTATTGTGTTGTCCTGCGGACATTTATTGAGTTCAATCCTGTAGCTCAGTCTAGCTAGTACCCTTAAACGATAGAATGTGAAAAACTAAGTCAGAGATGGTGATTCTGATGGTCTCACGGTATCTTAGGATTTGTTGTTGAGTTATGAATTCTCTCACTATATACTTCTAGTTCTGGTTAGTAGTTCTGTAATCCTTTCATTGCTTCTATTGTATAGAGGAATCCTGCATGTAATTGATATGGAAAGTCTCTCTTAGGGAAGTCAATGGGAAAATCCAACTTAATGGCTAAGTGAGTGACTGGTGGGTTAAGTATCCAGGGATAGTTCGGCAAAAGGGATGTTTATGAAAGAGTTCCTTTGTTTACAAAACTTTTAAATGAAGATTGTTATTAACAATCCTTTAAAAAAGTAATTATTTCCTTCATGGCATAATCCTTCCTGAATTTTACATAGGTGATCAGGCTATGTACAATTGAGGACTAATGATGCGATGTTAGATTTTGTCAAAATATCATAACTTTCCTCAAAAGTTTTAGATAGTGTTCAACGCATTGTTATTAAAAATGGTATCCTGATGTTTTCTTTCAAATAACATGAAAATTGCCTCGCGTAATAATAGTAAATACTTGGTGTAATGACAGAAAATCAATTTATAGGATGGTAATAAAATAGCTTACTTCAGAAATTTTTCTGTAAAATAGTTTCCCCATATGATAGTAAAATAGCTTGAATGGTGTATTGGATACGTGGGTGAATCTTGTCGAATGGTAATAGTCTACTAATTCGTCAAAAACGAAATCAACCTAATCCCTGATGAGACAATGCTAGAATGTTGCGAAACGATTGAAGTCTGAGCAATCGGGATAGAAAATGGAGTAAACGATGGTTATGATTATCACAGAGGTAACAAAGGATAGATACTACATTGGACAGGAAAGTGCTTAATACAACTAGGTTATGTCATCGTACTAACGGTAAGTACAAAAGGAAAGATACAACCCTAAAGGGCTCGAACTACGGTTTATATATTGAAACAAAGCTCCTCCTGTTGAAGCATTGTTGTTATCCTTGATGTTGCTAATATCCTGACGGTTCTCTTTCAACAGCTCACGCTATTCCTTGAGAGATTTAGTCTTGATTCCAAGTTCCTGATTTTCCTTGTTCCTTAGTTCCGGGCAGTCATTCTTGAAATGCCCTAAGTTTCCACATTTGAAGCAACTCCCTGGGGGTTTCTGATTTGTGAGTTTCCTACAGTCTTCAGTCCAATGACCCTGCTTCTTGCACACTCCACACGTTTTACTGCAATGACCTCGGTGATGTTGATTACACAGGTTGCAGTAAGGTAACTTTCCAATATACCTTCTCTTTGTGTGCGGTTCTGCGGCAAAGGCTCTATTTACTTCTTGTCCCTTGGGTGATTGTTGAGCAGCATTGCAACCTAGATTTTTGTTCCACTTCCTTTTATTGTCACTATTGTTTCCTGATGTCTCGGCGTGAACTATGAGTTCCTTTGCTTCGATCGCCATTTTGATAGCTTCAGACATGGTATCGGGTTCCCATGCGATGACCAACATACGAATTTCATGGGAGAGTCCCCCGATGTACCTTTCAAGTTTCTTGCTTTCCGGTTCATCCATTGCAGGACCTAGTCGTGTTAATTCATGAAAATGAGTAGTGTACTCGTCAACATCATTTCCTACCATGGTAAAGTTTAGTGTTTCCTGTTCCCTTGCTCGTAATTTACTTCCTACACCAAATGTTATACTCATCATCCTTCTTAGTTTCTCCCAAGAGTGTGAGTAAGCAGCATCAACTCCTACCATCTTAATATGTTTGGTCCACCATTCCTGGGCATGATCCTGAAAAGTGCATGTGGCGAACTTAACCTTGTCTTCCTTACGACAGTCGCCACATTGAAATATTGTTTCTATTTCTTCGAACCATTTGAGAAATTTCTTTGTGTCCCTAGTTCCGCTAAAGGAGGGAGGATTGCACCCCATAAATTCCACGTGAGTAAGTTCCTTAGTGAGGGCGGTGGCTATGTTCTTGGTAATGACTTGTCCAACAGCAGCTTGCATCATGCTTGGAGTGGTTTGCTTAAATCTCTCTTCATCCAATCATAAGAGACCATGAGTATATATAGTTAATAAAGTCATCATATTCACAACACATGAATATAATACATGAAAATTTCGGTCTACGTGAACCGATATCACAAATAGCACAACCATTCCTTACATAGTAGAGTCACACTTGATATTTTTGTTTGTACAACAATCAAAAGACAACAAGTTCTTTAGACTATGTCCCACACTTTCTGTGGCTAGGATAATAGTAAAAACTAGTGAGGATATAAGTCTGGTCTAGGTACTTCCTGGTGTCCCTCTGTGTGAAATCAGGTTTGTCACATCATAAGGTCGAGATAGTCCTGAAGTGGTGTCTGAAGTTGTGCATCGATCAAATCTTAGATAATGTAGGTTCTGAACCATTCCTGAAGAATCTGCGGATGTTCCTGTTGAGTCCGTGATATTGGTATTATCTACTAGGTGTCATCTAGTTCATGGCAAGTGGGAATGGAAAAGGAAAATGACAATGATGGTACCAGTGAATGAAATACTACCCTCTTTCGCGCTACCTCGCGACATCCAAAAGGTAAAACTAAAGTACACACTGTGGGAAGGCCAATAGTGTAATAAGTAACTGATGGTGGTGATAGTACCTGAGTAGTAAGTGCCCTACTAGTGATGGAAAGAAAACACACTATCTTCCTTGCAATAAACATCCTAATAAGTCCATTAAGATTAATTCTGAATACACTACCAAAAGGCATTCTATGTACGGGATAAATGATAGCAAAACCCTATTCCTATGGCAAATCAATAGTACTAATGGTGGTGTAAGTGCAACTGGTGGTATAATGGTAGTGGAAGATGACAAGGCATCTTCAATGTCGGAATCCGATAAAAGGATGTCAGGGTGAGTATCTGAAGGCATGTCACTTGTGAACCAGGTCAATAAAATGATATACATACGGATATGAGTATAAATAACTCGCACAGGGTATGTATGAAACAACATGTATCATGATTATGCACTTATGATGAAATGATGAGATGCTATGATGATGTGGTTATAGTCTAGGGTCCAAGATACATCCTAGTTCGCTATAACCTTAGCTCTGATGCCAATCTGTCACACCCCTAATTTACCTGACTTGCAGCGGAATGGAATACCTGGGGGTGTTTGTCATAGCACCACAGTTACAGTTACATTGAACGACCTAAAGTGTCGTTTGGAAAATACTGCATTTGATCATTGAAATAATCCAGAGTTTACAAAATGAGGTCCCCAAAATGTGTTGCAAGTTTATGAAAACAAGTACTAATAGATCAAATGTTTACATAAGTGCATGAAATAATGATGAGACGCGTCGACTCCGCGACTCCATGAAGGTCCAAATGCATGTCACATGAGCTACCTTAATAACCTGAAATACATTGCTAAAACGTCAACACGAATGTTGGTGAATTCCATAGGTTTGTAAAATGTAATGATGTACGGCCACCACAAGTAAAAGTGCAAGATAAAAATCTCATGAAAATTGTACAATAGACCTTAAGCTCATGACCCCGAAGCTATGACTGATATATGCCCCTCCCGAATGTTTTACCAGAACACTCGTAACTGTAAAAGACATGAAATGCATCCGCTTACGGTTGGTAATCATTACCACGGATGGAGGCGTCACCCTCGATAGATCTATCCACTCACTCTCGCTTACCGGAAAATTAACGGTCCATGATAACAAACAGGGGACTTTAACTGATTGGTAAGGCAACTTAAGCAATGTACATATGATTGAATACTTGGGCTCGTACTAAAATGATTGATGCAATGTATTCCCCCCGTGGGATTTGAAAACAATCAAAAATGTTGAATTGAAAACGGGGCTATGAAAACTCACCTGATATGATGGTACCATGAACATGTAATGAACTGAAAGACAAGGCGCGCACACTAGCCGCAACCTAATGTGAATGATGAACGATCTACTTTAGATCACCAAATGATGTTATGAATGTCCATGCACATGTTTCCTATACCACTCTACTCTTTGAAAAACACTTGTTGTTATCAAAAGTATATATTCCAAGACTTTGGAAAAATATGGCTATTAGAAAAATAAAACTAGTTGCAATATATATACTTATATATATATCGTATGTACCAATGTTTGTGTTGAAATCCTCGGTTTGAAATCCTTGAAATAACGCCTTGTAGTAATGAAAATATACTTGTAATCACTAATAGATCATTAGTTATGAAATTGGGTACTTGGTTAATATTTCTAGAAAATCTAGAATTTAGTACGTAGTGTTATTATTATTTCTAAAAGCTGCCAATTATAGAGGATTTTTGCCGATATTGAAACGTGAATATCTTTGTCGTTATAAGTCCGTTTTACTTGTTCTTTATTTCCACGGTTACGTCTTAGTATGTAGTAATATATTTTGGAAAGCTCGGCTCCTCCGGGTTACGGCTAAAGCCTCTTTTTGTCCGATGAAAAACGTCCAACAGCATGTATTTTTCCGGAAAATAGTTTTCGTCAATAAACTTGCAAAAATCATAACTTCTTCGTTATAAACTCTTTTTAATCCGTTCTTTCGCCTACGGATTCGTTTTTGAAAGTATTTTCTAAAAATTTTGCCAAAGTTTACTTTATGTTTACTGATTTTCCTGGATTTACAAAAATGGGACAGAATGTTTATATACTTGTTACAAACCCATTTTTCATGTTCAAAACTAGTTTCTACTTCAACCAAATCTCTTGCAAACTCCACAAATCTATACTAATCCTACCATACACCTTCTTAGGGTGCCATGGGTTCCTAATGACTAGTAATCAAGTTAATTTAACAAGGGAACACCTAAAACCAATTCTAGGGTTTGTATGTTCAAAAAGTATACAAAAATAAAGTGGTATAGCTAGTATGAGCATGAAATTAAGCATGAATACCAAGATATACATATGTTAATTAGATGAAAACATGAAAATAAATTTGAATACTCACTTTGAAATAATAGGTGGTGAGATGATTAGAAACCTTAGATTACTTGTGTTTTTGGGTTATGATTCTTGATTAGGATGATGAAATGAGCAACTTTGATGCTTTAACTTTTGGAAAATGATCACTTGATCTTGATTTATGGTTTTGGTCGTGGGTTTTATGATGGAGGAGATGAAGATGAGCTTTTTGGATCTTAAAAAGTGATGTTATGATTCTTAGAAATAAGTATGTTATGTTATAAGTGTTTATGTAAATATATGTGATAAGTTATAATGTATTATACTTGTACATAAGTCAAAGATGTTAAAAAGAGATCACATGGTGTCTAGGGGGGGCATGTGGCCGGTTTCAATGTGAAAAGGAGATGCAAAGTCGGTTTTGATCACTTAGAAAATGTAGTGTATTATTAGTTGTAGTTTAGTGTAAGTATTAGTTATAATCGGGTACCGGGTTTGCTAGAAATAAATATTAACGAAGTTAACCGGGACTTAATAAAGTCATAAAAATGTTAAAAGTATGTTGGGTACAATTACTGAGTGTTCGGGTGATTATTGTTTAGTTTTCACGAAAACCATCGTAATATTTATAAACTTACATTATAAATAAAACAAATTTCCAAAATACTGGATAAATGAATGTTATAACTTTTATGATGATATAATGGATATAAAAATATGTCGGGACCATTGTGGGAATATTTAGATATATTCGTCGTGTTTATAAACCAGGTGTTAACGTTTATTTATAAATAATTATAAGGAAAACGTTAAATGTATCAAATATATAAATTTGAAAATCCTAAGTGTGGTATAACATGTAAATGACCTACTGATGATATGCAGACTGTCTCTAGTCCGTATGCAGTGTCCTTACTGATAATGAAATGAATTCGCACCTAAACCAATCCGGTTACGCGAATTTGAATACCCGTAAACTAAATTTATGATGAAATGTGTAATGCAAATAAATAGTGAAAACTTTTCCAGCAATGAATAGTGTTATGTGAATAGTAAAATTTCTGAATGCTTCTCGGAATGTCAAACTGACACAAAAAATGATGAATAGTAAACTGATGAATAGTGTTTTGATGAATAGTGTTTGATGAATAGTGTTTTCCCAAAGTTCGGGAAATGACCTGAAATGACCTGAAATGGTGAGTTGTGATAGTTATCTTACACATACCAACTCAATCTATATTGTACGCATGTATCCAACACAAGAAGAAACGATGACACCAAAGTAACAGGTTGAAGCACTGATCATCTCTGCGGATATCTCCTCCGGAATATATGATTAAGCCCGATCACGTAAACCTGTTGCGCGTCCTTGATGTACACAGATCTCTCCCCTGATGGTTGTGATCTCATTGGAATCAACATAACATTGTGTACATGAAGCATTAACCAGAAGTACTTTACCATAAATCATATCAGCTCATATGAAGATGTCGATAAGCAATATCATCTCACGCTCCAATTGTTCTTCTCATATTTCTTCCCACTGAAAGCTGAAATAATACATACCACAAGTATCAAGAGACCACTTCCCCCACATAGTTGGAATGATACATCAAACGCCACGAGTTAAGACACTGATTATCTCTGCGGTTGTGACATTTGTCTTCCCGGCATAACTTCAATTAGGACGAAGTATTAAGTTCAGCACGTGTACTCATTATGCATTCAGATGTATGTCTCCTTCCCCCTTGCTGGTTTTGATACCTCAGAATCAGCAACACATTTTATGCACACGTACTTGAAATCTTGTGAGAAGAACAACCTTTGGCTTAAATGGATCTGGTGAGAATCAACTGCTATAGAAACACTCACTAATTGGGTTATTACTTCATCCCAATTAGTAAGCCCATAAATTAACTTGCTCCCTCCCAAACAGACGACCCATTTGATATAGCCTTGATGCTTGTTGAAGAAGTATTTCTCAATTCTGCCCAAAATGTCTAAATCACTACCCCATGAGTAGATGTCGATAACAATTCCCTTCAACAATTCTCTGCAGATCAACCCCTAATTAAACCTCTTTTCACTTCCACTGGCTAATGGTAAATGACCACGTATAGAGAAAGCCCGATATACCAAACTTGAAACTGAAGTAGAGTTCCCCACTCTTGTGTCTTAAGCTTGCACTAATGTTGGAAGAACGGTGTAGAGAATTTATGCTCCAAGCAAATCTCTAAGTACTCACTACCCAACCAAAGCATGAGACATTACCACCTCTTGCGATTATCCACAACGACATCGGCGTGTGACACTGAGTACTACAATGTAACTCCTTAAAGTGATAGTTAACCAGGTCTTCAACCATCCACCTCGACTGCTGGTAACTAGATAAACCAAGTCTTCAACTTAAATCTCAAACACGAGCAAGTTATCATTGAAAGTCATTCATCCAACCAACCCCGACTTCAAGATAAACTAAGATCACGTATTTGTGAAAGTCAATCTTCAATCTCAAATATGTGATACCCACTCAACTCCGTAGTCACAATTAGTCTTCCTTAGTTAGTGGAACATAAGGTGTTGGAGGAGAGGAGAGTCATTTCACGCATCAATCAACATGTATTTCATTCACACTTCTCCCCCTCAAATATTGCATATGAGGATGCGATTTTTGATTGAACAAGTGAATAGAAATACATGTAGTTTATTCACACTTCTCCCCCTCAAAAATTGCATAAGAGGTTGATCCACTGTCCACACTTCTCCCCCTCAAAAATTGCATTTGAAGATGCCATTTTTGATCGAGTGAATAATAACAAATACAATCTGATGAGGGTAATCCACTTGATGACTGAATAAGCGTGGAACAAATATGAGGTTTGTTGATGAGAATGGTCAGAAGCAAGAACATTTCTCTTCTTCAAAAGATAAAGCGCACTCAAGCATACACTTTTCTTTTCTTTGATGAACGGGGCCTGAAGTGATGTCAGCAGACGCCATAATGATGAAGTTGAAGACCGAGGCTTGAACTGATGTGTTCAAACGTCATTATGATGAAGAACGAGGCCTGAACTGATGTATTCAGACATCATAGTCTTTGAAGAACGAGGCCTGAACTGATGTGAACAGACATCATTATGATGAAGAACGAGGCCTGAACTAATGTATTCAGACATCATTGTCTTTGAAGGACGAGGCTTGAACTGATGTGATCAAACGTCATTGTGCACACATACATCAACATTGTCTTGCAAGACCTCCTGAAGCAGAAGATATGTTTGCTTTAGGCCTCCAGACTTTGAGTCTTCTCATGTTGTGAATGATTTATGTACTTGCAATGGAGTGAGGACAACCTGCACTAACATAACAAACTTGATTGCATATATATGGGTTAGTGACATTGGTATCCAAACCCTTGAGGGTTTCACGGTCAACCATGGCATTGCCATCAGTAATTACCTTTCCGGTAGGTATCCACTTAAGTCCAACGTACTTAAAAGTTCTACCAGTTGGAATCCACTTATGGCAAGGTCTAGGATTACTAAGCTTCTTATGCATAGCAAAAGGCTTATCGATATTCCTAGTCTCCAAAGATTTAACATTTTGTATCCACCTAGGAGAAGTTTTAGGTTTGTGTTGCTTCCTATGCATTGTGGATGACTTAGTGTAAGTCCTAGATTTCACCGGTTGAACCTTAGCAGTGTTCCTCAATAAACCAGGAGGCATCAGGCGAGGTTGTGAACGTAAGATACCATCCTTATGACGTAGTGCCCTTTTCCTAGCCTTTACTAGGTCATAGTTCTTGTGCAAATCATTTGTTTCATAAGAATTTTGAATCTTAATGCTTGGTTTAGACACAGTTTTCGAACTAATCCTAGAGGTGCTGGGAGTTGGATTAGCTACTTGTTGAGGTTTAACAGAACTAGAAATAGTTAACTTAGGCAAATAATGTGGAGTGACTGGTTTTGTCAAAACTTGTTCCGCATCAACTTGGGAGGCAAACCGTGTTTTTGAAAATTTTGGTCGTTCAGATCTAAACACATTTGGTTGTTTAACAACTGATTGGTTTCTATTCGATTTTAAAACTGGTTTCCCCAAGATTGATGGTTTTGCAAACTTAGTGTTCACACTATTCCCAGTTGCTTTTCTTAGCTCGTTCTTAAGTGCTGCAATAGTGAAACCCTTTTCCAGAAGTTGAGCTTTGAATTCATCATTTTTGGCAATCAAAGAAGTTGTTTGCTCAATATTCTTAGTTTTTGTTTCTTTGATTAAATCGCACAGTTCTTTGCATTGAATTTTCAAAGACTCATTTTCATCAAGTAATTCAGCCATTTTTTCTTCAAACTTTCTAGTTGCAATCACATCACTATCATGTTTAGCTTTGACTTCTTACACATATCACACATCTTAGAAATACGTTTTTTCAGGTTGTTGATTGTCAGGTTTTTGGTTTCTAGTTGAGCATTCAAATCATTTTCATAAAGAATTCACGGAAATCAGGAAGTTCCGGATTTTTACATGGTTGGTTAGTTTGAAAACTTTCTTCCTTTTGTTGCATTGCGATTTCAAGTGAAATACAATGCTTTTCAAGTTGTAAGAATCTGTTTGAAAGTTCATTAAACACATCTTTATCAACCATATCATGTGATTTGAAAGACTCAGCCGTAAACAAAGAACTTGACCCATCATCACGTTCAGCATCCTGATCACTTTCTCCCCCTTTATGACTCATATTTGGTGAACTAGAAATGATATTGCTATCAGTCTTTTCCAAAAAATTTGTGTCATAAATGGGCTTAATTTGATCAGTATGCTGGCGTTCATTAGAGGGCACATTATGTTGATCAGTTAAGGGTACCTCAGCACATGACACATGTTCTTTTACTGGTCTGAAATCTGCATCCATATCATGTGTAACAAGAGTCACTGAACTGCTGGTAGTGTCACGCTTATCCGTCTCTAATCCTTTGCATTTAGTGACAACTGACCCAACATCTGATGCTTTACCCGAATCAACAATACCATCACATGATAGCACCTGACATGCCTTCACCTTGTCGTCATACATAAGTATGTGTTGTGCTCTTTCCTCAATGAACCTCGTCACATTACCCATGAGTTGGAGTAGTGTGTCTCTGAACGTGTCAACCTCAATTTCCGTGTGATTAGCAAAACACTTAATTGTCATTTGACTTTCATAGTTATAAATCATAGCGGATTTCAAATCGATGAACACCTGCAGTTGTTTGTTGAGCACACAGAGGGCAGCCATGAATCCAATATTGGAAGGTTCTGCTTGGTCAAGTTGTTGTCGTAATTGATCTAAGTTAAGAATCATTGTGTCTGTGAAATTCTGAACATCTTGACCGAAGAGAGTTGCAAATGCACGTTCAAAACCCATCTTGAATCCAGTTCCCTCTAAAAGTACTGAGAGGTGTGAATGAAGTTGTCGAAAGCATTCAATGTAGCAATCCTTTACATCATCAAGTAATTTAGTTGGCTGATGAAACTCTTTCACTTGAGAATTCGAGCATGATGATTCTACATTAGCAATATCAGAATCAACCACGTTTATTTGTTGTGTGAGGTTTGAAATCATATGTTTATCGATCACGTCGTATAGTTTGAGTGTCTCTGAGATGAAAACATCTGAATTAGTAGACATGATTATGAACGCGCACGGGATTTTACAATTCTATGATTTAAACCGAGAAATAAATTCTTTCACGGGATTTTACAAAATCAAGAATAGAGTGTGAGATTCAGAAGAATTGATTTGTTTTGGTTGAATTAAGATTAAGTGATGAAGTAGACAAGTTATAGTGAATTTCAGACAACGTGTGAGTATTGAAATCCGAATGAACCCCGTAGTAATATCCAAACTCAATCCGAATAAACCCCAAAATTATATCCAATAAGCTCGAAAACCCAAAGTTATCTCCAATTAGCCCGAAAATATCACAACCCAAAACTCAATCTCGTACTTTGAAGCTCACTCAAAACCGTTAACCAACATTATATCAATGATATTAACCACAAGTAGTTTGTCCTTTGTAGATGAACTCTTAAGCAACACAAATAAACTTCAACACCACAGATCAATTTTAAAAAACCGTTTCATAAGAATTCACAAGCCCAACAGATTGATCCCACATGAACACACGACCCAAGAGAAAAAAAATCAGCCCAATGCAACAAACAATAATTTTTTTATAAGAAAAGATATTTGGTATTATCAATTTTTCTTTTCTAAAGATCAACAAAACTACCCTAATTTTCAGGTATAAAAGGGCAAACTACTCACATTAATCCAAACCTAATCACACACATCTTAAACGTACGCAGTCACAATACTTTTTCCACAGACCAAAACTTGATCTTAAGATCTGCTTCACATATATCAATCACAATATCTCGTTCTTGAGTCTTTTAAATCCGAACAAGATCAAAACGATAAACACCAGATAATCGTCCTTTGAAGCTTGATAAATCCGACCACAAACAAAACGGTCTTTGATTTTTTGTCAAACTTTGTGACCAATTCAGTATATCACACGAAGACAAGGGATGCACGATCTTGAATCATTGACGGGTAGGTTTTATAATCTTGTAATATAATGGTTAAACCGATTCAAGAGAGGTATGGGACAACCTTGTTCATGTACTTCTTTTAATTTTCGGATATTACAAAGAAGTTAATCTTCTCAAGGATCTATGATGGTAACTCTCTTGTGGTAATGATGTATGAACGAGTCTTGATTATGATTGGAGAGAAGCTGAGATCCTAGTATTTTATTATGTACTTTTCGTTTCTTGTTTGACGGATAAGTGATGAGATATCTCTTGTGGTGTTGTTCCTAGAACTACTCTTGTAATACTCATGCTAAGGCTGAGATCATTTGTATGTATTAGTAAATAATAGACTGAGATGATGGAATGATTGTGCACAATTTCTTGTTCGTTGTTTGGATTTTGTTGTCAGTTGATGTTGTTACTATAACAGCTAATCGCAACACAGTTTTAATCCCTACCAAGGGCCGACCAAAAGTTAATCGCAACCAAGGGGTAAACGCAATAAAAGATTAACCGCAACAATACAGTACACGCTAACAAAAATTAATTAAACGCAAAGAGAAAGACGCAGAATATGGTAACCGCAGGAACATGACAAAGTTAATCGCAACCAAAATAATAAAAGACTAAATGCAACAAGGAATAGGACAAGTCAATCACAAACTTGTATTATGTCTTTATCCCGTATAGTCTAAACGCTAGTTCCACAAGATAACAAATCAGTCACTATGATCCACTTTTGTCTTTTTCCCGATATTGAGCTAATCTCAACCAAGGAACAAACTAATCTCAACCAAGGAACAAACTAATCTCAACCAAGAATAACCTTAAAGAAAGCCACGAATTTAGTCCAAAACAGCCACAAAAAAGATGATATGATAAATCCAAGGACCAAACTAAGCTTTTGTAGTGATCCTAAACGCGAAAGTACAAGTGTCTAACAATCTTAACCACAAACAAAGCTCAAATAAGGATGCATAAAGCAATAGAATTCGAACAAAAAAAAAAATAGAACCACAAACACCAACTACAAATTTGAGCACCAACAATCCTAGGATGAAACCTTGGCTCTTGATACCAATTGTAATATTCTTATAATTATAACATGTATGGTTTTGTAGTTAGATTGATTGTAAGTATGAAAGAATACTAGAGAGAGAAAGAAGTTGGGAGGATTCCTAGAGAGAGAAAGAGATGAGAAAAATGAAATATTAGATTAAGAGAATTGGAAGCTCCAACCCTCTCCACATGTGGAGAGGGGTATATATAGTTGTCACACCCCCAAAATCGGGTCCAGCGGAAGCATACATGTAGCTGGGGTGTAACTCAATTGGTATCACAACACTAGTACAAAAAGGTTTTCACTTCAATCATTTAGAATATAATTATTTAACCAAAATGTTGAATCTACATTGTTAAAAGTAGCGCGGAAGTAGGCCCTTAAAATAATTTAAAACGGTCCCCAAATGAATAATCAGAGTCTTCTATGACCATGCCATGCCCTGCCAAAACCTCTTGTAGCATGCCATTGCTTAATACCTGAAAATACATGCTAAAGTGTCAACACTAGGTTGGTGAGTTCATAGAGTCTTGTGAAAAAGAATGTAATGCATATGTATGAAGGTATCCCAGCAAAGGCATCGTAAATCCACTCAGTTCCAAGTCCCGCCATAAGAGACTTGTAACCTGTGTGTTTACAACCCACTGCCAAATGTGTTTTGGTTTGTGTGAACAAAATAATGCTTGAATCTCAATTCAAAGATAAGTGTAGCAAAACCGCTATGTAAACAATTTTCACAATGAGGTTATATAAACAATGATGACAATCCCATGAAATGCAGGTAATCAAACATACCAATGAAATGCAGGTAATCAACCATACCAATGAAATGCAGGTAATCAACCATGTAAAGCGAGTAATGCGTTTAAGTAAAACGAGCATGTATTCTCCCCCAAAGAGTTGATAAAACAATTAAAAGAGTAGGGGCTATGACTCACCTGAGGCTGATGTTACTGTGATGAAGTGAAATGAACAACAATGAATGGTAAGCTGCTGCAACCTAATATGAATGATATGAACGATCTAATTTAGATCATGAAATGATGTTATGAATGTCCATGCATATGTTTCCTATACCACTCTACTCTTTGAAAAATACTTGTTGTTATCAAAAATATACATTTCCAAGACTTAGGAAAAATATGGCTATTAGAAAAATAAAGCTAGTTGCAATATATATACTTATATATATATATCGTATGTACCAATGTTTGTGTTGAAATCCTCGGTTTGAAATCCTTGAAATAACGTCTTGTAGCCATAAAAATATACTTGAAATCACTAATACTTCATTTGTTATGAAATTGGGCACTTGGTTAATATTTCTAGAAAATCTAGAATTTAGTACGTAGTGTTATTATTATTTCTAAAAGCTGCCAATTATAGAGGATTTTTGCCGATATTGAAACGTGAATATCTTTGTCGTTATTAGTCCGTTTTACTTGTTCTTTATATCCACGGTTACGTCTTAGTATGTAGTAATATATTTTGGAAAGCTTGGCTCCTCCGGGTTACGTCTAAAGCCTCTTTTTGTCCGACGAAAAACGTCCAACAGCATGTATTTTTCCGGAAAATAGTTTTCGTCGTTAATATTGAAAAATTCATATCTCCTTCGTTATAAACTCTTTTTAATCCGTTCTTTCGCCTACGGATTCGTTTTTGAAAGTATTTTCTAAAAATTTTGCCAAAGTTTCCTTTGTGTTTACTGATTTTCCAGAATTTACCAAAATGGGACAGAATGTTTAGATAGTTGTTACAAACCCATTTTTCATGTCCAAAACTAGTTTCTACTTCAACCAAATCTCTTGCAAACATCACAAAGCTATACTAATCCTACCATACACCTTCTTAGGGTGCCATGGGTTCCTAATGACTAGTAATCAAGTTAATTTAACAAGGGAACACCTAAGTCACAATCTAGGGTTTGTATGTTCAAAAAGTATACAAAAATAAAGTGGTATAACTAGTTTGTGCATGAAATTAAGCATGAATACCATAAGATACATATGTTAATTAGATGAAAACATGAAAATAATTTTGAATACTTACTTTGAAATAATAGGTGGTGAGATGATGAGAAACCTTGGATTACTTGTGTTTTTGTGTTATAATTCTTGATTAGGATGATGAAATGAACAACTTTTATGCTTTGATCTTTGAAAAATAATGGATCTTGATCTTGATATGAAGTTGGGTCGTGGGTTTTGATGTAGGGAGGAAGAAGAAGAGAAAAACTTCACTTTTTGATTATTAGGAATGAATATAAATGTGTTATTGATGTTTATGTAGGAAATATCTCATCCAATGGCATTTTGGTAATTAATTAGTCAAGTTGACTAGATATTTTTTTTGGGGGGGGGGGGGGGGGGGGCTGCACATGTGTATAAGTGGATGAGTATGTGAGAAGCTTGGTGTTATCTGGTTCACGGAGTCGGTTTTGGTTCCGTTAATCGCTAAACGCAAAGTTTTAAATCGCGAAACATAAATTCGGGTATCGTAAAAATATGAAACTTGAAAGAATGACTAAATTTGTCAAAATACTCCATAATAAAATATAAAATGAATGGTAAGTTCCATCGGGTTGCTTAAACGCTGTTAAAACTGGAAACGCGGGTTAAAAACGCGTAATTCGCGTAAAACGCTGAACTGAAAAACGTAAAATTCCAAAACTTTAAGAATTGTCGTAAAATGAGAGAAAATCATATTTCTATCGTTTATATTGTTTTATGGACATATCGGGATACTGGAAGGACGTTTAAACCTTAATGTAAATCTCGGACACGGCTTCGTGATTTTTGCAGAAATGATCCGACGAGCGCCAAACTCTCGGATTACCGTTAAAATAGTTTAACTTATGAGAATATGAAATAAAAATTTCGGACATGAATAGTGTTTGTGAATAGTAACTTTCCGAGATAAAAATTGGAATTTCGACGTTTGAAACAGGACATGAAATTACGAGTTGTGACATTCTTCCCCTCTAAAAGGAACTTCGTCCCGAAGTTCAGTTAATGTTGCTCTCAGAAGTGTTATTGGTAAAAAGATGATGATATGTGAGAATTCCAGCGAACTTTCACGGTAGGAATTTGACTTTGCTTCAACTGTTTGACCACACGGTCCATGATTTCTGTTGGTTCTCTTACAAGGTCTGTGATTGTCATTTGGGTTGGATCCCTTCCAATGGAATCATGAGTGACTCATCTGAAAGTCATTTCTGGGGATTTGAAATTGTGAAATATGTGGGTATACCCTACTGTTTTCTAACAAGGCTCAAATCTGACGGCCTCTAGGCCTATTCTGTCTGAAATATTAAATGGTCCAGTGTATATCGATTTTAACTTCCCGAATTTTTCTGAATGGTATCATGCCTTTCCTAGGCAAAACATTCAACATGACTCTGCCACTAACTTGGAATTCCAATGGTTTACAACTTATCAAACTTGTAACTTATTCCTGATTTGTAGAAAATTCCTGGTTATATCATGAATGCCTACTGGACTAGTGAGTTGGGCTTTTCCAGATTTCGATCCATCAATGGATGTTGGCACCTCGACCATAGAGTGCTCCAAATGGTGTAGTCTCTAAGCTCGTATGGTAACTATGGTTGTAAAGGAATCTGATTTATGGCAAATGGTTAATCCAACTATTTCTAGAGTCAATCACTCATGCGATGCAGTTAACCATACCCAATAAATGCAGATAAATCCATACCCGTTGAATGTAGGTAAATCCATACCCAATACAGGTAAATCCATACCCGTTGAATGTAGGTAAATCCATACCCAATGCAGGTAAATCCATACCCGTTGAATGTAGGTAAATTCATACCCAATGCAGGTAAATCCATACCCGTAGAATGTAGGTAAATCCATACCCAATGCAGGTAAATCCATACCCGTAGAATGTAGGTAAATCCATACCCAATGCAGGTAAATCCATACCCGTAGAATGTAGGTAAATCCATACCCGTAGAATGTAGGTAAATCCATACCCAATGCAGGTAAATCCATACCCGTAGAATGTAGGTAAATCCATACCCAATGCAGGTAAATCCATACCCGTAGAATGTAGGTAAATCCATACCCGTAGAATGTAGGTAAATCCATACCCAATGCAGGTAAATCCATACCCGTAGAATGTAGGTAAATCCATACCCAATGCAGGTCTCCTTATGTTTGAATCGTTCTCTAATTCTGACCATTGGTCTGAAGATGATAAGTGGTGTGTTTTCAAAGGAATCTTAATGAAATCGCTAGGAGTTTGAGATGAATCAAATTCCTCTATTAGGAATAATTGGAATGATTATCATGAATCTTGTGGAAAAACTTACAAGGTTAAGTCCGTCAAAGGGTGTTGTTGAAAATAATAGATTAGGATAAGGTTGTGATCCTCCGTAGGATGTCATAAATTGAGTCTTTCTCCACTTACGATGCTTAGTCTCCATTACTAAGATTTTCCCCAATCTCTATGTCATCAAATCACAAAATCCTAAGTGTGTAAGTGATGTAATATAGTGATTAATTTTCAAAGTTTGTTTTGAGATTGTGTGTTTTGTTCATAAACCTTCCCTGAATAAATGAATTTACAACTTTAAGCAAACGGCTTTCTAAGTAACATTTTTCTTGATGTTTCAAAATTTAATAGTTATGCAAGATAGAACTATTTTCAACCTGGGGTAAATAGTATGGTTTGCCAAGGATTGATGTTTAAAATTCCTTAACGTCCAATAGTTTTGTAGAGATTAACCAAAAGGAATTTGCTTGTCAAAATAAGTGCCTCAGAAAAGTATTTCTTACAAGATATATGTTTTGCATAACTGTAGTTTGGAGAAAAATCCATGTAAAAGTGAAAGTATGAAGAGGATAAAATAGCCAGGTAGGTATGTCTGCACAATTGTATAAATGTCTAATATGTTTGAATAAAGTCTATTGGTGAGTCCATGTTCAATTGAATGTTCTACAGTCTTGGTTAGGAGATTGGATTTATCTCTATGGTGTTGTTTTGTGAGCACTCGTATCTAAACGAATCTTGTAATTCAGTCAAGCCAATACTTTCTAGATGATGGAATTTTGGCGATCAGGCCAATGATAGTGGTTCGAATGGTTTTGTGATATCCTGAGATTTCTGTTGAGTTTTGAATGATCTTAATGTACCGAGGGATCCTCCTTATAGATGGTATGGAAAGTCTTTCCTATGGAAGTCATTGATAATATCCACTTATCAATATTAGGAGTAGTGAGTGCTGAGTGACATAGGAATCTATAGATTGTCACCTAATTCCTTATATATATATGAGGATGGGGAAATGATAGTGATGGTGAGAAGGGAAGAGACTGTAACAACTGCGACAAAATGATATTGTGATAAAAGAAAATACTGTGATGTAAATGTATCGTGCATAGACGTGAATGTTCATGAAATGAAATGATCAATTGACATGCTTCCAAGCGGCGGTTCATGAGGTGATGAAAAGTATAAACGTTCTGACAACGAGGGTATACACACACATGAATGGAACTTTTGGAAATTGAGTAGAGGATTCAATCCAGACAAAATTTTATTATAACCATTCTCAGTGTTACAAAATTCATTTCTGAGTCAGACATAGGTAGTCAGCCTATGTCCCACTATCTCGGGTTGAATATAGATGACTAGTCTATATTCCACCGAGGTTCCATGAATTTTGAAAAACTCAGTTCAGTTATACTAATACTATGTCCTTCACAAATACCAAGACGTTCAGAAAGACTAAGGCAGGTGACCAAACTCGAGGTCAAATGATGAAACTATGCAAGGAAAAACATAATGCGGTGACATATATGATACATGAGCATGCTTATATGAAAGACAATTATAGTAAACAACTATAATAAATGAATATAATATATCAGATAATGAGACATAAATCTCATCACCTACGTCAGCGACTAACCACAAACGAGGCTTCAGCTTGGCAGGCAGGCACGTGACGGTCATAGGGTTAAGTTTTCTTGAAAGTAGCTATAGTCTAGGTTTTAAAAACACTTAGTTCGCTATAGCCAAAGCTCTGATACCAATCTGTCACACCCCCAAAATCGGGTCCAGCGGAAGCATATATGTAGCTGGGGTGTAACTCAATTGGTATCACAACACTAGTACAAAAAGGTTTTCACTTCAATCATTTAGAATATAATTATTTAACCAAAATGTTGAATCTACATTGTTAAAAGTAGCGCGGAAGTAGGCCCTTAAAATAATTTAAAACGGTCCCCAAATGAATAATCAGAGTCTTCTATGACCATGCCATGCCCTGCTAAAACCTCTTGTAGCATGCCATTGCTTAATACCTGAAAATACATGCTAAAGTGTCAACACTAGGTTGGTGAGTTCATAGAGTCTTGTGAAAAAGAATGTAATGCATATGTATGAAGGTATCCCAGCAAAGGCATCGTAAATCCACTCAGTTCCAAGTCCCGCCATAAGAGACTTGTAACCTGTGTGTTTACAACCCACTGCCAAATGTGTTTTGGTTTGTGTGAACAAAATAATGCTTGAATCTCAATTCAAAGATAAGTGTAGCAAAACCGCTATGTAAACAATTTTCACAATGAGGTTATATAAACAATGATGACAATCCCATGAAATGCAGGTAATCAAACATACCAATGAAATGCAGGTAATCAACCATACCAATGAAATGCAGGTAATCAACCATGTAAAGCGAGTAATGCGTTTAAGTAAAACGAGCATGTATTCTCCCCCAAAGAGTTGATAAAACAATTAAAAGAGTAGGGGCTATGACTCACCTGAGGCTGATGTTACTGTGATGAAGTGAAATGAACAACAATGAACGGTAAGCTGCTGCAACCTAATATGAATGATATGAACGATCTAATTTAGATCATGAAATGATGTTATGAATGTCCATGCATATGTTTCCTATACCACTCTACTCTTTGAAAAATAC
Organism: Artemisia argyi; assembly: GCA_030686995.1. Lineage (NCBI taxonomy): Eukaryota > Viridiplantae > Streptophyta > Magnoliopsida > Asterales > Asteraceae > Artemisia > Artemisia argyi. The sequence continues at coordinate 117,476,430 of CM060691.1, read as the reverse complement.
TTGTTGTTATCAAAAATATACATTTTCAAGACTTAGGAAAAATATGGCTATTAGAAAAATAAAGCTAGTTGCAATATATATACTTATATATATATATCGTATGTACCAATGTTTGTGTGGAAATCCTCGGTTTGAAATCCTTGAAATAACGTCTTGTAGCCATAAAAATATACTTGAAATCACTAATACTTCATTTGTTATGAAATTGGGCACTTGGTTAATATTTCTAGAAAATCTAGAATTTAGTACGTAGTGTTATTATTATTTCTAAAAGCTGCCAATTATAGAGAATTTTTGCCGATATTGAAACGTGAATATCTTTGTCGTTATTAGTCCGTTTTACTTGTTCTTTATATCCACGGTTACGTCTTAGTATGTAGTAATATATTTTGGAAAGCTTGGCTCCTCCGGGTTACGTCTAAAGCCTCTTTTTGTCCGACGAAAAACGTCCAACAGCATGTATTTTTCCGGAAAATAGTTTTCGTCGTTAATATTGAAAAATTCATATCTCCTTCGTTATAAACTCTTTTTAATCCGTTCTTTCGCCTACGGATTCGTTTTTGAAAGTATTTTCTAAAAATTTTGCCAAAGTTTCCTTTGTGTTTACTGATTTTCCAGAATTTACCAAAATGGGACAGAATGTCTAGATAGTTGTTACAAACCCATTTTTCATGTCCAAAACTAGTTTCTACTTCAACCAAATCTCTTGCAAACATCACAAAGCTATACTAATCCTACCATACACCTTCTTAGGGTGCCATGGGTTCCTAATGACTAGTAATCAAGTTAATTTAACAAGGGAACTCCTAAATCACAATCTAGGGTTTGTATGTTCAAAAAGTATACAAAAATAAAGTGGTATAACTAGTTTGTGCATGAAATTAAGCATGAATACCATAAGATACATATGTTAATTAGATGAAAACATGAAAATAATTTTGAATACTCACTTTGAAATAATAGGTGGTGAGATGATGAGAAACCTTGGATTACTTGTGTTTTTGTGTTATAATTCTTGATTAGGATGATGAAATGAACAACTTTTATGCTTTGATCTTTGAAAAATAATGGATCTTGATCTTGATATGAAGTTGGGTCGTGTGTTTTGATGTAGGGAGGAAGAAGAAGAGAAAAACTTCACTTTTTGATTATTAGGAATGAATATAAATGTGTTATTGATGTTTATGTAGGAAATATCTCATCCAATGGCATTTTGGTAATTAATTAGTCAAGTTGACTAGATATTTTTTTTGGGGGGGGGGGGGGGGGGGGCTGCACATGTGTATAAGTGGATGAGTATGTGAGAAGCTTGGTGTTATCTGGTTCACGGAGTCGGTTTTGGTTCCGTTAATCGCTAAACGCAAAGTTTTAAATCGCGAAACATAAATTCGGGTATCGTAAAAATATGAAACTTGAAAGAATGACTAAATTTGTCAAAATACTCCATAATAAAATATAAAATGAATGGTAAGTTCCATCGGGTTGCTTAAACGCTGTTAAAACTGGAAACGCGGGTTAAAAACGCATAATTCGCGTAAAACGCTGAACTGAAAAACGTAAAATTCCAAAACTTTAAGAATTGTCGTAAAATGAGAGAAAATCATATTTCTATCGTTTATATTGTTTTATGGACATATCGGGATACTGGAAGGACGTTTAAACCTTAATGTAAATCTCGGACACGGCTTCGTGATTTTTGCAGAAATGATCCGACGAGCGCCAAACTCTCGGATTACCGTTAAAATAGTTTAACTTATGAGAATATGAAATAAAAATTTCGGACATGAATAGTGTTTGTGAATAGTAACTTTCTGAGATAAAAATTGGAATTTCGACGTTTGAAACAGGACATGAAATTACGAGTTGTGACAATAGTATCCTACAAAAAAGATAAAAACGCCCACACCCGGGCTGTGGATATGGCATACAGTGGGTAAAGACTCGTCCTTCTTCCACGGTTATACTTAAACTAATCTAATATCTAACTAATATATAAGCTAACTACGAGTTAACTTAATGCTATTACAATATTTAGGTGACCGAGTCTTTTATAGGAATATTTGTATTCCTAACATCAATTAACCAACATATCCATGAACAATCACATATTATTTGTTGTTTTTAACTTGTTTGTTTTATAGGCTAAAATAAAAATATCAGAGATAGCTACCACCATCAACGAATTCAAATCCCGACACCTATGATAAAGTAATTGATGTTTGTTTTAGAATTGTGTAGATGCTTCATTTTTCCATGATTTAATTATGTTTGTGTCATCATTTTTTTGTAGGCCAAAAGTGTAGCATGTGATGAGTCGAGCATATCGAATTTATGTTCTTCAACAATCAATTAGGTAATTGTTTCAGTCCGTGTTTATATCAACATTGATTGAGTTAAAATTTCCTAGTGTTTTGGATCTATCAGCAGGAGGTGAAAAAGCATCTGGCTTTTCGCTTGATATGGTAATTTATTGTTTTGCTTTAGTATCCAAATATTTCATCAAGTCCATGATTATATTATGTAAAAAGTCATAAATATATTTTGTTCATACAAAATAAAAACGTTATGTTTAAAATCTCACTTGCATAATGTCTCTTAAATGCTAAAGGGAATACATAACAAATATGTATTTTCGGGTAAATTCAAACGAAGCTACATTGAATTAGGAGAGTTTGGGTTATCTCTAGTTTTACATACAAAATTTGCATATTAGAACGCTTTAAGCATTAAAATGAGTCGAGATAACCACACATCCACATTGTTTGCATTTAGGCACACACTAGAACTTAAATATTTAAATTTTCGTTAACTTTGTCTAAAAACTTATACTTTGTGTTTTTAGGAATCATCATGCCTCCCGTAACTCAATATGACTACAAGGATACCATTAAATAGATACCAAAACATCACAAAACCAAAGGACTTACACCTCAACAAGTTGAAGTCATTAAGGCACTAGGAAAACATTATGTCCACGAGGTTAGGACCATCGACCCTTCCTTTATAGAAGGAACAAACCTTCGTAGGGAACTAGCCGGAATCCACTTTGATTGCCTCCTAGATATTGATGAGCCCATTTGTCCTAGGTTTATTCTCGAGTTCTATGCTTCCATCACTCTCCACACCAATGCCGAGGGTCTTATGGGATTGTCTTTTAGGATTAGTGGTCACCAATACAACATCTCTCTTAATGATTTGGCTCAAGTTCTAGGCATTCCAAACTATGGCACTTATATCTATTCGGATAGATACTCACTCTCAACCCTTGACTCGCTCCATGATCGCATTCATCCTTATGATACTCCTCTTGTATCCAAGAATGTTCTTCATAATCATCTCCTTGATAGGGTCACTAACACTAGAAGAAAAAGGTCGGGGAATGAGGCTGATAAGGACCCATATGGAATGGAACTCAACGAGCTTAGGCCTCAATTCAAAAAGTGGGAAGAAGTGATTAGAGCCAACGTGATAAACACCATAGGGAATAGGGATCATATCAACTTGTGTCTTTGCTATATGTTCTACTCCGTGTCAACACAACAACCCTTTAATTTGGCTTACTACATAGCCAAAAGGATGGCCGACATTCCAATTCAAGGCACCACCGCTTTGCCTTATGGAATGCTCTTGACTCGTCTCTTCTGGGAATTTGCTCCAATCCCTCCAACTTCAAATGGTCTTCATCTTGATTACTCCATTATCCCACATACTTTTGTTCCTCTTAGCGATAAGCGAGTCTACAAAACACAAGGTAAGCGTCCTCATCATCATCATCATCGATGAGTGAAGACAAAACCTTGCCAAACTCTAGGCTTCCTCCTCTAGAATACCTATCGCAACTTCCAAGCATTCCTAATGAGTTGGAGGAGTTCAAGAAAACCAAGGGGATGTTCAAGTGTCTAGGGAGGTTTCTTGGGAAGATCAAGAAGAAGGTTGATCGTCAATGAAAGCGATATAAGGGAGTGTTTGGCACTAGGTGCCTTTTGAACAATTTGGTTGTATTATACTATGTTTCATGGATTTATGTATGTGTAGGGATACTATGTTATGTTTAAAACATGTATGAACTAACTATGACGCAGGTGGACAACATTTCGGATGTTGTCAAATTTTCTAGTTTATGAAAATTTCACTAAGTATGTCAAATTCGCTAGCCCCCGGCCAAAATCTATCGGTAAGCATGTTTCTATATTCGTTTTTGTCATTTCCTAGTCAGATATAGTTGTAAGTTTATGTTTTAGGAGTTTTCTGAAAATTTGAAAATCATCTCAACGGTCAAAACAGTGGACTGTCTACTTTTTTGGCCTGGCAAAAATGGCGGATCCCAATTTAGGGTTCCGCCAGTGTTATTTCTTGGTAACCCAGAAAATGGCCCAATGGACCAAATAGATCTCAAACTTGCGATCCGCCTGTGTATTCCCAGGGTTCCGCCAGGACCTGCAGAAAATTTTCAACATTTCGTGATTTAGCATCAACCACAACTTCTAATCACACCTTTTAGGTATAAACATGTTCCTTATTATTTTTTAAGTGCATTAGGATCCTTTTTATCCACTAGAACCAATAGGATACCTTTTCTCGCCAAAAATGAAATTCAAACATAACCAACCCAAGGATCCCTCATATATAAAGCAAGGATCCCTAAAAAAGGATCCTTGGAATCCGTTGATCAACTGATTCAAATTTTATGACATGACCATATAGCATTTAGTGCATATCTTGGTCTTTTTACTCCACCATTCTCCATTGGATTAACTTCCAATGACTTGAAAACCTTCAAATCGTTAGAAACCTCAACATTTCTATGGTAGAACATCAAATCCAAACAGTCCATTCAACACTTCTTCACCTCTATAAATTAGTCATTCTTACAACACTTCCAAATCACACCATCACCATCGCAATCTCTGATTCTACACTTATAATCAACCATTTTGACAATGACAAAATCAACAAATTCATCCCCATCATCAAGACCAATTAGAAGAACCGCTAGGGTTAGTGTCAATCCATTTTGTTGCAACTCTACCATCAACTTAAGTTCCTCATCTTCGGATGAATCACCACTTATCATCTCTTCACCCATCAAAGATGAAAACTTCCTCAACCTTGCAACTCCTACACCATCACCAAGGCTTCACAATGTGATCACAACTCCACCACCAACAATAAAACCTACTAATCCAACTCCACCTAAAGCTCCAACTCAACCATCCAAATCTCCATCACCACCCAAATCACCAAAAATTGAACCAATGGAACTTTTTACTACTCCACCAATATCCTCACATCCTTTCTTATAAGACCTAGATGATCTTCCACCTAGATCATAAAATCCACCACCATTGCCTTCATTCAGATCAATATAACGAATAGTAAATCAACCACCAAGGCCATTCTTTGAACCAATTGAGCCTTTTCAACAAGAACCACAACCACCACAACATCCATCCCTACAAAAACCATTGTTATTTCACCCCATCTTCAAGGACATTCATGTCCCTCTCTATGGAGAAGTCCACTATGAACATCCTAATCCACCATCATCCCAAGTACCTCAAAAACAATCTCAACCTCAATTCCAATCCCAAAACTTTGAGTCATTCTTTCCTTCCTATGAGGACATAGATGACTCATTATGGAATGCCAACCCTCCAAACACCCACGAGGGGATCAATGATCGACACAATAACTTGTATACTTTTAAAAGTATGATCGACTCTCATCTCCATCAAGCAATGGAGTTCCAAACCACCTTGCTCTCCTCCATTTCCAACCCCACCTTATCTCAACAAACAACTAATGTTCCACCACCACCACCACAACCATCAACAAATGACCCAATCCTATCCAATCCTCGCCATGGGTGCTCACATTGTGAGTGGGCGGCAAAAATAAGTGAAAGCATTAAGATAATGCTTCACCAAGTTCAAGATGAAACCCGCTTTGCTCTCCAACGCATTCTACAATGCCTAGATGCTCTTTCTCATCCAAACCATTCCTAGAGTGTCCATTTGGAGGCTTTGCCCCAATTAAGACTTGGTTGGGTTATTTCTATTTATAGATGTAGGATTTTCTTTTCTTTTATTTTTCCTTTTTGTACTTTGTTTTATTTTTAGAAGTAGGATGGTAACTTGTCCATTTCTTGTCTTTGACTTTTAGAAAGTCAAATTTTACTTGATATGATATCTATTATACTATCTTGTCTGCATTATTGGTTGATCATATATGTGTTGTGATTGTGATATGGTTGCTTATATTTTCATGACTTATTGTGGTTGTCCGATTTCTTGTTTGGCATTATTGACGACTAACTCGTTTTTATAGGTTCAAAATCCATGTTTCCTATCTTGGCACCCTATTAAGGGAGAGTATTGTCCAAGGGGGAGCATTTGGCTTGCATCATTCCACTACGCAACTCTTTTTTTTTTACAAAAAGGGGGAGAAAACATATTTAAACTTAAAATGTTTTTCATCATTCTAGTAAAACAAGTTTAAATACATATTTTTAAGACTTAATACTACAAATAGTGATTTGCTTAAAAAATAAAGTTTGTGTTTTGTCCTCAACAAAAAGGGGAGTTTTTTAATACAAATATCGTCTAAAAATGGTAACCTAACCCATTTTTAGAACTTTCACATATGAGGATTTCTCGTTTGTTGTGTTACAACTCGTAATTTCATGTCCTTTTTTCAAATGTCAAAATTTCATAATTTATTTTGGAAAGTTACTATTCACTTTCACTATTCATTTCCGAAATTTTTTTATTTCATATTCTCGTAAGATAAATTAATTTAATGATAATCCGAGAGTTTGGCACTCGTCGGATCATTTATGCAAAAATGACGAAGCCGTGTCCGAGATTTACTTTTAGGTTTAAACATCATTCCAGCATCCCGATATGTCTATAAAACACTATAAACGATAGAAATATGAATTTCTCTCATTTTATGACAATTCTAAAAGTTTTGGAATTTTACGTTTTCCAGTTCAGCATTTTACGTGAATTATGCGTTTTAGACCCGCATTTCCAGTTTTAACAGCGTTTAAGTAACCCGATAGAACTTACCATTCATTTTATATTTATTTATGGAGTATATTGACAAGTTAAGTCATTCTTGCAAGTTTCATATTTTTACGATACCCGGATTTACGTTTTGCGGCTTAACAATTTACGGTTAGCAATTAACGGAGCCAAAACTGACTCCGTGAACTAGATATTACCAAGCTTTCCACATACTCCTTCTCATCCACCATGTGCCCCCCCCCCCTTATCCATGATACTTCAACTTGATCACTTGTGCCCCCCCCCCCCCCCCCCTTATCCATGATAATCCGAGAGTTTGGCACTCGTCGGATCATTTATGCAAAAATGACGAAGCCGTGTCCGAGATTTACTTTTAGGTTTAAACATCATTCCAGCATCCCGATATGTCTATAAAACACTATAAACGATAGAAATATGAATTTCTCTCATTTTATGACAATTCTAAAAGTTTTGGAATTTTACGTTTTCCAGTTCAGCATTTTACGTGAATTATGCGTTTTAGACCCGCATTTCCAGTTTTAACAGCGTTTAAGTAACCCGATAGAACTTACCATTCATTTTATATTTATTTATGGAGTATATTGACAAGTTAAGTCATTCTTGCAAGTTTCATATTTTTACGATACCCGGATTTACGTTTTGCGGCTTAACAATTTACGGTTAGCAATTAACGGAGCCAAAACTGACTCCGTGAACTAGATATTACCAAGCTTTCCACATACTCCTTCTCATCCACCATGTGCCCCCCCCCCCCCCCCCCCCCTTATCCATGATACTTCAACTTGATCACTTAATTACCACTTTGCCATAACTATTAGATATTTTGTTCTAAATCTTCAAGTATACACTTCATTCTTTCAAAAATAAACTAGCAACTATTCTCTCTTTCTCTCCTTCTTCATGGGTCGGCCAAACAAGAACAAGAACAAGGATCCATCAATTTTTCAAGAACCAAGTATATATCAAGTCCTAGTAATGATCTAGTTAGAGTTTTGAAATAAAAACCACAAAGATTAAATGGGCTTCATCACCATCTTTCAATAATCATCACAAGTAAGTTACTAGTTATTTTTCTACTCTTTCAAACTATTACATGATGTATTTTCAAGATTTATTAGCAAAACATACAAGTATTTATGTTATTCATACCACTTTACAAGTTTTATGGTTTTTATAAGTAAATATATAAATCCTATGATCACCCCTTTGTTATCCTACATATTTTGTGAAGTTTAGGAACCCATGACATCCTAAGAAGGTGTATGGTAGGATTGAGTATTTGTGGAGTTGGTTGAATGTAGTTTGGTTAGGTTTTGGACAAGTTACAAAATAGGAAAACCCATTTTTGAAACAATACATAACCTACTGTCCCATTTTGTAAAACGTGGGAAACTCAGGGGTTTCCTAGTAACTTTGGGCTAAATATTTAGAAAATAATTTCAAAAACGAAGCTTTGGGCGAAAGAACGGATTAAAACGAGTTTATAACGAAAGAGATATGATTTTTGCAAGTTTAACGACGAAAACTATTTTCTGAAAATGTATTTGCTGTTGGACGAATTTTGACGGACAAAAAGAGGCGTTAGACTTAATCTATAGGAGCCGACCTACTGAAAATATATTAGTATATATTAATACGATTCCGGGGATATAAAGAACGTAGAAAACGAGCTTATAACAACCAAGATACAAGCGTTTGAATTTTAGACAATTTTAATATTTTCCTTCAGCCCAACACTTGAAAATTTTCCAATTATTAACCATTTCGCTAAATGCCCATGTTGAGATCCCTTTTTCTCATTGATAAACTCATTTCTGGAAAATTTACATCATTGACAAAAAGTTAGTTCACCCAGCCTAGTTTTCAAAACATCCAACCGTTTGTCAAAAGGATTAATAACAAATAACATATGGCCTTCCAAACTTTCCCGAAAACTGCCCAGAATCTGCCAAAACGGCACAAACACCTCACTTCGCGGCTATTTTCTTTATGATCAAGACACGTATGAAAAAACTTCACTTCTGTGACTTTTTAGATAAGGTGAAAATCTTCTCAAAACTACTGAGCTTCTTTCCTAACTCTTAATAATCACTATTTCGCGACTAGTTTTGCGAGACCATTTTGGTCATATTTTCAAGTTATGAAAAGTGTCATTTTACGACGAAAATACTATATTTACCGATAAAACACCAAACGAGGATCGTGGACTACCGTTTCAATGTATCTACATGGAAAGTGGTTATTAACTTAACGAGACGTCAAAAATGTATTTTACGACGATAAACGTTATTTTCAAATTTCATGAGTGGTATCGATAACATACATATTTGCATGTGTAGCATCATTTCATTTCTTACATTAGATCATACCATTCATATTAGGTTGCAGTTAGAGATCGTGCCTCATTTTCAGTGTATCCACTTTTGTCATCGTAGCTATTGCACCAGGTGAGTCATAACCCCTACTTTTTTAATTGTTTTGTAAACTCTTTGGGGGAGAATACATGCTCGTTTTACTTAAACGCATTAATCGCTTTACATGGTTGATTACCTGCATTTTATTGGTATGTTTGATTACCTGCTTTTCATTGGTATGGTTGATTACCTGTATTTCATGTGATTTGTCTCCTAAACATTATTATTTATTCATATGACCTCATTGTCATAATTGTTTATCTGGCGACATTGTCAGACTTATTTATATGACCTCATTGTCATAGTTGTTTATCTGACGACATTGTCAGCATTGTCAAAAATTGCTTATATGGCCTCATTGCCAGAATTGTTTATATAACCTCATTGTTAAAATTATTTATATAGCAGTTTTGCTATATTTATCTTTGAATCTAGATAATGGTATTACTTTTTATTCACATAAACTATATCATATTTGGCAGTGGGTCGTAAACACACAGGTTACAAGTCTCTTATGGCGGGACTTGTAACTGAGTGGATTTACGATGGCTTTGCTATGAAAATATTCATTCATATGCATTACATTCTTTTTCACAAGACTCTATGAACTCACCAACCTCGTGTTGACACTTTAGCATGTATCTTCAGGTATAAAGCAATGGCACGCTACTGGAGGTTTTGGCAGGGCATGGTATGGTCGTAGAAGACTTTGATTATTCATTTGGGGACCCTTTTAAACTATTTTAAGGGCCTACTACCACACTACTTTTAACAATGTAAATTCAATACTTTTGATTAAATGATTTTATTCTAAATGATTGAAGTGAAAACCATTTTTGTACTTGTGTTGAGATACCAATTGAGTTACACCCCAGCTACATGTAAGCTTCCGCTGGACCCGATTTTGGGGGTGTGACATGTTGCATGTTGTGATTTCTTTGTGTAGCTAGGCCACCGCAAAGGCGAGGCTCTTGACCCATGGATCCCCGCCTTTAAACAAGGGGGAGCAACGATCTAGGTGGAGCTATGTTCAAGGGGGAGCAAGCTCGGGGTGCAATTACAAGCTACTTACCCATTCAAATGGAAGTCCCGCCTTTTTGATTCGACAAAAGGGGGAGAAAGAAAGCAAGAGCGTGAAGACCAAGTTAAAGAACAAACAAAGACTTCACCAAATTACACGGAAAAGGTCAAGATGCAAGCTATACCAAAGGCGCGCTTTGTCTTTGCTACGTTTGGTAATTTTATTTGCTTTCGGATTTTATTTGTCATCATCAAAAAGGGGAAGATTGTTGAGGCAACATGATCAAGATCTTCTAATGTTTTGATAATGACATATAAACCTTTGGAACACATAAAATAACAAACGGTAGCCTAAAATCGCCGGAGCCAATAGCTGCTGCTGGGGCGCTGCCCGCGCGTCAACGCGCGGGTGACACTTCAGGAGTCTGTATTGCTCCGGGCGAATTTTCAAAGTCGGCTTTCCCCTTACCCGACAAATGTGGATCATTTAATTCAGGTATGTATATGTTATGTGCTTAATTGAGAATACTCGAAACGAGTTTTGAGACTTGAGAGATCCTACTTTTAAAACACCCATTTACGGGAAAACGCCAACTCATGTTTTCTAACTATCGCCTCTAGCCAAGGCTTTTCTAAACTTAGGGAGCTTATATATTTCACGTAACATCATGTGAAAGCATCCATATGCTCATATCCCATGCTTACGTCTTCTCTAATTACGTAACGGGTTTACTCCATTATTGGTCAAACTAAGTCAAAGGCCACTTGCGTAAATGCATCCTTTCCCACTTGGGTTATGCTTTACATCAAGGCAAAGCACTTAACTTGTTTGAACCAAGGTATTAGTTGAGAACGTCGAGTCGTGGAAAGTCACGAGATATAAAACTATGGATTCTCGACGTTGTGTTACTTGAACTTATAAGTAACCTATGATTTTCTCAACTCATAATCTTTATTGTCTAAACTTTCTCTTCTTAATGACAATTAGATTATTTCTTAATCTTCTTCCTAATCTCATTTTACAAAAGACAACAAAACCAAATCTCCCACAATCCTTTCCAAATATCCCTCTCCAACATTCTCTAAATAGTCTCTTACACTCTCTTACAAAAGTATACCTTGTCCCTTCACATTCTCCCACACAATATTCCCTCAATCTACCAATTTCCCATACAATCTTTATACACACACACACACTTATACACTTTGTGTACACACACTTGATTTCAAAATATACACACTACTCTCACAACCATCTCTTCTCTACACACACTAGCCAACTCACCATATCCCTTACATATCCAAATCTCTTACACAATCCCTTACAACATCACATCTCTTATATTCCTTACACACTCTATATCTCAACCATTCATTCCCTTACAACACATCTCAACCATCCATATTCAACACATAGGAATTAATTTGAAATCCAAAAGGAGGCTCCCCTTGATCTCCACCATACATTTCAAACAAAACCATCTCAACCATCCATATTCCTTACATGCCAATTAATTTGAATTTCAAAGGAGGCTCCCTTTGGTCCTAGCCATCCAATTCAAACAAAACCATCTCAACCATTCATCACATTCTTTCCCCCCAGCAAAGGAATATACCTTTCGAATATTCTATCTCTAACTTAACCATGATTACTTTCTAACCCAACCTCATACACTCTTCCCTATGGAGGAATATCCCATGGCATATTCTCTTCTCTATTATGCCATGTGAGGAATACAATTTCTACCCCTATCAAATTACCCTTTCTACTCTTATACCCTTGGTATTTGGTTTTCTAATAAAAACTTCACAAAATGATTTTCTAATTGGATATTTGAGTTGGTAAACCTTAGATTGATTAATGTTAAGGTTTAGTGTGAAGTACAATTGGGGGTTTAGCAAGGTTAGGTATTTATAAGATCCAATACCCAACACTTGGGATTATTCACAGATGCCTAGCGCACTGCCCACGCTTCGACGCGTGGGTGACGCGCCGGCCTCGGTAAATTAATCCCAAGTTTGGGTCTTGGCCTATAAACACCTCCCTTTGCCTCTTGTATTCCTCACCCCTTGCCATTACTCTTTCTCTATACATTCTTTCTCTATAAACACTCTCAAATCTCTCAATCTCTAATCTTGTGTTCTTGATTTTCACTCTAACGTCTTTGAAAGAAAAAATCTCCTTGCAAGGTACGAATCACAAGAACTTAATCCACTCTTGTGATTGTGTCGAGGGTCTTCTTCCTTATACCCTTTCTATTACAATTGAGTCTCTAGGTTAGGTTAGGGCTTGGTTGAACAAACACTTATTCATTCATTCAATTGTTTGTAGGGGAAGTCTTGTGTCTTGGTGACCAAGCCTAGATCATTGGGGATCTAGTTGGGGTTTGATACTTCCGGTGGGAAGTCTTGGTAGTGGTCTTGGTGACCCTTAGGTGAAGTCGAATCACGAGATTCTTTAGGGTGATTTCCGAGGGCAGAATACCGTGGGAGTAACTCCTTCTTTGTGAGCATCGATATTGGCGAATATCGGTGGAGTGAATTGTAACGGTTTGTAGTCCACCGAAAGGATTATACTAGTGAATAGTATCATGTCGTGGATTCGCAACTGGATGTACGGATGGTATAAACCCCCCATCCCGAACCAGTATATATCATGGTGTTCTTTACTAGCTTTATATACTTGTGATTGTGTTTGTGGTTGTTCCTACTTAGACCACTTGGTTGTCTTCGTGGCTTAAAGTTTTTAAACGTTCTAAAAGGCCGAAGAAACCGTATTCACCCCCTCTCTATGGTTCCACAATTGGTATCAGAGCGGAATACTCAAGTTTTTGAACGTTAAAGCCTTCCCGAGAAGTCGTTTTAAGTCAAAAACTTCTTTTCCAAAAAAGCTAAAATCCTAACAAAGATTTTTGGTAAAGTTGAGTATAGATCCATGGCTCAAGAGAACTATGTAGAGGGATATTCTATGCAAAGACTATCTTTGCTACAGACCGATGGGTTTTGTTTCTGGAAAACCCGGTTTGAGACCTATGTTAGGTCCAAAGATCTTGATTTGTGGGAAATTATCCAAAATGGCAAATTTGAGTTCATGGTGGAAGACTCAGAAACAAAGTTGTTGGTGAAAAAGCCACATTTAGATCTTAATGATGATGAGAGGAGAAAGCTTGGTAAGAATGATGAAGCCAAGATGTTGATCTATAATGCTCTACCTCGAAGGGAGTTCGAGAGGGTTCATGTTTGCAAGACCGCCAAGGAAATTTGGCACTCTCTCATCATCACTCATCAAGGAAACTCTCAAGTGAAAGATTGCAAGATCGACTTACTCATACAACAATATGAGAAGTTTACGGTCTCGGATGAAGAAACCATTGATAATGGTTACACAAGGTTCAATGCTATTATCACTAGCCTCACGGCTCTAGATCCTAGCTTCTATAACAAGAACCATGTGAGGAAGTTTCTTCGAGCATTTCCAATAAAGTGGTGGCCAAAGGTGACGTCCATAGAAGAAGCCAAGAATTTGGCGGAACTACCTCTAGACGAGCTCATTGGAAACCTCAAGGTCTATGAGATGATTCTTGAGAACGACAAGATGAGTACCATAGACAAAAAGGAGAAGGTTAAGTCTTTGGCTCTTAAGGCTAAAGTCACTAGTACTCAAGCTAGTGATAATAGTGATAGTCAAGATGATAGCAATGAAGAAGATGATATGAATGACGAGGAGTACAACCTTATGGCAAAGAACTTTAGGATGTTCTTTAGAAGAGGTGGAAACTTTAGGCGAGGTAATAGGTTTGGTAACCGAGATAATGGTGGAAGGAACAACTTTGGGAGAAACCGAAGTAGTGACAACAAGGTTGGCGAAAGCTCAAGATGCACCCAAGGATGCTACAATTGTGGAGAGAAGGGTCACTTCATCAATGAATGCCCTAAGCCTAGAGTGAACAAGGAATTCGTTGGAGGTGCGTGGAGTGATAGTGAAGATGAAGACCAACCAACAAATGACGCTACGTGTCTTATTGATACGTGGGAATCGCACCAGGCTTTACTTCTCAAGGGATCTCGAGAAGCTTACAACCCCCACCAGGCAGTGTACCTGATCGATGTAGTAAGTATAGTGACAAGTACCGGGGGATTGATCGTTCAGCTAGGAATAGTGTCGCTAGGATTAGAAGACCTAATTACTAGTGCTAAAGATGATAGAAGATTATTTTTGTATTTTTATATTTTTTTAGAAAGCAAAGTAAATTCTCGGGTTCGAAGGATTTGGGCGGAATTAATTGCTAGTCAACTAACCCAATACTAATGATGCAATCAAAATAAAATACTAAAATGAAAATAAAACTAAATTATACTAAGGTTGTGAGCAATAAGTGGAGAAAATGTGTTTACTTAGATTTCACTACTCCCTAGACATCTTTTACACGTTAATTACTTGTTATAGTTGCGTGAATGACGGATTGTATTCCTTAATACCATTCATGGGGTGGTGCACTTACTTCCCCAATCCTATGAGTGCCTACTTCACTCCTATGTCGAGCCGTTAAAAACTCCTAACATGGGATCATTAGAAATTACTCATGCAGTAAATACAACCAATAAAACCTAGTGCACATCGGTTCATGTTTCTTAAGACGTTCAAGCATGTTACGAATTGGAGATCTGCCAGTTTTCTTATGCCTAACATCGAAATCATTCATCCAATACAACCATAAACAAGTAATCAACACATAATTAACATATAGGTTTCATTAGATCTAAGCAAACACAAGATAGATCTAGCCTAGCATGATGGAATTAAGATAAGAACAAGATATATACAACCAACACATAGACATATTGATTGAATTAGAAGAATACTTATCTCAATTACACATGAAAGGGATCAAGGGCAAAGAACCCTTGAAAAACCTGTAAAATTCGTACCAAAGTCGGACCTAGGGTTTCTCCAAAACTCCTCCTTTTTAAATGTGAAAATTAGAAAACTATATATAGGAAATAAGGGCTGACGGCGTCAAGACAAAACTTGTGACGCCGTCATCTCGGCGCCAAAATACTTCTCGGACTACCTTGATCTACTTCTGACGCCGTCATGTATTAGCATTTTCCAGGCCGTCATGCATTTTACTCTTGACGCCCTACTTCTGACGCCGTCACATATGTACTGGGTCGTCATGGAAAGTCATGGAATTACTCTTGACGCCGTCAGGAATTTCTTCTTGACGCCGTCACCTACTGTTCCCAGCTTGGAAAATTGAGACTTTGCCGTTTTCCTCACTTTTATGCTCCAAAAACGTCCAAAATAGCTTCTTTTCCAGATTTCACTCCCAAAGTACCTAAAATCACAAAAGGAAAGATTTAGGGCAATATTTGATCAAATAAATTCAATTCCGGGCTTAAATGACCCCCTAAAAGTGGTTCATTTTTCGCCTCATCATATACCCTTACACTTGAGATTTGCTTGTCCTCAAGCAAATGCGCTTTTATTCTAGTCAAAATACAAGTTAGTGGTCATTTAACACTAATATAAAAGTAATTACAACAAATATTCATTCCACTAAAGACCAATAGACAAGCACGGAGGTCATACACAAGCACCTCACAAATAGTGTTTAGATACTCACATCTCTCGGGTGTAATAAAGTGTAAATTACAATATGGAAACGGAAGATATCTCTCACTACCTGTCATAGCAAAATAGATTACCATAGGCTTGGGAAAGGATCAAACCTCCACCACATGGCGTAAGCACCTAGGATAAACTATCAAAGAGGTCTTTTAAAGGGTTGTAACGTTAGGTGTAGGGATATGAAATACACGTTTTTGTTGGATAAAGGCAGTCTTTACTAGTGGCGAGTTAACAATCTTAGTTAATTACATGTACAACATGGCGTTGCTAAGCCAAGACTAGACTCGACTTAAGCTAATAAATGAGAAATAACAAAAACATAAAATGAACATAGAATAAAAAGGGATGGTAGTCCGTATGTTTTTTTTTTCTCTTTTCTCTTTTTTCTATTTTTTTTCTTTTTCTTGTTTTTTCGATTTTTTTTTTATTTTTTTATTTATTTACTTATTTTTTTTTTCGCATACACTCTTACCCTACCATCCAAAATAATACATCATAGGGGATGAGAATTCCCCTTACACTTGAATCTTTACATACTTTACATTAAACTAATCTAATGACTCGAATTAAGATAATCAAAACACTTGGAGAACTTTTAAGATTAACGTACGTATGGGGGTAATACATGATGTTCTTCCCCATTATTCCATAAAATAAGTACTTACCCATGAGTCCCAATCATCCCAAAACAATATGTACAAGGATATGACTCGACTTAGCAACCATGTAATTAGAAAGTTAACTTAGGGTTTAACAAATAACAATAATGCACTAAAAATGAGCGCATACACGGAAGGCTAAGGCGATGTGGTTGTACATTTAAGTGGGGTGTAACAAATTCTTCCTTTAAGTAAAATGCTTAAAGTTAGAAACGAAAAGATAGGCTCGGAGGGGTGTACTAGGGGTTTCGTGTACTAAAAATGAGTACAACGCTAAGGGTGTGGGAAAAATTAGTTGACTTAAGTAGCCAAGTAATATGACTTAAATGGTCAAGAAATTATAATACGGGTTTAACACAAGGGTGATCCTAATGCCTCTTATCATGTAGTAAATCCTACCACACGAATGTAGTCTCACTAGCGGTCTCGGGATGCATCACTAACGCAAGTTCTAGAACCTAAATGCTACCGGTACACTCATAAGCACTAATAGTAAATGCTTTTCCTATCAAATCTAAAGGCGAACCTCACATATTTGGGTGGAAAATTTTTCTGAATATACGGTTATGTTCTAGTCATACAATCTCCTATCCATGGGACGCTTGCTATGACTAAAGTTTCACTCCTAAATGTTGTAAAAAATTTTAAATTTGGCGCTAAAATTGCACTAACAAGTATTTCTCATAGTTTTATTACACACCTACCATTAAACAACTCAAGCGAAAGTGCATATGTAAGGTATCATCTTTTTACCCTCCCCTTACACTTAAGATGAATATTGTCCCCAATGTTCAAGTAAAGAATGTAAAAGTGAAAAAGTAAAAAGAATGAAATCAAATACTCCCCTGATTCGCTCGGTATGGATAATAGGGTGGCCAGGTTAAATCTTCCTCCAAGAAAATGAACAATCAAAGCTTCCCTTCCAGAATATAAATCATCTTCTTGTCATACATAACCTGTAAATCCTGAGAAATAGACAAGACAACCTCTCATAAAATCGGCGGCATCCTATATAAGTTACTAAATCCTAGAAAACAAAGTAAGATATAATGCTTGTGGAATGAAGTTTCCAGATTTCCTGGAGATTATAAAACTTAATAATTCACAAAAACCATAAGACTCCGTTAGAAAAACAAAACCGGTAAAATTTCCAGATTTTTATGCCCATGATGCCGTCAAGAGTAAACTCATGACGACGTCAGGATTGACCTGCAGAAATTCTTATGTTAAGTTTCCGGAAAATTTCTGGAAAAACTTGGTTCTACTTCCTGGAAAATCCTGCAAAACTTCATTATGACTCAATACAAGCATTTGACTCTAACAAATACGAATACACATGTTCATTTAATATTGTGGAGAATCATGATCGAGTTGTTTCTTAAAAACATATTTGGGGTTTCCCCTTACACTTATCTTTTGTAAAAATACCTTTAGGTGGAGTTAAGACTAGGACAAAACAACAAAGTAAAGTATTTCCACTATTTAATTTAGAAACATGATCTACCAACAATAAAAATAAGGCATGCATACGGAAGCAAATAACAAACAAACAAAATAAAAATGAAAATCACACAAAGCATGGGTTGCCTCCCAAGAGCGCTTTTCTTTATTTATGAGTCTTGTAGCTAGACTCAAGGTCATGGGTTACTACGTGACCTCGTCGTTGGTTTCATTTTCCGATTGTAGATATTCTTTGTAGAAACCAATCACCTATTTCTCAATCGCCCCCATCATCATTTGGGCAAATTCCTTATCGACTTTATACCTTGGTCCTAGGGCCAAGCAATCTTTGTAATAAAGACTCCTTTTTTCCCATACATAATCCATGCCCTTTTTCTTATCCTCTTCATTGATATTTTCAAAAGCACCAACGTTATCCTTATCAAACCGGGATATAAAGAGAAATTCTTTCATCCTATTAGACATCCTATAAGTGATACTATCGGTGCTACTTGCAAATCGGATCGTTCCTTCTATCTCATCATATTCCAATTTAGACTCCTCAACAAACGGTTTGCCAAACACAACATTGGATAATCGACAATCAATAACATTAGCAAGATCTTCCACAATCATAAAGTCGGTGACAAAAGTGAAATTACCAACAAAGACATGTAGACCTTTGACTCTCCCGACAAAGTTACAAACTCCACCGGGGTATTTGGGATCTTTTCTAGGTTCAAGTCTTGTTTTCACAATATTATTATAATATGCAATCTCCTCCTTAGTGGGGTATAGATTAAAGTAGTCATTAAGCTTCGGATCTATTTCCCCCTCTTCTAGTCCCTCATCAACATTCACAAAGTCATTAGGCCCTAGGTCCTCATTTGAATACAAGGCGGTTTCTAGGTCACTAAATGCATGTTCGAGCTCAACCTTAATTAGCCTATTAAGCTCCCTAAGTTCCCTAATCTCACTCTCTATTTGTTCACGTAACACAACCACTTCTCTAGGGGAAAGGGGTGGATTCACGTTTTCCATATTGGTCAACGGAATAGTCAATGAATTAAATTTACTAACAAAGGCACAAAGAAGAAGATAGACTAAAGAAACCTAAAAATAAAAACAAAATCTTACTAGAAAGGAATCTACTAAGTAGACCTAATAAAAAGAAATCCTAACCTAGACAATAACTATTCCCCGGGCTGCGGCGCCAAAAACTTGATACGTGAGAATCGCACCAGGCTTTACTTCTCAAGGGATCTCGAGAAGCTTACAACCCCCACCAGGCAGTGTACCTGATCGATGTAGTATAGTATAGTGACAAGTACCGGGGGATTGATCGTTCAGCTAGGAATAGTGTCGCTAGGATTAGAAGACCTAATTACTAGTGCTAAAGATGATGGAAGATTATTTTTGTATTTTTATATTTTTTTAGAAAGCAAAGTAAATTCTCGTGTTTGAAGGATTTGGGCGGAATTAGTTGCTAGTCAACTAACCCAATACTAATGATGCAATCAAAATAAAATACTAAAATGAAAATAAAACTAAATTATACTAAGGTTGTGAGCAATAAGTGGAGAAAATGTGTTTACTTAGATTTCACTACTCCCTAGACATCTTTTACACGTTAATTACTTGTTATAGTTGCGTGGATGACGGATTGTATTCCTTAATACCATTCATGGGGTGGCGCACTTACTTCCCCAATCCTATGAGTGCCTACTTCACTCCTATGTCGAGCCGTTAAAAACTCCTAACATGAGATCATTAGAAATTACTCATGCAGTAAATACAACCAATAAAACCTAGTGCACATCGGTTCATGTTTCTTAAGACGTTTAAGCATGTTACCAATTGGAGATCTGCCAGTTTTCTTAAGCGTAACATCGAAATCATTCATCCAATACAACCATAAACAAGTAATCAACACATAATTAACATCTAGGTTTCATTAGATCTAAGCAAACACAAGATAGATCTAGCCTAGCATGATGGAATTAAGATAAGAACAAGATATAGACAACCAACACATAGACATATTGATTAAATTTGAAGAATACTTATCTCAATTACACATGAAAGGGATCAAGGGCAAAGAACCCTTGAAAAACCGGTAAAATTCGTACCAAAGTCGGACCTAGGGTTTCTCCAAAACTCCTCCTTTTTAAATGTGAAAATTAGAAAACTATATATAGAAAATAAGGGCTGACGGCGTCAAGACAAAACTTGTGACGCCGTCATCTCGCCGCCAAAATACGTCTCGGACTGCCTTGATATACTTCTGACGCCGTCAGGTATTAGCATTTTCCAGGCCGTCATGCATTTTATTCTTGACGCCTTACTTCTGACGTTGTCACATATGTACTGGGTCGTCATGGAAAGTCATGGAATTACTCTTGACGCCGTCAGGAATTTCTTCTTGACGCCGTCACCTACTGTTCCCAGCTTGGAAAATTAAGACTTTGCCGTTTTCTTCACTTTTATGCTCCAAAAACGTCCAAAATAGCTTCTTTTCCAGATTTCACTCCCAAAGTACCTAAAATCACAAAAGGAACGATTTAGGGCAATATTTGATCAAATAAATTCAATTCCGGGCTTAAATGACCCCCTAAAAGTGGATTATTTTTCGCTTCATCACTTATGGCTCAAGAAAAATTTGAGGTATCTCTAAACTCTTGTTCTTCTAATAACTTAGATATTATCAATATGCAAAAAGAGAATGAGGAACTAGTTAAGTTTAATGATGATTTTAGGAAAACCCTTGAAAGAGTCCTTAAAGAAAAACGTCTCCTTGAGTTAGGAAATGTTGAATCTAAAGAACGGGTTTGTGAACTTGAAAGTAAAGTGAAAATACTAGAACATTGCAAAGAGGTGGTTGAACCTTGTAAAAGGTGTGAAGCACTCACACTTGAGGTTAACTCTTTGAATGGAAAAGTGTTGGAACTTCAAAAGGAGTCATTAAGCTTTTCAAAATATAAAAAGAGCTCAAATGATTTGGGTGAAATTTTAAGTCATCAAAAAATGTCCCAAGATAAGGGAGGTCTTGGATTTTCAAAAATTGGAAAACCCACTCCCATAAGCCTAACAAAACCAATAACATTTGTAAAGGCTAAAGAAAACGAGGCCCCAAAAATCCCCGAGGCTGACGCGCTGGCTGATGCGTCAACGCGCCTTCAGCGCGCCAGGCCTTTGAGGAAAATTGGATCTTCATCAAACAATGTCATTAAACCAATTACTCCTCAAGCTCCTCTTGTAAGTACTCGAGGTAATCAAGTTCCTATTGCAAGAAAAGAAAACCCAAAACAATTTTCTAACTCAAGTTCTTGTAATGGACTTGGATGCTCACAACCTCGAGTAAATCATAGACCATTTTTGCCTACACCCAATATGAGATCTTCTACCTCATACAACCAAAGATCATCTTTTCAAAATAACCAAAGAAGAAATTTCTCTAACTATGGTCAAAAGTCTTCTCAATACCAATATAACAATTACCAAAGGAGAGACAACTCCTATTCAAACCTAAACTTCTTTAGACCTCAAGCATATCATAACTATAGACCAAGTTATCAAATTCAAAATGACTATCAAAACAATCCCTGGTCCGCTTTCTCTAAATTTGGTATTGAGAAATTACGTGTCTTGCTTCAAGACCCAAGAATTTTTAACTTGGGCACTTTAAATGCTAACCAAAATGGACCCAAGAAACAATGGGTACCAAAGGCATGAGCTCTGCTTTTGTTGTAGGTTTGTCTCAAAAGTGATCTACAACCGGATGAGTGGGTAGTGGATAGTGGTTGCACTAAACGCATGACCGGAAATAGAAGATTGTTCACATCATATACGGCGTATAATGGCAATCATGTCATTTTTGGGAGCGAACTTAACGGCAAAATTGTCGTCAAAGGTAATGTCCTTCATGACTCCATTGAAATTACCAACGTTGAGCATGTTAGAGGTTTAAACTTTAATTTGATTAGTGTAAGTCAATTAAGTGATGACGATTGTGAAGTTAAATTTACTAAGGTAGATTGTACTATTAGTAAAAATGGTGTTGTGTTAGCAAAAGGTCATAGGAGAAATAACTTATATACATGCAAGTTGGGTGGTAACTCTAAGCAACACATATGTCTTATGTACATGGTGGACAACTCAACGCTTTGGCATAGGAGGTTAGGTCACGCCAATATGAGGTTAGTTCAAAACCTAGCTTCTAACGAGCTAGTACGGAATTTACCCAAGTTGAGCTTTGAAAGGCATTATTGTGATACATGTCTAGGGAGTCAAGGACAAACTAATAATAGGAATAAAAAGGAACTGACAACTAATAGGGTTTTAGAGTTGATTCATTTGGATTTGTAAGGTCCATCTCCGATCCAAAGTTATGGAGGAAACTTCTACACTTTAATGATTATAGATGATTATTCAAATTACACTTGGATATTATTTTTAGAAAACAAGGATGGAATCTTGAATAAATTCAACATTTTAAGAAAGAAACTTGAAAACCTACTTGATTGTTCAATTGTCTCAATTAAAACAAACCATAGTAGTGAATTTGATAAAATGCAATTTGGAGCCTTTTGTGAACAACATGGAATATCTTATAACTTATCGGGCCCGTTCACTTCTCAATCGCTTGAGATTGTTGAAAGAACACATCGTAAGTTAAGAAAGATGAGTTGTGCAATGCTTGACGAGCAATCCATCCCACAAAAGTTTTGGTGTCATGCCCTAGATACCGCATGTTATATCTTTAATAGAGTTCATATAAGAGAGGTCATTAATAAAACTCCATATGAAATACTTAGAAATAGGAAGCCTTCCTTAGTGTATTTGAGAGTATTTGGTTTCAAAGTATTTATACTTAACACCAAAGAATATCTCACCAAATTCGACCCAAAGTCGTATGAAGGTGTGTTCCTAGGATACTCTCAATCTAGTAAAGCATACATAGTGTTTAACAAGGAAACTATGAGGATTGAGGAATCTCTCAATGTGACCTTTGATGAGAGCATGCCCAAGCCTAAATCATCTCCTTCGGTAGAAGATGATGTGATCAATGAACCTATAGTTCAAGATCAAGAAAGGTCGCCGACATTACAAGTTAATGTTTCGGATGAAGGCAATCCTAAGAAAGTGAGAGAAGCGAGGGGTCATCCTATACAACAAGTCATTGGTGACTTGAATAAAAGGACACTTAGATCACAAAACAAACAAGTCTAAGTTTTGGCATGACATTTTTCAAAAATCCAAATTGCTTTTGGGATAGGTTTGGATGTTCATGGATAACATGCATATTAGGAGAACAATCTTTAAGCCAAAATAAAATGACTATGTGTTGTTTGCAAGCCTTTTAGGTGCTATTAGAACTTATGTGTTTACATGATTAAGGCTTATATGGAGGCATGGATGGAAGCCCAAATAAATGTCTTCCAAGAGGAAGGATATGTATCAACTCATTATTCAAACAATGATTGATAATATCCAAAATTCTACTTGTCTATACTATGTGCATTGAACAAGAAAATTTGACACAAAATTATCTTGTTTAATCTCGATAATATTGATTTTGTCAAATTTCCAAGACTAGATATAATATTGATCACAACTTTCACTTGTGTTGAAAATGTTATATCTAATTCTACATGTTCATCTTATGTGATCAATACATGTTGCATGATTAAATTATTTAATCAAAAGTGTGATATCTTCAAAATTGTGATCTAACAAGATCTTTTACTCAACCATTATTAGATGCATAGCTTAACAAATCATGGTGCATTCTTGAGAAATAATGGTATGTAGCATGTTTATTTAGTCTACATATCATAACTTAAGATCAACTAAAACACTCAAAGTTCTTTGAATAACTCTTCCCATGACCGTGTGATCAAAGCATATTTACCTTTCCTATATATTCTCTTCCTCTTGTTCTTCACAACTTGTACACCTAATGAGGAATCTTAGTACTAATTGCCTTAATACCCGTTGGATAATAGGAGTCATTACCCATATCTAAACCTCACTCTACTATTATTTAAGGATTAGAGATCTTGACTAAGCATTACACCTAAAATCTCAATCTAAGTTAAAAATGAATAACCAACCACCTTCTCCAAATAATGTTCTTGACAATTTCATTGTCCAAAGTAGTGACACTAATGTATTGATTTCAAACAATGGAAGTGAAGACATTGTTAACAACAATGTTGTCCCTTAAGCTCCAACTAAGAGTGTTGGGATGGGAAATGGGTGGTTTATGCAAAACAACCAACAACAGTATCCTAGGATCAACCTTGAAAAACTAATGCAAGATGATGTTTGGAGCAATCCACAAAATGTTCAAGTCACAACATCCCCATCTAGGGGAATTGGTGATGAAGAAGTTTGGGAAAAGATAAGGAAGCCCTTAAGCCCAAAACTTCGTGAAGGCAACCATGCAATTTGTTGTGAAAACACAATTGACATGCTTAATGTTATTATGGATCATAGAGAAGAATCCCGTAAAATGCTCAAATCTCTCCATGACGGAGTTAAAATGCTACAAGCATTGGCCTCAAACATAACATGCATTGTGCATCAAGAAAGGGGTGTTGACACTTGTGAGGACAATCTTGTAGATCACAAGAAATAGTTTCCTTATATCATGTATTGTTTAAGTGTGTTTGGTATATGCTTTGTGCGTATTTTGTGTTCCTTGGATCTCATGGTACCATGATATAATTGTAACTCTAGCTTTCAAGCTTTATAATAATAATAAATTCACTTTCCTCAATCTTTTCATGCTCAACAAATGGTTATTGGAGTCATATTGGACAAATATATATATTGCGGACTAATCCATGTTGCAAGCATCCAAATGGTAACCTAACCCATTTCTTGAACTTTCACATGTGAGGATTTCTCGTTTGTTGCATGTTGTGATTTCTATGTGTAACTAGGCCACCGGAAAGGCGAGGCTCTTGACCCATGGATCTCCGCCTTGAAAAAAGGGGGAGAAACGATCTAGGGGGAGCTATGTTCAAGGAGGAGCATGCTCGGGTGCAATTACAAGCTACTTACCCATTCAAATGGAAGTCCTGCCTTTTTGATTCGACAAAAGGGGGAGAAAGAAAGCAAGAGCGTGAAGACCAAGTTAAAGAACAAACAAAGACTTCACCAAATTACACGGCAAAGGTCAAGACGCAAGCTACACCAAAGGCGTGGTTTGTCTTTGCTACGTGTGGTAATTTTATTTGCTTTCGGATTTTATTTGTCATCATCAAAGAGGGGGAGATTGTTGAGGCAACATGATCAAGATCTCCTAATATTTTGATAATGACAAATAAACATTTGGAACACATAAAATAACAAATGGTAGCCTTAAATCGCTGGAGCCAATAGCTTCTGCTGGCGCGCTGCCCGCGCGTCAACGCGCGGGTGACGCGCCAGGAGTCTGTATTGCTCCGGGCGAATTTTCAAAGTTGGCTTTCCCCTTACCCGACAAGTGTGGATCTTTCAATTCAGGTATGTATATGTTATGTGCTTAATTGAGAACACTCGAAACGAGTTTTGAGACTTGAGAGATCCTACTATTAAAACACCCGTTTACAGGAAAACGCGAACTCATGTTTTCTAACTATCGCCTCTAGCCAAGGCTTTTCTAAACTTAGGGAGCTTATATATTTCATGTAACATCATGTGAAAGCATCCATATGCTCATATCCCGTTCTTACGTCTTCTCTAATTACGTAACGGGTTTACTCCCATATTGGTTAAACTAAGTCAAAGGTCACTTTGCGTAAACGCATCCTTTCCCACTTGGGTTATCCTTTACATCAAGGCAAAGCACTTAACTTGTTTGAACCAAGGTATTAATTGAGAACGTCAAGTCATGGAAAGTCACGAGATATAAAACTATGGATTATCGACGTTGTGTTACTTGAACTTATAAGTAACCTATGATTTTCTCAACTCATAATCTTAATTGTCTAAACTTTCTCTTCTTAATGACAATTATATTATTTCTTAATCTTCTTCTTAATCTCATTTTACAAAAGACAACAAAACCAAACCTCCCACAATCCTTCCCAAATATCCCTCTCCAACATTCTCTAAATATTCTCTTACACTCTCTTACAAAAGTGTACCTTGTCCCTTCACATTCTCCCACACAATATTCCCTCAATCTACCAACTTCCCATACAATCTTTATACACACACACTTATACACTTTGTGTACACATACTTGATTTCAAAATACACACACGACTCTCACAACCATCTCTTCACTACACCCACTAGCCAACTCACCATATCCCTTCCATATCCAAATCTCTTACCCAATCCCTTACAACATCACATCTCTTATATTCCTTACACACTCTACATCTCAACCATTCATTCCCTTACAACACATCTCATCCATCCATATTCAACACATGGGAATTAATTTGAAATCCAAAGGAGGCTCCCCTTGATCTCCACCATCCATTTCAAACAAAACCATCTCAACCCTCCATATTCCTCACATGCCAATTAATTTGAATTTCAAAGGAGGCTCCCTTTGATCCTATCCATCCAATTCAAACAAAACCATCTCAACCATTCATCACATTCTTTCCCCCCAAGCAAAGGAATATACCTTTGGAATATTCTATCTCTAACTTAACCATGGTTACTTTCTAACCCAACCTCACACACTCTTCCCTA
This sequence comes from Artemisia argyi, assembly GCA_030686995.1. NCBI lineage: Eukaryota > Viridiplantae > Streptophyta > Magnoliopsida > Asterales > Asteraceae > Artemisia > Artemisia argyi. The sequence continues at coordinate 117,449,519 of CM060691.1, read as the reverse complement.
TGGAGGAATATCCCATGGCATATTCTCTTCTCTATTATGCCATGTGAGGAATACCATTTCTACCCCTACCAAATTACCCTTTTCTACTCTTCTACCCTTGGTAATTGGTTTTCTAATAAACACTTCACAAAATGATTTTCTAATTGGCTATTTAAGTTGGTAAACCTTAGATTGATTAATGTTTAGGTTTAGTGTGAAGTACAATTGGGGGTTTAGCAAGGTTAGATATTTATAAGATCTAACACCCAACACTTGGGATTATCACAAACGCCTGGCGCGCTGCCCACTCATCGACGCGTGGGTGACGCGCCGGCCTCGGTAAATTAATCCCAAGTTTGGGTCTTGGCCTATAAATACCTCCCTTGCCTCTTGTATTCCTCACCCTTTGCCATTACTCTTTCTCTCTACATTCATTCTCTCTAAACACTCTCAAATCTCTCTATCTATAATCTTGTGTTCTTGATTCTCACTCTAGCATCTTTGAAAGAACACAACTCATTTCAAGGGAAGAATCACAAGAACTTAATCCACTCTTGTGATTGTGTCGAGGATCTTCTTCCTTATACTCTTTCTATTACAATCGAGTCTCTAGGTTAGGTTAGGGCTTGGTTGAACAAACACTTATTCATTCATTCAATTGTTTGTAAGGGAAGTCTACTGTCTTGGTGGTCAAGCCTAGATCATTGGGGTCTAGTTAGGGTTTGATACTTCTGGTGGGAAGTCTTGGTAGTGGTCTTGGTGACCCTTAGGTAAAGTCGAATCACGAGATTCTTTAGGGTGGTTTCCGAGAGCAGAATACCGTGGGAGTAACTCCTTCTTTGTGAGCATCGATATTGGCGAATATCGGTGGTGTGAATTATAATGGTTTGTAGTCCACCGAAAGGATTATAGTAGTGAATAGTATCATGTCGTGGATTCGCAACTGGACGTACGGATGGTATAAACCCCCCATTCCGAACCAGTATATATCGTAGTGTTCTTTACTAGCTTTATATACTTGTGATTGTGTTTGTGGTTGTTCCTACTTAGACCACTTGGTTGTCTTCGTGGCTTAAAGTTTTTAAACGTTCTAAAAGGCTGAAGAAACTGTATTCACCGCCCCCTCTATGGTTCTACACGACGTGTAAGGTTTTCTCCGCGTGTGAAAGGAGCTTGTTGACTAGTGAAAGAAACTCTCGAGTTGGATATTCGGGGGGTGAAGTAGGGCAAGGAAAAAGAGTCCTTGTAGCCGAACCATAATAAACATCCGTGTTGTGGTTGGATCGTTTCTTTCTTTATTCTTGCATATTACATATTTTCTATTAGTTTAGATCTTTGATTGCACGTAAAGTTCAAAAGATAATCAAATTAAAAACCGGTAAACTATTCAACCCGCTTCTAGTTTTCCGCAATTAGTATCAGAGCTATGTTACTCAAGCTTTTAAAATATATTGTGTTTTAAAACTTGAAACGATTCATGGATTTTGAAAATCACAAAGAAGGGCAATCTATGCAAAGACCACCACTTTTTGAAGCAAACGGTTTTATCTATTGAAAAAATCATTTTGAAACTTACGTGAAATCTAAAGATATAGATCTATGGTATATAATTATTGATGGTGATAATATAGCCACTTTTAAGGATATTACAAATAGTAAAGATGAGGATAGCTCAATTACTAAACATAATGAAGATCAAAAGAAATTGATTGCCAAAAATAATGAAGCTAAAATGATGATTTACAATGCTTTACCAAAGAAAGAGTATGAAAGAGTTTTTATGTGCAAAACCGCTAAAGAAATTTGGCAATCTTTAATAGTTACTCATCAAGGAAATTCACAAGTAAAGGATATTAAAATTGATCTTCTTATTCAACAATATGAACAATTTTCTATTCCCGAAGATGAAATTATTGATTGTGCATTTGCTAGGTTTAACACTATTATTACTTCACTTAAATCACTTGATGAATCTTTTTGTAGCAAGAATTTTGTCAGGAAATTCCTTAGAGCACTCCATCCGAAGTAGAGAGCCAAAGTGACCGCAATTGAAGAATCTAAAGATCTTTCAAGCATGTCACTTGATGAGCTAATTGGAAACCTCGCACTTCATGAAATGGTTATGGAAAAAGATTCGGAAATAGTTAAAGGCAAGAAAGAAAAGGTCAAGTCCATTGCCTTGAAAGCTAGAGTTCAATCAAGTGATGATGAAGAATATGCCATGGCCGTTAGAGACTTCAAGAAGTTCTTTAGAAGACGGGGGAAGTTTGTAAGGAAACCTAGAGATGACAAGAAAGCTTTCAGAAAAGATAAAGATGATAAGAATGACGAAAAGGGAAGTTTGTAACGAATGTGTTTTAGATGTGGATACACAAGTCATATAAGGAAAAGGGAAGTTTGTAAGGAAAAGGAGAATGTACAAAGCCACCTAAAAGTAAACCCCAAAGTGATTTTGTAAGTGGTGCTTGGAGTGATAGTGAAAGTAATGATGAGGAGCCAAAGAATGACGAGATTGCTCTCATGGCTTAAGACTCAAATAAGGTACACTCCGATTCATCTTGTTCTTCCATTGATGATGAAACATTGCAAATCAAATATAACAAACTTTGTGAACTAAGCCTAAAAATCATAAACAAAAACAAGTTTTTGAAAACCAAAAAAGAATTTTTGGAAAATGAAGTTTATGAACTAAAAGAAAATGCTGAGAGATTTGAAAGAAGTAAAAATATTGACACAATGTGTAAATCATGTAAAGAATTTAAAATTGAAATTGAAAAGCTTAAAATTACTCAAGATGATCTAATAAAACAAACCACAAAGTTTTAAAGATTCGATAAAAGCATTTCTTGTGCAGATGAAATAATGAAACTTCAAAAGTCGCCATTTGATAAAACGGGACTGGGATTCGTGAAGTCATAAACTTCAAAGAGTCAAGCAAAAAAAATGTAAAAGGACAAGAAACTAGCAAAAATGCTACAGGTGCTCACGGACTAGATGGAACCAAAAATATGGCTCCGTCCGTTGAACCCGAAGATTCCGCGAGACCTGCTGCAGAAATACTAGTTTCCACATCGTATCGTACTAAATTCGTTAAAGTCACAAATAAGTCAAATACTAGTGTAAATGAAACAAAACTAAAACCGGCTATTAAAGTTGGAGTAGGACTTGGTAGAAATGAATTTAGAACTAAAACCACTCATCTGAGACCTGAAACTCCTATTCCCAAACGTCCCTTTCCAAAGAGCAACTACAACACACAATCAAAATATCAAGATGGTTGGAACCAAAACATACCTAGACATTATCAAACACCAAACTACATGTCATGGAACCCGTATCTTCCTTTTCCAACATGAACCAAGTCAAGGGTATGTTTAACCAAAATGAACCCATGAGATATTGCGGACCAAACATTTGAGTGTTTTGCTTAAAATAGGTATGCTTGAAAGTTAGTTTGAAACCGGATGAATGGATCAAAGATAGTGGTTGCTCAAGGCATATGACGGGGAACAAAAGCCTCTTCTCAACTTATCAAGCAAATGATGGAGGTAATGTTACATTTGGTAGTAAGGTTAAAAGCAAGATCATCAGAAAAGGTACAATCTCTCATGACTCTCTTTCTATTGATGATGTAGCTCTTGTTGATAACTTAGGTTTTAATCTCCTTAGTATTAGTCAACTTTTCCGTAAAAAGTATAACATCCTTTTTAGTGAAAATGGAAGTAAAATACTTAAAAACGGTATTACCATAGCCAAAGGTGTCCTTAAGAACAACGTATATGTCATGAAGATGGATCAAACATCTAGAGACAAACTTTGCCTCACCTCATTAGATGAATCTTCAACTTTATGGCATAGACGTTTAGGACACGCTAATATGAGACTTATCCAAAATCTCTCTTCCAAAGACTTAGTTAGAAACATACCCAAGTTGAAATATGACCAACACTTTTGTGATGCTTGCAAAATTGCTAAAAAAGTTCATAGTAGACATAAGGCTAAAAATATCTACATCTAGGTGTCTAGAACTATTGCATATGAATTTGTTCGGTCCATCCGTTATACACAGTTATGGAGGGAACTTCTACACTTTGGTAGTAGTGGATGATTATTCAAGATTCACTTGGACAAAATTTTTGAAAAGTAAAAATGAAGCTTTTGACCAATTTGAAATTTTAAGTAAGAAAATTCAAAATCAAGTAGGAACTTGCATTGTGTCTATTAGAACGGATCACGGCCGTGAATTTGACAATGAATTTCAATTTGGAAACTTTTGTGATAATAATGGTATAACTCATAACTTTTCGGCATCACATACTCCTCAATTTGACGGTGTAGTAGAACGTAAAAACCGGACTCTTCAAGAGATGAGTAGAACAATGCTTAATGAACAAAACATCCCACAAAAGTTTTGGTGTAACGCCGTTGACACGTCAACCTACATTTTAAATCGTGTCCTAATTAGACCATTTCTAAACAAGACTCCTTATGAAGTATATAAAGGTAAAAAGCCTACATTAGGATATTTTAGAGTGTTTGGGAGTAAATGCTTCATTCTTAACACCAAGGATTATCTCACCAAATTTGACTCAAAGTCTTATGAAGGTGTATTTCTTGGATACTCACAAAATAGTAAAGCTTATATTGTCTTAAACAAAGAAACCTTAAGAGTCAAGGAATCTTTGAACGTAACATTCGATGAAAGTCCACATCCCTCTAAGACATCACCTTTGGTAGATGATGAATTAGTTGAAAGTCAAGTAGTAGATAATCAAGTAAATGTAGATAATGACAAGGAAGATGAACTATTAAACAAAGAAATTGTTAATGTCAAAGAATCTAAAAGTCATCCATTAGATAGTATCATAGGAAAACTTAACGAAAGAACACTAAGATCAAAAGTCCAAAATGAAAGTAACTTCTTTTGTTTTGTGTCAACCATTGAATCTAAAAATATAAACGAAGCCATAAAAGATGAATCATGGGTAATTGCCATGCAAGAAGAATTAAACCAATTTGTTAGAAATGACGTTTGGACATTAGTTCCTCAACCGAAAAGTCAAACAATAATTGGAACAAAATGGTCTTTCGTAATAAAATGGATTGTGTCAAGAAAAAAAGCTAGACTAGTAGCTCAAGGTTATAATAAAAAAGAAGGCATTGACTATGATGATACTTTTGCTCCGGTAGCTAGGCTCGAGTCTATTAGGATCTTACTTGCATATGCATGCACACATGATTTCAAACTCTTCCAAACGGAAGTCAAAAGTGCATTTTTAAACGGTTTCATAAATGAAGAAGTCTATGTTGCTCAACCACCGGGCTTCACCGACTTTGAAAAACCTAATCATGTTTACAACTTAAAAAGGCTTTATACGGACTTAAGCAAGCTCCAAAAGCATGGTATGATCGACTTAAGACCTTCCTAGTTGATCATAAGCACACCATGGGCGTCGTTGATAATACTCTCTTCACTAAGAAAAAAGGTTCACACATTATCATAGTCTAAATTAAACTATGTTGATGACATCATATTCGGATCAACTTGTTCAGAATTATGTGATGATTTCTCGAAAATCATGCATGATGAGTTTGAAATGAGTATGATGGGAGAACTCAACTTTTTCTTTGGACTTCAAATCAAACAATTAGAAGATGGACTATTCTTTAATCAATCCAAACACATAAATGGCATGCTCAAGAAATTTAATCTTGAAGACGCAAAACCAATCAAAACACCTATGTCCTCGGAAACTAAACTCACCAAGGATGAGGAAAACGTATCCGTAGATAACACTAAATATAGAGGTATGATTGGAAGTTTACTCTATCTCACGGCTAGTAGACCCGACATTATGTTTAGTGTTTGTATATGTGTTCATTTTCAAGAAGATCCTAAAATAACTCATCTTGAAGCCATTAAACGGATCTTTAGATACATTAGCGGTACTACACATTTAGGTTTATAGTATCCCAAAGGAACGTGAGTAGAAACCATAGTGTATGCCGACTCGGATCATGCCAGTGACTATGTTGATAGAAAAAGCACAAGTGGTATTAGCACTTTTGTTGGACATTGTCTCACCTCATGGTTCTCCAAGAAACAAACGGCTCCCGCAATCTCAACAACCGAAGCCGAAGACGTACCAGCCGGAAAAGCATGTCTACAAGCTCTTTGGATGAAGCAAGCTCTTGTGGACTACGGAATTCAACTTAACAACATCTCCATCTTTTGCAACAACAAAGGAGCTATCGACCTTAGCAAGAATCCCGTTCAACATGCTCGTACTAAACACATTGAAATCCGTCATCATTTCCTCCGTGACAATGTTCGAAAAGGAAACATCTCATTTGAGAAAGTATCATCCGAAGACAACATTGCCGATATTCTAACAAAACCTCTTAAACAAGAACCATTTAACCTTCTTAGACTTGGACTGGGACTCATGGAACCTGTTAATACAAATATCATCTAAAAACGTTATTTATATTTTACGATCTTTGCTAAGCTTTGTTAATGAAATAGTATAAACTTTAGTTTTTAGTAAAACACAACTTTAGTTTTAGTCTTGCATAACTAGACTTTACTTGCTACATTTACATTTCACATTAGACATAACATTTTCATATTACTAAAAATAGAAAATGTAATATGACATCATAGCTTACATCATGTGCATTTATGGAAAGCTTACTAAATCTAGTAGTTGACTTTCCGTAAACATCTCTTACACATTTGGATAGCCTCTTACTAAATCCATTGTATGTTGACTTATAGAAACATGATTTAACATTGCTTGATATGGAAAGATTTCTTTAGTCCTTTAACTGTCAGACCCGGCGGAACCCTCAGGGTACAAGGGCGGAACCCTTGTTTTGGTTCCGCCAGATCCGTCAGTCTGCTGGCTTGAATGGTTATAAATACCAAGCCAATTGCAAAGAAATCTTTCATCACTTCTCATTATAATTCACACATACATTCTCATTGCATTCATCTAACACCTTAACATTTCATTTCATTTGTGAGATCTTTTGTAGCAAAGAAGATCACAAGTTCATAACCAAAGTTACAAGGTTCAACATAACGTTGCAAGTCTTGTAATCTTAGTCTTGTGTAAACTTGTGAGGTTTATACATCCATTCATTTTGTGTTTTCAGTAGTGATCGATTTGTATTTTAGGCCTTAAAATACATAGTGTGACGGGAGTAGTTGTACCCTTGTAAAAGAAATCGACATCTAGCTTTGTGTCGGTAATTGTGTGTAAGCGACGTGTAAGGTTTTCTCCGCCAGTGAAAGGAGCTTGTTGGCTAGTGAAAGAAACTCTCGAGTTGGATAACTCGAGGCGTGAAGTAGGGCAAGGAAAAAGAGTCCTTGTAGCCGAACCACGATAAACTATCGTGTTGTCGTCTCATTGTTTCTTTCTCTATCTTGCACATTACATATTGTCTTTTACACTATATCTTGATTACACAGAAAGTTTTATAAAGATAACTAAGTTAAAATTGGTAAACAATTCAACCCCCCATTCTAGCTTCCCACAATTGGTATCAGAGCTACGCTGCTCAAGCTTTTAAAATTTATTGTGTTTGAAAACTTGAAACGATCCATGGATTTTGAAAATTACAAAGAAGGGAAATCTATGCAAAGACCACCACTATTTGAAGCTAATGGTTTTATATATTGGAAAAATCATTTTGAAACTTATGTGAAGTCAAAAGATATAGATCTATGGTACATAATTATTGAAGGTGATAACATACCTAATTTTAAGGATGGTACCAATGTTAAAGATGAGAATAGCTCTTTTACCAAACACAATGAAGATCAAAAGAAATTAATTACCAAAAATAATGAGGCAAAAATGATGCTTTGCAATGCTTTACCAAAGAAAGAGTATGAAAGAGTCTTTATGTGTAAAAATGCTAAAGAAATTTGGCAATCTTTAATAGTCACTCATCAAGGAAACTCACAAGTTAAAGATAACAAAATTGATCTTCTTATTCAACAATATGAACAAGTTTCTATTCCCGAAGATGAAATTATTGATTATGCTTTTGCTAGGTTTAACACTATTATTACTTCACTTAAAGCACTTGATGAATCTTTTTGTAGCAAGAATTTTGTCAGGAAATTTCTTAAAGAACTCCATCCGAAGTGGAGAGCCAAAGTGACGTCAATTGAAGAATCTAAGGATCTTTCAAGCATGTCACTCGATGAGCTAATTGGAAACCTCAATGTTCATGAAATGGTAATGGAAAAAGATTTAGAAATAGTTAAAGGCAAGAAAGAAAAAGTCAAGTCTATTGCATTGAAAGCTAGAGTTCAATCAAGCAATGATGAAGAATCTAGCTCGGATAGTGATGATGAAGAATATGCAATGGCCGTTAGAGACTTCAAGAAGTTCTTTCGAAGACGAGGAAATTTTGTAAGGAAACCTAGAGATGATAAGAAAGCTTCCCGAAAAGATCGTGATGATAGGAAAGAAAAGGGAGAAAGAAAATGCTTTAGGTTCGGAGACATAAGTCATCTCATAGGAGAATGTCCAAAACCACCAAAAGGTAAGACTCAACGAGCTTTTGTAAGGGGTGCTTGGAGCGATAGTGAAGATGATGACGAAGAGCCAAAGAATGAAGAGATTGCTCTCATGGCTCAAGATTCAAATGAGGTACAATCCGACTCTTATTGCTCTTCTATTGATGAGGATACATTGCAAAAAGAATATAACAAACTTTGTGAATTAAGTCTAAAAATTATAATTAAAAACAAGTTCCTGAAAACTAAAAAGAAATTTTTGGAAAATGAAATCTATGAATTGCAAGAAAAGGCTAAGAGGATAGAAAAGAGTAAAAGTACAAACATTTTGTGTAAATCATGTGAAGAGTTTAAACTCGAAATTGAGAAACTTAAAGTTACTCAAAATGACTTGATTAAACAAACCTCAAAGTTTAAAAGATTCAATAAAAGTATTTCTTGTGCGGATGAAATAATGAAACTTCAAAAGTATCCATTTAACAAAACGGGTCTAGGTTTCATGTAGTTAGAAACTTTAAAGAGTCAAACAAAACAAGACGAGAAAACACATGAAACCAACAAAACTACTACAGCATCTCACGGAGAAAAGACAGCTTCTTTTTCGAATCGTACAAAATTCGTTAAAGTCACAAATAAGACCAATGTTAGCATAAATAATACAAATCTAAAACCAGCCATTAGGATTGGAATAGGACTTGTTAAAAATGAATTTAGAACTAAAACTACTAAACCAAGACCTAAAATTCCTATTCTCAAACGCCCATGTCCAAAGAGCAACTACAACATACAATCAAACTACCAACATGGTTGGAACCAAAACATACCTAGATCTTACCAATCTTCAAACTACATGTCATGGAACCCATATCTTCCATTTCCATACATGAATCAAGTTAATGGAATGTTTAACCAAAATGGACCCATGAGATATTGGTGACCAAATGTTTGAATGTTTTCATAAAATAGGTATGCTTCAAAGTTAGTTTGGAACCGGATGAATGTATCAAAGATAGTGGTTACTCAAGGCACATGACGGGAAACAAAAGCCTCTTTTCTACATATCAAGAATATGATGGAGGTAATGTTACGTTTGGTAGCATGGCTAAATACAAAATCATCGGAAAAGGTACAATTTCTCATGACTCTCTCTCAATAGATGATGTAGCTCATGTTGATAACTTAAGTTTTAATTTACTTAATATTAGTCAACTTTGCCGAAAAAAAGTATAACGTCCTTTTCAGTGAAAATGGAAGTAAAATACTTAAATATGGCATAACCATAGCTAAGGGTGTTCTTAAGAACAACGTATATGTCTTGAAGATGGATCAAACATCTAGAGATAAACTTTGTCTCATCTCATTCGATGAATCTTCAACTTTATGGCATAGGCGTTTAGGACACGCTAACATGAGACTTATACAAAACCTTTCCTCTAAAGACTTAGTTAGAAACCTACCCAAGTTGAAATACAACCAACACTTTTGTGATGCTTGCAAAGTCGGTAAACAAGTTCATAGTAGCCATAAGGCTTAAAACATAGTGTCTATATCTAGGTGTCTAGAACTCTTACATATGGATTTGTTTGGTCCATTGGCTATACAAAGTTATGGAGGTAATCTCTATACCTTAGTCGTAGTAGATGATTACTCAAGATATACTTGGACAAAATTTTTGAAAAATAAAACCGAAGCTTTTGACAAATTTGAAATTCTAAGTAAGAAAATTCAAAATCAATTAGGAACATGCATCATGTCTATTAGAACAGACCACGGTCGTGAATTCGACAATGAAATACAATTTGGAAACTTTTGTGACAAAAATGGTATAACTCATAACTTCTCGACACCACGCACTCCTCAATCTAACGGTTTAGTTGAACGTAAAAACCAAACTCTTCAAGAGATGAGTAGAACAACGCTTAATGAACAAAACATTCCACAAAAGTTTTGGTGTAACGTCATCGACACATCAACCTACATTTTGAATCGAGTCCTAATTAGACCATTTTTAAACAAAACTACATATGAGCTATATAAAGGTAAAAAGTCTACATTATGATATTTTAGAGTGTTTGGAAGTAAATGTTTTATTCTTAACACCAAGGATTATCTCACCAAATTTGACCCAAAGTCTTATGAAGGTGTATTTCTTGGATATTCACAAAGTAGTAAAGCTTATATTGTCTTAAACAAAGAAACCTTAAGAGTCGAGTAATCATTGAACGTAACGTTTGACGAGAGTCCACCTCCTTCTAAGAGATTACCTTTGGTAGATGATGACTTAGTCGAAAGTCAAGTAATTGAAAATCAAGAAATTGTAGATGAAGAAGTAGCATCAAACAATGAGATTGTGAATGTCAAAGAATCTAAAAGTCATCCATTAGATAGTGTCATAGGAAATATAAATGAAAGAACTCTAAGATCAAAAGTCCAAAATCAAAGTAACTTCTTTTGTTTCGTATCAACCATTGAACCCAAAAATATAAACGAAGCTATAAAAGATGAATCATGGGTAATAGCTATGCAAGAAGAATTAAACCAATTTTTTAGAAATGATGTTTGGACACTAGTTCCTCAACCAAAATGTCAAACAATAATTGGAACAAAATGGGTCTTTTGTAATAAAATCGATGAAAATGGTATTGTGTCTAGAAATAAAGCAGGGTTAGTGGCACAAGGATATAATCAACAAGAAGGCATTGACTACGATGAAAGTTTTGCTTCAGTTTCTAGGCTTGAGTCAATAAGAATGTTACTTGCTTATGCATGCGCACACAATTTCAAACTCTTTCAAATGGACGTCAAAAGTGCATTCTTAAACGGGTTTATAAATGAAGAAGTATATGTTGCTCAACCACCGGGCTTCATCGATTTTGAAAAACCTAACCATGTCTATAAACTTAAAAAGGCTTTATACGGACTTAAGCAAGCTTTAAAAGCATGGTATGATCGACTTAAAACATTTCTAGTTGGCCATAGGTACACCATGAGATAAGTCGGTAATACTCTCTTCACTAAGAAGAAAGGTTCACACATTATCATAGTCCAAATCTGTGTTGATGACATTATATTCGGTTCAACTTGTCAAGAATTATGTGTCAATTTCTCAAAAATCATGCATGATGAGTTTGAAATGAGTATGATGGGAGAACTCAACTTTTTCTTAGGACTCCAAATCAAACAACTAGAAGATGGTATCTTCTTTAATCAATCTAAATACATTAAGGATATGCTTAAGATATTTGGTCTAGAAGACTTCAAACCAATCAAAACACCTATGTCCACGGAAGTTAAACTAACCGAGGACAAGGAAAGCGAATCTGTAGATAGCAGTAAATATAGAGGTATGATTGGAAGTCTACTTTGCCTCACGGCTAGTAGACCCGACATTATGTTTAGTGTTTGTCTATGTGCTCGTTTTCAAGAAGATCCTAAAATAATCCATCTTGAAGCCGTAAAAAGGATCTTTAGATACATTAAGGGTACTACACACTTAGGATTATGGTATCCCAAAGGTACGGGAATGGACACCATAGTGTATGCTGACTCGGACCATGCCGGTGACTATGTTGATAGAAAAAGTACAAGTGGTACTTGCACTTTTATTGGATATTGTCTCATCTCATGGTTCTCTAAGAAACAAACGGCTCTCGCTATATCACCAATTGAAGCCGAATACGTCTCGGCCGAAAAAGCATGTCAGTAGATATTTGGATGAAGCAAGCTCTTGTCAACTACGGAATTCAACTCAACGACATTTCCATTCTTTGTGACAACAAAGGAGCCATAGATCTTAGCAAGAATCTAGTTCAACATGCTCGTACTAAACATATTGAAATCTGTCATCATTTCCTTCGTGACAACGTTCAAAAAAGAAACATCTCAATAGAAAAAGTTTCTTCCGAAAACAACATCGCCGACATTCTCACGAAACCTCTTAAAAGAGAACCATTTAACCTCCTTAGGCTTGGATTAGGACTTATGGAACCTACATTGTAGTTCTGAATGCTAGAATAAAATCACAAAAATCAAAACAAATCTAAACAATTTTTTCATCTGCTGATGCGGCGGAACCTTGCGACATAAGGGGCGGAACCCCATATTTGGTTCCGCCTTATCCGCCAACCTGCAGAAACTTTTTCTTATTTTATATTAAACCAAACACTACCCATACCATACCACCACTTCATAGTTGCTACTATTCACTTCACCACTTATCCACAACTACGAAAAATTACTCCTTCCTTCATATACATTGCTCTCTAATCATCATTGTAAGTACTGCAAACATAACTATACTTTTGATCTGAGTCTAGGAATTCTATTTCTTGCACAAAAACTAAAAATTGGGGTTATGTATTAACTTAAGCAAATCATGTAGGATATTAGTGGTTAAACTAAACTAATCATGTTTCCCATAGTTAGGAATTGCATCTTTTTAAGATATATGCATGATTACTAAAACACCCCATGTCAAATTCTTGCAAAAGTTTCTCACAAGTAGGAAAAATATTTTTTGTCTCATATTGTAAATACAAAATAAAATGTTATGTTTAAAACATCACTTGCATAATGTCTCTTGAATGCTAAAGGGAATACATAACCAATATGTATTTTCGGGTACATTCAAACGAAGCTACACTGAATTAGGAGCGTTTGGGTTATCTTATGTTTTATAAAAGGAAATTCTGCATCAAAAAACATTTTTGAGCATCAAAATGAGTCAAGATAACCGCACCTCCACATTGTTTGCATATAAGCACACACTAGAACATCAACATTGCAATGGTCGTCAACTTAAACTAAAATATAAAATTTTGTGTTTCTAGGGATCATCATGCCTCCCGCAACTCATTATGACCACAAAGAAACCATTCACTACCTACCCAAACATCACAAAACCAAAGGTCTTACTCCCGCTCAAGTCAACATTTTCAAGGCCTTAGAAAAACACTATGTCCATGAGGGTAGAACCATTGATCCATCCTTCCTAGAAGAAACCCATCTCCGTAGGGAACTTTCCAACATTAACTTTGATTGTCTCCTAGATATCAACGAGCCTATTTGTCCTAGGTTCATTCTTGAGTTTTATGCATCCGTCACTCTTTCCATCGATGATTATGGTATCACGTCAATCAACTTCTCGGTTAGTAGTCATGAATTCTCCTTCACTCTTGATGAGTTTGCTCACATCCTAGGTGTCCAAAACCGTGGTACTTGCATCTATAGTGATAAGCACTCCCTAGCAATTCTTGACACCCTCATCGACCGCATCCCTCCATATGACACATCTCTTGTGTCAAAGGATGATCTTCGTGACTATCTTTTTGTTAGGACCACCGAGACTAGGAGAACCCGCTCCAAAAATGAAGTCAACAAGGGCCCTTATGGTATGGAATACAATGAACTCAAACCTCAATTCAAGAAATGGGAAGAAATCCTTAGAGCCAATGTCATTTGCACAATAGGAAATATGGATCATATCAATGCTTGCCTTTGATACATGCTATATTCTTTGTCAACCCGTCAACCCTTCAACTTGGCTTATTACATGGCTAAAAGGATGGTGGACATTCCTGTGCATGGTAGCCGTATGGAATGCTCCTAACCCGTTTCTTTAGGCGAATTTCTCCCATTCCTCCAACTCCAAGAGGCCTTTGCTTAGACTACTCTCTCATTCTATACACATTTGTACCACTTAGTTCTAAGAGAGTCTTTGTGTGCCATGGCAAACGCCCTCATCCTCCTACTTCCTCTTCATCATCTTCAATGAGTGAAGATGACACTTTGCCCAACTCTAGGCTCCCACCTCTTGAATACCTTTCTCAACTTCCGGTAATACCCAATGAGTCGCCGGAGTTCAAGCAAACTAAGGGGATGTTCAAATGCTTTGCGAGGTACCTTGGGAAGCTCAACAAGAAGTTGGATCGACAGTGAGATCGAGGGTAGGGGGTGTTTGGCACTAGATGTCATTCGAAAAATTTGGCTACTGAATTTGTATTAGGAATTTATGTATTTGTATGGATACTTGGTTATGTTTAGGACATGTTGGTACTAACTATTATGCAGGACGACAACATTTGGCTTGTTGTCAAATTTTCAAGTGTATGGAAATTTTCACTAAGTATAGTGAAATTCACTAGCCCCCCGTCAAAGTCTAACGGTATGAGTGTTTCCATATTCACTTTTTGCATTTCCTAACCATATATGGCTTTAAGTTTTTGTCCCAAGAGTTTTTGGAAATCGCCGATTTCGTCTCGACCCTTAAAAATGTGGTCTGTGTAAAATCTGGGCACTGGCGGATCTAGCGGAACCAAAAATTGGGTTCCACTAGTCGGAATTCTAGGTAAACCCAGGTTGGCCCAACGGCTTTGGGTTCCGCCCATGTATTCCCAGGGTTCCGCCAGTCTACCTCGAAATTTTTCTTAGAATTTTCAAATTTCGATTTCCACATTCCTCCAAATCATCTTGTAAGATTAGAAACTCATGCCTAATAACTAGTTACCTGTATTAGGATCATTCTTAGACATTAGAATCAATAAAAACCCATTTCCCGCCAAAATTCAAATTTCAGCATAACTAACCCAAGGAACCCTCACCCATAAGGCAAGGAACCTACAAAAAGGTTCCTTGGTATCCGTGGAAAATCTGAGTCAAAACACAATGACAAGACCACTAAGCATTTAGTTCATATCTTGGTCTTCTTACTCCATCTCTTTCATTGGATTGACTTCCAATGATTTGACAACCTTCATAACTCTCCCAAATCATTAGAAACCTCCATTTTTGAATGGTTAAATATCAAATCCAAAACACGCCTTTCCACAATTCTTCAACTCTATAAATTTGACCATCTTAAACAACTCTCAAATCAGACCACCACATATCAAATCTCTGAAACTTATCCTCCAAATCACCATTTTTGACAATGACAAAGTCAACAAGCACCTCTCCACCACCAAGACCCATTAGGTGAACCGCTCGAATAAATGTAAAACTATTTTGTTGTAACACTACCATCCATCTTAGCTCATCATCTTCAGATGAATCACCACTAATCATATCCTCACCCATCAAAGACGAAAACTTCTTGAATCTTGCAACTCCCACACCATCACCAAAATTCAATCATGTGATCAACACTCCACCTCCAACCAAGACACCCATTGACCCAAGTCCACCACCGGCTCCAACTCAACCATCCAAGTCACCATCACCACCTAAATCACCTGAACTTGAACCAATGGAACTATTTGGTACTCCACCAACATCACCAACTCCTTTTCTAGAATATCTTAATGATCTCTTCTCTAACTCACCCACTCCGCCAACTTTGCCATCATTTGGTTCTATCGAACAAATGGCACATGAACACACCCGGACATTCTTTGAGCCCAATATACCCTTTGAACAAGAACAACCAACCCAACAACAACCACCATCCCAACCAAAACCATTGTTGTTTCACCTTATCTACAAAGATATCCATGGACCTCTCTATGAAGAAGCCCACTCTCAACACAACCAACCATCACAACCCCATTAATCACAACCACAATCACATTCTAAATCCCAACACTTTGAGTCTCTCTTTCCCTCTTATGAGAAAATTGAGGCATCATTATAGAACAACCTTCCTAACTCCCACAAGGAAATCAATGACCGTCTTGACAACCTCTATGCATTCAAAAGCATGGTGGACAATCATCTCCATCAAGCCATGGAGTTTCAAACCACCTTGCTTGCCTCCGTTGTAAACCCAACCTCCACTCAAGAAACCACCACCATTCTACCTCCACAACCATCATCCAACGACCCCATTCTACCTAATCCCCGGCATGGTTGCTCACATTGTGAGCGTGCGGCAAAAATTAGTGAGAGCATCAAAATCATGCTCCACCAAGTCCAAGATGAAACCCGCTTCGCTCTCCAACATATTCTAGAACGTTTGGATGCTCTCTCACACCCGCTTCGCTCTCCTAAAACATAAATACAAACTTTTAAAGACTTAACACCAGAATTTGTGATTTACTTAAAAACCAAGTTTATGTTTTTTCATCAAGAAAAAGGGGGAGATTGTTAATACAAATATCGTCTAAAAACGTTATTTATATTTAACGATCTTCGCTAAGTTTTGTTAACGATAAAGTATAAACTTTAGTTTTTAGTAAAACACAACTTTAATTTTAGTCTTGCATAACTAGACTTTACTTGCTACATTTACATTTCACATCAGACATAACATTTTCATGTTACTAAAAATAGAAAATGTAATATGACATCATAGCTCACATCATGTGCATTTATGGAAAGCTTACTAAATCTAGTAGTTGACTTTCCATAAAGATCTCTTACACATTTGGATAGTCTCTTACTAAATCCATTGTGTGTTGACTTATAGAAACATGATTTGACATTGCTTGATATAGAAAGATTTCTTAAGTCCTTTGACTATCAGACCCGGCGGAACCCTCAGGGTACAAGGGCGGAACCCTTGTTTTGGTTCCGCCAGATCCGTCAGTCTGCTGGCTTGAATGGTTATAAATACCAAGCCAATTGCAAAGAAATCTTTCATCACTTCTCATCATAATTCACACATACATTCTCATTGCATTCATCTAACACCTTAACATTTCATTTCATTTGTGAGATCTTTTGTAGCAAAGAAGATCACATGTTCATAACCAAAGTTACAAGGTTCAACATAACGTTGCAAGTCTTGTAATCTTAGTCTTGTGTAAACTAGTGAGATTTATACATCCATTCATTGTGTGTTTTCAGTAGTGATCGGTTTATATTTTAGGCCTTAAAATACATAGTGTGACGGGAGTAGTTGTACCCTTGTAAAAGAACTCGACATCTAGCTTTGTGTTGGTAATTATGTGTAAGCGACGTGTAAGGTTTTCTCTGCCGGTGAAAGGAGTTTGTTGACTAGTGAAAGAAACTCTCGAGTTGGATAACTCAAGGCGTGGAGTAGGGCAAGCAAAAAGAGTCCTTGTAGCCGAACCACGATAAACTATCGTGTTGTGGTTTCATTGTTTCTTTCTCTATCTTGCATATTACATATTGTCTTTTACACTATATCTTGATTACACGGAAAGTTTTATAAATATAACTAAGTTAAAATCGGTAAACTATTCAACCCCCTTCTAGTTTCCCACAGAACCTATGGAATAGTTTATAATGGTAGAATAAAACCACAAAAGTCAAAACAAATCCAACAAAATTTTCTGCAGAGGTCGGCGGATCCCTGCACCAAGGCGGGCGGATCCCTCTTTTGGGTTCTACCGGATCCGCCGAACATACAAAATTTTTTCTCTTATTATATACTAAACCAAACACTCCTTATCACTCCACAATTATTCAACATCAGTTACTATTCATATCCCTGCTCCACCACCCATGAAAATTTTGTCTTCCTCTCATCCATTGTACCCTTTAATCATCATTGTAAGTATACTAACTATAATCTCTCTTGATCTGTGTCTAGGATTTCTATTTATGCACATTAACTTAAAACTTGGGGTTATGCATCAAACTTGAGAAATCATGTAGAGCATTGGCTTTTATCAATACTAATCATATTTTCCTAAGTTAGGATTGCATCTTATATGATATTATCACATTTAACAAATACCCCATGTTGAAATTTTGCAAAAAAATAACTTCTCACAAGTAGGAAAAATATTTTTTCATCTCACATATAACAACATAAGTACATAAAACATTTTTAGTAACTTACTAAACATCATATAGCTAGCTAACATATACATTTTCTAGTATATTACAAGTATACTTTTATTTTTAAGTAAATCTAAAAATTGAAATATTTACTTACATCATGCATTGAATCATACATGTCTTGTCAAATGATCTTTGTAAGAGATATGCTATATCTTGTTTAGATTTACACACAAGCATCTAAAAGTTGACTTTGAAAGATATGGAAAGATTTTGAGTAGAATTGGTAGTTTTTGGAAGTTTGCTGTCAGGTCCCCAAGGATCCCTTGGGGACAACGGACGGATCCCTCAAAATGGATCTGCCATATCCGCGGGGTGATCAAGTTGTTTTTCTATTAATAGTAGCCCATTGTTTCACCCATGGTTTTCAGCACATAAGAACACAAATACTCTCTACCCTTTTAGCAACATCTAGATCAGTAGTAAACCATATAGAAACACATATTAATCACCTTTTCTATAATGATCATAATGTTACTAACTCTCATTATGTTGTAAGTATACACTCGTAATGATCCTGTGAAGCAAGCTCAAAGATCAAGAGTCACAAGCATAGCATACTTCATGATCCACCAAGAAGGTTAGAAGATCTTGAAGTCATCATTCATTAAAGCATACCAACATATGAAGATTCAAGGGCACTTGACATCCTCAATGATTGAAGACTTCTTATTCAAGAAGTTCATGTAGATTAGTCATTCATATCCATTAGACTTTTTTGTCTTGGATCATCATTGTATCATCACAATCTATTCACCAAACTAGAGTAGATGGTTTATGTGTTTGTGCCATAAAACACAAGGTTTTTATGTTGGGCCACAAAACATAGCAGGAGTAGTTGTACCCTTGTAAAAGAACTAGCGGGAGTGGTTATACCCTTGTCAAAGAACCCGATATTTAGCTTTGTACCAGATAAAGTGTAAGTGACGATTTTAAGGTTTTCTCCGCCGAGAATGGAGCTTGTTGATCTAGTGAAGTAACTATCGAGTTGGGTACTCGAGGAGTGGAGTAGGGCGGAGAGGAGATCCGTGACCGAACCACTATAAATCCTCGTGTTCGGTTTGCGCTTTCTTTTACTTATTGCTTTATTTTAATGTTTGCATTATGTGATTGCTTGTGTTGTGACTTGTTGATTGTATTTGGGTGATAACATGTTTTAAGTTATGCTAGTCACTAACTACACATAACATCTTTTATATTAGAACAAGCTAAAAATAGATATTTGATACAATAAGTTTAAAGTTTTTAAACTGTAAAGTATTCACCCCCCCCTCTACGTTTTCACAAATGATTTCACATATTTTTATATGACGAGGCTTTTATAGGGCTTGCAGCTCCTATACCTCCTTCTGTCATACAAGTAAATGTTTGTAACAACCAAAAACCCTGTTAAGCTTTATATAGATTAGCCGAAAGTATTATGCACACCTTAAAAAGGACTTTAACTTTTACTGGACTTTAACTTGACTAAGAGACCATGTGCTTTGTTCTTCATAAAACGGGTCTAAATAGATTAGCTTAAAAAAATCTGATATGTATTAAATTAGGAGGTGTTTGGATAAGCTTATCGTTTTTTCATGACCGAATAAGCCGATAAGTGCCTAAAAAATAATAGCTTAAAAATTGTAAATCTGAACTCCAAGTTAAGAGTTTCAAGAATTTTTTATACCAACAATTACATAATATTATGAGCATACGGTATTCCTCCGACAGTAAAGTTTTATTGCACATAAGACATATACTATACTACTAAGTTATTCATTTTCACTCAAGGAACTGGTATAGGGAAATATGTTAAACTTACTTGGCTTATTTTGTATTAATTGCAGACCACCTTGGCATGAAACCATTTCATGCTCTAACAACATGAAGCAAAATCATGTAACAAGCCCAAACTTAAGTCTCTTGCAGCATGGATTTGTTGGCGTCAGTGTAGCAAGTGCAAGAATATGGTTAAACTTGCTAAACGGTGCTACCATATTAATTGCAGGTATTAATCTTCACATCTATTTTATCTCATTTATTATATGGAAATATTAAAGATGTGAGTTTTGACCCATTTACATAAAAGTAGGTTAATTTTGGTTATGGTATACCTCTAATGGGTCAAGCATGTTAAGCTAAAAATCTAACAAAAAATTATACGGGTCTTATATGTCAACTAGCGATTGCGTTTTCAGTTCTATTACTTTTGGGAACAGGTTATATATGAGAAAAGGTTTATAACTTGAAATTTGACAAGATATATGGGGTGTTTGGGATCGTAGTTCTGATAAAAAAAGGTTTACCATGGTTTTTGACCTTTTGTCCGGTAATAATTGATGCCAATGTATTGTTAGAGCACACTAATTGTTAGATGAAATGCCTTAATGAGAAAACAGTTTCGATTGGCTTTGAGAAAACATGTTCAATGAGTTTTAAATGAGAAAACAATGTCGATTGGATTTGAGAAAACATGTTAATGTAGGGACGTTTTGAGATCCTACTTTTATGTCTCATTTATGGTGTCTAATGTAGCCGGTCAACGTAGTAGAAAAGGTGGGTTAAGTGTGGCTTTGTCAGGTCCAGATGTTCGAGTTTTAAGTAGTATAATGGATGGGATCCTAATTGTTGCATCAGCGCTTCAGGTTTATAATCGCTTTTCGCCTTTTCCTATAAACAGTGAGATCATTTCTCATTTAGAGGTTGCAATTTGGACCCAATATTTTCTTACGGATGAATGGATTTGAGTTATGTTTTATCTTTGACCAATGAAATTGACTGAGTTGAATAAAAATTTAGCTAGAAAGGAAAGATGTCATATGGGTCAAAAGTCGTCTAAAGTGTATGCAAATGCATAAAACCTTCTATATTTCTTATTAATGGATTTTAAAAAGTTATTATAATAATATAGTTCTTTTAATCATAATACTTATGCTTATCATTTAGTATAAAGTAAATCACGTTTCATGGTCAGCTCAACCTGACCTGTTTTGACCACACTACAATGTACACATTTTAACCCGTTACGCAGTAAGTAAAATTTTAATCTCAAAGATTATACCATAGCCTACAATGCCAATTTATATTTGGTCGCTCCATATAGCTGTGTTCGAACATTTTATGTAGTTACATTAACTGTAACGCCTTACTTTTTTTTGTTATGTTTCAAGTGATTGTTGCAGGTGATTGTTGGTTGCTTTGCTCTTTCAAGTCAGAAACAAACAAAAACTGCAGGTAATAACGGGGAAACAGTGGTAGTGACTCTTCTGAAGGAGGGCTCAACAGCCCTCTTGATCATGGCAACAATAGCAATGCACAAGCTATGGCCAATATGCCTTGGAGATAAACCCCGGATATAAACCCCGGATCATCATGTCTGGTATGCACTTGAACACCTCCTCTATTAAATTCTATATTTATGTGTCCTTACTATTATTTTCTTAGTCCTTCTTAATTTTCTAAACTTATTGTGTAAGCATACTAGCATGGCCAATGAGTTTGTGCGTTGGGAGCCTTTGCTTTACACTATGTCATAAAGTATTAGGAATGGCCTATATGAGATCTTGACCATTATATCTTAGCACAAAAAATTCAAATACACTGAGCTACGTGTGTGTCTTTTGATGACCATAGAATGTGTATTCCCATTATTAAAATTCTTTTTTGGTACCTTATGATTGGTTAAATTAGGAAATCAAATATCGATGTGTTTGATATTGATAGGAATGTTGTGGCTTATGTAAAATTTATATATTTGAGGCTCAATGAAATGTCGTTATGTGAAAGATGAAATGCTTGAATGTGATTAAATGCAAATGTTGTTTTGTTACTGCTGTTCTTGAAACTTGAATATATTAGCATGTTTATTCAAATTTTAAATGTTAATCATGAATGATTAAAGCTCGATAGTGTCTATTAATGAATAATGAGTTATTAACATTTTGTGTGGAATACTGTTTAAGTGTACTTATTGCATTGTTTCAGAATTGATGTAAGTTCATGCATATTAGGTAGGGGTGTTTTGTATTGCTTATTTGTCCAAAACATTTTTCTAATTATCTTAAATCATCTTACTAATATTAGGCACGTAAGGAACACTTCGCAACTCGCACTACCAAGAAAGACACGGATTTGTTTTGGAGGCAACTACACTACCAAGAAAGACAAGTAAACTTTCATTAAGGTGGATATATATATATATATATATATATATATATATATATATATATATATATATATATATATATATATATATATATATATATATATATATAGTGTGAGGTTATTTTCAGAACCAAATAAATTGCGAGAACTGCGAGAACCAATCTAAACCATTAAATTTTTGATCAATGGCTGAAAATAGCGGTGGCATAACAGTAATAAACTAAAATAATAGGTTGTATTTTAGAAAGGATGGAAGGGTATTTTAGAAAATATACATTTTACTCTTCTAAAAACCGTCATAGGACATCACTTAGATGACTTTTCTCCCTATTATTTCTGGATCTACTTTGTTGAATCTGTAAATAACCCTAACCGCCCATCTCCACAATCCTCACCGAACCACCCACGTCACCACCTCTATCCGTCACCCTTTCCAGCATCAGCAACGATCGGTCGTATGTAATCAAATATGATGAATTTTAATGGTGTCGATCTCTTGTATCATCATGTCTGCAGTTTCTGTAAGTTTTTCTTTGTCCGAATCGGGTTTTTAAATGTGAAACTTTTTATTAATTGGTTTGCTCTTAAATTACTTTTTATTTTAATTAATTGGTTTGCTATTCGGTTAAATAAATTCGAAACTTGATTTTGGTTTAGTTAGATTTTAAAAAAGAGCATTGTTTTAATCGGTAATAAAGTTTACGTTTGGCATGGCGTAATTGGTAATGGGATACTTAGCTTTCTAGATCTACTTTGATGATGAATGCATATGTGTTTTTACGGTATTAGTTTTTCAATGAAGTCAAGAATATGGTCTCGTGTGCACAAGTCATAAATACATTGTGCATATGTGTTTTGTAGTTTTTATGATTAAATTATTCGTTTATTAATTGGTTGTGGTTACATGTATGAGTATGATGAGCGATGTGAAAAGTGCACATGTGTTTTGTAATTTTATAAATTAAACGCATGATGAGCGATGTGAAGATGTGAAAAGTGCACATGTGTTTTGTAATTTTATAAATTAAACGCATGATGAGCGATGAAGAGTGCGCATGTGTTTTGTAATTTTGTAAATTAAACGTATAATGAGCGATGTGAAGAGTGCACATGTGTTTTGTAATTTTGTAAATTAAACGTATGATGTGAAAAGTGCACATGTGTTTTGTAATTTTATAAAGTAAACCAATCTATATGAATTATATAAATTAAACCAATATATATGATATTTGTCTAAAAGTTATGTGCGTCTAAGTATTTGTTTTATTATTAAAAAGATAGTAATGGTTAGTTGTGCTAGAAGTTTTTGGTAGGCGAGATAATTTAGTTTTGTGCTTAATTTTATTCCTTGTAATCTCTTTGATTAAGTTTAAGAAGTGTTGTAAATTTAGATGTTAAAATTTGCTCTATTTGTGTAGTTATAATCAAATATGTATATTGCCAATGAGGGTAATTTGCAGGATGGATACATGCGTGCACATATGCAATGAGGATGAACACGTTAAGGACGTTGCGCCATGTATGCATGTTGACGAGAAAAAAGAAAATGATGATACTATATTATCACTTATGTTATTAAGAGATTGAGAGGCGATGAAAACGATGAAGATGAACATGTTAACGACGATGCTGCACATATGCAAATTGATGAACACGAATGAAAACGATCATGTGAATATGCAACTGGTGAAAAAGATCAAGATGAACATATATGCATATTGATGAACACATATGCATACTCGATGAAGACAAGGAGTCGAGGACATCTACACACGTTACTGAATATTCTTAATTTTTGTACTCATTTAGGCATTTGCAATCAAATAAATTCCATAGGTTATTAAATTTATTGATTATTAGGTTGTATTATTTGTTCATTCGGTAATCTTTTATCGAGGTATTCAGAAAATTGGTTTAGTGAGACGTGTACATGTGTATTATATAATGATCTCAATGTATAAAGTGAATAAAGAGATTTAGAAGTATAAAAAATTTAAAGTCTGAATATGCCCCATTTTAAATACATGTGCACATATAACTTTTTTTAAAATAATACATGTACACCCCTTTTTTAAGCCATCAGGCACGAAAATTAAAAATATGTTGTAGCATTTACTAAAATTACGGAAAAAAAAATTGATTTTAATTATAGTTTCAAAAAGGAAAGATACGCTTTTACTGATATGCCCTTTATATTTAAAAGAATATTAATAAAGTTAAAAAAT
Organism: Artemisia argyi; assembly: GCA_030686995.1. Taxonomy (NCBI): domain Eukaryota; kingdom Viridiplantae; phylum Streptophyta; class Magnoliopsida; order Asterales; family Asteraceae; genus Artemisia; species Artemisia argyi. The sequence goes on along the minus strand of CM060691.1, from coordinate 117,424,895 downwards.
AGATCAACGGTGCAGATTGGTTCTCGCAGTTCTCGCAATTTATTTGGTTCTGAAAATAACCTTACCCTATATATATATATATATATATATATATATATATATATATATATATATATATATATATATATATATATGTATGTATGTATATTGGAAAGACTGCTTTTATGAACTCATAAAACATGGGAGAAGAAAGAATACATAAAAAAGAGGATGCAAAAGAAACCTGTTCATTAAGGTAGAATATTAAGTTTTTTTTTAGCCTATTATAATTTCATACTTTTTGTGAAGTTTTTTTTTTTAGTAATTAGTAAATATTGGCAACTTCAGAACTGGCAGGAATACATGGTTCATAATGACCATACTACTGTGATTAGATATAGAAGAAAAGGTCTTCACACATACCGAACAAGGAACAAAGGTTTTGAATTTAATTGCCAGCATGAAGACAAATGTTGGCGATGTAGTAGCTGAACAATATTATAAGTACAGTTTTTCTCTTGAGGTTTTGTCGACTGTATGATATATATTCAAAACATTAGTGATTGATCATATATGGTTTCTAATTACTTAGGTGATGTTTACCAAATATATTTACCTGGGTGTATGTGGCTAAAATATATGACTTTGATATTTGGGCGATAACGTATTTGAGTTTGCTAAAAGTTTGTCACTTAAATTTATTGTGCCTTAACTTTGTGCAAGTTGATACTCATTCTTTTTGCACAAATATTCTTCTATGGTATCTGTATATACTTGAGTTGATTGATGTTCATGTCCCTTATCTGCTTTTAGCTTTTATTAACTGAAATCTTAACTATTTTGTAATTTGGTCACAAAACATGTCTTGCTCATATGTTAATACTGACAAAAAAAACATTTAAAAAAGAGATGAGGTTGAACTCTTTTAGTTAGAAATTTTAAAGTGGGATAAAAGTTTAAAGTTGTAGTTAGATAATAAAGGCTTATAGGTTGGCCCTTTGTTTTATGCACGTTTATCTAGGGGTGAGCATCGGGTCGAAACCAGCCCGTCCCGACCCATCTCGAAACCGACAACCTGGAAAACCTTAACCGAGTCCCGACCCGAGTATAGGTCGGTTTGCGTCGGTCGGTTCGGTCGGAGTCGGTTTCGGTTGGTTTTCTCGGTTTTCTTTGTGTTTTCTCGGTTAATCCCGAGTCCCGAACCGACCCGAGTCCCGACATCATGGAAAACCCAAACCGAGTCCCGACCAGAGTATAGGTCGGTTTGTGTTGGTCGGAGTCGGTTTCGGTCGGTTTGTGTCGGTGTTCGGTCGTCGGTTGGTTTTGCTCACCCTTACGTTTAGCATTTGTATGTTTAGTTTTCAATTGTTGTTTAGTTTTCACTTATAACTTATTATTCCGTTACAGGAAAATATTACAGCATTTATGTTCATTGCTATTTCTTACTTTATTCACGTAATTACCTTTTTTTTTTTTTTTTTTTTTTTTTTTTTTTTTTTTTTTTTTTAATAAAAAACCTTCTAAAATCCCGCGAGTCTATAAGCTATTCCATCAATATTCAAAGACCCGTTTCCCTTAAAAATAGGGAGCACCATACCACAAGTACTACCAACTTCCAAAATTTTAAACCCCCTCTCCATCTTATGTAGCTCTATATCACTCAAATACTACATTTCTCTATAAAACAAAGCAATTATCTTCTTTCCTTCTCTGCCGTTCTATTCATTATCACCTTTTTTTTTTTTTTTTTTTTTTTTTTTTTTTTTTGCTTGTTGATTTGTTTTTTGTTTGGATAATGCCACCAATGTAATATTTTCTTTACTTTTTTTGCAATAGATTTGGGTTTATATATTTGATCCATGTTATTCTTCTTATGCTTTATAGCTTTTGACTATGATCGTATCTCTTTTCTTCTATATCTATTTTTTTCATGGTGATTCTAATTTTCTTGAAATGATTTTAGAGTACTCCTTTATTTTTGTTTATGTTTTTTCCAGCTTGATCATGTTATTCACGGCCAAAAGGTTGACGAAGGGCTGATGGGTACCTGTTGCTTTACTACTATGGTCTATGGAGGAGCTTGATCTAGCAAACTAATAAATAGATAGGAAGGTCGTACGTGGAGATAGCCTGGTATATAAATAACATAAAAATAGTTTTGCCTTAAATTTGTAGGTTGAGCTTGTAGTCAATAATTTATGTTATCATTTTCCTAAAATATAAAAACAAACCAAAAAACCCTATTCGCATGTTCATACGATGACATGTAAGCGCCTCAGCTAACACTACGTGAACGGTGAACTCTAACCAAAAACTTGGACACACCAAATTTTGGTCAAATTTTTGTGAGAGAAATTAAAAGTATTGAAACCAAAAGTCTTGATGCAACTGTTGAAGAAAAGAAGTACTCAAAACTCTAAAAGTCTTTCCTAATATGCACGACCCATACCTAGCTTGCCCATTCATTCTCAGTGCACGATATGGAGACTCGGGGAGAAGCATGAGCTACAAAAATATTCAACTTTTTAGTTGTAAATTTCAGCATGAGCTATAAAGAAATTTTGACTTTTTAATTGTAAATTTGGAAACGGTATAAGATAAATTCGTCAAACTCGATCACATATATGTGTCCATGTCTCTCATTGCATTTGCATGTAGGGTTGTTATTCGGGTTGACCCAATCGGGTTCAGGTCAATTCGGGTTGGGTCAAGGCTTAAAAAAAATACTCGAATCCGGCCTTATTTAGAACTCGGGTTAGTTGGGTTCGAGTCAATTCGGGTCGGGTCAATTCGAGTTCGAGACAACCCGAGTATATGTAAAATGGTTAACAAAATGTCTTACTTTAATATTTTTACATTGTAAAAATGTTAGTCAGAGTCAACTTAGTCGGGTTCGGGTCAATTCGGGTTGAGACTAATAAAAACATATTAGAACCCGACCTTATATAGAACTCGGGTCATTTGGGTTGACCCGAATATAATTTCGAACACGAGTAACCCGACCCAGATAGTCTTGTTTGGATTCGGGTTCGTGTTGAGTCACTGAATTCCCCAAACTTCCTCTAACTAGGATTTGGACATAAAATAACCTAAGTGTTTAATATCTGTAAACACTAAGAAGTCACTGAGTGAACAGTAACTCAGTGAGTCATCTTCACGATGCTTAGAACGAGACTATGAAGAAAGATTCTCCATTCAGTGAGGCGGAACTCAGCGAGTGGCATCTAAGCCAAGAATAAGGTGACGGGTTTAGTGAGGATGACAATAACTCACTGAACCCCCAGGACTACTCAACAACTAATAAAGTACTGAAGACTGAAGACCTGAAGACTGAAGAATGGGTGGGGCGAAGCGGGAAAAGTTTGAATGTCTGAACAGGTGTCCCTATCGACCTGAAGTCAAACTTTCCCTAAAAGACATAAATTCAGGATGGTGTCATCACTGTGCATCAGAAAGACACATTGTCTTTTACCCATTATAGTCCATTGTAACAGAGACAAAATACGTAAGTATTTTGTCTCTACTAGCTTAGATCATCAATTTGTCTTTATCAGTAATGTTGTAATTTACTTGTGTATAAATAGGTAGCATAAGTGAGCAGTAAAAGTTGAAAAATTTGTGCAACTAATGCTTAGACATTCACAAACAGCTTTTACTCCTCCAAAGAACAACATAGTCCCTGAGATAGCTCAGTGAGACCTTTAGTTGTCACTCAAACATAGTTTGAGTTTAGAGAGGAGTCATACCATACTTGTCATTTCAATCCTAAGTGTTATTCCGCAAACACTTGGGTATAATTCTTTTTGATTAACTTCTAATAAAGAATTAAACGTTGAAAAATATTGTCTCTTTATCTTTATGTTTTATTTGTTGTTAATCAATTTCATCTTTGTTCAAAAGTCATGGAACTTGGTTAGTTTAACTTATTAGTTACTATTAACCAAGTAAACGAGACCAACTGTTTGGGTCAGGTTTTATGACACACCTATGCGCATGTGAAAAAAGTTTTTCTTTTATCTTTTGCATCAAATATTTATAATGTTAAATTTGAACATTCGTGGGCCGTGGTTAGCATGCCAAGAAAAACTTCACTAGTGTGTGTGTGTGTATATATATATATATATATAACAGGAGGCGTTACACGTAGATAATGTCACGTAAATGCCACCTCATTGCCCAGTAATTCATTATTAGCAATGTCATCACATTATGGACATGTAAGTAATTTTTATTAATTATTTTGTATTTTTATAATTATTTGGAAAATCTGTACCACCTAAACGCCACATATATTTAAATTCTGGATTTTTTTACAAAAAACATATACCAAGATTCGAACATGGGTTGTAAATATGTTGGACATATATCTTTACCACTACACCAACATATTACTTGGTATTTATTCTGCAAATTATAATCTATAAAGGCCTCTAAACTATTTTAATGAGATAAGTATGAGATTCTCATTATTAGGAATGTTCGGATTAAAAGAAAAAAAAGAACCCTAATATCATTTTTTTCACAAGTCGACTCTTTTTTTTTCTTCTCAAAACCCTAATATGTTCAATTTCTGCTAATGTTTGTTCTTTGCATTGAATTATCTTGCTTTTGCATGCTCTAAGTGAAGATTATGGGAAAAGACACATTGTCCATGTTTTTTGGAGGTATATAAATAATTGTTTATGTTCATACTTAGAACTCGATGTATAGAATTCATGTTGGTTATGTGTTTATGTTTTTTGATTAATGTGTTTATGTATGTATTAATTAAACTACACTATGCAAATTTGTAACATTTTTTTCTTATTAATTTAGGTGCAACGTTCTTGAACTACAAAATATTAATTTTACTAATGTATAGTTGTTGTATAGGTGTTGCTAAGGGAGACGATAGGGTAAAAGATTATGGTTATGTTACCCTGATACAATACACAATGATTACATAGTTTGAGCAATTAGAGCAAGATGCTGCTGACCTACAACAGGCCTTTGCTGACAAGCAGGAACAAGAGAATACCATGTTTCAAATTCTAATTCGAGGCTTTCATGTTGTAACATCGGTCTCCTTTTTATTTGCAAGAACTTTGCATGTTAATCACATGTTATATATTCTAAAGGTTTTAGTGTGGGTAGAAGTAGAACCGTAGAACAAGAGCAAATGGTAATAGAAAATGTTATATTATATAGACTGAAAGTATAATAAGAACTGTACGGGTACTAATCCATGATATTTTATCTTCTGACATTCATGTGACAATTTGTTCAAGCATGTGTGCTAAAAAAGAGATTAAGCCCTCAAATTAAGCGATACAAACACCCTCTAGACTACTTATTTTCTTTAGGCTATACCTTATTATATATTCGGCTTAAATAATCTGATATTGAGAACATTCGGTTCTTGAACAAAGTTCTTTTTGTGCCAGACTACTGTAGCCCCAAGAACTTGGTATGGTGGATGTGGTGTTGCAGGTATTAACGGAGTACATCCCCAAGAACTAATATATTAGTCTATTCGTAATGCACACTAAATTCAACTGCAAAAAAATAACACACATTTAATGACTCAAGGAGCTTATGCTTATCCAAAGACCAATCGGGTTCACCGAAGGTCAACAGGACTATCTCTCCCAAGAAACGTGAACCCACGAACCATGCCATAAGACCGACCAAGATGGCTACAGAAACTATGATGATGGCAGGTACTCACAATGGTAACCATATGGCTGAAAAGCAGGTAAAAGATCAGTCACCAAGGATTAAGAAAAGTGCTGATAGAAAACCAAGATCAGTTTCACCTTCAATAGGTTCCGCATCTGTTACTGGATCATTTTCAAATAACGTCACCTGCTATTATACAGTTTCTTTGACAACAGCTACCAACAGCCTCTAAGGTTATACGTAACCTGCTATTATAATTGATTAAAATTTTCTTATTTACAGTTATCTTGAAAGTTATTTCCTGATTTTCTTACCCTTTAATCAAGCACCAACCACAATAAGCTGATATTAGGTAAGGTGATATAATGATTACTGATGTGCGATGTGTTGCTGCTTATTTTCATGCCAGATATAAAGCTCAAGAGCGAACGTAGGTATCAATTCGACCTTTTTACTCATGACTCAACTGTTTATCAGTACACATCATCCGTATATTGTTATACATAATTTAATGTATTTTCAACAGGATCATTTGACATCATTGTATGCCCCCTAGGACAACACAACCCTACGATGCATTGAAGGTGGACCTGGTGCAAGAGATGCAATGTTTTAGAACATGCCAAAGTCTGAACAACAGCTGGTGGGCCTATTGATGTGTCTTTTGTTGAGAATGATCATAAAATCTGTGCTACTCTTTGGGTTGCTTATCCGGGCCAAGCTGGAGGCACTGCTATTGCCGATGTTTTTATTTGGAACACATTATCCAAGTACACCTAAAATTTGTGACCATAGTGTACAACACATAAAACCATAAACTAAATTATAATTTTTCAATGTATATAATTTCAGGAGGAAAGCTACCAATGGCATGTTATAAACAAGACTACCTATCAAAGGTACTGATGACAACAATGGACATGAGATCAATCAAAGCAAGTGGCTACCATGCCGTACATATCATTTCTACAAAGGCCCGGTCATGTACCCCTTCGGGCACGGAATCAACTACTCAAATTTCATTCATATAAAAATTAATTTTGTGTTTTGCAGCCACGCTATTTTGTGTCTCTATTAAAAGATTCAGAGCTAAACAGGTACATCTCTAAACTATCTTAACTTTTAGATTGGTTTGAGACATCCTTTTGCAATGTTGTCATCATAAGGTCGCCTTGGACAAGTTTGGGGAACATGCGGTGCACTGCAAAGAGCTCCCGGGGTTTAAGTACCGTCACGACTTGGTGCGGGATGTGTTGTTTGATGTCCTTCGGAGGGCGGGGATTTCGGCAAAAAAGGAAGCTCCAGTAAATTTCCTTACAGACCCTACTGAGGGGAGGTCCACCCTGCGGCCCGCTGATGTTTTGGTTTTTGGATGGGCAGGGGGGAAACATGCTTGTGTGGACCTCACTGGTGTGTCCCCTCTTGTGGATCTTCGGGGTAATGGGTTTACGGCTGGGCAAACGGTTTTGAAGGCTGAGATGAAGAAAGTGGACAAACATGATAAAGCATGCTCCGAGAATCAACACGTGTTTGTTCCTTTTGCATTTGACACTTTTGGTTCCTTAGCCCCTCAAGCTGTGCGTTTCTTGGATCGGGTTCGTAAGGTTGTTCGCAGTAATATATCGGCCCCGAGTGATCACGATTATGTTTTCAGTAAAACAGGGTTTGCTATTCAGAAAGGGGTGGCGGCGCAGCTTGTTGCCCGCTTACCTACTACCTTGATGTAAATCCTTTTAGAAATTTAATCTATATCTTATCATTATCTAAGTCAATGACTTAAATAATAATATCATTTTATAATAAACAATCAAAGGTAGCTAATGTTAGTCCTTATCTTGGTACATATATTTGTGGGTTGAGTTCACGGCAACTATGCACATGTATAGAATAACATAGTTCGTCTGAGGGTGAAATGTGTTGTGTTAGGCTGGATAGAAGTTTTAAACTTCACTATATGAACGCTTATCTTGATGTCTTTCTTTTTAATCTTCAATTCATACGGCTCATATAAATGCCTTATTACAGATTCTTGCAACCCTGCAGTATCCTTTGGCCCTTTCTTGCCCAGCCACCGCTGAGTTCGTGTTGATGTCATGTAATGCGTATCTCAAAACACATTGCTAATATCGAGGGATGGTGAATGCTTTGGAGCCTTTTGAAAATCTTATGTCATGCTCAAATATCATCAGTGTGTTTGAAGAGAAGTTAGTTATTGTGCTTTCTGTTGCTTATGTTTAATTCTAGCCGGTAGTGATTGAAGTGTGGCTTTCTTAGTTGATTGTTGTAGTAGTTTAATGTTCGGGGGTTTGAACTGATCAATCAAAACAGACTTACGTCAAGTAATTCAATGATCAATATTTTATGACTCGAGTAATAAATCTAGGGTGTAGAGTTCGAACTTTTGCAGTTTGTAAACCATGTCAAACCGAAATGGAGAAAGTCATTTTTATAAATTGAATTTAATTGCAGTCTGAAATTCATACCTTTAGAAAGTGGGGTTAGATCTGTCATCTGTGCTTTATCTATATACAGTTGTTTACCTATTTGCTATGGCTATTATTGCGGGATTGTAGTTAGTAATGGAAATCAAATACACGCAATTCTACAAACTTACTTTTTGTAGTTTGAATTGTGTCATGAGTGTTGAATAGCTTTGTTTAGTATAGTAAGCGTATCAGTCAGTATACCAAACTAATTTGTTTACTTGGTTATATCTATGGCAGGAATTCAACATATTGCAAATAGTGGAGGCAAAAAAAAAAAGATCCGATGGGAGTATGAGCGTAGACTGAAGCAACTTGAAGTTAGTAAGAAAAATGTACATGTTCTCTGAATTGTCATACTCTTCATACCTTAATTAGTTTGCAGCACACATGATTGTTTCTCTGTGACATATGTTCATTAGTTTGATTGTTATACTAGGTGGTTTAACATTACCACATAGGTAGCGTAGTTTTTAAATACTTTCATGGTTGTAGTGACACTGGTCCAACAATTATTTAGCTTTTTTTAAAATGTTTTGAGTCCTTCCTATGTTCAGAAAGTGCTCGGTTTCGTCACAGTTAAAAAGGATTCCTTTGTTAAGTAAAGCATATCCTGAACCCCGAGGATTGGTTAACCTTCAAACAATATTTTTTATATGTATATCCTATGTTCAGAAAGTCACATGCCGCACAGCAGTGTTTTGCTATTATTAACATTCAAATCAGTATTTGTACATATGAGTCTTTTCCTTCCTCTTGCAGGATTTGAAAACAAAAAAAATCCAGTGGGCAAACTGAGAAACGAGCTAGAGAACAAAAAGCTGAATTGTACTCATGCTTACATGTGTGAGTAAAGTCTTACATTCTTTAGATTGAATCAATAATGGGTAATTATTTTTGGTATTTATAAGCATGTGAAATGAAGCTTAAACTTTATTGAAGGTGAAAATAAAGATACCATGCAATTACAAGTGCATTCTATCGAGGCGAATTTGGTGCATTGCTTGTCTATGGTGGGCGACTTTTGCCCCATTCTACCCATCTACTTTTTAAATTTTTGTGGCACGTCTGAATATGTCACTTGGGGATCATGCATCACATCAGAAAACTATTGATATTGTCAGAGAATACAATGCTCAATTTGAGGAAAAAGTAATATCGATAATGTTGGATACTAAGGTATGATCATGTTATACAAAAAACCGAACATCATTATCATCTATAACTTGGTTTTCAGTTTAGTTTAATGTGAAATAAAATCACTACTCACTACACTTCCATAATTAGCTCTGTAGTTATAGTAGTTGAGTATTTTTGCTTTGTTTGAAAATCTCGAGCATTATGTGGTGTCCATGTTTTCAGTTATTGGTTGTCAAACTTTAAAGTTCAAATCTTATATGATAACAAAGTATTAGTGGTTGTTTGTGTAATGACCAAGAGTAAGCTTAGGACTTATTTTCGTTTAATCATTAATGAACATCCACTTTAACGCTTAGTCGTTCTGTTACTATCCTTATGATATAGTGTATTACTATATATGATAATGCGGCCTCAAGCCATACCATTCCTTATTAGTGACCGATATGCCATTAGCCGTACACTTAATTGTAGTTGAGGCATATAATTCAATCAGAGGTGCCAAAAACACCACTCTCGGTCATAATAGCAATATCAGACCAATGCTTTTGGATGAAACATACCATAGAGGAGGCCCAAGAATATGGTTTAGCTAACGAACTTGAGATGAGAAATGGGCTAGATGGCTAACGGGGTCAAAACAGGTATTCTTCGGTACCCTTTTGAAACATGTTAGGTTGAGTCGGAAATACTTTTGGTTCAAAATTGTTGAGACTATTATAAATAGTTAGTGAATATCTTATTAACCGAGTTATATTTTTCAATATCAATCTACTACTATGAATAATTTGGGCGCTTTAATCAACCTTCGACCCAATTGACCCATTTCCTTTTAAAGTAGTCTTTTGTTTTGCCCGTAATGCCAAATTAACCCATGTGTATGTAGAGGGGTTGAAGTTACCACCTTAGAGCATCATAAATTGGATATAAGGCATGAACAAATGAATATATGATGTACTTTATGGGGAGTGTAGGCTACTGAAGAACTTCGAGCTGCCTTAGAGAAGCTAAAAACAATGTACGGTTCGGGTATTAAAGCTTTAGATGACATAGCTGATGAGCTTGATGGGAATTCATAGTCAACATTTGGACATTTGAATTTCCAAGTCCCCTAATATTCTTCTGCTCTAGGGGAGGTTATCATAGTTTTCATCCTAGCAATCTAGACACTTATATTGGCACATCACACTTCATTTAGCTTTGTTTGATGTCCAGTTTTTAAAGGGTATTGCATCAGAAGCTGAGAACTTCCCTAATGATCTTGAAGACATTCTCTATAGTTAAGAAAATAAACTAACAGCTTATGCACAATACCAACGCGAGGTAAGATTATAAACTAGCATCATGTACCTTTAGAATTTCTTTCCCCACACTTGTAATGACGCCCCTGAACAGTGTTAAGTAGGAAGCACTATTTTTTTTATTTTTATTCTTTTTTTAATTTTTTTAGGGAGCACTATTTGAACACAAAATAATTTATTGATGTTGTAGCAAATGAGCTAAAAGCAAGAGTTGTGAGAAAATTATCATTACAAGTATTATAACCACTTTTATAATCTAATAGTGAATTAATTTAAAATCAAATTGACAAAAAGTAATTTCGGGTTCCAATCGTTGATATGGAGATAAAGTGAACGGGCGATTGAGATTAATATTAATAAATACGCGGAAGGTTTTATGTTTGAATTTAGCTAAACTTTTTAATGAACATTCCTATCGATATATGGATGGTTATGGTTGTTTTAATGTAATAAAATATGCTTATAAGAGCGCTGGGAGAGATCGCCCACGTTTCTAGATTATATTTCCTTTTACATTACATCAACTTGGTTTGAATTAAGTGGTGGAACTAATTATATAATTTGTGGTGACCTATGGCGGTATGGCTAAGAATCCTATAATTGTATCAACTCCAGTATTCATTTTTAGAGTAACTAATATATTAAGCATTCTAATATTAAAATAGTTGTAAATTGATTTTCTTAACTGTGACACAGTGTGTGATCTTTAAGCTCATACATTTAGCAAAATGCAGTTTCATGTATTTATGTATTTTGAATAATGATCATTTGTAGCACTGAAGTGTTGCCTGATTGAAGCAACTTGAATATGACGAATAAAATCAGTTGTAATATTTTTGGTGTGTTTGAGAGTTATTTTTGGTGTTTGCACCCGTGTTTAATGATGTGCCTTCACATTTGGTTACTAATGCAAAGAGAGCATACTTAATTGGAATGATCCATGAGTTTGATCACCACAAAGATAATGAGTTCCTTTAGGATTGGTCTAAAAGTTACCCAAATTAAGATTGTTGCTATCCATCAGGTATCTACTTGGCACCTTCATAATTTATAACACTTGCTACTAACAAACATTAGATGCATCAGAAAGTTTAAGATAATTCATCACTATATTTACTATGAACCTTATTGCAAAACTTCTGTTCATGGAGATTAGGTTGATATAGAAAGATATGGTCCACTATATAGACAAGTATCATTTTAAAACCATCTTGAAATTCATATTGCCTCAATGTTAAAATTGTAGGCTGATTTATATACTTTATATGCCTGAATACAAATCAAAGTGTGTGAATTCGATACTTGTAACATGTGTCATGCAACATGTGTATCTTGACAACAGCTACCAACAGCCTCTGAGGTTATACGTAACCTACTATTGTACTTGATTAAAATTTTCTTATTGACAGTTATCTTGAAAGTTATTTCCTGATTTTCTTACCCTTTAATCAAGCACCAGCCACAATAAGCTGATCACTATCTGTTTCTATGACGTGGATATTTTGTTGATCACTATGTTGTGAGTCGTTATAATGTAGTATCCCTGTCGATAGCCGAATTAGTTTTTGATAGATTGAAAGTTTGTTGTTGTAAGCATCTGGATTACTATAAGCCTAATTCTATATATCCTGAATCAAGTATGTTGATTTTGAAGATTCATGGTGAGCTAATTAACTTAATTTTTATAATTTTATTTGAAACTTTTGTTAACTAGGTTTCTTTTTTATTTGCATCGTTTATATAATTGGGCACAAGAGGTAGTAGATGGGTTCAAGAACTCGATTAGTGAAATCATTGGTATGCTTTTTCTGGCTTTTTTTTAATATTGTAATAATTATTTGGTGATTTTGTTAGTGCCCATATTAAAAATAGTCAATGTTTGATGCGGGTTTTAGTGTATCTCAGCTGATTTGGAAAGGATGGAGCTTTGGCTAATTACCATCAAGCTCATATCATATTGTAATTCCTGGAGTCGGAGGTAGAATAATTAATGATTCGTATACTTTTTAGAGTGTAAGTTAAAATACTTTCTAAGGTACCCATCGACTTACTAGGCTTGCGGAATTTTCAAAGGCGATTGATATATTTTAGTTGGTTGGGATTAAAAAAAATACACATTGACCCATGTGATGTAAGAAATTTTGTTGAATTTAGGCTTACACATGGCAGTCATTTTATCATGTTACGGATACTAATTGTAGTTACTAAACAAGTAAAAATAAGGCAAAGTAACACAAGTGTAAAATTGCAATAAGTCTATCAAATTCTAAATGGGCAACGACGATTACTAGAAGTTCCAGAACTAGAAACGATCAGGCTATTAATATCATATAACCAACCTTTTTAAGATTTTGATATTATTGAAGCAAAGTTTATAGAAGTTATTACCGATAGTACAGATAGATGACCTGTATATATTCCAACCATGGCAACACTAATATAGAAACATTAAATTACGGGAATATTAGTAAAGTGCAAATCGAGATATAGGGGTGAGGATGGTGTTCAAATTATAACCTCCGCTATCTTAAGGAGTCAATCATGCGCCTACTACTCAATGCAAAATGGTTCAAATGTTGGGGTTGATTGCTTTTTGCGAGAGGTAATCATACAAATATCTCTATTTTTCTTAAATATTATGATTAGATATTCTCTCCACTTAATTACTATGTTGTATCTCAATTCCTTTTATTGACAAGGAGACGTAACTTCACTTATATGTGTGTTTTGTACATTTTTTTATTCTCTTGATACACTCTACAAACATGTTTTCATTTTTAGTTGTGCTTGATTCAAAGGTAGCAAGACATGGGTATTTTAGTGCTAATCTTGTAGGATAGTAACTAAATCACAAACATGATGATACAAGTGGTTTGTGTGGCGTATGGTATAAGAGAGGAAGAAGAAGAAAGAAAGCTTGGAACCTTGAGAGAGAAAATGATATGTTAGATTAGAAAGAATGAAAAGGTCCAGCCCTCTCCACATGTGGAGAGGGGTATTTATAGTGTCTTACAAAAAAGATAAAAATGCCCAAACCCGGGCTGTGGATCAGGCATACAGTGGGTAAAGACCCGTCCTTCTTCCACGATGTTACTTAAACTAATTCTAACTAATAACTAAACTAACTACGAGCTAACTTAATGCTATTACAATATTTAGGTGACCGAGTGTTTCATAGGAATATTTGTATTCCTAACAATCTCCCCCTAAGCGAGGTCACCTTGGAAATTAAGCTCCTTGATCTTCAAGCATTCTTTAGTCTTTGTAGCTCGTAGGTTCTGATTCTTCACTTTTCAGCACACTTAGTACTTCAAGCAATGAACTTGTGATTTGAGTTCCTTTGAGATGTGTGATCTTTGAGCATCTTTGAGATCATCAGCCACAGTAAATCTCCAAGCTCATCCATAGTAGTATCGCCTTCATGTGATGTAGTGACTTTTAGGACCGTCATGCTCACACCCTTCTGGATCAGGAGACTTTACATCAGAGTTGCGGATGAGGAGACTTTTCATCAGAGTTGCGGAAACGTTGTTGGTAGTCTCTCAACATTCATTGTAGTAAGTCTCTCATCATCATCGATAGTAAGTAGGATGTGTGAGCATGAGGTATGGATTGACACGATTCAGCTGGAGTTAGGAGCCATCAATGCCATCTTTATATGTGTCCCTAAAATACAACAGTTAGCAATAAAGATAGAGAACGAATATGGCTTTGTCATTCGTTCTGCGAGGACAGACTACCCTCCGGTTTTGTGAAAACCGACCTGTGATCAGGTAGAGTCTCTGTTAAAGAAGACTCTCCTTGACAGGAATTTCCAGCTTGTGTTAATGAATCTTCCTAAGAATCCACTTAGGAATCTTCATACTAAGCATGTTCTCATACCGGAACGTCTCAAAGCAGACAACACGATATAGTGAATCTGTGAATGAATATTCACGGATTGATGAGAAATTGATTTATAGAAATCACTCGCGTGTCATATGATAAACAATTTTGAGACACGACGAGAGTTTTAAGCTTTGAATCACATTTCCATCAAAAATACTTTTTTTTTAAAGATTATACACAATCAACGTGCTCGAAAATTAGTTGATGAGCACATTGAAAGGTTTTTTTGCAAAAGTATCCATCAATCCATATCCTGGAACAAGTTTGATTCAACGTTGAATCACACCATTGTTGCTTTCCAGTAGTCACTTGATCATTGATCCAAGAAGGATCTCACATGTCACCTATCAAGAGCTTGAGTGATGTTCGCTCTAGAAGGATTTCCATCTTCATTGTGAATATTTTAATATCACTCGGATGTTCTGGCAATACCACAAAGATAATGCGTAGGACTCTAAATATTTTATCTTATTTTCCACATTGTGTGAAACAATAAGCATATTTGGAAGTGTGTCCTAACGAGATTTATGGATGATCTCATGGCTCTAGACTCAATAATGCGTTTTGATTCGCTCCTGGAGACTGGGGAGGCGTCTCCTGTTTAGGTACCAACATGGCTCGCAATGAGCGGTTGATACATTGCACAGGGTTCCCTGTGAGAATGAAACAAGCTCTTTTAAGAGAACTTGAGTGGTTGGGAAGTTTGGTGCAGTGCGTCACTGGGTCCATGACGTCTTGTCTTTAATACCGGTGTTACATTAGTAACCGCCAGTAGATTATGAATTGAACTCGGTTTCTGCCCTAAGGTTGAATATATGGAGGGCTATTTCTTTTTACCCTTTCTCATTTCATTTCTTTTTCATTCTTCAACCCCTTCAGTGCTTACCGAGACTTCATCACTAGAACCTTGTTGAGTTTGTTCCAGTCCTAGCTCTATCTCAGTCCGCACTCTTCCCTTTCTCACTTTTCTCCTTTTTTTAATCATTCCTAAGGACTTCTAATCTATCTATGGATTGTCCCTGGGAAGATCCTTCCGGTTCTGGTGGATCATGGGAACTCATACCTAACCTTAACCATCCTTATAACTCCATGCATAAAGATAAATGGTCGGTCTTTGGTATTACTTCCACAAACGCCTTTTGCTCCCCCTCAATATGTGAATTGATATTCAAAAGAGTTTAGCACATATGTGGGAGCCTATTATTGAGTCCAAAAGATCACGTTTGATTATCAGATTTCATATTTAAATCATATTCTCTCCCCCGATCAAAAATTTCAAATCTTTTGAGATTTTGGATCTCAATTGATTTAAAAAAGTTAGAAAGCTTTTGCGAGAGAAATGCGGTCAGTTTTAATATTTTCTAATAAAAGCGATCCCACTCAGGTGACATGTTGTTCACAAACTTAGAGTTGAGTTGGATGTTGGGCATTGTCATTCTGATGATTCTCATGTCATTAACCAGCATGTGAAATCTGACATAGTAGTCGGTAATGCTTTCACCAGGATTCATTTTGAAATGCTCAAACTCATCATACAATTGGGATTCACGGTCTTCTTTGGTCAGCTCCGATCCAGACAGAAGCATTTTGACATTGTCCCAAACAGCTTTGGCTTCAGTGTTGAAGTTAATTAGCTTGTACACATCTTTGGGTAACCCTTGTATCACGATGTTGGAGGCTCGAATGTCAGAATCATAACGCTTCTTTTCAACATCATTGAGATCATTGTAAGTGCGTGGTCTGTCAATTCCATGGGTGACAGATCCATCCTCAGCTGTGGTGATAGCATCTCTGGTTGTACCCATCTGCATAGGACCTTCATCAATAGATCGCAGAATGTTCTCACAATTTTCTTTACCCAAGCAGTACAATCTAATTCTTTGTGCCCATGATTCATAATCTATCCTGTCTAGCATAGGAGGTCGGGTATCGGACCCAGCAGCTTGAATGTCATCCGAAACTGTTGACATCTTAAAGTCTTCAAGCGGGATTTTACAACTTTTGTGACTTAAACCGAGAAATGATTCTTTCTAGGGATTTTACTAAAGTCAACAAAAGAAACCGGAAGATAAACTCAGCAAGTTAAACTTAAACTAAGAAAGAGTTACTGGATGAGCCACAGTTTGCACCAAGTGTTGAGTTGGGACAAGTCAAGTTACAATATATCCAATTGCGATTAGTCAAGTCGTAAGAGTTAACTCACTACGTCAGATCACAATTAGATTAATCGAGACGACTCAAGTTACAACAATTCACGAATTACAAAATGATTAACCTATCACACGAATCTCACCACTTAGTTAATTACCACCAAAGTAGAGATACTCGCCACGGTGAAAGCAAACTGTTAAGTACAAATAACCGCAATTCTGAGATTGACACCTAGGTGAGTAAAACGGAAGATCAGGTATGGTAGCCGTAGAAAGGAGCAAACCGCAAGGTGAGTAATCGCAAGATGAGATAAACGCAAAGAGCAAACCGCAATAAGGAGTAAACCTCAGGGTGGGTTAACCGCAAGTGAGGTAAACGCAAAGAGCGCAAACCGCAGGAACAAACCACAATCACTAAACCGCTAACTACCAAACCGCAGAAGCAAATCGCAGTTCACAGAGGTCCAAAACAGTCACTTTCCTTGCATTTTGTCTGTTTACCCAAAATAGTAATCGCTAACAAACTAACCACAGAATCCAGAAGCAAAACGCAACGATGAAATGAGGCAGTGGAGCTAACCGCAGTCAAGAACAACTACTCAAAACCAATCCAAACTTCAAATAAACGTATGATATAGTATAACCAACTGAAACACAATGTTATACTAACACCAAAGATCATAAAAGTACATCTCTAACATGTCTAATAACACTAGAAAGATCAAACCAAGATGTTTTCAAGAGAAACACTTCTAACTAACAAAAACCACAGAAAACCACACCCAATATGATTTACCAAGGCTCTAAGATGAAACCTTGGCTCTGATACCAATTGTAGGATAGTAACTAAATCACAAACATGATGATTCAAGTGGTTTGTATGGCGTATGGTATAAGAGAGGAAGAAGAAGAAAGAAAGCTTGGAACCTTGAGAGAGAAAATGATATGTTAGATTAGAAAGAATAAGAAGGTCCAACCCTCTCCACATGTAGAGAGGGGTATTTATAGTGTCTTACAAAAAAGATAAAAACGCCCACACCCGGGCTGTGGATCAGGCATACAGTGGGTAAAGACCCGTCCTTCTTCCACGATGTTACTTAAACTAATTCTAACTAATAACTAAACTAACTACGAGCTAACTTAATGATATTACAATATTTAGGTGACCGAGTCTTTCATAGGAATATTTGTATTCCTAACAAGTCTTATGCTTGATTTGAAGGTTGGAACAACTTTTCTTGGCTAGATTATTAAAGTTTGCTGGCGGCAGAATTCCAATTTTATAACTATGTTCTCATGATAAATGATGTTTAAGTATATAATGTTCTTGAGTAATACTGAGCATCTAAAGCATCACAAAGTATTTTATCTAACCTTGGGCTATTATTACTACTACCAGGTAGAGATGCTTAAGGGCTTTTTGAGATTGGTGCATTAGCATAGCGTAATTTTGTGTGTCGGTGGTGCATTAGCATAGCATAATTTCGTGCATCAGTTGGCGGAGGTAGGAGTTCTAACGTCTACAACAAAACACGTTAGGAAAATTTAACCTTTTTAGTACGCCTCATAGGTTGTTTGACTTGCATGATATGTTGCTTGACTTGCAGAAAAATAAAGCAATTTTAAAAAGAAGGAACACACTTGCCGTTAAATTGTCAAATGTTGCAAATATGTTATTTTGCTGCAAAAGTCTATGTAGAATATTATTTGTGCATTATATGATAAATAATATCTTTTATATAATGATGCAGCCATGGATTACAGTCTGGAATCTTTGAAGCACGTAAGATCATGCTGATAAATGTTGATCCAAAACTTCCCGACTTACAGGTAAACGCTATACCATAAAAGCACCTTGAGAATAAATATATGTGGAACTCAGTTAATTATTTTATTAATCACATGTTGTTGAATTAAGTTATGTAGGTAAGAATAAAACGAATTGGCATTAGTACAACCATTTAAAAAGGCCAAAAAAGGTGAATTTACACCATTAGTAGCCATATCGTAGCCATATTAGTTCGGGTAAGAGATCATATTAACACCATTAAAATGAATTTTCACATTGGAGTGTGAATTTGGATATTGAAAATGGGGTCAAGGTTAAAAGGCCAAAAAAATGTGAGCTTGATTCACCTGTACTTTTTGGTCTTAGACAATCTTAATGGGTCAAGATAGTTATGAAGCTATGTGCATCACAGAAGGCCGGTTGGAACATGGCCGTGAGGGAAAACCAAGTTTAGAAAGATGTGTAGTGCACAAGATAGTTCTCGGAATAAAAATTAATTGTATGGGATTGATTACTAGGGTAACCTTTACCTGAAAAGCGTCATCAAAGGGCATTTAGTCTAGAAAGAGATGTAATTTGTCTCTATCTTATCGATTATAAGATCTAATAATACACCATATTTTATTTAGTCACTGTATGAAGCCAGTTGCACGATTTTACCTATGTTTCTGTTTTAATGGTGTCATTAATGTATACCTTTCCTCTTTTTGCAGTTACTGAATCTCTGTGAAGTAGAAAGTAGAATAAGTGTGGAAATAAAAATATTTAGTCCGATGAATATTTTTTTGGCAACTCTACCATAGACTAAATTTTCGGGTAACTATACTTAATTTTTTTATCTGGTTATAGTATCTTGCATTGAGATCACTTTTTGTCCCGTCTTTCTTTACGACTATAATATGGACGAAATGATGTTTGGGGAACGTGTATTTAGACAACAAACAAAGGGCACACCACTATGCATTTGACTATCTGTAGTTAAAATGGACCATATTTATGATTAATCTGATATTTCTATCCAGGCATATTGGTGATATTGGTGACTTAGTGTCGATATTCAGCTTAATAAGATTTTTCATGGGTCTGTTTTGCAGTGATTGTTTGTTTGTTGATTAATTTTGATTGATGTTATCACAATGTGATAATTAGGGGTGTATGGATCATGAGGCGAAAAATGAACCACTTTTAGGGGGTCATTTAAGCCCGGAATTGAATTTATTTGATCAAATATTGCCCTAAATCGTTCCTTTTGTGATTTTAGGTACTTTGGGAGTGAATTCTGGAAAAGGAAGCAATTCGGACGTTTTTGGAGCATAAAAGTGAAGAAAACGGCAAAGACTTAATCTTCCATGCTGAGAACAGTACCTGACGGCGTCAAGAGGAAAACCATGACGGCGTCAAGAGTTAAATCTATGACGACCCAGTGCAAACCTGACGGTGTCAAAACAAGGGCGTCAAGAGTTAAATTGGTGACGGCCTGCATAAGGTGAATACATGACGGCGTCAGACCCAGATCTAGGCAGTCCGAGAAACTATTTGGCGGCGAGATGACGGCGTCAGACATTTGTTCTTGATGCCATCACCTATCAAAATCTATATATAGTTTTCTATTTTTCATTCATTAAGGAGGAACTTGTGTGGAGAAAACTAGGGCCGAACTTTGTAAACCCTAGGTCATATTTTACAGTGTTTTCAAGGGTTTTCACCCCTTGAATCCTTTCATGTTCAATTGAGATAAGTCTTCTCTTAATTCATTCAATATATCTATGTGTTGTCTGAATATATCCTTTGCTTGTCTTGATTTTAACATGCTAGGCTAGATCTATCTTGTGTTTGCTTAGATCTAATGAAACCTAGATGTTAATTATGTGTTGATTACTTGTTTATGGTTATATTGGATGAATGATTTCAATGTTAGGCTTAAGAAAACTGACAGATCTCCATTGTGTAACATGCTTGAACATCTTAGGAAACATGAACCGATGTGTACTAGGTTTTATTGGTTGTATTTAATGCATGAGCAAATTCTAGTGATCCCATGTTAGGAGCTTCTTAGCCGGCTCGGCATAGGAGTGAAGTAGGCGCTCATAGGATTGGGGAAGTAAGTACGCCACCCCATGAATGGTATTAAGGAATACAATCCGTCATCCACGTAACTATAACAAGTAATTAACGTGTAAAAGATATCTATGGAGTAGTGAAATCTAAGTAAACACAATTCTCCCACAAATTGCTCACAACTTTAGTATAATTAGTTTGTTTTCCTTTTTAGTATTTTATTTTGATTGCATCTTAGTATTGGGTTAGTTGATTAGCAACTAATTCCGCCAAACTCTTTCAAACCCGAGATTTTTACTTGCTTTTCATAAAATATAAAAATACAAAAAGAATCATCCCTCATCTCTAGACCTAGTCTTTAGGTTTTCTAATCCTAGCGACACTATTCCTAGCTGAATGATCAATCCCCCGGTACTTGTAATTATACTATACTACATCGATCAGGTACACTGCCTGGTGGGGGTTGTAAGCTTCTCGAGATCCCTCGAGAGGTAAAGCCTGGTGCAATTCCCACGCATCAAGTTTTTGGCACCGCAGCCCGACGAATATTTATTGTTTAGGTTGAATTTGATTTTTATTAGGTCTACACATTAGATTTCTATCAAGTGAGATTTTTTCTTTTTATTTTGTAGCTTTCTCGTAGTCTATCTTTCCTTTGTGATTTTGTTTGTAATTTGCTTCAAATGGACTTTACACTTAGACTTCTAAGATTACAAGATAAGGTTGAGCGGCTAACACACCAAAGAGTTCAAAATACCTCATTTAGAGACACCTATGAATCATATGAGCCTTCACCTAGGATAGATTCTTATGAACAACCTCCATGTTTAAGATCTAGTTTTAGTGAGGCCAATAGGAAATGCGACCTAGTTTGCCAAGGAATTATGGAGAGAGCCGTTGCAACAAATCATAAGTTGGATGAAGCACTAGGTTTGCTATTATCACTACCTAAGAAAACAATTGAGGAGGCTCTAGCCGAGCATGACCACATTGATAAAAAAAGACCTAGGTTTTATGATCGATGATGATGAATCTCAAGAAACGGATGATGAATCTTTTGGGCAATTTGTATATAGCAGTTAGAATTTTGAGGATGATCCTTATAATTCGGAGATAGAAGTTGAGATGCCTAGAGAAGCACGTGAGATACTTAGGAGAATACTTAGGATAGATCCTACCAAAACACATGATGAGGATATAGGTGATCTTGACACATGGAATGATGAGGTAAATAACATAAGCCCACAAAATACTCAACCATCATTTGAGGCACACACACCACCCGTGACTTACCCGGAAGAAGTAGAAGAAACTTTAGGAATTCCGATGGAGGTAGAACCCTTGGACCAGGCACCACTTGAGGATATAGGTTTGAACACTTGTAGTGATAACCTTACTCCTAGTTCTAGGGAATTTCCTAGTGTTGATGAACCGGAATCTCAATCTTTACACATTTTTCCATCCTTAGATATATTTCTAGGAGACAAAAGAGGAATCGACCCACCCATAAACCAATATTATCCGGGTAGTTTTAGGATGAAGGAAGCCATTCACTCACCCCCTCCACCTCACGTGGCATATTTCCACCCTAAGGGTGTGTATCGCTACTTCCACCCGCACTTAATTCAAAGTGTAGGGAGAACCTCCCCTATTTCCGTTAAATAAGGGTAGAGTCAGGCTCGTGACTCGAACAAAAACAAGCGCTTATTGGGAGGCAACCCAAGCTTTATTTATTTATTTGTTTGTTTGTTTGTTTATTTGATTTTATTTGTTTCCATATGTATGTTTTATTTTTGTTGCTTGTGGCTCATGTTTCAAGGTAAATTATGAAAATGCTTTATTTTGTTTTTAACTTCGTCTTAATTGCATATAAAGGTATTTTGCAAAAGATAAGTGTAAGGGAGATCCAAATTTGTTTATAAGAACGAAATTGAGCATGAACCACAACAATATTAAATGAACATGTATAGAGTCAAATGCTTGTATCGAGTCATAATGATGTTTTGCAGGATTTTCCAGGAAGTAGGATATAAGTTTTTTCAGAAATTTTCCGAAAACTTAACGTAAAGATTTCTGCAGGTCACTTCTGACGGCGTCATGAGTTTACTCTTGACGGCGTCATGTGTAAAATTCTGGAAATTTTGCTAGTTTTGTTTATACCGGAGTCTTAAAGTTTTTGTTGATTCTTTAGTTTTATAAACTCCAGGAAATCTGCAAACATTCATTCCACAACCATTATATCTTTAATTGTTTTGTTTTTATTCCTAAGTCTGGAATTACATCTAGTTGTGAGTTCTCTTTGTTCGAGTTGATGCTTTGGGTTTTGTGATTGTTTTCTCAGGTTTAACAGGTTATGTTTGACAAGAAGATGATTTATATTCTGGAAGGGAAGCTTTGATTGTTCATTTTCTTGGAGGAAGATCTAACCTGGCCACCTAATTATCCATACCGAGCGAATCAGGGGAGTATTTGATTTCATTCTTTTTACTTATTTCAGTTTTACATTCTTTATTTGAATATTGGGGACAATGTTCATCCTAAGTGTAAGGGGAGGGTAAAATGATGATACCTTACAGATACACTTTCACTTGAGTTTGTTTGTTTGATAGTAGATGTGTAATAAAACTATGAGAAATACTTGTTAGTGTAATTTTAGCGCCAAATTTAAAATTTTTTTACAACATTTAGGAGTGAAACTTTAGCCATAGCAAGCGTCTCATGGATAGGAGATTGTATGACTAGCACAAAACCGTACTATTCAGAAAAATTTTCCACCCAAATATGTGAGGTTCGCCTTTAGATTTGATAGGAAAAGCATTTACTATTAGTGCTTATGAGTGTACCGGTAGCATTTAGATTCTAGAACTTGCGTTAGTGATGCATCCCGAGACCGCTAGTGAGACTACATTCGTGTAGTAGGATTTACTACATGATAAGAGGCATTAGGATCACCCTTGTGTTAAACCCGTATTATAATTACTTGACCATTTAAGTCATATTACTTGGCTAGTAAAGTTAATTAATTTTTCCCACACCATTAGCGTTGTACTCATTTTTAGTACACGAAACCCCTAGTACACCCCTCCGAGCCTATCTTTTCGTTTCTAACTTTAAACATTTTACTTAAAGGAAGAATTTGTTACACCCCACTTAAATGTACAACCAAATCGCCTTAGCCTTCCGTGTATGCACTCATCTTTAGTGCATTATTGTTATTTGTTAAACCCTAGGTTAATTATCTAATTGATTACATGGTTGCTAAGTCGAGTCATATCCTTGTACATATTGTTTTGGGACGATTGGGACTCATAGGTAAAGTACTTATTTTATGGAGTAATGGGGAAGAACATCATTTATTACCCCCATATGTACGTTAATCTTAAAAGTACTCCAACTGTTTTGATTATCTTAATTCGAGTCATTAGATTAGTTTATTGTAAAGTATGTAAAAACTCAAGTGTAAGGGGAATTTACATTCCCTATGATGTATTGTTTTGGATGGTAGGGTAAGAGTGTATGCAAAAAAAAAAAAAAAAAAAAAAAAAAAAAAAAAAAAAAAAAAAAAAATCAAGAAAAAGGAAAAAAAATAGAAAAAGAAAAAGAGAAAAAAACATACGGACTACCATCCCATTTTATTTTATGTTTATTTAATGTTTTTGTTATTTTCATTTATTAGCTTAAGTCGAGTCTAGTCTTGCCTTAGCAACGCCATGTTGTACATGTAATTGACCAAGATGATTAACTCGCCACCAGTAAAGACTGCCTATATCCAACAAAACCGTGTATTCCATATCCCTACAGCTAACGTTACAACCCTTTAAAAAGACCTCTTTGATAGTTTATCCTAGGTGCTTACGCAATGTGGTGGAGGTTTGATCCTTTTCCAAGCCTATGGTAATCTATTTTGCTATGACAAGTAGTGAGAGATGTTTTCCATTTCCATAATGTGATATTACTTTATTACACCCGAGAGATGTGAGTATCTAAACACTATTTGTGAGGTGCTAGTATATGACTTCCGTGCTTGTCTTTGGTCTTTAGTGGAACGATTATTTGTTGTAATTACTTTTATATTAGTGTTAAATGACCCCTAACTTATATTTTGATTAGAATAAAAGCGCATTTGCTTGAGGACAAGCAAATCTCAAGTGTAAGGGTATATGATGAGGCGAAAAATGAACCACTTTTAGGGGGTCATTTAAGCCCGGAATTGAATTTATTTGATCAAATATTGCCCTAAATCATTCCTTTTGTGCTTTTAGGTACTTTGGGAGTGAATTCTGGAAAAGGAAGTAATTCGGACGTTTTTGGAGCATAAAAGTGAAGAAAACGGCAAAGACTTAATTTTCCATGCTGAGAACAGTACCTGACGGTGTCAAGAGGAAAACCATGACGGCGTCAAGAGTAAAATCCATGACGACCTAGTGCAAACCTGACGGCGTCACAACAAGGGCGTCAAGAGTTAAATTGGTGACGACCTGCATAAGGTGAATACATGACGGCGTCAGACCCAAATCTAGGCAGTCCGAGAAACTATTTGGGGGCGAGATGACGGCGTCAGACATTTGTTCTTGACGCCGTCACCTATCAAAATCTATATATAGTTTTCTATTTTTCATTCATTAAGGAGGAACTTGTGTGGAGAAAACTAGGGCCGAACTTTGTAAACCCTACGTCATATTTTATAGTGTTTTCAAGGGTTTTCACCCCTTGAATCCTTTCATGTTCAATTGAGATAAGTCTTCTCTTAATTCATTCAATATGTCTATGTGTTGTTTGAATATATCCTTTGCTTGTCTTGATTTCAATATGCTAGGCTAGATCTATCTTGTGTTTGCTTAGATCTAATGAAACCTAGATGTTAATTATGTGTTGATTACTTGTTTATGGTTGTATTGGATGAATGATTTCAATGTTAGGCTTAAGAAAACTAGCAGATCTTTATTGTGTAACATGCTTGAACGTCTTAGGAAACATGAACCGATGTGTACTAGGTTTTATTGGTTGTATTTAATGCATGAGCAAATTCTAGTGATCCTATGTTAGGAGCTTCTTAGCCGGCTCGACATAGGAGTGAAGTAGGCGCTCATAGGATTGGGGAAGTATGTACGCCACCCCATGAATGGTATTAAGGAATACAATCCGTCATCCACGCAACTATAACAAGTAATTAACGTGTAAAAGATATCTAGGGAGTAGTGAAATCTAAGTAAACAGAATTCTCGCACATATTGCTCACAACTTTAGTATAATTTAGTTTGTTTTCCTTTTTAGTATTTTATTTTGATTGCATCTTAGTATTGGGTTAGTTGATTAGCAACTAATTCCGCCAAACTCTTTCAAACCCGAGATTTTTACTTGCTTTTCATAAAATATAAAAATACAAAAAGAATCATCCCTCATCTTTAGACCTAGTCTTTAGGTTTTCTAATCCTAGTGACACTATTCCTAGCTGAACGATCAATCCCTCGGTACTTGTCATTATACTATACTACATCGATCAGGTACACTAGCTGGTGGGGGTTGTAAGCTTCTCGAGATCCCTCGAGAGGTAAAGCCTGGTGCAATTCCCACGCATCAATGGCATTAGCTTACTATCGGGCTGATGAGCTTATTTCAGTTTGCAAAAGCTTATAAGCCTTCTTTTTTTTACTACAACCTGAACTTATGGCTTATATCTTTGTGTGCGTCATTTAAAGTGTTTAGTCACATTTCTATAATTCGTATGTGTCATAATATTAAACAATCATAAAAATAGTATATTGATACCTTAAGTACATCATACATATTGTCTTTTTTACTCCTATGACATAGGATGGCTAATTACCTCATAACAATCTAATTCCATTTAAGATTTAAAATGCAGTCTCATTCGTATATGATCTATTAAAGAATTTTTTTTGCTCCACTATCCAACTTTCATTAGCAAATTCATCTAACTACCTTTTAGAATCAAATTATTAATCTTATGGCAATTTGCCCCTTATAATTTTATCTGCCTTTTAGTTACCCATTTGACCCGTTTTATATAGTACCGAAGATGCAATAATGTTTAATTATCAACCAAATATTTTGGTGAATCGATTCCGCCTCTTACAAATTAGTTACCCATTTGACCCGTTTTATATAGTAGAGGTTGGAAATGGGCGGGTTGGGACATTTGACCCATTTTTACCTATATTAGTTATTATTTTTTAAGTAATATTTTGTACCTCAAACACTATTTTGCATTTAGTGATTGTTCTTAATAATTTGTAGCAAGTTTATGCATTGTTGTTTGTAAGGCATCAACCCCTTAAAATGTTCAGGCTGCAAAAGAAGCAAGATATGACAAGGAGTCTGTGATGAAGTTCTTCAGAATGGTCTGCATCTATTTATTCTTTTGTACACTTGGTTAAATAGTCAATGTAGTCAATAATGTAAAACCTTATGTGAATAATTACTCTTCAGTTGGTAAGAAGATACTTCTCAGATGAATTACCTGTGACAAGCCCATGGTGTACCTTAGTACCACGACCGTTGCAGAGGCCTGGGTACATCATAATTGAGGAACATCAGTTATATTGTGGTACAAGGTATGAACTCATATTATCATTTTTAACAACTTTTTATTCTACGGTGTTGAAGCAATAGAAGTAGTTTACTTTTTGCATATCTTGGACTATTAGGTTTCCCTGAGAAACTCAATATACTCCTATAGACACAATATGATACCTTTAGACTTCTCATATGTATGGGTTAGGCAGTGTCATAAAATAGATGGTTATGTTTTGGTTTGGGTAACGAGTCAAAAGAAAATTAGTTTGGCTTGCTCTTCAGCTTTAGCCAAAAGGAGGCTGATGAGTGTGTAAATACTCATCATTTTTACCTCATCTGAGCTGCCAAAACATACAAAAACACTCAAATATGCATCCAAATACTGAAAATATCCCAGAATTGTGTTTTATATGTTTCATATGCAAAATGATCAAAAACAGATGAAATATGAACAAAGTTTGCATTATTTGCAGTTTCAGTCCTTCAACTTTCAAAACTTATCAAATCTAGTCCCTGGTTATTCAAAAACATGAAAAGGTCACCAAAGGTCCTTTTTAATCACAAATAAACATATATAATCCTTTGGTGTGAAGTTTCATGAAATTACATGTTTAGTCCCTGAACTTTGCAAAACTGACAAAAATGGTCCCTGGGATGTAAAAACTTAGAAATAAATTAATTTTGGTCCTTGTACTATTCTTCTATGGCAAAAGTGGTTCTTGGATGGAAAGTTTGGAAAAATTACATGATTGGTCCCTGTAGTTTGCAGAGTTGGCAGAAATAGTCCTTGGGTGTTCAAAAATGGAAAAAGGAAACTATGATCCTCATACTATGGAAACTTGGCAGAATACACCCTTGTGATAACCTTGGAAACTTCCCAAGTCTAACCCCAAACTTTCGGATAATTACAAAATTGGTCCTTTTTATTAACACTTAACCAAACCGAACCCTTATTATTAAAACCAATCCAAATCCAAACCATACCACAACCTAGCCCAACACCATCCCCAAACCCCCAAGCCTGACCCAACACCACAACCCCAAGCCCATCCCCTAAGCCCAAATCCCCTAAAACCATTCTAAATAATCCTCGGTCAAACAAAGTCAAACACCACCTCCCTCACACCACAAAACCACCCCTCCATTCCAATACTGCCCTGCAAAACCACCTTCCCCCCTCCACTTGCCCATCAATTCTCCACCGCCCAACCCACCATACACCTAACATCACCTCCACATTTAATGCTCCCCCTCTACACACGCAAACAGTCCAATTGCCCTGTTCCAATTTTGGTGCCAAAAGCAGTTTAAATGGCTGGGATTACTTTCAGTCATCCAATGGCTCAGGTTAATGATGGGAAATGATCAGAAGGCTCCAAGGAACCTTAATCCTCAAATATAAATACAAGAGAGGCATCAAGGAAGAAGTAGTAGCATAATTTAGTTTAATATATGTCATTTAATTAAGCTTTCAAATTCTAATGTAACATTTAGCTTTTAAGCATTGTACTAAGCTTTTTCAGTGTAATCTTAACCTTTTATAATAATCAAATTCAAGTTTCAGTATCTGTTTCAGTATATGCAATTTTACTTTTATTTCAAAATTCTCAATAAGCTTAATTGTTGTTTCTAGTTGATAATATGGACTCATAAGCTCATATAAGCTCCTCATATAGCTTATATAAGCTATTAGAAACCATAAAACTCAGTATTAGTTATAAAAGAAAAAAATACAAAAATAAAGAAAAATAAAGAAAAAATCGAAAATCAATTGTATGGTGATCATCAAGCTGGAGCAGGGTAGGATGGCCCTGGGTTAGGGAACCTGTGGAGGTTCATTAGGAAGTGTTTTGTGATCCTTGGTCCTTGGAAGAAAGCTTGGAAGGCATTTGTAAGCCTCAAATTCTCATTCCTACTCTTTATAGTGTAATATTGTTTTATGATTACTTATTTTTGTTTCTTTAGATTGCTTATAGCTTATTTGAGTGTTATTAGTCAGTAGATTGTGCTTAGGTCTCTATTTACAATAGTTTCTTCAAAACTATTTTATATAAGTAGTGTTTGGATGTGACTGTCACTCTGTGTTCTAAGTTGTTTATGTTGTTGTTGTTGCTTGATACATGTCACAATAGAGTCTAGTAACTTAGATAAACTATAAAAACCAGTCACCATTTGTGAAAAAGTCAAAATCATATAGAATCGGGCTTAATTAACCCTCTGTGTTGGTTAAAGAGTGCCATATGCCCCATTTCCATTCACAAGTAAGTGGTCTAGCTTAATTTAGACTTAATATAGCTTATTAAACCAATATCAGTCATAAAATCAAAATCCAAGTTCACTTTAGTCAATAGAAAGCAAAAATCAAAAAGTCAAAGTTCATAGTGTTTTCAGAAAACCAAAAATGGGAAGAATTGTTTTGATTTTTGTGATTGGATTGGGACCATGAGCTTTTCACAGGTCATAGTGTGACAGCTTAACTTTCAAAACCCATAGCCAGCTTATTTTTGTGATTTTTATTTAAGCTGGTGAAACAGCTTCTTTAAGCCTGCAGGGCAAGTTCCCTTTTTGCACCAGGGCACTTTGTGTATTTGGTCAAATTTTCCAACCCCCCTCCAGGGTGCAAATCAAATTCTTAGTTCTTGTTTTTTTTAGCTTTTTGGAAAGATTGTAAGCTTATCTTTTTAGATTATCAATAAAATTGGATCTCAGTTCCCTATAGCATAGCTTATTTTGGCCTTGAAATTGGCTTATTTCACAAACACATACTGAGTACTCAGTATTGATCACCCAACTTCAATAGACCATAGTCAGTTCATTAGTGGGCCCCACCCTTAGCTTATTGGCTTTTTGGAAACCTCATAAGCCCAGTTTTAAGGTTTTGAGCTTATTTACTATCTCCTGGATTATTTGGTGGGGCTGCAAGTAGCTTTTAGTTTGATCATTTCCTTGTAAACACTGAGTGACTCAGTGTTTGAGCCTAAATTCCAAGCCCCCTCCTGTGTTCATCTATGGGACCCAGAGCCTATTTCTTGGCTTTTTGAAAAGCCAATAAGCTCAGCTTATTGGATCCTTATTCAGTTTGGGCTTCCAATCAAGCCTTTGGACCCCACAAGGCCTGACAGTTAGGCTATTTGGCCTGTGTAATACTCAGTCTATACCTTAAGTGCTTATTTGGCTTCATCAGCTTATTCAGTGTGCTTATTTGTTTCTAGTTGTTCATTCCTAGTTTGTATCCATCTGTTTTGTATCATTCGTTCATTTGGTAGCCTAAAATTAGCTTTTTCAAACATCCATAAGTCCTAATAAGCTATTAACTCAACTGTTAAGCATAAGGGGGTGCACACAGCTTATTAATAAGCTATAAAACAAGTCTTTTCACAAACGTTGTTCATTTTTAGATTATAATCAGTTATCAAAAAGAAAAATCAACAAAAACCAACTTTAAAAATAGTGATAGCTTCTATTTAATAGGATTTACCTTTTTAATTTTTCTTTTCAACTTATTATTAAGCATTTCATCATTTTTATATTTTTCTTAATTTTATTTCATCTTAAAGTATTTTCAGTAATTTTCCTAGATTTTTCTCTTTTAATTTAGTAATTATTAGAATTAATATTAGTTTAATTAATAATTAAGTAAAATTAGTATATTAAATAGTTTTATAAATTTTTAGTTAACAAAAGTACCTTTTTATATTTTTCCTAGGTTTTATAAATCATTAGATAGTTTTAGAAAATATTCCCTTAATTAATACTATTCATTTTCTAATTTTCTTAATTAATTTAGTTAAATTAGATTTTAATTAATAAATAAGTAAACAATTAGTAAAATAGTCTAAATATAAATTTTATAAACATTTTGTAATTTTTTAGGATTCATGAGATGGTTAATTAGATTTAAAAATTTTTCTATAATTTTCTAAGTCATTTGTAATATTATTAGTAATTTAAATTAATTTAATTAGTTTAATTAATATAATTAGAATTTAATTAATATTAAGTCCACAAAAAGACAAAAATAGGTATTTTTAGTTTCTAAATTTATTTTAAGTCATTTTAGAATTTTAGAAATTAATTTTGTAATATTCTAGTTAAAATTTTTATTATAAACTTTTTAAGTTAAATAGTTTAAATTAAATAATTAAATAGTTTTTATTTAAATAATTAATATTAAATAATAAAATAATCAAAAAAATAATATTCTTTTTAAATTAAATTTTCTTTTAATATTAGGTTTGCAAAATTTTCATTTGCACCCCCTATAGTTGTAAAGTATTTAAAACTCACTTTTTCTTCTGTCTGTAATCAAATCTGATTTCTAATTTGTGTACTTGTAATCATATCTGTGTTTCTATAATTGTTAATATTGTTTCAGTTGTTCAAATACCAAGTAATCAGTAGAATAATCAATTCCAAATCTTTATTGGTTATTGTCCTCAGTACCTCTCATTCCCACAAACGTTTAAAATACAATTTCAATCTCGTTGGGACTTAACGACCCGGGGATTTACCTGTACTTCCACGGATTTTAATACTTGGCTTTTTTCCCCAGGTGGGCCTATCAACTGCACTCGGTTGACTGGTTGGTTTGGGAGGAGTCAGAGGCCATGGGAGCAATAATGGGTATGCATAATATAAACTCTTTTTACATTACAGTTAGTGCATACACTTTAATATTTGCTACAAATTAATACATAAAGGTCCACGCAAAGACACTATCATTTGCTGAACATAATCCTTCTATTGAGAGTCCATGTCATTCTTACCAATACGGCTCAATTAGTTTTCTAATGGCCAATTATATGTAATGGGTAATAAAAAGGACGAAAGATAGACCAATTGACATATAAGGGACGAACGGGTCAAATTATGTCTATTATTTGTTAATCTGTGTATTTAACATAATTGGATGGATTTAGTCTTTAGTGGACCCAAATGAACATGATAAATCATCAGCGATGTGATGATGATTTAAAGTTACTCTTGAAGCAGGTTCATTCGGCCAACAGCAAAAAAATCATGCGTAATTCACCTGAACTAAAAAGACAAGTGAATGAGTTGTATAGGCAATTTGGAGTATTACGGTACGCGCAAACTTTATTTTTATATATTTACTTAGTATAATGTGTAAGAATATATATGTGTGAATTTTGTAATTAGTAGTTAATGACTGGCAGTATGGAACGGGCTGGGTAACGTTGAAATACTACAGAAATAAGCTTTTAACCAAACACCCCTTCAAGTAATTATTTTAGAGTTTATAACCTTACTTTGTTTGACTTATTTAAGTGTTTTATGTTTTTCAGGTTTGGTATGAGGTTTCCAAGACCTTCGCTGGCAATGTTTTGTTAACGACGGTTTTCCAATTATAGGTAATTCTTGAGTTAATATAGGAGGTCATTTGCTTTATTTAACGATTGCTCGAAAAGAAAAGCGCGTGGCTGTGATGATTTACCTGCGATACCAGCTTAAAAAAGGTTAAAGCAGTCTGACTAATCTTTAAAACTGCTTGCATGACTCAGTTACAATTTTAAAGCATACTTTTTTCAAAACATTTTCCTTAAAAGTTTAGATTATTATAGTGGTATCATTTTTGTTATCTCCTCTTGACATTCTTTCATTCAATTTAAACAGATTATTTTTTGCGATATGTACCAAATCAGTAATGGACATGATTGCAACTGATAGATGAAGAGGTCACCTATTAGGATGGTCTGGTTGATCAACATAAAACTATGTTACCATGATTTGACTTTTCTTTTTCTTTATAAATAAAGGGAGAATGGTAAGTGCAAAAAGCTCAAATGAAAAATAAACCTAACATTCGCTCTATTTTTAAAATAGATTTTGATATAGTTATAATCTAAATCTTTGAATGAAACTGTTTAGAAAGTTGTATTCATAAAAATAAAGAACTTTGAATAAGTCCATTTAAGTAATTTGTGTACCATATTATAAATGCCAAAATATGAACATTTGTGTATCATTTTAATTGCTAGGTGTATGGTTTTGGTGTCTCATAAACATTGTTTCCACCCATTTCTACATCCACTTGTGAGGATTGAAGTAGGCTTCACGAAACAACTTGGTTTTGGTTATAATCTTATGCCATTCTGTCCATGGCCAACTATATGTAGCTGTCTCTAGAGTAGCATGAAAGGATTGAAGATTCTTTGTCATGATAAAGATGATAATTACACAAAATCAACAACAAATATTGTGTATAAAAGAAGCTTTATTCTACATTTGAGTTAAAATCATATACTATGTCTTTATGAATAACTTTGTAACTTTTAGTTGTCGAATAAAAGTCAACGTTCATTTATTTTCATTGTTAATGCATTCAATATAAAAATTGACACATTTATATCTTATTTTTCATTAACAACACAAATCTTCTTTTACGCCAACCTCACCTTTTCTTAAAATTTTTTGAACGTAACAAAATTAAAAAAAAAATCGAAGTCCTTCAAAATAATTCCCGATAACTAACACAATCAAAAGAATAATTATAAGTCATGCCCGCCCATCGGGCGGGCTTCGATATATATATATATATATATATATATATATATATATATATATATATATATATATATATATATATATATATATATATATATATATATATATATATATGTGTGTGATGACGTATAGCCCACACTCGGGTCACGAACCCAATTAATGGACATTACTAACGCCCAAGGCCATCACGAATGGGCTATCATAATAATGATTTGGGCTACTATGTTAACGGTTTGGGCTCACGAAAGCCCAAACCCAAATATATTATTTATGGTCTTGACAAGGATCTTCTATTTATGGGATAAAGATCAATAGACCGGATAAGTGTGATACGCCGAAGAGTAAGGAGCACGAAATCAACTAGATTTCATGCCTATATAAAGAATATCACAACTCTTATTGAGGTACGATCTAAAAACCCTACTCTTCAATACAACCCTAAAACCGATTACTTACTCTCACGCCAGAGGATAAACGTGGGAGACAATCCCACGATAAGCCTAACGATCTTGTTTGCTTTCTTAGTGCGTAGGTCTCAAGCATTAAGATCTAATTGGTACGAGAACAGGAACCCAAACAATAAGTGCCCAACTTTTGTATCAATAAGTGGCGCCATCCGTGGGACCCTACACTAAGAACTAGCATGACGAAACATAGAAACTCAAGCCAACGGACTCCGTAGATGGAAAAACTGCATGGTGACCCCCAGAGGAAGAAATGTCAAAGTGATTCGACCTCTAAACAGACCTCTGGAACAACCAGGGCGTCCAGTCACCAAGAATCAGGCCCAAGCTAGATCTTTCCAACGGTAGAATTGCCCACAGGGATTACCCAGGCCACTACGGCAGCCCCTAGCGCGGAAGATCTACATCGCACTCTCTTCACCACTCCCCACCAAACGGCACCCATTGTGGACACCACTAAGCCACCATGCGCGCCTAATCGAGACAGGGGACCTAATGTTGAAACAAATATCCTCGCGCTAGAGGACGATGCGCCGGAGTTAACGTTAAGTAATTTTGTGTCCCAAAATTACATAACCTTAGCTACCCTCATGCAAGAGGAAGCAAGAAGAAGGTCAAGTCAGAGCCTGCAAGCCCGGCTCAACTTTGGCCCTGAGCACGAAGCATCCCCATCGCGCTATCGGAAGGAGGGGCACGAAAAGGATAGCCGCCGACTTCCAGTGTTCGCTAGAGTTGGATAGAAAGCTATAGATGATGAAGCATCTGATTCGCAGTACTCGGAGGAGCATGAAGACAATAGAAGGCGTACCAATGTCCACGCTAGACTTGGTAGCCGCAGGATTCAGGATAGACTTAGACGGCAATGCTCATCAAGCGAGAGCCCTTCAAGATCTAGCAGTAGAAGAGTTCATGATAGGCTTAGGAGACAGCGCTCCCCAAGTGAAAGCCCCTTAAGCTCGGACTCTGAGGAAAAATGGCGCAAGCACCGCAAAAGGGTCAACTCCTCCCCAAGTGATTCCTCGGACAACGAGAACAAAGAAACATGACAATGGAAGTCCAGGAGAAGACATCGCGATGAGGAAGACGAAGATATATCTCTTACTTGGCAACGCCAAAAGGTTGACGCATTCACGCGGCGCATCAGCGATTATGCAGAAGATAAGAGAAGGCGCATGCCTGCCAATGTTAAAACATATGATGGGACGGGTGATCCTGATGACCACCTAAAAATTTTTGAATCAGCTGCTACTATTAAAAATTGGCCACAACCTGTGTGGTGCCACATGTTTAACTCTACATTGGTGGGAATGCGCGAACCTAGTTTAGCAAGCTTCCACGAAGAAGCATAAATGGGTTTGAAGAGTTGCGAAAGGCATTCCGTTTGAACTTTACTCTGAGAAAGAAGTGTGCCAAGAACCCTGTCGAACTTTCCAGAGTAAAACAGCGCCAAGGGGAATCCACAAGCGCTTATGTGGAGCGCTATAAGGATGAATGCATACACGTCAAGGCATGCCCCGAAGTACTTAAAATCTCAAGGTTCATGAACGGGATCAATAACCCAGAACTTATCAGAAGATTAAATGTTAAGGTTCCCCAAACCTTTGATAAACTGATAAAGCGCACCAGGTCCTTTATCCAAGGGGAAGCAGCTGCTGCGGATAGCAAAAAAGGTTACTCAACTTATAGGTCACAAGAACAGCCCAGGAGACAATCCAATGACCAGAGTAGCAACCGCAGCAAAAACTACCGCAGTTAGGGAAGTGGACTAGATAACGACAAATACACTCCACTCGTGAAGACCCCAAGGGAGATATTCGCGACAGAAGGTGCAAACTTCCCGCAACCTCCACCAATGAGCACCCCAGAGGATCGGCGCGTAAGAAGTGGGTACTGTGAATATCATGGACAAATGGGCCACACCACCAACGAGTGTGTCCAATTGCGCCAACTAATTGACAAATTAGTGAAAGAAGGCAAAATGGATCACCTCGTCAAGAACATCAAAGAGTGGAAAGATAAACAGAGGAATGGAGGCAAGAAAGAGACACCTAAAGACAAAGCTGACACCATCTACATGATACAATCATGGCAGCGAAAGATAAGGCAAAATGTTAGCCAAAAATTTTCCTATGGGAATGAAATCCCTTTCCCCACTCTGACTGCGGACAACGCAGTAGTGGAACCGCTCACCATTGAGATACGGGGGTTCACGATATCCACCGCATGTATGTTGATGGGGGAGCGTCAGCAGATATCATGTATGAACATTGCTTCAAATGTTCGCGACCTGATATACGAAGTCAGCTAATTCTGGCCACGACGTCACTGACTGGCTTCACAGGAGAGAAGATATGGCCCATGGGGCAATTACGATTACTTGTGGTCGTTGGTAATTAGCAACACTCTAAGGAAGTATGGATGAACTTTATGGTAATCAGGTCTCATTCACCATACAATGGCATTATTGGAAGACCATGAATATCAGCCATGCGCGCGGTACCGTCCACAGTTCATGGGATTCTCAAATTCCCAGTAGAAGGAGGCATTGTCACCCTCTACAATACCAGTGTGTCACCTAAAGAATGCAAAACAGTGATGCGTGAGACCCCGTGCATTCCAGAATAAAACACAACTAAAGTATCAAACCTGAAGGTTGCAATCCACCCTGACTATCCGGATCAGGAGATATCAATTGGAGGATCGCTGTCTAACAAAGGTAGAGCGGCTGTTTGCGCACTCTTGCAAAGAAATCTAGACATCTTTGTGTGGGAACCAAAGCACATGACTGGCGTACCATGATCGATTACAGAGCACAAGCTAAAAATTCGACAAGGATACCCTCCACTAAGGCAGAAAAAGCGCGGCTAAGCTCTAGAACGCGCAAAAGCCATCCTAGAGGAAGTACACAAATTGGTAGATGTAGGCATCATGCGGGAGGTCTACTACCATGACTGGCTCTCCAATCTAGTAATGGTAAAAAAGAGTGATGGCAGCTGGAGGATGTGTGTGGATTTCACTGATCTCAACAAAGCATGTCCACAAGACTGCTACCCGCTACCAGAGATAGATTGGAAGATAGAATCTTTGTGCGGATATCCCTTTAAATGCTACCTAGACGCATACAAAGGGTACCAGCAAATTCAGATGGCCAAGGAATACGAGGAGAAAACAGCCTTCCACACAAGTCAAGGGGTCTACTACTACACAAAGATGCCCTTTGGCCTAAAAAATGCGGGAGCCACTTACCATCGGTTAGTAGACAATGCATTTGAGAAGCAAGTGGGCCGCAACCTAGAGGTTTATGTTGATGACCTTGTCATAAAGAGTCATACCGAAGAAGAGTTGGTGCGCGACATTGAAGAAACATTCAAAACACTGGGAAGGATCAACGTGAAGTTAGATCCCAAGAAGTGCACTTTTGGCGCTACAGAAGGCATGTTTCTCGGATATTTGATAGAGCCTGATGGCATTAAACCCTGCCCAGAAAAAACACAGGCTGTCGTCCAACTCCCTTCACCACGCACATTGAAAGAAGTCCAGTCCTTGAATGGAAAATTAGCTGGGTTGAATCGATTCTTGTCCAAATCAGCGGATAAGTCACTTCCTCTCTTTAAAACACTCACGAAGTGTACAAAAGAGGGAGACTTTTGTTGGACTGTAGAGGCGGAAGAAGCTTTCCAACAGCTTAAGCAACATATAGCAGTGTTTCCCACACTAGTCGCACCCCGACCAAGGGAAAAATTGATCATTTACTTGTTTGCAACTCATGGAGCAGTCAGCGCGGTGCTATTGACAGATAGGAAATCTATACAAAAACCAGTATACTTTGTAAGCAAAGCACTTAAAAAGACAGAGATTAACTATAACGCAATGGAGAAGCTAGTCCTAGCTTTAGTATTAGCAGCCAAAAGATTGCGCAGATACTTTCAAGCACATCCAATAGCAGTGATTACGGATCAACCTATCAAGCAAGTTATCTCTAAACCCGACGCATCGGGGCGGCTACAAAAATGGAGTGTGTTACTAAGTGAGCATAACATCTCTTATAGACTACGCACTACGATTAAGGGGCAGATATTAGCCGACTTCATCATTGAGAAACCAGATATCGATACTCCACCTTCAAAAAGCGAGGTAGCGCCACAAGAACCATGGATTCTATTCACAGACGGATCTTCGTGCGTGGATGGGTTAGGCGTGGGCCTTATCCTCACCAGCCCAGAAGGAATGGAATTCACTTACGTACTGCGTTTTGAATTGATACGTGGGAATTGCACCCTCGCAACAGGTTTTACCTCTCAAGGGATCTCGAGAAGCTTACAACCCCCACCAGGCAGTATACCTGATCGTTGTAGTATAGTATAGTGACAAGTACTGTGGGATTGATCGTTCAACTCGGGAATAGTGTCGCTAGGATTAGAAAACGTACTAAACTAGGTCTAAAGATGAGGGATGATTCTTTTGTATTTTTTATATTTTTATGAAAGCAATTAAAATCTCGGGTTTTGAAGGAGTTGGCGGAATTAGTTGCTAGCCAACTAACCCAATTAATCTAAAGATGTAATCAAAATAAAATAAAAGAAATGAAATAAAACTATTATACTAATGTGGTGGAAACAATGATGAGGAAAGTTGTGTTTACTTAGATTTCATTACTCCATACTTATCTTTTACAGGTTGATTAGCTTGTTACAATTGCATGGATGATGGGTCATATTCCTTAATACTAGTCGTAGGGCCGTGTACAATATTCCCTAACTCTATAAGATCCTACTTCACTCCTATGTCGAGTCGTTAGAAGCTCCTAAAATAGGATCATTAGAATTCACTTATTAAATACAACCAAAAATCGTAGTACACCTCCGATCATGTTTCTTAAGACGTTCAAGCAAGTTACCAACGGAAGTCTGCCAGTTTTCTTAAGCCTAATATCGAATACAATCATCCATAACAATTATAAACAAACAATCTACCCATAATCAACATCTAGGTTTCACTACATCTAAGCAAACACAATAAAGATCTAGGCTAGCATGTTAAAGAGAAGACAAGCATAAGATATAATCACACAACACATAGACATATTGAATTATTTGAATGAATACTTATCTTCAATTGAACATGGAAGAATCAAGGGGTTGAAACCCTTGAAAAAACTATAAAATTCGACCTAGGGTTTATTCCCTCAAAGTTACACACTAATGAATGAAATTTGGAAAACTATATATAGATATTACATCTTGACGGCGTCATGTATTAGCTTGTGACGCCATCAACTCGCCGCCATGATAAAATCGTATTGCCTGGATCCAATTGTGATGCCGCCATGTGTAAATGAGCTCTGGGCGTCACTAGCATTTGGACCCTAACGGCCTTGGTAATGCCGTCAGGCCATAAGCTTGAAACTTCTCTGGGCCGTCATGCTTTAATTTCCACATCCACCTGATGAGGCGAAAAATGATCCGTTTTTAGGGGGTCATTTAAGCCCGAATCCGACTTTATTTGATCAAATATTGCCCTAAATCGTTCCTTTTGTGATTTTAGGTGTTTGAAGAGTGAATTCTGGAAAAGAAGCTATTTTGGACGTTTTTGGAGCATAAAAGTGAAGAAAACGGCTAAGTACCTAATTTGCATGCTGAAAATACAAGGTGACGGCGTCAAGACCATCAGCTTGACGGCGTCAGACATGAAGAATTAAATATCGAAGGTGGTGACGGCGTCAGACGGACTGGTGACGGCGTCAAAGTGGCAAAATTAATATACCGTGGTTGGTGACGGCGTCACGTAGGCCGTCATAAGTGGATCAAGGCCGTCCGAGGAAGTATATGGCGGCGAGGTGACGGCGTCAGAAGTTACTCTTGACGCCGTCAGACTGTTTTTCCTATATATAGTTTTCTAGTTTTTTCATTAAAAAGGGAGAGAAGTTTTGGTGAAACCCTAAAGACGATTTTGGTGCCTCTTTTACAGGTTTTTCAAGGGTTCCAAACCCTTGAGACCTTGCATTGTAATTGAGATAAGTGTGCTTTCAATTCAATCAATATGTCTACGTGTTGGTTGTTTATCTCTTGTTCTTGTCTCAATTCTACTATGCTAGGCTAGATCTCTCTTGTGTTTGCTTAGATCTAATGAAACCTATATGTTGATTATGTGTTGATTACTTGTCTATTCTTGTTTTGAATGAATGATTTATATGTTAGGCTTAAGAAAACTGGCAGATCTCCAAATGGTAACATGCTTGAACGTCTTAAGAAACATGAACCGAGGCGTACTAGGTCTTTATTGGTTGTATTTAATGCATGAGCCACTGTTTACAATCCCTATAGTTGTGCTGGGTCATAGTGTAGGAGGAGATAAGAGCTCATAGAGTTGGGGAGTTATGTATGCCACCCCACGAATGGTATTAAGGAATACAATCCGTCATTCATACAAGTGTAACAAGTAATTAACATGTAAAAGATATCTAGGGAGTAATGAAGTCTAAGTAAACACAATTTCTCCAATTACTGCTCACAACCTTAGTTTAATTAGTTTAATTAGTTTAATTTCATTTTCATTATTTTATTTTAATTATATAATAGCTTTGGGTTAGTTGAATAGCAACTAATTCCGCCCACTCCTTCAAAACCCGAGATTTTACTTGCTTTCATAAAAAATATAAAAATACAAAAATAATCATCTCTCACCTCTAGAACTATTAATTAGGTTTTCTAATCCTAGCGACACTATTCCTAAGCTGAACAATCAATCCCCCAGTACTTGTCACTATACTATACTACAACGATCAGGTACACTGCCTGGTGGGGGTTGTAAGCTTCTCGAGATCCCTCGAGAGGTAAAGCAAGGTGCGATTCCTACGCATCAAGTTTTTGGCGCCGCTGCCGGGGAATAGTTATTGTCTAGGTTAGGATTTCTTTTTTATTAGGTCTACTTGCTAGATTCCTTTCTAGTAAGATTTTTATTTTTATTTTTAGGTCTTCTTTAGTCTATCTTATTTCTTCGTGCCTTTGTTCGTAACTCTTTACCATCCGACATCATGGAAGGTGGTAACATCTTTGAACCCATCATCCCACCACAACAAAACCCACCATTAGAACCCCTTAGGCCCCGAACCTTAGGAGAGTATTCCCGACCTAGCCACCAAGGCTACCGAAACACCATTGAGCTCACCGAAGCCAATGTGACCCCCTTGCGATCCGACACCATCCGGTTGGTGCAAAGCGGATGTGCATTCCATGGACTTCGTTCCGAAGATCCAAACCAACACCTTAAGGACTTCCTCAAAATCGTAGATTCCATAGACCTAGGTGTTGAAACTAGAGAGACTACCCGTTTACGCCTATTCCAATTCTCTCTACGGGATCAAGCTAGTCAATGGCTTGAGCGTTTACCCGCGGGATCCATCACCACATGGGATGATCTCACCAATCGTTTCCTTGCTCAATTTTTCCCACCGGGGAGAACTACTAAACTTAGGAATGACATCTTGATGTTCCAACAACGTCAAAATGAATCTCTTTATGAAGCATGGACTCGTTTCAAGGACTTACTCCAAAAAGTCCCTCATCATGGCATAGATCTTTGGCTCCAAGTCCAAATCTTCTATGACCATATCGACATCTCCACGAGGCGAACCATTGACCAATCGGCCGGTGGTAAGCTACGTGATCTTAGTGCGGAACAATCATGGGAACTCATAGAAGATCCTGCTCTCTATGACAACGAAAGTTGGAATGATCCCCGTGATTTGAACAAAACGGTCAAGGCAATATCTTTGCCTTCGAATAATTCAAGCACTTCCGACCGTAGGATCATGGAACTTGAGGACCAAGTCAAGTTTCTCATGAAATCTTACGAAGCTCCGAAGCATTCAAGCCAAGTGAACAAAATCACTTCTTCATGCGAATTATGTAGTGGTCCCCATGACACTCGTGATTGTGTGGAACTCCCCGGAACAGCTTTTGCGGACTACGCATCCACGCGTACCGACGAAGCGGGAGATAAGTGGTACACTTTCAAGCCCGAGCCAAACACATACGGTGATTCATACAACCCCTCATGGAAAAATCACCCAAACCTTAGGTGGAAACAAAATCAACCCAATTCATCCAACCCGCCTAATCGTTACCAATCAAACGGTCCACCATCCAACCGTACCTTCAACAACAATCCTTCTAACAACTATGGTAGTACCAACAATCTTGAAGGATTGATGTCGAAATTTATGGCATCTCAAGAACCTCGAATAGCTAGGTTTGAAACCGAATTCAACCAACAACAAACGGAGATGACCAACAAGATCGACAACTTGTTGAAAACCCTCAACAACCAAACATTAGCCATACCTAGGAAGGACACTAGGGACACCAATAGTGGAATCCAAGTTAAGGACCCCTCATCATCCAAACATGTCCACTTTGTCAATGTTGTCACCATTAAGCCGATAGATAGGGAGATAGAGGAGAGTGACAAAGATGAAGTTAGAGAAGAAGCCAATAGTGAGGATGAGAGTAGGGAAGTTGAGGTTAATAAGGATGAGGAATTAGAGGAGGTAGAACCTATAGAGGAGTATTTTGATAAGTTGCCAACCAAGGAAGAACGGGAATACCATAAGGATTTATTCGATAGTCCCGAGACAACATATATCTTTGGCGATCCCCTGATCAAAATGGGAGACCCCTCTAACATTAACATCCCATGCAATATTGGGCACATGCATGTATGGAAAGCTTACATAGACCCTAGATCCCCCGTGAACATCATGTCTATGACTTATTACAATTGGGTGATGAAGAAGCAACTCAATTTTAGGATGATGCCCGGTAAAAGTTGGATAAGTAATTTTGCAGGAAGAGTTAAGGGAGTACAAGTGATTATAGGGAATCTCACCTATGAGATTGATTTCATGATAGTGGAAGACACGCGTCCGGTGATAGATGCTTGCCTAAGTCAAATAATATTTGGGAAACCATTTGTTGAGGCCACTAGGATGAGTTATGATCCGACGTTAGGGATAGTTAGATTCAAGGAAGAGAATGTTGAGGTTGCTTATCAAATGCCCTACAAGATTGAGCAATACCGCCTTCTCTCTAATTTCGAAAAGGAACGTAAGCAAGCGGCTTATTATAGGAATGATGAGGATAGACGTAGAGGAGTAGAGTATGTTAGAAATAGGATGCTTGGTTTCTACAAAGAATGCTTGCAACTAGGTCCGGAATACAAAACTGGTTTAGAAGACGACCTAGAGAGTGGAACCAATGATGAGATCACGTAGTAACCCACGACTTTGAGTCTAGCTACAAGACTCGTAAATAAAGAAAAGCGCTTCTTGGGAGGCAACCCATGTTTTGTGTGATTTTTATTTGTTTGATTGTTATTTGCTTCCGTATGCATGCTTTGTTTTTATTGTTGGTTGATCATGTTTCTCTACTAAAATGTGAAATACTTTATTATGTTGTTTAGCCTAGTCTTAACTTCAACCTAAAGGTATTTTTGCAAAAGATAAGTGTAAGGGGAAACCCCAAATATGTTTTTAAGAAACAAACCGATCATGATTCTCCACAATATTTAATGAACATGTATATTCGTAATAGTTAGAGTCAAATGCTTGTATTGAGTCATAATGAAGTTTTGCAGGATTTTCCAGGAAGTAGGACAAAGTTTTTCCAGAAATTTTCCGGAAACTTAACATAAGAATTTCTGCAGGTCCATTCTGACGGCGTCAGGGTATTGCTCTTGACGGCGTCAGGAGTTAAAAATCTGGAAATTTTACCGGTTTTGTTTTTCTAACGGAGTCTTATGGTTTTTGTGAATTATTAAGTTTTATAATCTCCAGGAAATCTGCAAACTTCATTCCACAAGCATTATATCTTACTCTGTTTTCTAGGATTTAGTAACTTATATAGGATGCCGCCGATTTTACGCGAGGTTGCCTTGTCTACTTTTGTCAGGATTTACAGGTTATTTGTGACAAGAAGATGATTTATATTCTGGAAGGGAAGCTTTGATTGTTCGTTTCCTTGGAAGAAGATTTAACCTGGCCAACTAAAATCCATACCGAGTGAATCAGGGGAGTATTTGATTTCATTCTCTTTACTTTTTAACTTTTACATTCTTTACTTGAACATTGGGGACAATGTTCATCTTAAGTGTAAGGGGAGGGTAAAAAGATGATACCTTACATATGCACTTTCGCTTGAGTTTGTTTTGTTTAATGGTAGATGTGTAATAAAACTATGAGAAATACTTGTTAGTGTAATTTTAACGCCAAATTTAAAATTTTTTACAACATTTAGGAGTGAAACTTTAGCCATAGCAAGCGTCTCATGGATAGGAGATTGTATGACTAGCACATAACCGTATATTCAGAAAAATTTTTCACCCAAAAATGTGAGGTTCGCCTTTAGATTTGATAGGAAAAGCATTTATTATTGGTGCTTATGAGTGTACCGGTAGCATTTAGAGTCTAGAACTTGCGTTAGTGATGCATCCCAAGACCGCTAGTGAGACTACATTCGTGTAGTAGGATTTACTACATGATAAGAGGCATTAGGATCACCCTTGTGTTAAACCCGTATCATAATTACTTGACCCTTTAAGTCATATTACTTGGCTAGTTAAGTCAACTAATTTTTCCCACACCCTTAGCGTTGTACTCATTTTTAGTACACGAAACCCCTAGTACACCCCTCCGAGCCTATCTTTTCGTTTCTAACTTTAAGCATTTTACTTAAAGGAAGAATTTGTTACACCCCACTTAAATGTACACCCAAATCGCCTTAGCCTTCCGTGTATGCGCTCATTTTTAGTGCATTATTGTTATTTGTTAAACCCTAAGTTAACTTTCTAATTGATTACATGGTTGCTAAGTCGAGTCATATCATTGTACATATTGTTTTGGGACGATTGGGACTCATGGGTAAGTACTTAATTTATGGAGTAATGGGGAAGAACATCACTTATTACCCCCATATGTACGTTAATCTTAAAAGTGCTCCAGGTGTTTTGA
This sequence comes from Artemisia argyi, assembly GCA_030686995.1. Lineage (NCBI taxonomy): Eukaryota > Viridiplantae > Streptophyta > Magnoliopsida > Asterales > Asteraceae > Artemisia > Artemisia argyi. Next base: position 117,379,921 of record CM060691.1, on the reverse strand, counting down.
TTTTCTTAATTCGAGTCATTAGATTAGTTAATTGTAAAGTATGTAAAGATTCAAGTGTAAGGGGAATGCTCAAACCCCTATGATGTATTATTTTGGATGGTAGGGTAAGAGTGTATGCAAAAAAAAAAAAAAAAAAAAAAAAAAAAAATCGAAAATTTAAGAAAAAGAAAAAAAATAGAAAAGAAAAAGAGAAAAAACATACGGACTACCATCCCGTTTTCATTCTATGTTTATTTTATGTTTTTGTTATTTTTCATTTATTAGCTTAAGTCGAGTCTATTCTTGGCTTAGCAACGCCATCTTGTACATGTAATTAATCAAGATTGTTAACTCGCCACCAGTAAAATTTCCTTTATCCAACAAAACCGTGTAATTCATATCCCTACACCTAACGTTATAACCCTTTAAAAGACCTCTTTGATAGTTTATCCTAGGTGCTTACGCCATGTGGTGGAGGTTTGATCCTTTCCCAAGCCTATGGTAATCTATTTTGCTATGACAGGTAGTGAGAGATATCTTCCATTTCCATAATGTTATATTACTTTATTACACCCGAGAGATGTGAGTATCTAAACACTATTTGTGAGGTGCTTGTGTATGACCTCCGTGCTTGTCTATTGGTCTTTAGTGGAACGATTATTTGTTGTAATTACTTTTATATTAGTGTTAAATGACCCCTAACTTGTCTTTTGAGTAGAATAAAAGCTCATTTGCTTGAGGACAAGCAAATCTCAAGTGTAAGGGTATATGATGAGGCGAAAAATGATCCGTTTTTAGGGGGTCATTTAAGCCCGAATCCGACTTTATTTGATCAAATATTGCCCTAAATCGTTCCTTTTGTGATTTTAGGTGTTTGAAGAGTGAATTCTGGAAAAGAAGCTATTTTGGACGTTTTTGGAGCATAAAAGTGAAGAAAACGGCTAAGTACCTAATTTGCATGCTGAAAATACAAGGTGACGGCATCAAGACCATCAGCTTGACGGCGTCAGACATGAAGAATTAAATATCGAAGGTGGTGACGGCGTCAGACGGACTGGTGACGGCGTCAAAGTGGCAAAATTAATATACCGTGGTTGGTGACGGCGTCACGTAGGCCGTCATAAGTGGATCAAGGCCGTCCGAGGAAGTATATGGCGGCGAGGTGACGGCGTCAGAAGTTACTCTTGACGCCGTCAGACTGTTATTCCTATATATAGTTTTCTAGTTTTTTCATTAAAAAGGGAGAGAAGTTTTGGTGAAACCCTAAAGACGATTTTGGTGCCTCTTTTACAGGTTTTTCAAGGGTTCCAAACCCTTGAGACCTTGCATTGTAATTGAGATAAGTGTGCTTTCAATTCAATCAATATGTCTATGTGTTGGTTGTTTATCTCTTGTTCTTGTCTCAATTCTACTATGCTAGGCTAGATCTCTCTTGTGTTTGCTTAGATCTAATGAAACCTAGATGTTGATTATGTGTTGATTACTTGTCTATTCTTGTTTTGAATGAATGATTTATATGTTAGGCTTAAGAAAACTGGCAGATCTCCAAATGGTAACATGCTTGAATGTCTTAAGAAACATGAACCGAGGCGTACTAGGTCTTTATTGGTTGTATTTAATGCATGAGCCACTGTTTACAATCCCTATAGTTGTGCTGGGTCATGGTGTAGGAGGAGATAAGAGCTCATAGAGTTGGGGAGTTATGTATGCCACCCCACGAATGGTATTAAGGAATACAATCCGTCATTCATACAAGTGTAACAAGTAATTAACATGTAAAAGATATCTAGGGAGTAATGAAGTCTAAGTAAACACAATTTTTCCAATTACTGCTCACAACCTTAGTTTAATTAGTTTAATTAGTTTAATTTCATTTTCATTATTTTATTTTAATTATATAATAGCTTTGGGTTAGTTGAATAGCAACTAATTCCGCCCACTCCTTCAAAACCCGAGATTTTACTTGCTTTCATAAAAAATATAAAAATACAAAAATAATCATCTCTCACCTCTAGAACTATTAATTAGGTTTTCTAATCCTAGCGACACTATTCCTAAGCTGAACGATCAATCCCCCGGTACTTATCACTATATTATACTACAACGATCAGGTACACTGCCTGGTGGGGGTTGTAAGCTTCTCGAGATCCCTCGAGAGGTAAAGCAAGGTGCGATTCCCACGCATCACCACCTCTTTTGTAACTCTTGACGCCGTCATGTGTAAAAGCTTGACGCCGTCAGGTACTGTTCCAGCAAGGAATTCTGAGACTTAGCCGTTTTCTTCACTTTTATGCTCCAAAAATGTCCAAAATGCTTCCTTTTCTAGATTTCTCTCCAAAAGTACCTAAAATGACAAAAGGAACGATTTAGGGTTATATTTGATCAAATAATCTTGAATTCGGGCTTAAATGACCCCTTAAAAGCGGTACACTTTTCGCCTCATCATGAATCCACAGCCACAAACAATGAGGCAGAATATGAAGCCCTAATTGATGGATTAGGCATTGCAACTCAAATGGGTGTACGCAACCTAGAAGCAAATGTCGATTCCCGATTAGTAGCAAATCATGTGTTGGGCGAATACGTGGCTAAAGAGGATAACATGATCCAATACCTCGACAAGACCGAATTTCTAATCCAGAACTTTGACAGGTTCACCATCAAACAAGTTCCTAGAGAGGAAAACAGAAAAGCAGATGCACTGAGTAAGATCGCATCTACAAGCTTTGCGCACCTGTCAAAACAAGTATTGGTGGAGACCTTGAAGAACAAATCCATCTCAGATGGAGATATCCACGGTGATAGATGAGTAGGATCCTACGTGGATGACACCTATCATCGAATTCATAAGCAAGGGGATATTACCTCAGGAACAGAAGGAAGCTCGACGGATACGCCACACAGCGTAGAGGTTTGAACTTCGAGATGGTATCCTATATCGACGTTCATTCCTACAACCATGGCTTCGGTGCGTTGGACCTCTTCAGGCAGATTACGTATTCCGAGAGATCCACGCTGGTTCATGCAGTATGCACTCAGGACCACCGTCCGTTGTGGCACGAGCCTTGCGGTCAGGATACTATTGGCCTACTATGCATCGCGATGTGCGGGACATGATAAAGAAATGTAGCGACTGCCAGGTCCATAGACCCATCCCGCGCCGACCACAACAAGAGCTGCCACCTATCACCTCACCATGGCCATTCTATAAATGGGGTATTGATATTGCAGGCCCTTTTCCTATTGCAGCAGGGGGACTAAAATTCCTCATAGTGGCCATAGATTACTTCACTAAGTGGATTGAGGCGAAAGCAGTAGCTACTATCACAGGTAACAAGGTCAAACGCTTTGTTTGGGACAACATCGTATGTGGCTTTGGACTACCTGGAGAAATTATTTCGGACAACGGAAAACAATTATGTGATAACCCGTTCAAAGACTGTGCGCGCAGCTAAATATTACACAACACTTCGCGTTGGTTAAACACCCACAAACCAATGGTTTGGTTGAGCGCGCGAACCGTAGTCTGGGAGAAGGAATAAAAGCGCGTCTTGACAAACACAAAGAAAGATGGGTGGATGAATTGTCACATGTTTTATGGGCGCACTGCACGACAATCAAGTCAGCACTGGAGATACACCATTCTCTCTTGTCTATGGGACAGAAGCTGTCATACCAGCTGAAATTGGGATGCCAACTATTTGTACGGTGGAAGTCAATGTTACAACCAATGATGACGAGTGGCGTATAGACTTGGATCTGTTGGAAGAAAGGCGCGAACATGCAGCTATATGTGAGGCAAGAGCTAAGTGAAAGATGAAGGGATACTATGATGCTAAAGTCAGAAACACTTCATTCAGGTCGGGAGACTTTGTATATCGTGCCAATGATGCAAGTCATGCAGAAGATACAGGAAAGCTTGGAACAAAGTGGGAAGGACCCTATGAGGTCACGGAAGCACTAGGTAAAGTTGCATATAAATTGCGTGATATGGATGGCCATGAGATACCACGCACATGGAATATTTGCAATCTCAAGCGATGCTATCTTTAAGAGAGGCTATGGCCCACGCACAGACACCTCTGCACTTTAGTAAGTGCCTAATAAATGTACATTTTGTTTTGTTTAGGGAATTGTCTTTTCTTTTCAAAAACTTGCAAGAATTAATTAAACATCGCGGTTTCTAGCTAACTCCACGACACATTTAACTTTATTGCTTACATTTTATTTATGTCTCAATATTGTTAATTTATATTTTTGCCTACATGGCGTACATGCATTTATTAAGACCCACGATGGCATAAAAGGATGAGTAAACCTAATAAATCACTCGTTGAGTAAGAGGGTTGCAAACCCATCAACATTGGATCACGTATCCTCGTTAAACACCTTATTCTCAAGACGTTGGAGTAAGTTCAAGGCGCATCCCACGATGGATACGCAACAATGCACACAGTGAACGTTTAACGAATTAGGAGTCAAGACTCTTGGTTCCTTGATATGGTACTTGCAGTACGCTGCAAGTTAATCCATATACTTATGAATTTTTTATTCACATATATTTATTAAGTTATGGACTTAATACAATTTTTTCTAAGTACGTTTTGGTCACAATTTGACTCTTGGAAAGTCTTTCATGTAAAGACAAATAATCTAAGTACAAACAAGATGATAAAAACATGCGTACAGAACCCAATTTTATTATTCATAAACTACGAGTTTATACAAGTTATAGATTCAACATATACAACAAAAAGGGTGAATCTATAATAGTGTAAAAACTACGAGTGCGTCTATGCCCTGAACTACTAACTGAGGGTTCTGCACTCCCAACCTCCTCAAGCCTTTTCAGTGGGCTACTATCATCCTGCGACACTGTCGGCACGCTAACAGGAATCCCATCAGACCTAGGAAGATGCGGTGCACCAACACCGCATAGGATCGCCTTCCCTTTCACGCCCTTCTTCCTTGCAAGCCTTGTAGCATGGGCTTCCAAGGACTCCTTCAAGGATACTTCTTTCTCCAAAGCGAAAGGGTTCAACACATCATGTGGGCGCGCAAAAACGGGTACATGTAGCTAAGACTCATCTGGCTTCAAAAAGAAGTCAGGCTGCGCCTCAGCGTCCTCCGCTATGTGCCTCGCCAGAGTTAACCCCTCCATAATTACACCGATGGGGTAATCCTGGTCACGCTCCAGTTGAGCGATGCGAGGGAACTCGAAGATCTTCATCTTCTCCATAATCGCAAGAAGCTCCGCATAACCATCTCCAGTGTAGCCTGGCACTTCTGCGAGGGGCACCGTCAGCATCTTCCCCTTGTGCAGCTCTTCCATGGCTTCAGCCTTGCCACGCGCCAAGGAACACTGCACGACGTTCCCAAAAGCCTCAAGAACTTCTGGGGACTCTAGCGTGCCCATAGCAGCCAAGCGAAGACCATGACTGATCAGCTACCTACGAATACAACAACAACCAAATTATAAGACTAATAATTTCAAGGGAATTAAAAATGACAAGTTAGAACAGAAATCAAAAGGAATTACGTACCTGCGCTCAGCAACAGCAGACACCAAGTGTGGGTACAACTCCTCATCGTACTCAATGCTAAGCTTGCGCAGCTTACGCTCCTGCGTCTCCAAGGCAGCCTCTACAGCCTTGCGGAAGTCATCCAACTGGGCGAAGTGCTTGCTCTTATTCTCCTGCAGGTACTTCAACCCCCACAAGCAGGTAGCCTTATACTGCTCAAAGGCAGCACGCTCATGGCTTAAGTCAGCCAGTAGAGACAACCTTTCATCCGCAAGCCTCTTTGAGTGCACCGTTGTTGACTCCAAGGCAGCTTGAGCACTCGCCAACTGCGTCTTCAGCAACACAATCTCCTCATCCTTCTGCGTGCTGCTGCTACCCTCACCAGCGTACTGCGCCTTGAGTTGAGCGATCAATGTGGCCTGGCGCGCAGCAGCCACGCTCAACTCCTCTATCAGCGCCTCTGCAGACATCTCCTCACTAGCCTTGGGAGGCTCTTCCACCTGAGAGTGACCCACCTTAGGTGGCGACTGCTCAACATGCGCTGCATCACCCCTGCAGCTTCGTCACTACATACAAAGAGCAAGAAGTCAAGACATTGTATCGAAAAAAAAGAGAGAAAGGAAGAGGAAAGAAGAACCATGACATTGTTACTATCCCGCACCGTCACAGAGTGCGACGCATCCTCATCCGTGGACACATCCACAGTAACAATGTGACGTCTGCACTTAGATGTGCCCACGCCACCATCATCAGATGCCTTGCGCTTCACTCCCTGACTTGTCTCTTCAGAATCACTGTCGACCTTGAAGATCCCCACACCCTCAGAGAACTCAGTGCGCGCAGACTCAGGGGTTGGTACTTCCTGCGAAGGAACAGTTTACACGGGAGTCGCGTTCAGTAGGGGTTGGGCGACGTCAACCAGTTCCTCTTGCACATGCTCCACGATGCGCCCGACTGTGGCTTCCAGGATGGGTATCCCACCTTTCTCAACGAGCGCACACCCACAGTTACTTGTGTGGGCTTTGCCAGCCTCACTACGCTGAACAAGTCCATCTCTGCGCAACACATAAACAAACAACAAAGAAAAATTGAGTTATTAAAGTTGCAATATAAAAGAATGTTTACACTACAGATGCTAAGGAAAGGAAGGACAAGCACCCACCCTGGACGTTCTTATCCAGAAACGTTGACACCTCGTCAAAACCCTGAAAATAGTTGCGACTAATCCCCATATATACCAAAAACTCCTCGGGGTAGGAGTTAATGGGGATGCGTTTAGCATTGATGGTCTCCGCATCATCTGTGTTGTACGTCCCGAGGTCTAGGCGCTCATCCTTTGGCAGCGTCCCCTGAGTATAGAACTCAAAGAGCCAGGGGAACACTTTATCATCCACTAAGAAAAATGTCCTAAGGGAGTGTACCTTCTCACTATAACATTGAAGGCGCCCTGGGCGCTTCGAAAAAGACACCCACCCGTTTGACCATGTTGTATGGTAAAACGCGCGGAAGAGGTTGATGGTTGGGTTTATAGCAAGTAAACGACAGTTTACTTCAAAATTGGTTATCTTCGCCGTACCTACAGTGCAGCTGAGGTATGTGCAGACAATAGAAATTGAGCACGTCGCTCAAGAATAGGGATATGGGCACGGGCTGATTTGCAAACTCGAAAAAGCGCGTGTATACCCCTACCTTCACCTCAGGGAAGTCTGCAATAGATGCATCCGCCTCCAGTACTACCGGATGCAACGAGAGGGGAATAAAATAGTCCGAGGTGAACTGACGGAGTTCATTCTCGTCCATCTCGGAAGCAAAATCATTTAATTAGCGAACCATTTTCGAAATGTACTTTGATCAAGAAGCGCACGCGCTATTACCTCAACGAATACTAGGTTTCTTGATTGGTATTTGATGATTCTACAAATGGAGGAAATGGCGTTTTATTGTGATAATCACGGCGAAAATGGGGAACCCTTTATATAGGGTTAACCCTAGCCCTAATCGTGTGGCTGGAATACCAACAGGTACACCACTTTTCACGACTTTTGAGGGACACGTGTGACTCATTTAGACATGCACCATATCTTATTTTTGGCGAGAAATACTCAGAGTTTCCCCGCCACGCTTACCGCTATCATTGTTAGTCTAGCCTACGCGGCCATACCCTGCGTATACTAGACTGGGGGGACATGATGACGTATAGCCTACACTCGGGTCACGAACCCGATTAATGGACATTACTAACGCCCAAGCCCATCCCGAGTGGGCTATCATAATAATGATTTGGGCTACCATGTTAACGGTTTGGGCTCACGAAAGCCCAAACCCAAATATATTATTTATGGTCTTGATAAGGATCTTCTATTTATGGGATAAAGATCAATAGACCGGATAAGCGTGATACGCCGAAGAGTAAGGAGCACGGAATCAACTAGATTTAATGCCTATATAAAGAATGTCACAACTCTCATTGAGGTACGCTCTAAAAACCCTAACTATTCAATACAACTCTAAAACCGATTACTTACTCTCACGCCGGAGGATAATCATGGGAGACAATCCAACAATAAGCCTAACGGTGTTGTTTGCTTTCTTAGTGCGCAGGTCTCAAGCATTAAGATTTAATTGGTACGAGAACAGGCATCCAAACAAGGAACACCCAACTTTTGTATATATATATATATATATATATATATATATATATATATATATATATATATGGAAGGGATCCAGTAAGAAGAAAAACTAAAATAAGAAGAAATTCTAGCCACACATTTCAAATAAGAGGGAGATTTTTAAGGGGAGATGCATCTCTTTTTGTAGGTGCATCTGAAATGTGTGGTTGTGATTTCTTCTTATCCATCTCATTTTAATTTTTCTTCTTATTTGATCTATATATATATATATATATATATATATATATATATATATATATATATATATATATATATATATATATCTTTTTTTAAATCTAAAAGCATATTCTAAAAAAACAATAGTTTTTATTTTTAATGGGTTGTACTTTGTAAACAATTGTTGTACGTGAGGTTTGGTGTAAAGGTATGCGAGTAATTTTGCATGTTAAAAGTTCCAAAAAATTTTTAAACCCTTCATTCAATAGCTTTTTGTTGTGGAGCTATTTGCTCAATATAAAAAGTTTGAAGCTAGTACATCCAAACAAAAAAGTTTGGTTTGGAGGAGCTTTTTGTACAAAATAAAAAGCTTGCAACTCTAAAATGCTAAAAAAAATAAAATAAAATAAAAAACTCTTTGCTAAACAGGTCCATAACATTTGCAACAGTGTGTTGCACTAATTTTTAAGATGCAACACTTATCTCGTAAATGTTGCTTTAGAACCAATGTTACTTAATATGCATGTTATCTCGTGGTATTTGAAGGCCTTGTGCAATAACTCTATAATAGACCCTTTAGCTCTAAAACAATATGTATTTTTAAAATTTGCAAACATTGGTTTCATTATCATGCTATCGGTTTATGATATCGCTTAACCCGCAACTCACTAACTGCATTCTGATTTACAACACCCTTTCTTCCTAGGTAAGCTGGCAGGATTTTCTAAACATTTTAGGCTAACTTGTAAAGCTCAAAGTATTACAACATCCTTTCTTCCTAGGTAAGACGCCAAAACGTTTCTTGGAAGGCATATTTCAAGTTCTAGCTTAAAAAAAAAAAAAAAAAAAAAAAAATGTCACGCATGGGCTTTGACTTAAACTTTATAGATACAAATTTAACAAATGGACAAATGAGAATAAAAAATAAAATGAGAATTGTGAGAAAGTTTGTAGTCATACAGTTCAAATATTGAAAACTTTAAAAGTGATGCATCTATTTTGTAGGTGCATCTGAAATATGCGGTTGTGATTTCTTCTCAGTATCCTCATTTTAATTGTATTTCTCATTTCGTCATAACTCTAAAAATTTAGTATATTGACAAGGGTTAAAAAGAGATCATAAAAACAAATGCCTGAATTAGAATTTTACAAAGGTAAAAAAGTTAAAACACAGTTTAAAATTGAAGTGCCCCATATAACATCTATCTCTGCTATTGGGTCATCTTCCCTACCAAAAACCTACATATCATTTTCTTCCATTGAAATGCAAGCGCAAGCTTTTATTCCTTATGTTATATAAATATTATATTATCTATCTTAAATCATTTCATAACGTGACTAAATCCTCCAAAAATGACTCTTCCAAAGTTTATCATGTCATCTCCATGCGAAAAATAATTGAAGAAAAAACGTTGCCGTCTTTTGAATAAAATATTCGATAGAACAAGTCAATCCTCATTATAATTAACATACATACATGGTAGCTATGTAATAATCGGCTTCCAACTAGGTGCAATCTCGATCACCATGTTAGATAGTGTGGTTTATATGTCATTCTCATGGTTAATAAGTACAGGGACTATTTCTATACTTATTTCTTATAGTTTGGTATGTTTAGCTATATTTGGCAGGTTTATATTCTTGAAGAGCTGAAGTGGAAATTGGCACTATATAAGCTCTCATCCCCAACTCTCTCTCTCATAACATCATCTCTCTCATTATACGATTAGGGTTTACTCTCTCATTGCAATTCAGTCTTATTGTCTTGGTGTTATTGTGATCATCTTGATCATCTGGTTCTGGTATTAGTATAGGTTTGAGAGTATGTAGCGAGGTTCAGTTGTATTCTTGATTCTTGTAGTGTGATAAACTGAATCCTTCTGAAGGGGGCAGTTTACTTTCTTTTGTATCTGTTTGTTGAGCACACAGTTGTGAACTCATCTTCTTGACTTTATTAGTAACAAGAATATTCACCAAGGGGTGGTTGGCCGGGTGAAATCTTGTGTTGTGGTTGTTGTTTAAGAGCTGATCTATAGTTTTTACACACCATGGTATAGATATTGACTCGAAGCCCAAGTTGCGATCAAGCACCCAAGTTGCGATCTATAATTTTTTATAGATTGCTCAATCGCTACAGAATTATGGATCATGGTAACTAGATGGTAGGGCTTAGATAACTACCCAAAGGGCCTTTTTGACGTTAGGGAAGATATGCTTTGATGCGGTTATTCAAACTACATTTTGGATCATCTGGAGGTACCGAAACTGATTGTGCTTTGATGTAAAAAGATCAAGAAAGACACATAAGTAAGGAGATAAAAATCCTTTCACACGCTTGGATCCTTCATCGAAATAGGAAATTCATTTCTAATTGGTTTGATTGAATCTTCGATCCAAAGCTTGCTTGTACAAAAACTATGTAATTATTAGTGAGATAAATAGGTCCAAGCCTAATTTGTGGGTTTAGGGCATCTAGGGTTTTCGCCATTATAAATAATGGCCAATAATAATATTATGCCTACGGGTTTCTATCATTCTAACATGGTATCATGAGCAGGTTCGGTCCCGCGATGTATTAGGTCGTCATGAGCCGTCGCTTCTAGACCACCCCGTGAAACCCTAGCCTAAATCATGCTTTACCGCTGACAGTTATGTTACTCGCAAACATACATATACGAATGTGGAGATGGATGTTGATTGGAGGAGAAGCCAGTGGGTCGGTAGCTTTTACTTTCGATATTGCGGTTTTGTATGTTCGTTAGTCAATATATTTGTTCAAGGAAGTTTTGTTTTCTGTGCAAGAATTTGATTGGATGATTCTCTTGATGATCTAGTAAGTCGGACGGTGGACATATATTTACTTTGGCACATAATGATTTACTACATCATAAAATATTTGTTTGTTTGAAGATGCCTATTGAAGTTTGTTTGGTTTGCTGATCACAAAATAAATAAATAAATAATTGTTTTGTTATTTGTTTGTTAGTCGATTGTTCGTACAGATTTGTTACCAGTCGACTAAAGTTAATCGTTGGTACTAGTCTCTAAAGTCGACCGTTGGTATGGTTGTGTTACCAGTCGACTTAGCCGACCGTTTGTACCAGTCGACTAAAATCGACCACTGGTACGGTTTTGTTACGAGTCGACTAAGGTTATGTTTTTATTATTTTTTTTCTTGTTTAGTGTACTACTTCAGTCCAAGCTTTCGCGATTTCGCCGCTCGAACTGCGGGAAAGTATTAGTGAGATAAATAGGCCCAAACCCAGTTTGTAGGTTTGGAGCATATAGGGTTTTCACCATTATAAATAATGATCAATAATAATATCATGCCTACGGGTTTCTATCATTCTAGCAGTAATCACGTTTTTTTTTTTTTTTTTTTTTTTTTTTTTTTTTGTCTAGCTTGCTAGTTTTGCTTTATATAATATCCGTTGTTAAAAAATAAAAAAATAAATAAAAACTTATAGTGAAGTTTAAAAATCGGGAAAATATGGAGGCCTTGTGCAGTTGTCTATCTAGCACATGCTCAAATCCGGCCAGGTAAAAAGAAAAATATTTTTTTAAAGTATTGTTCTTTAAGTGTTGAATATTTGCATTAGGCTTGTTTTGTTGTAGTATAACCTGAAAAAATCCAAGTGTTCAAGCGTATTTATACTTGAAATAAACAATGGCTCGATCAGTACATGTTGCATGCAATCTTATTATTTATTGTGTGTTGAATATAAGGTTAGAATAATTCTAGATCCACATACAATTTACACAATTTTGTCCACACGCTGACGTGTCAGGATGTTGATTGGTTGGTTTTTTGTGGACCACAAAAAATCAACCAATCAACACCCTGACACGTCAGCGTGTGAACAAAATTGTGTAAATTGTATGTGAGTGTAGCACATCTCATAAGGTTAATCATATAAACCAGTTATGTGTTTATAAACTTTAATGTAGTCATATATAACTATCCTAATTTACGTATTGAACTTGCTACCATATTACTACTCTAAACTATCTATACTACTTATAATGAAGGAAGGACCTTCTCACCAAAAAATTCAGATATATACAAGATGATGCATGGTTTACAATACTTTAAAACAAACAATTTTCATAATTATAACAACTTTAGCATTGTGTTCAACAAAAACTAGCATGAATCGAAATTCAGACCACTTTCTTTAGAATTATACATTAATAGCATTAAAAACACCCCTACACCCAATATTACAATTATTTAAACACAATGTACAATTCTCATTCTACATTAATAGCATTAAAAACACCCCTACACCCAATATTATAATCATTTAAACACAATGTACAACCCTTATTCTATGTTAATAGCATTAAAAACATCTTACACCCAATATTACAATCATTTAAACACAATGTACAACCCTCATTCTAGAGTAATAGTATTAAAAACACCTCTACACTCAATATTACAATCATTTAAACACAATGTACAACCCTCCATCTTAATCTAGACATGAACCTGTGACCAAGACTCGACTCAATAAAACTCGACTCAATACACAAAGCTGTGACCAAGCAAATTTAGGTGTCGGAATTACATCCCGTGACAATTTTATTAATTCCATTGAAAAAATTTATTTCAGGATACCCGTCACTGCAACGCGCGGGTACCCTGCTAGTATTAATATGAAGTAAGAACAAGTGAAAGGATTGCAAGGTATGAAATTGAGAAGGGAGTGAATGAGAGATCATGATTTTAGTTAATATAATTCATTTACCTAACTACAATAGTTTTATATATCTAAAATAGTGAAAGTATTGCAAGGGTATGAAATAAAAATCGAGAAGGATACTAGATAGAGACTTTCAACCAATATAATCACTTACCTAGCTACCATTTTTTTTTAATAATCTACAAAATATATATACTGGCCGGTAACTAATTAATGTCACCTTATTATGTAAATGTAATATATATGGTACATAAAAAGGTCAAAAGGTTAATAAAATTTGAAGGAACAAAAAGTGATATATATCATTACTCCAACAAACAAAATGTTGTAGATAGAATTTGAACAGTTTGTAACAAAAAAAATATAGTGGTATCAGTACGTACTCCAACCAACAAACAAAGTATTATATAACAGTTTAAAAAATTGGAATAAACTTGCATAACAATAACAAATAAAGCCACCTATACACAAACTTAACAACCCAAGAGTGTTAAGTGAGTATGACCACATATAAAAATTCAAAAGTTGCTTTAAATGACATATGATTCATGCATTTGTCAAACAAACTCCCCACTTAATTCGCACTCTTCACTTTTACTTGGTCTCTTTTAACCTCCACCAAATCCTCTCATATATCAGACTTCTTCTTTCCATTTTTTCACCATCTTTTTTCGTCATCTTGCATTACACAAATTATGACCCTCAAAGGTGGCACCAGCCAAGCTTGTGCCGCATGCAAATACCAACGAAAACGGTGCACTCCTGAGTGTTTACTTGCCCCTCACTTCCGCCCTGAACAAACCGAAATTTTCAAGAATGCCCATAAGCTCTTTGGTGTAAGAAACATCTTAAGAATCCTTGAGCAGATTGATCCATCTCAAAAGACTGAAGCCATGCGGTCCATAATCTATCAAGCTAACATGAGAGACCGCTCTCCGGTTCATGGATGCTTAGGGGTGATCTATCAGCTTCAGTATCAATTAAGGCAAGCTGAAAAAGAGCTTTATGCTGTGTTGTCTCAGCTAGAGTATTACAAACAAAACCAACGTCGACAACATGAGATCACATTGCCACCAATGGACTCATCACCTGAATCACAACAATTACAACTAGGTATGGGCGTTGTTGAACAATCTGGTAATCCCGGGCTTACCCTTTTTCAGAATGAAGCTAATGATCAGCAATTTGTACCTGTGGCAGCGTTGCCAATTTCCTATAGTGGAAATGAGAATGAAAATAATGGGTATAATACTAATAATAATGTGATGCATATTGAATCTAAGGATAACATGAATATGAGTAATGTTATTTGGGGCACGTATTGCAATGATAATGATAATGATGGAAAATTGGAATCACAATTGGCTAATTCACAACCATTGAATATACAAGAAGAAGTCACTCACGATTATGATGAACTCTATCCATTTTTTGATACTATTGACGACACTCAATCGTATATAGATTCCAACAAGGAGCCTAATGAGTCAAGGTATGCCCTTTTTCTATACACATTAGTCGTTAGAACATTCTATATATTTGTACTAATTATTGGTTTGAATTCATTTATAGCCCGGAATCGTCACAAAAGGAGACTACACAGTCTGTCCAGTATGTTGCGGGTGATAATTTAAAGAATGCTGAACTCCAAGTAATTTTTGCTTGTTCATATAATGAGGCTAAATATAGTTAAAATACTACCTGATTTAACGTTTGGTATGACTTTACTTTGCAGCTTGGAATTGTGACTGAAGGTTAATTACCAGGCGTTTGCTTAGATGAGTTAAGAGAACAATAGAACACATTTAAAAGAGCGGCTTTTTCTGCTTTGTTATAGCCAGCCAGATGAATAAAGTAAGCAGATAAATGATACATTAGAGGTGGATTCTTACAAGCTTTTTGTTTTTGTTTTTTTCTTTCTCTTTTTCACAAGTTATTTCGGGATTATATTGTCAAAGACATTCAAAAATTGAGGTTATTTTTTATTAGAGTATTCTATCTGTGTGTTATTTTTCTTAGTAACATTTTGGTTCCAGAATATGTAGTTCTTTGTACTGTACCTTTATGCTTCATAAATAGATACATAATCTATATCTGATATGGAGTAGTGCCAAAATGTGACTGAAGATTTCATACTACTGTAAAATGTATATTGCCAAGAGAAGAAATCAGTTATTCGACACTTGAAAAATCACATTTCAAACTTAATCTTTAAAGCACCTCACACAAAGGTATTCTGTGTTTCATGCATTGTGGAACTGAGTATTACTGCGGCTTGTAGTCACAATAGCCGACTTTTTATGCTTAATAAACCAGAATGCTTCTTATTATTTTTGTCATACTAACTGTAAAAAAAAATGATTATCAATGTTTAAGATAACTTTATCTAATTTCATCTTTTTAAACCTAACTTATAAACTTTCCTCTCATATCACAGGAAGTATATATATGTCCGAGTAAACTACACCGTTCGTCCTTGTGGTTTGCGTTGACCGACGTCCTTCGTCCTTTGACCAAAAAAATTGCACCGTTCGGCCTTAAGTCAGAAACATTATGCACCGTTTGTCCCTCCATCCAACGGGGCCACTAACGCTCGTTAAATCTTGTTAACCATAAGGGTATATTCGTCATTTCACATACATTTTAATATATATACCATTTAATTACTTATTTATTTCATTTTTACACTAAACTCACACACACACTCTCTTTCTCTCTCTAAACCCACCGGAATCTTCATATTTTCCAGCAAACACCAGCAGATTCTGGCACCACCGTCGCCGGAGAATTTTCCGGCGAGACTTTTTATTCGCCAAATCGATAGATCGGGACATCCCCATTCTTTCTGGAGCGTTTTAGCTCACGGATCCCCCTAAAACCACCTCCACGCGTAACCACAGTGATCACCGCCACCACCGAGACTCCGCCGCCCCCTCCTCTTTGTTTTTCCGACGGTAATCTACCCCCACGCGCCCCCTATCTTCTTTTTCATTAACATTTTTCAAAGCCCTTCTTTTTCATTAACATTTAAACCCGGAAGACTAAAGATATTTTTGGTGTGAGGGTGATGTTTGGCATGATGTGTCGCACAACAGCTGGGTTTTAAAAATGCATGTTGGTTCTTTCTTATTTGAATATCGATTAATTCTCAGCCACTAGTCGTATAGTTTTCAATTCCTAATATGACATAAACTAAACAAGTTGTCAATTAATCATGTTAATGAGTTTATACAGAAATTGCAAAGTTACAAAACCTCATTTTTTTATAGCTCATAAGCTTCAACATAAACTTATTTCATGGCTGATGAGGTTGTGATGTTGGGATTAGGATTAGTTGATTTTGTTGAGGTTGTATTTCATTCGGATGTGGAGTTTGGATTTGTGATTGACCCGATTGGGATTTGGATTTGTCACTTGGATTTGGAGTTGAGATTTAGAGTAGTATTTGGATTTGTTGTGTTAGTTTGGATGTGGATTGGTTGTTTGTGTTTGTGTTTCGGATTGAGCGAGGGTATAATTTTGAAACTATTTTTATCAAGTTTTTTTTTTTTGATAGATTTTTTTATTAAATTTTTGAAAATGAAAAGTGATCATAATATTTACTAGTTAAAAAGTGAATATAAAGTTTATTTAAGAATGGATAAAAACGGATAATAATGGAAAAAAACGGACGAAAACGGGCGAAAATGTTAAAAAACGGAAGAAAGCGTTAAAGAAGAGACTTAAAAAACGGAAGAAAGCGTTAAAGAAGAGACTAAAAGCAAAAAATTGCACCGTTCGTCCTTGCACCGTTCGTCCTTATAGTGCAAAATGACTATTATACCCTCATAAGCAAACAAGTTAACAAGCGTTAGTCCACTCCGTTAGAGGGAGGGACTAATGGTGCATAACGTTTCTGAGTTAAGGATGAACGGTGCAATTTTTTTGGTCAAAGGACCACAGGCTGCGGTCAACGCAAACCACAAGGACGAACGGTGTAGTTTACTCTATATGTCCTTTTCTAACAACAATTAGTTTCATTTTTTCATTTCGTATACTCAAACCCCTATAATCACTATCAAGTTGTGCATAGTTATGTGCAAAACTATGCACTGTCTATATATTAGACACGAGCCTGCCTCGTGCGTGCTGTCTTCTTTTCTTCAACCAGCTTTGAGTACGTATTACCAAAGCAACTTTAAGAATTCTAATTTTAAGTCAAAATTCAACTTGCAGGAAGACGGACAATTTTGAAGTTCATTTAGGAATGGAAACTAGGCATCAAGGCATTGTAATGGTAAGATGATTCATTTGTGACAGTTATAGTAAAGTCATAGAAGTGAACGAGAACCACTGAAAGTTATTATGAGCAAAATGCAGATTACAAAAGTCAGGGATACTCACAATTGGATGCATTAGTCCATTCACGATTCAACAGTGCATGATATTCCTAATTTTCTCATGCATCCAAAGCAAAACAACTAGTAGAATCAAGTCTAAAATCTTTGTAGTCATTCCAGAAACAAATAATGACTAGTTTAGCTAAGAACATATAGCTAAGAACATATCTTTAAAGGAGTGTTTCTGTTTGTGTATTCAAACTATTAAGAAAAGGATATGTTACTTTTCATTAGTTTCTTTAGTATGAAAAATCAGTATGTTCCTTTCATTAGTAAGGCATTGTGCTATCTTAATAGAGTTATGTTATTGAATGTTCGTCTCAATATCTTAAAATATAAGTCAATAAGTCATCTTTCTTCAAAGGCCGTTGAGTCCATTGCTCTCAGATCCAAGAATATACAAACACATTACGCTTTAGTACTCTTCGGTGTCTAACCAATACTGTTGATACAAAAGTTGGGCGTTCTTTGTTTGGGTTCCTGTTCTCGTACCAATCAGATCTTAATTAATGCTTGCGACCTGCGCACTAAGAAAGCAAACAAACACCGTTAGCCTTATCGTGGGATTGTCTCCCACGATTATCCTCCGGCGTGAGAGTAAGTAATCGGTTTTAGGCTTGTATAGAAGAGTTAGGGTTGTGTTTCGTACCTTTAATGAGAATTATGATATTCTTTATATAGGCACGAAATCCTTGTAGATTTCATGTTCCTTACTCTTCAGCGTATCACACCTATCCGATCTATGGATCTTTATCCAATAAATAAGAGATCCTTATCTAGACCATAAATAATGTATTTGGGTTTGGGCTTTCGTGAGCCCAAGCCGTTAGCATGGCAGCCCAAATCATTGTTATGATAGCCCACTTTGTGGTGGGCTTGGGCATTAGTAATGTTTATTAATCGGGTTCGTGACCCGAATATGGACTATACGTCATCATGTCCCCCAGTCTAGTGTGCGCGGGTTGTGGCTGCTTATACAAGACTAATAATGTCAGCGGTAAGCGTGGGGGGAAAGATTCAAATATTTTACCGCCAAAATCATGGACCATGTATCTAGTCCAAAAAAGTCTCAAAAATACCTCGGTAAATGACGAGATGGTCCACGTGTCCCTTGGAAAAATTGAAAAAGTGCTTGTACCCCATGGTATTCTAGCCACATGATTAAGGTAGTGGGTGACACGTGTCAATCATCTATGAACGTGGTAACCCTATATAAACCACCGCCTCCTTTTTCACTGTGATTATCACAGTGAAAATTATCAAATCCACCATCGTTAAACCTTCATCATAGTTTTCAGAAATCAATAACTTATTAGGTAACAGCGAGTGCGCCTTTGGTAACAATGGTTCTTCAATTGGCCGAAATTGCTTCCGATATAACCGAGGATGAACTACGTCAGTTCTCCTCGGATTATTATATCCCATTAGCACTGCATCCAGAAGTTCCGGATGCGGATGCATCTATAGCAGACTTCCCCGAAGGGAAGGTGGGGGTATACACACGTTTCTTTGAATTCGCGAACCAACGTGTGCCCATTTCGCTTTTTCTTTGCGATATTCTAAGTTTCTATCGCCTTCACATTTCTCAGTTGCACTGTATAGGTGCAGCAAAAATAACTAATTTTGAAGTGAATTGTCGCCTGTTGGCGATTAATCCTACCATTCACCTGTTCTGCGCCTTCTACCACACGTCGTAGTCGAACGGGTGGGTGTCCTTTTCCAAGCGTGCAGGGCGCTTGCAGTGTTACACAGAAAAGTTAGACGCCTTAAGGAATTGGAGGGAAAAGTTCTTTTGGGTTGATAAGGCCTTTTTCCCGTGGGAATTTGAGTTCTATACTCAAGGGTCTTTACCGAAGGATGAGCGCCCACTCCCTGGTTTATACAACGTAGCGGATGCGGATACGATAAATACCAACCGTATCCCTATCAGTGCGTACCCTGAAGAGTTCCTGGTGCATATGGGCATCAGTCGTAACTACTTCCAACTAGAGGCGGAGGTACCAACATTCTTGTACGAGGATGGTCGGGGTGGGTGCTTGTCCCTCATTCTGTTAGTTTTAATATTGTAAGCGCTCCTTCCTTTATATTGCTTTATTAATCCTTGTTTTTTTTGTATGTTTTGCTGTGCAGAGATGAACCTGTTCGCTGTAATGCACTTGGAGAAGCCTAAACTGGTGACAGTAGGAGTGCGCCCACTGAGAGAAGGCGAGACACCAGTTATGGTTGCTACCACGGGGCGCACTATGGAGCTTGATCAAGAGGAGCCTGAGGATTCTCCTCAGCCGGCTTTACAAGTTACTCCAGTGCAGAGTGTTCCCCAATCTAGGGAACAATCTCTAGTAGTGGCTGAGTCGCACACCAATTCGTCAAGTAGTGTGCAAATCCTTGAGCCAGTGGGGACTAGCCAAGGCGTGAAGAGTAAGGGAGTGTCTGGTGGTTATGGCGCTGGCGCCTCCAAAAGGAGACACCATCTTATTGGTGATGAGGAATCATCCGCAGAGGAGGATGCGTCCGCCACTAGTGCGGACAAAGATGTTCCCAAGTCTCCTCCACTCGTGTAAGTATTGTCGTCAATTCAATTCCTTTATTGTTTTTAACATGAGAGTATCACTTTTAACTGTATGTTGTATGCGCGCAGTGTTGAAGATACTACGGATGCTGCTGGTTTTGCACAAAAGTCGCCCCCCAGGGCGAGTTCTGTGCCTTCTGATGAGCTGTCAGAGAAGGACGATGAGACTAAGCCAGGGGCGCTTGGTAGCGTGTCCGTTGGTTCTTTAGTGGAGAAGTTAGACCTTGCGGCTGCGCAGCAAGCCAAATTGGTCGCTCAGCTGAAGGCTAGCTACTCTGGTGAGAGCGGCCGACTTGCTCAGAAAGATGAAGAGATCGTGCTGCTGAAGGCGCAGCTGGCTAGTGCACATGCTGAGGTGAGGTCTACAAACTTGTATGCTCAGAGGCTAGCTGAGGAGAAGGTGTCCTTGCTTGCTCAAGTGAGCCGAGTGCAGTCTGCGTATAATGAGTACAAGAGCAACTGTCACTGGGCTCTGAAGTTCGTGGAGCAAAATAAGAGCAATCACTTCGCCAAATTGGATGAATTGATTAAGTTTGTGAATGAGGCGTTGGAGCATCAAGAGGGAAAGCTGCACAAGCTCAGCATAGAGTATGATGAGGATCTGTACGCACATTTGTTATCAACCATTGTTGAGCGCATATATTTTTTATTCCTTTGAGTTATTCAAGCTTGTCGCCTTTTATTTCTTTGGAATTATCATCTAATGAGGATGTTGTGTTTGTGGGTGGTTGATCAGTCATGGTCTCCGATTGGCTGCTATGGGTATGCTAGAGTCCCAAGAGGTTGTGGAGGCCTTTGGGAATGTTGTTTAGTGTGCCATGGCACGTGCCAAGGCTCAAGCCATGGAGGAGCTGTATGAGAGCCAGATGCTGACAGTGCCGCTCGCAGAGGTGCCCGGTTATAAGGCTGATGCTTATGCGGAGCTTGTTGCCGCCATGGAGAGAATGGAGATGTTTGAGCTTCCGCGGATCGCGCAACTGGAGCGCGACCAGGATCAACCCATTAAAGTGATTATGGAGGGGTTGATCCTAGGGAGGCATATCCAAGAGAATGCGGAGGCTCAATATGACTATTTTTTGAAGCCTGACGAGCCGCAGCTGCAAGTTCTTGTGTTCGTACAACCGCGTGACATCCTTAACCCATTCGCCCTTGAGAAGGAGGTACCTTTGAAAGAGTGCTTAGAAGCCCATCTAGAGAGGCTCGCAAAGAATAAGGGTGTAAAGGGGAAGGCAATCTTGTGCGGTGTTGGTGCGGCACATCTTCCAAGGTTTGATGGGGTACCTGTCAGCGTGCCAACAGTATCACAGGAAGATAGTAGCCTGTTGAAAAGGCTTGAGGAGGCTGGGCACATGGCATCTACAACAAGTATCTCAGGACATAGGCGTACTCGCAGTGTGTATACTGCTATAGATTCATCCTTTTGCTGTATATTTTGAATCCTGTAACTCGTGGTTTTTGGTGAATAATAATATTTAACTTTTGTGCGTCTTGTTTGTATCATTTTGTACTTAGATTATTTGTCTTTTCGTGAAAGACTTCCCAAGAGTCAAATTGAAACCAAAAGGTACTTAGGAAAATTTGTATTATGTCCATAACTTAACAAATATATGTGAATAAAAGTTCATAAGTGTATGGATAAACTTGCAGTGTGCTGCAAATACCATATCAAGGAACCAAAAGTCTTGGCTCCTAAATTGCTAAATGCGCACAGTGTGCGTTGTTGCGTATCCTTCGTGGGATGCGCATTAAACTTACTTCAACGTCTTGAAAGTAAGGTGTTTAGCAAGGATGCGTGATCCAATGTTGATTGGTTTGCAACCCTCTTACTCAACGAGTTATTTAGTAGGTTTACTCATCCTTTCTGCCATCGTGGGTCTTAATAAGTGCATGCACACCATGTAGGCAAAAATATAAAGTAACGATATTGAGACATAAATAAAAAATGTAAGCAATAAAGTTAAATGTGTTGTGGAGTTAGCTAGAAACCACAACGTTTTATTGATTCTTGCAAGTTTTAGAAAATAAAAGACAATTCCTAAAAAAAAGAAAATGTAAATACACGAACATTTATTAGGCACTTTAAAGTGCAGAGGTGTCGGTGTGTGGGCCAAAGCCTTTCCTAAAGATAGCATCTCTTGAGATTGCAAATATTCCAAGTGCAAGCTAGCTCATGGCCATCCATATCACGCAGCTTATATGCGCCTTTGCCTAATGCTTCTGTGACCTCGTAGGGTCCTTCCCATTTTGGTCCAAGCTTTGCCGTGTCTTCTACGTGGCTTGCATCATTGGCATGGTACAGAAAGTCTCCTGGCCTGAAAGAAGTGTTTCTGACTTTTGCATCATAGTACTTCTTCATCTTTGACTTGGCCCTTGCTTCGCGTATGGCTGCGCGTTCACGTCTTTATACTAATAGATCCAAGTCTATGCGTCGCTCGTCATCATTAGTTGCAACATTGACTTCCGCCGTGTGAATGGTTGGCATTCCGATTTCGGCCGGTATAACAGCTTCTGTCCCATAGACAAGAGAGAATAGTGTATCTCCAGTACTAGTTTTGATTGTCGTGCAGTGCGCCCATAGAACATGCGACAATTCGTCCACCCATCTTCCTTTGTGTTTGTCAAGACACGCTTTTATTCCTTCGCCCAGACTACGATTCGTGCGTTCGACAAAACCATTGGCTTGTGGATGTTTAACTGACGCGAAGTGTTGTGTAATATTTAATTGCGCACACCAGTCTTTGAACGGGTTATCAAAGAATTGTTTTCCGTTATTCAAAATAATTTCTGTAGGTAGGCCAAAGCGGCATACAATGTTGTCCCAAACGAAGCGTTTGACTTGGTTGCCTGTGATACTTGCCACTGCTTTTGCCTCAATCCATTCAGTGAAATAATCTATGGCCACTATGAGGAATTTTAGTCCCCCTGCTGCGACTGGGAAGGGACCTGCAATATCAATACCCCAATTATAGAATGGTCATGGTGAGGTGATAGGTGTCAGCTCGTGTTGTGGTCGGTGCGGGATGGGTCTGTGGACTTGGCAGTCGCTGCATTTCTTTATCATGTCCTGTGCATCGCGATGCATAGTAGGCCAATAGTATCCTTACCGCAAAGCTCATGCCACAACGGACCGTGGCCTTGAATGCATGCTGCATGAACCAACATGGATCTCTCGGAGTACGTAATCTGCCTGAAGAGGTCCCACGCACCGAAGCCATGGTTGTAGGAATGAATGTCGGTATAGGATACCATCTCGAAGTTCAAACCTTTGCGCTGTGCGCCGTATCCGTCGAGCGTCCTTCTGTTCTTGTGATAATATCCCCTTGCTTACGAATTCAATGATAGGTGTCATCCAAGTAGGATTCTGCTCTTCTATCACCGTGGATATCTCCATCTCTGAGATGGATTTGTTCTTCTAGGTCTCCACCAATACCTGTTTTGATAGGTGCGCATAGCTTGTAGATGCAATTTTGCTTAGTGCATCTGCTTTCCTGTTTTCTCCTCTAGGAACTTGTTTGATGGTGAACCTGTCGAAATTCTGGATTAGAGACTTGGTTTTTTCAAGGTATTGGATCATGTTATCCTCCTTAGCCACATATTCACCTAACACGTGATTGGCTACTAAACGGGAATCGAAATTTGCCTCTAGGTTGCGTACGCCCATTTGAGTTGCAGTGCGTAATCCAGCAAGTACGGCTTCATATTCTGCCTCATTGTTTGTGGTTGTGAATTCAAAACGCAGTGCGTAGGTGAATTCCATCCCATCTGGGCTAGTGAGGAGAAGGCCTGTTGTAACACCCCCAAAATACCGCAGCGGAAGACTGTGTCATAGGGGTGCTACTTCATAATACAAAGTACAAGTTATAGAAAACGAACTCTAAGTGAGACGTTTTGAAAAGTTACCATTCGATTAATGAATTCAAAGTTACAAACATGAGATTCCAAAGTATGATACATAAATGTATACAAAATGTTTTGAATGATAAATGATAAAAAGCGTAAGTCTTCAGAATATGCAGCTTGACTCTAAGATCCACGCACTAGCTATCGCCTTACTAACCTGAGATAAACATGCTAAAGTGTCAACACAATGGTTGGTGAGTTCATAGAGTTTGTCTTAAAACAGTTGAAAAAGTCTCAAAAGAATGTTCACACAGCAAAGGCATTGAGAATCCACTCAGTTGCAAGTCCCGCTCATAACAACACTTGCAACCTGTGTGTTCACAACCCACTGCTAAATATATAGAATGAATAAGACATGTAATAGTTCATCAAAACAATTAAGCAATTAGTAGTGAGTCTCTACTTCATCTCTGAAGACCTCACTTGGGAGCCAATTCCCAAAGATAAAAGTTTACTGGGAGCCACTTCCCAAAGACAACTGGGAGCCACTTCCCAAAGACAACTGGGAGCCACTTCCCAAAGATAAGTACTAGCTACTAAATAGAATAACGCAATTAAGTATAATGCCAATCAAGTATAACACAGTCAAGTATAAATGTTTTGAGTATTTTTACAAGTAAGCAAGTAGTTGAGCATGTATCCCCCCCAAAGAGTTAAAACAAGTATGAAAAGAGTAGGGGCTATGACTCACCTTAAGCTTAAGTGATGTGAAATGAAAGTGGTAGTCGAATCGCGAAAGTCTCTAAGAGCAGCCTATATAGAACGTTGCGACTTAGGTTTGGAGTAACGTCTAAGAATACGAAGAATTGCCTATATATGTCTTGCATATAGTTCATGATGTAGTACTTAGTATATAGTGTAAGTCGTTGAATATAAGTGGTCTATGAAACATGTATAGATTGTATATCTCTTGCTACCGTTCGGGCCGACATAATTTAGAAGTCATGGAATAAACGTTCGAGGAGCCAGGACACTTTAATTCGTAAATCCACAACTCGTCTCGACGGCTTACTTAATGAACTCCTCACATGAGGCTCCCAACTATTGTAGTATTTGATAACATATATATAAGTTTTGATCTTTAAAAGTTATATGGTCTTTAGCTGTGGCTTTGCCGTGACCTTGGTCATTGTTACCATGGTCTTGAGACTCAACCTTGGCTTTAGCCATGGTTGTGGTCTCGGCTTTAGGTCATTAGACCTCTTGGTCTCATCTAAATATAATCATTATATAGTAACTTTGGTCTAAAAATGGGCTGTTAAGAATTTGAAGAAATTATCACTCGAAAAGCGTTTTCAGGGCTCGAGCTTCTTTGTACCTGAATGAAAACGGCGTTCCGGACAACTTTCGTGTTTTAACTTTTTGATGAATCGGAACAGAAGGGTGACTTTCAAATTGGCAGAATGCAAAACAGTAGGTTATAGGCAGTTTCGGCGTTTTGGTGTCGCTAACTTCTTATGGCCATAACTTTTGACTCGTGTACTCGTTTTGGGTGATTCAAATTGCTATGTTTTCCTTGTTAAGTCCTCTTTAACAGTAAGTAAGTGTAAAATATCATAGTGGTACTATTTTGGTCGTGGTTCTCCATAAAAATCACTAGTTTGCTTGTTTACTTGTCATAAGTTAACATATGTATACCAATACTTGTTTTATCCATTTTTAAACATCATGAATACAATAACAAGAACATATATAGCATGAAAGGAAAACAAAGAGCATGAAAATGATAATTAAGCAAGGAGTATGTTAGGGTTTGCTTACAACTTTTGGCTTTCTAAAGAAAGGAAGTAACTAGTAAGGTACGGACTTTGATAGACTTAAGCTTCACTCTTTGCAATCTATGATAAACCGAGGTTATTTGAAGATTATAATGATGCCTTCTTGAAAGTCCAAAGCTATTTGAAGATTATAACTACGTCTTTTTGGAGACTTTAGAGTTATAACAACTTTTCTTAGAAAATTTCCAAGATTGAAGATCAAACACTAGTTTTCTTTCAAAAACTAGTTAACTTTCTTACAAAATATAAGAAAAGTGCCTTAGGTTTTAGGACTTGAAGGTTATAAGAAGGTGTGGTGCAAGTTTTCTATGTGTTTTAGCTTGGTATTTATAGGGTAGGAAAAATAGTTAACCATATATTGGGTTAGAATTTAACCATGGTTAGTTTAAGACACTTGTAATGATCTAAAGAATCAATGGTCAAGATTTAACCACACCTGGTGACTCCCCCCACCCCTAGGTCGGTTTCAATAAGATAAGGGTGACTAGATGAGTAGTCATGGTCTTTGGATGATAATATCCTAAGTATGTAGCTAGTTTTGACTCCGTAAATTGCAAACCGTAAGTTTTAAGTCACGAAACGTAAAACCGGGTATCCTAAAAATATGAAACTTATAAATATGGTTAAACATGTAAATATACTCCATAATAAAATATAAAATGAGTGGTAGGTTCTATCGGGTGCTAAAACCCTGCTAAAAACTGGAAACACGGGTCTAAAACACGTAATTCGCGTAAAACGCTGAACTGAAAAACGTAAAATTCTAAAACTTTTGGAATTGTCCTAAAATGAGAGAAAATCATATTTCTATTGTTTATAATGTTTTATGGACATATCGGGATGCTGGAATGACGTTTAAACCTAAAAGTAAATCTCGGACACGGCTTTGTGATTTTTGTAGAAATGATCCGACGAGCGTCAAACTCTCGGATTATCGTTAAAATAGTTTAAATTACGAGAATATGAAATAAAAATTTCTGAGATGAATAGTGAAAAGTGAATAGTAAAATTTTCGGGAATAAAAGTTAACCTGAAAATGCGAATTGTTACACCTGTGCCTGACCCATCCACACATGAAGATCCGTTTGTTAATAGAACCCATGGTTCTTGTAATTCTACCTTGCTTGTTGAAGGTGGAGTATCGGTATCTGGCTTCTCAATAATGAAGTCGGCTAATATCTACCCCTTAATCGCAATGCGTGGTCTATAAGAGATGTTATACTCGCTCAATAACACACTCCATTTTTGTAGCCGTCCCGATGCGTCAGGTTTAGAGATAACTTGCTTGATAGGTTGGTCCGTAATTACAGCAATTGGGTGTGCTTGAAAGTATGCGCAGTCTTTTAGCTGTGAATACTAAAGCTAGGACCAGCTTTTCCATGGCAGTATAGTTAGTCTCTGTCTTCTTGAGCACTTTTCTTACAAAGTATATTGGTGTTTGAACGGAGTTCCTATCTGTTAATAACACCGCGCTGACTGCTCCATGAGTTGCAGACAAGTACATGATCAATTCTTCCCCTGGTCGGGGTGCGACAAGTTTGGGAAGTGCTGATATATGTTGCTTAAGCTGTTGAAAAGCTTCTTCCGCTTCCGCAGTCCAATGAAAGTCTCCCTTTTTTGTACACTTCGTGAGTGTCTTAAAGAGTGGGAGTGACTTATCTGCTGATTTGGACAAGAATCGATTTAGCCCAGCTAATTTGCCGTTTAATGACTGGACTTCTTTCAGTGTGCGTGGTGAAGGGAGTTCGATGACAGGTTTTGTCTTTTCTGGGCAGGGCTTAATGCCATCAGGTTCTATCAAATACCCAAGAAACATGCCTTCTGTAGCGCCAAAAGTACACTTCTTAGGATTTAACTTCATGTTGATCCTTCCTAGTGTTTTGAATGTTTCCTCAATGTTGCGTACCAATTCTTCTTTGGTATGACTCTTTATAACAAGGTCATCGACATAAACTTCCTGGTTGCGACCTACTTGTTTTTCAAACGCATTGTCCACCAGCCGCTGGTATGTTGCTCCTGCATTCTTTAGGCCAAAAGGCATTTTTGTATAGCAATAGACCCCTTGACTTGCGTGGAAGGCTGTTTTCTCTTCGTCTTCCTCAGCCATCTAAATTTGATGGTACCCTTTGTATGCGTCCAGGAAAAATTTAAAGGGGTATCCACATAAGGATTCTACCTTCCAGTCTATCTCTGGTAGCGGGTAACAGTTCTGTGGACATGCTTTGTTAAGATCAGTGAAGTCCACACACATTCTCTAACTGCCATCGCTATTTTTTTACCATTACTGGATTAGAAAGCCAGTCATGGTAGTAGACCTCTCGCATGATGCCTGCATCTACAAGCTTGTGTACTTCCTCCAGAATGGCTTTTGCACGATCTGGAGCCTGGCCGCGCTTTTTCTGCCGTATTGGAGGATATCCTTGTCGGATTTTTAGCTTGTGCTCCGTGATAGATCGTGGCACTCCAGTCATGTGCTTTGGTTCCCATGAAAAGATGTAAAACCTAGATTTCTTGAACATGTAAAATACCCAAAGTACCCCTCAATCTTAAACTTATGAAAGACGAATAATAAATTTTAACCTAAGTATTTAAAACTTTAATACGTGAATAATAAACGTGATATGAATAATAAAAACTTATGATAAAATAAATTGTACACGTTTTAACTTATCACACGTTTAGAAGTTCATATAGTAGATTTTTATTTTTTTCTTTCTTGTCACAAAAGTATGAAAAACAATTAATTTTCCTATGTCTTTCCTTTGTGTATCGTTTGAAAATATTAAGGGATAAGAATCACCAAATAACCTACGTTAAATAAAAGATTTGCATGTTACTATGTTTCCAAATCACACTAACCATTTATTTGTGATAACTCTCAATATCATTAAAGATTGTCCCACAACTAATTCCAAATTTGTTTCACACGTTGGGGAGATTTGGTTATATCTCTTTATCTATTCACACGTTACAAGCAAAGAATCAAATATACTTATATACATTGAATACATATTTTTCCAGGATGTGTATATCTTCTTCAACAAAACTCTAAACTCCCTCACGTCGCATGAACAAACGAGTGGGTGAGTATTGGTTGCCAACGTCCATTTCCCAGTTGAACCTTTGAAGTCATACCCTGTTGCAGATGGTTTGTTAGTACCTAGTCTCGTCCCAGTTGTGGTTCGTGTTTAAACTCAATTTTCGACTCATGCGAAGGTTGGAGGATTTTGTTGACTGTTAGCGAGTGGGTTTGAGTTCGGTTGTATCTCGTTGAGTCTTGCACCCGCGTCCTTGTTCCTATCTCGACTTATCACACGACTAAAGGTATTCATTGTTCTTCATCTCGCATGAGCTCATGAAATCCTATAAGAAATTAAACTGGTTATATCTATAAATGCGTGCGATAAACATAATACGTATCCAATCACTATCTTGTTGCGTTATACTCCATGGTATCAATCGAACGTATGTACAAAATATTAACGAAACATGGAACATAATAAGAAGTCTGGAAAATAAAAATGTCGGGTGTTGTTTGCCTAATGAATATTTTAAACTATCACTATAATATGAGACAAGCACTAATCAAGGGTTATACGTTAAGATGTTATGAATCCTTATCGCAAATCAGTTAATGAGGGTCAAATGTGTTAAGCTGGGATTTAAGTTTTTGGGTTGTGATCTGTTGTACGCATGGATTGTAGGAGAACATGGCAACAATTATAAATTTTGGAAATAATAAATGAATGAAACATGCATCAGGTTAAGGGTCAAACTCATGTTTGACCGACACCTAAATAATGAAAACAAGACGCATCCTAATCGGCTTTAAACTTGTACGTATGGGTGGGTCGACTTTTGGGTAATTTTATACTTGGCAAAACTTGGTAAAGCTTGTGACTTATAATCGAATAGCAAGAGTGTAAAACATGTTGAGTTTTTCTTTCATTCGAATGTGGCTTATGAACCCATGGTCTGATGTTATGTTCGAATGGGTTTTAATCATAAGGGTAAAACGATTTGATCATGGGCATATGTGTGAGTCTGGTTGCATGCATGTATAGCAAGTATAAAATAATTATATATATATGAGAGTGTTAGTATATGTTGTGGGGGTGAGTTGTCTTTCGAAAAAAAAATTTTAGGAGAGTATGGTTGGTGTGAAACAACAAATATAAAACTTTAGCAGATTGGCTAAAACGTTTACATTTCGAATAGGTTTCTTGCGTATGGTCTAAACTTTGCAATATCTTCATAATAAACCCTAATCTATTATAATTGCTATTTTAATACTTTAACTTGGCAAAATGGCTAAAACGTTTACATTTCGAATAAGTTACTATTTTCGGAAAGTTACTAAAAATGGAAAACCGACTAAAACGAGTAATATGATTTAAAACAAGTTATTAATTACGAGCCGATCATAAATTCGTGTAGATTCGCTAAAGAAGGAGTTACTTCCTATTCTCATGTTATGATGTGGTTTCGTTGGCGGTTTAAGGTACAGATATTACGTACACTCTCAGCAAGAGTACAAATTTATTTCTCTCTCATGACTTCCTCTCTTTCCTTATATTATTGCACCTTGATATTGAACTTTGATTGACCCATTGATATTGCTCCTTTGACCTACCTCTTGATATTGACCTATGATCTATTGATAATGACCTTTGGGTATTTGAACCTTTTGATATCGGACCTTTGATAATAAACATTGATATTGAACCTTGACAATAAACTTTTGAAACTAAACTTTGATATTGAACCATTGATATTGAACCTTGACCACTTGACCTTTCAGTATTTACCCGGGGTATTACTTGTTGTGGAGTAGCCACAACCATAGCATTGATGCACTAATGTTATGTACTCTAGCATAGTTGGAGAGATGTACTACGCCGTCCCCGATCTACAATTGACTACTGCTTTGATTGTGATTGTTATTGGCCTACGGGGGCGTATGGATGTATCCTAGATTTGTATTGTATTGTATTGTATTGATTGATTGATTGATTGATTATCGGAACTACTACATTGTCTACATTGCTACATATTGTATTGGTGACTGGGTATGCGTGCATTGCAACCCCTCACATATTGGGAGTTGATCACTCCATATTGGGCTACTATTGTATTGTATTGTATTGATTGGCCTTGGGTAAAATACTGAAAACTTACATACACTATACTTTACACATAACCATGTCATCTTTTGATTACCCTCTTGGATACCACATGTAATCCTATCTTTATATCCCTTGATTATTTCCTAACTCTATTGTATTAGTTGTTATTTTGTTGATATCTGTTCACTGAGCTTTTTATGCTCAGCCGTGTTTTCTTTTCCATGCGGCAGGTACTTAAGCTAGGATGCGGGGTTTAACTTTGGGGATGAGAGAGTGTGGACCAACCTTAGAGTTCCTTTAAATAATGGACTTTGTTTTATTATTGTATTTTCCTTATTTTGAAATTCATTTGTAACCCTTGTACTCATTGTATTGTTAAAGTATTTAGCTTGTGTTTTGCTCTGTTGGACACTATTTATTGCGATATCTCTACCCTTTACGGGTTGGGGTGTTACAATTTATGGTATCAGAGCCCAGGCTGACGACTTATAATACATAACCTGGACCTGTGAGTTTTGGACCATTAGGTTTTCACTGTAGGAACATTGATGAACACCTTGCAAACTTGATTTAGGATTCTTCCCGGTGCGAACTTAAGTTTAAACTTGTGAGGATTGGGTAGATATTAGGCTTCCTTTGGCGTACTTTCCTTTCGTGTTTATCATTGACTTCCTTATCCTGACCATTTGGTAACCGTTCAGATGGTAAATCTCTTCGCTCTGGACCACCTGACGAAAACCAGAAGAAAATGGTGACTCATGCCATTAAGGATACCTCAAGACAGATCCAGCACGTAAGAAGGAGTAATGGGACTACTGTTGATGCAACGGGCTGCCAGAAGGTGGATGACAAGGAGAAAGAGATGTATGAAACTAAAACAAATGATAACAAAGGTATTGGCACCAAGCATTACGAAAAGTGCCATGAGTCTGTGGAAGAAGAAGAGAGAGATCGCAAAAGTGGTTTTGTTAGCCGCCTTTTGCCGCAACCCGAGAATAACAGGAATGGTAGGATTAGTGAAAGAGGGGAAGAGAAAGAAGAGAATGATGTAGACTCCGATTTAGAGTCTACGGCGACCAGCCGTTATAATCCAAATTGAACGAAGGGAATTTGTGATCGTGAACTAGTTTCTTTTACTCTTATGTTTAGCCTATATTAGACTTCAAATTTCATTTCCATTTCCAAGTTACTCGAAAAATATTGAAGTTTTGAATTAAGTTTCCCTTCTGTGAGTTTTGTTATGGCAATCTTGTTTGTGTTCATCAGCAAATTGTAATGGGAATTGTGATGATCTTGGAAGTATTAGTACGATAGTTTTGCACCCTAAATTGATTGACCTGATAGATTCCGTTACTTTCGGATAATTCTCATTCTTCTATTTGACTCCATTGACGATGTTAGCAACTACTATTCCACGCGCATCACTTTGACAACAATACAATGTTCGTATTCGCAATGAGGCACATTTGGGCTAAGAAGCTGAATAAAATCCCAACCTCCTTGAATGGTTAACTTATCTGCCTAAGGACTTGTGATAAACCTTACACTTGATCCTAATTCGTAAATTATCCATTTGGTTTGGTGAATGTAGTTGTTCTACAATTCTGTTCACCTTTGATATGATTTTGACCTACCTTTGAAAATCCGTTTCCGATGGCTTCATTTGAAAGACTGAAGAAACAAATAAAATAACTTCCAAGAAATAAGTTTACTAACCGAGTGTAAGCAGTGAAGTATATCAGTTTTATTGGTGATGAAGAGGAGAGACGACGTGGGGCGAACGTGAAGGTTCCTTAAGATGATTTTGAAGCCGTTTTTGTATTCATATAATAAGTTAGTGATTCCAATTGTATTGGCTATCACGTCAACTATATCCGTGTACATGATGAGATTATGTTTTCGTGAATAATTGGAAGAATTGTTTAGTATGACATTGTGGTATGTTCTGAAATAGAGCTATGAGTTGAGGTTATTTTTGGAATCGCCTTCCGTATTCATGATGACTACTATGACGGTTAGTGACGCTAATAGTATTAGCTAAAGCTCTAACCATCTTGTGAATTTGGTAAATAGCGTTTTCTCGTGAGTACTTGGACAAACAGTCATTGTATGATGTAATAGTACATTCGGAGACGAGAAAAGACATGGAAACCATTTTGTACCTTGTTAGAAATTTGGCTACTATTTGTGCATTTTGGGATATTGATATTGTTGGAGCAATGGTGCTCTTAGATTTGAATATCTCTTTAAATTCTGCGAGATCTGAAACTGTCACCAAATATTACAAAAGAATTTTGGAGGATGCTTACCAATTTGCAAAGATTAACTTCACTGCCTGACTTGGAATCGACAACAACAGTGGCTACCATGAAGAGTGAAGACACTCCTTACAAGGCAAAAAGTGTTGGCGATGCAGGGAACAAGAGCTAGTCAAGGTGGTGGACCTGGAGCTGATGAAGACATGCAGTCTCACTTCCCTATTCATCTTGGTTGTACTAAGATGAATTAAGAACGGAAGCAGACTGGATGATGAAGGAATTAAAGATCATGTCAAGGATTCACACCACTCCATCGCATTCCAAGAAGAACTGAAAAAGGCTTGATGAATCAGACTCAAGTTCACAGTTTTGTTTTACTCCAGATTGATAGACAAAAGAAAACAGATTGCTTGAACATGAAGTGATTTGAAGTTTTGAATGGGAGGTTTTTGGAACAAACCATTTTGTTGTTTGGATGAGTTGATTCTATGAAGGATGAAGTTAACAATGATAAATGCTCACTCTCGTTAATTTCTTGAGTTTCGTTATTTGGTAATGTGATCCTTGGATGATTTATGATCTCTAATATCATTTCTGCTCCGTGTTCATTCTGCGTATAGATTGGTAATGGTCTTGTTTTGGAAAATTTGGCGAATTTTGGGATAATTGATGCTTTTGAGACGACGTACCTTATTTGCTGATATGATTAGATTTCCATTACTCTTGCGAGTAGTTTTGTTTTCCTTTAAATATTCATGTAGACTTCCGCTGTTTTGTTATTGTATGTTCCTCTTGGTTATGACGCTTGATTTCGGTTGACCTCTGGGATGATAGAAGTAATAGGCGAACTAAGATTGGCTTGTTTGTTTACGACTCGTGGTAAAGTATGACCATCATGAGGGCATATTTATATGATGTTAGTATTATGACGCCTGGCCAACGTGATAATACTTACACCATATAACGTGCACTTATTGTGGTCATAGGATATCTTGGGGAGTATCTGAGAAGTTTAAAATTTGATCTCCGTTGGATTTTCTGCAATTCGTGAGACTTTAGGTTCATTCAACCTATGCGTTGACTTTGCAATTGTTCGTTAGATAATTGGACAAATTTGAACTCGCATACTGTGGACCTCGATACATCTGTCATCAATCTCAAGCTCTTGTCGAGATCTCTACTGTTTGAAACAGTTAACTTGACTTGAAATTTTGTTTGTATCTCATATGAACTTTCTAGAAGATACAATTATTATGCTCTACATATGGTGTCATACCCTTTTGATCAGATTCAACCAGATATGTTACTTCCGGAAAGACCTGAAGCCATTCTTGATAGACAGGAGAGAGTCATGAGAAATAAAGTTTTTGTTTTGATAAAATTCCTTAGAAGAACCATCCACCACGTTAGGTGACCTGGGAGACCGAGGAGTCTATGCGAGCCAACTACCCCATTTTCCTTTGTAGTCTGGTTGGCGTACGTTTTGTTTCGCTGCCTTATTCTTTCTTTCATTTTCGCGGACGAAAATTCTTTTTTAGGGGGGAAGAGTTGTAAAACCCAGATTTCTTGAACATGTAAAACACCCAAAGTACCCCTCAATCTTAAACTTATGAAAGACGAATAATAAATTTTAACCTAAGTATTTAAAACTTTAATACG
The DNA here is from genome assembly GCA_030686995.1 of Artemisia argyi. Classification (NCBI taxonomy): domain Eukaryota; kingdom Viridiplantae; phylum Streptophyta; class Magnoliopsida; order Asterales; family Asteraceae; genus Artemisia; species Artemisia argyi. The sequence goes on along the minus strand of CM060691.1, from coordinate 117,345,196 downwards.
TGAATAATAAACGTGATATGAATAATAAAAACTTATGATAAAATAAATTGTACACGTTTTAACTTATCACACGTTTAGAAGTTCATATAGCAGATTTTTATTTTTTTCTTTCTTGTCACAAAAGTATGAAAAATGATTAATTTTCCTATGTCTTTCCTTTGTGTATCGTTTGAAAATATTAAGGGATAAGAATCACCAAATAACCTACGTTAAATAAAAGATTTGCATGTTACTATGTTTCCAAATCACACTAACCATTTATTTGTGATAACTCTCAATATCATTAAAGATTGTCCCACAACTAATTCCAAATTTGTTTCACACGTTGGGGAGATTTGGTCATATCTCTTTATCTATTCACACGTTACAAGCAAAGAATCAAATATACTTATATACATTGAATACATATTTTTCCAGCATGTGTATATCTTCTTCAACAAAACTCTAAACTCCCTCACGTCGCATGAACAAACGAGTGGGTGAGTATTGGTTGCCAACGTCCATTTCCCAGTTGAACCTTTGAAGTCATACCCTGTTGCACATGGTTTGTTAGTACCTAGTCTCGTCCCAGTTGTGGTTCGTGTTTAAACTCAATTTTCGACTCATGCGAAGGTTGGAGGATTTTGTTTACTGTTAGCGAGTAGGTTTGAGTTCGGTTGTATCTCGTTGAGTCTTGCACCCGCGTCCTTGTTCCTATCTCGTCTTATCACATGACTAAAGGTATTCATTGTTCTTCATCTCGCATGAACTCATGAAATCCTATAAGAAATTAAACTGGTTATATCTATAAATGCGTGCGATAAACATAATACGTATCCAATCACTATCTTGTTGCGTTATACTCCATGGTATCAATCGAACGTATGTACAAAATATTAACGAAACATGGAACATAATAAGAAGTCTGGAAAATAAAAATGTCGGGTGTTGTTTGCCTAATGAATATTTTAAACTATCACTATAATATGAGACAAGCACTAATCAAGGGTTATACGTTAAAATGTTATGAATCCTTATCGCAAATCAGTTAATGAGGGTCGAATGTGTTAAGCTGGGATTTAAGTTTTTGGGTTGTGATCTGTTGTACGCATGGATTGTAGGAGAACATGGGAACAATTATAAATTTTGGAAATAATAAATGAATGAAACATGCATCAGGTTAAGGGTCAAACTCATGTTTGACCGACACCTAAATAATGAAAACAAGACGCATCCTAATCGGCTATAAACTTGTACGTATGGGTGGGTCGACTTTTGGGTAATTTTATACTTGGCAAAACTTGGTAAAGCTTGTGACTTATAATCGAATAGCAAGAGTGTAAAACATGTTGAGTTTTTCTTTCATTCAAATGTGGCTTAAGAAACCATGGTCTGATGTTATGTTCGAATGGGTCTTAATCATAAGGGTAAAACGATTTGATCATGGGCATATGTGTGAGTCTGGTTGCATGCATGTATAGCAAGTATAAAATATATATATATATATATATATATATATATATATATATATATATATATATATATATATATATATATATATATATATATATATATATATATATATATATGAGAGTGTTAGTCTATGTTGTGGGGGTGAGTTGTCTTTCGAAAAAAAAAAAAAAATAGGAGAGTATATATATATATATATATATATATATATATATATATATATATATATATATATGAGAGTGTTAGTCTATGTTGTGGGGGTGAGTTGTCTTTCGAAAAAAAAAAAAAATAGGAGAGTATGGTTGGTGTGAAACAACAAATATAAAACTTTAGCAGATTGGCTAAAACGTTTACATTTCGAATAGGTTTCTTGCGTATGGTCTAAACTTTGCAATATCTTCATAATAAACCCTAATCTATTATAATTGCTATTTTAATACTTTAACTTGGCCAAATGGTAACTTGACTATATTTGACTAATATTGCTAATTCGGAAAACTTACTAAATGTTGAAACTTACTATTTTCGAAAAGTTACTAAAAATGGAAAACCGACTAAAACGAGTAATATGATTTAAAACAAGTTATTAATTATGAGCCGATCATAAATTTGTGTAGATTCGCTGAAGAAGGAGTTACTTCCTATTCTCATGTTATGATGTGGTTTCGTTGGCGGTTTAAGGTACAAATATTACGTACACTCTCAGCAAGAGTACAACTTTATTTCTCTCCCATGACTTCCTCTCTCTCCTTATATTATTGCACCTTGATATTGAACTTTGATTAACCCATTGATATTGCTCCTTTGACCTACCTCTTGATATTGACCTATGATCTATTGATAATGACCTTTGGGTATTTGAACCTTTGGATATTGGACCTTTGATAATAAACATTGATATTCAACCTTGACAATAAACTTTTGAAACTAAACTTTGATATTGAACCATTGATATTGAACCTTCACCACTTGACCTTTCAGTATTTACCCGGAGTATTACTTGTTGTGGAGTAGCCACAACCATAGCATTGATGCACCAATGTTATGTACTCTAGCGTAGTTGGAGAGATGTGCTACGCCGTCCCCGATCTACTATTAACTACTGCTTTGATTGTGATTGTTATTGGCCTACGAGGGCGTATGGATGCATCCTAGATTTGTATTGTATTGTATTGATTGATTGATTGATTGATTATCGGAGCTACTACATTGTCTACATTGCTACATATTGTATTGGTGACTGGGTATGCGTGCATTGCAACCCCTCACATATTGGGAGTTGATCACTCCATATTGGGCTACTATCGTATTGTATTGTATTGATTGGCCTTGGGTAAAATACTGAAAACTTACATACACTATACTTTACACTTAACCATGTCATCTTTTGATTACCCTCTTGGATACCACATGTAATCCTATCTTCATATCCCTTGATTATTTCCTAACTCTATTGTATCAGTTGTTCTTTTGTTGATATCTGTTCACTGAGCTTTTTATGGTCAGCCGCATTTTCTTTTCCATGCGGCAGGTACTTAAGCTAGGATGCGGGGTTTAACTTTGGGGATGAGAGAGTGTGGACCAACCTTAGAGTTCCTTTAAATAATGGACTTTGTTTTATTATTGTATTTTCCTTATTTTGGAATTCATTTGTAACCCTTGTACTCATTGTATTGTTAAAGTATTTAGCTTGTGTTTTGCTCTGTTGGACACTATTTATTGCGATATCTCTACCCTTGACGGGTTGGGGTGTTACAAAAGATATCTAGGTTCTTTTGCAGGAGTGCGCACACAGCTGCTCTGCCTTTCTCAGACAGCGACCCTCCAATTGATACTTGTTGATCTGGGTAGTCAGGGTGAATTGTGACCTTTAGATTTGACACTTTTGCTGCGCGTTGTTCTGGAACATCCTCCACTTTACTGGTTACTGTGTTGCATTCATTAGGTGGCACAGTGGTATTGTAGAGGGTGACAATGCCTCCTTCTACTGGGAATTTGAGCATCCCATGCACTGTGGATGGTACAACCCGCATGGATGATATTCCAGGTCTTCTTATAATGCTGTTATACGGCGAGGGAGATTTGATTACTGATGAGTGCATAAATACTCATCATTTTTATCTAATCTGAGCTGCCAAAACATCCAAAAACACTCAAATATGCATCAAAATACTGAAAATATCTCAGAATTGTGTTTTATATGTTTCAGATGCAAAATGATCAAAAACAGATGAAATATGAACAAAGTTTGCATAATTGGCAGTTTCAGTCCCTCAACTTTAAAAACTTGTCAAAACTAGTCCCTGGTTATTCAAAAACATTAAAAAGTCACCAAAGGTCCTTTTAAATCACAAATAAACATAAAAAGTCCTTTGGTGTAAAGTTTCACAAAATTACAAGTTTAGTCTCTCAACTTTGCAAAATTGACAAAAATGGTCCCTGGGATATAAAAACTTTGAGAAAAATAAATTTTGGTCCTTGTGCTACTCATCTTTGGCAGGAATGGTCCTTGGTTGGAAAGTTTGGTGTATTTACATGATTGGTCCCTGAAGTTTCAAAGTATGGCAGAAATAGTCCCTACAGGTGTAAAAGTGGAAAATCAACATCTGGTCCTTGTAATATTCAAACTTGGCAGAAAACACCCTTGTGATAACTTTGAGAAATTACCAAACCAAACCCCTCAATTTTCAGTGAATTGCAAAATTGGTCCTTGATATTAACACTTAACCAATCTGGACCCTTTGTATTATAAAACATCAAAACCAAATCCAATCCAACATAAAAACACCACCAAGCCCAACACCTTTCCCCAGCCCATCCCCTAAGCCCAAATCCAACTCAAAACCGTTTTAAATAATCAAACGGTCAAAAAGTCAAACCACCACCCGTTTTCCTTCCCACTTGCAGTATCCCATCACCACCCCCTCCTCCATCACATCCCACTGCCCAATCCACTTACCACCCCACTTACCTAACAAGGAAAACAAGCATTTAATGCTTTCCTCCCCATTACACTCCAACAGAGCAAATTGCTCTGATTTCACTTTCCCGCCAAAACGATACAAAGGTCAAAAACCCATCACAAATCATCCAACGGCTGAGATTAATGGTGGGATATGTTCAGAAGCTTGTGGTGGTCTCAAAAAAGGGCTATAAAAGAGAGAAGAGGCAAAGGAGAAAGGGTAGTAGTTTAATTAGTTAAAATTGTTATCGTATTTAGTATGAGCTTAAAAGTAGTTGTAATCTCTGTTTTTAAAACTTGTAACCTGTTGCTTTAATGTAATTCAAGCTTCCTTTAATATCAATTTCAAGTTTTCTTTTCTAATTCTCAAGTTTGCAATTTACATTTTCAAGTTAAGGTTTTGTGCATGATTAATGGCTGTTTAGAGACTCATAAGCTCACATAAGCTCCTATATAGCTTATAAAAGCTATTAGTAATCCTTAAAACTAGTTTAGCTATAAAAAATCAAAAATACCAAAAAACTCAATGGAAGTCAAAGTTGCAGGTTTAATGGTGATGAAAGCTGGAGCACAGTGAATTCTAGATGGTTGTGGGTTAGTGGTTCTGTGGAGAGCCTATAGGTAGCGGTTTGTGGTCCTTGGTTCTTGGTTTATAGCAGGAAGGCATTTGTAAGCCAAATTCTCATTTCTACTCTTTATAGTGTAAAATTGTTCTGTGATTGCTCATTTGTGTTTCTTTAGATTGCTTATAGCTTATTAAAGTGTTTTTAATCAGTAGCTTATGCTTAGGTCTCTATTTGCAAAAGTTTCTTCAAAACAGGTTTATAAAAGTAGTGTTTGGATTGGACTGTTTCTCTGTGATTAGGCCTTTTCTTGTTGTTGATTTTTGTTCACATAAGTAACTTAGTGTCAAAATAGCTCAGAGCAACACTTAAACACAGGCATTGTTAATCAAAAAGTCAAAATCACATACCATTAGGCCTAATTAACCCTCCGTGTTGGTTAAAGAGTGGCTTATGCCCCATTTCCATTCACAAATGAGTGGTCTAGCTTAATTTAGCTTTTATATAGCTTATTAAACCAATAACAATAATAAAATCAAGATTCAAGTTCAAATTAGTCAACAGAAAGCAAAAATCAGAAAGTCAAAATTCATAGTGTTTTCAGAAAACCAAAAATGGAAAGAATTGTTGTGATTTTTATGATTGGATTGGGATCCTGAGCTTTTCACAAGTATTAGTGTGTCAGCTTAACTTTCAAATCCCATAATAAGCTTAATTTTGTGAATTTTATTAAAGCTTGTGCAATAGCTTCTTTAAGCCTGCAGGGCAAATCATCTTTTTGCACCAGGGCACTTTGTGCATTTGGTCAAACTTTCAAACCCCTCTCCAGGGTGCAAACCAAAACATTAGCTCTTGATTTTTAGTTTTTTGGGAAGTCTCTCAGCTTATCTTTTAAGATCTTGAATAAAATTGGATCTCAGTTCTCATTAGCATAGCTTATTTTTCTTGGAAGATTGCTTATTTTGCCTTTGTATACTGAGTGCTCAGTATACAACCACCAGCTTCAATAGACCATAACTAGTTCATTAGTGGGCCCCACCTCTAGCTTTTTGGCTTTTTGGAAACCCCATAAGCCCATCTTTAAGGATTTGAGCTTATTTGCTATTCCCTGGCTTATTTGGTAGGGTTGCAAGTAGCTTTTAGTTTGATCATTTTATTGTGTACACTGAGTGACTTAGTGTTTGAGTCCAAATCCCAAGCCCCACCCAGTGCTCAATAATAAGCCATAAGCCTAGCTTATTGGCTTATTCCAAAGTTGACCAGGTCAACTTCAAGGTTCATAGCTTAGTTTGGACTTCCCTTTATTTCTGTGGACCCCACAGAGGTCCAAAGTCCCTGTGTTTGGCCTGTTTTGGCCTAGTGTTTTGTATAAGTGCTTATTTGGTTGCCATAACTTATTCAGTGTGCTTATTTGTGCCATTTGCCTTATTTCAAGTTGATATTCATCTGTTTTGGCTTATTAGTTCATTTGATAGCTTTTTCAAAAATCCACAAGTCCTAATAAGCTAATAGACTCATTGTTAAGCACTTGGGGGTGCACACAGCTTATTAATAAGCCACACCACAAAGTCCTTCATAAAAGTTGTTTGTTTTCAGTAGGTAGTTAGGTCTCAAAAAGAAAAACCAACAAAAACCAACTTTAAAAATAGTGATAGCTTCTATTTAATAGGATTTATCTTTTTAATTTTTCTTTTCAGCTTATTATTAAGCACTTCATCATTTTTATATTTTTTTTTAATTTTAATTCATCTTAAAGTATTTTCATTAATTTTTCTAGATTTTTCTCTTTTGATTTATTAATTATTAGAATTAATATTATTTTAATTAAATAATTAAGTAATATTAATAATTAAATAGTTTTATTAATTTTTAATTAATAACAGTACCTTTTCATATTTTTCCCATGTTTTTTAAATCATTAAGTATTTTTAGAAAATGGTTTCTTAATTTCTATTGTTCATTTTCTAATTTTCTTAATTAACTTAGTTAAATTAGATTTTAATTAATAAATAAGTTAATAATTAGTAAAATAGTCTAAATATAATTTTTATAAACTTTTTATAAATTTTTAGGATTCCTGAGATGGTTATTTAGATTTGTAAATTTTTCTTTAATTTTCTAAGTCAATTTTAGTATTATTAGTAATTTAAATTAGTTAAAATAGTTTAATTAATATAATTAGTATTTAATTAATAGAAAATCCACAAAAAGACAAAAATAGGTATTTTTAATTTTTAAATTTATTTTAAGTCATTTTAGATTTTAGAAATTAATTTTGCAATTTTCTAGTTAAAATTTGTTGTATAAATCTTTTTAGTATAATTTAATTAGTTTTAATTAAATAGTTAAAATAGTGTTTTAAATAATTAATATTAAATAATAAAATAATCAACAAAAAAATAATTTTCTTTTTAATTTCATTTTCTTTTATAATTAAGTTTGTAAAATTTTCATTTGCACCCCCTGTAGTTTTAAATTGTTTAAAACTCACCTTTTTCTCTGTCTGTAAGCATTTCTGATTTGCAATTTGCTTACGTGTATACATATCTGTTTACTGTGCTTGTTATATACTGTTATCCAAATAATATCAGCAGTGTAAATCAAACCCACTTCATCTTTGGTTACTGTCCTCAGTACCATTCATTCCTAAAAACGATTACAAATACAATTTCAATCTCGTTGGGACTTAACGACCCGAGGATTTCCCCGTACTTCCACGGATTTAAAACACTTGACTTTTTCTCTTAGGTGGGCCTATCAACTGCACCCGGTTGACTGGTTGGTTTAGAAGGAGTCAAAATTTGGCACCGCTGCCGGGGATCCTTGGTCAGAAGCATGTGAATAATTACATAAAAGATTACCACCGCAAACCAAGGTAGAACACTTACCAACTGGGGGTGTGAACATAATAAGTTCCCAAACATAAGATAAAAAACTTGCCATTGTATTCTTGTGAGTGGTGTACCTTTTCTAAAGAAGCCATTCACCTGTGATTATTGGTCTAAGTTCACTGTGGTTTTGCCTCGAGCTTGTTTTCAAAAAAATTGTTTTTAGTGCATGCGCACTCGTTCACAGTCACGACGTAATCGTCATAGAAACGTAACCGAGTTACGTATTGTTGAAGAAGAACACACGCTAAAAATGGACAACGAGCCCCCAAATCCTCCCAAGGATGAGATAGTTCCTGACACCCAAACAATGGAGGAACTATGTCAACCTACCATGCACGGGAGAAGTGGACCCTTTGCACCACTTACAATTGGAGCCTCGGATTTTGGACTAAAACACAACATGATACAACAGGTCCAAAATTCGTGTCAGTTCCACGGTTTGCCGGGTGACGATGCTAACAAGCATCTCGATAAATATTTAACCATCACCCAGAGCATGAAACAAAATGGCGTCACCGAAGACGACCTGTGTTTATACCTATTCCCATATTCTCTCACTCATCATGCGACGGCTTGGTTCGATCGACTTTTGTAGGATCGTGTTATTGATTGATATTGTGATTCGGGAGGTCGGGTACAATGAAAGAAGATGATAGCCATGGTTAGTGAGAGAGAGTAGAGAGAGAAGGGAAAAACTTTGTGTTTATTGATAATGAAAAGTAAAATACACAAATGAATCTCACCCTCCTAGTGAAGCCTAGGAGGGCTTATATAGCCTAACACAATCATACTATTGCAATATTACCTAACAAGTCCTTGTGTTTAAGCTAAATAGGATAACAAGTGTAATCCCGATAATGTTGTCACATTTAACTGTTAGGAGCGATCCCAACAATCTTCCCCCAATGTGGCAACATAAGGGATTACTTACAACATTTCCTACAAGTACAAATAAAATTAAAGAAAGGTCTTCATAAGCTCTTCAAATTGCTGAGGATGACGACAGTTGACGCTCTTTGTCCTTATCTTATACCTCGGCTTGAGAATTTTATCTTTACTTGTAGGCAAATGATGTAATATACATGAAATGGATTAACTTCCCCCCCAATTCATGCTGCATGTCTTTAGCAGTTTTTTTGTACACTTCTTTTTGGCGAAGTTTCTGAATCAGCTTCCCCCCAAACTGACAACCGTCTTCAGCAGATTCGAAACTTTGATGTAGTCAACATGTCTTCAAACTTTTGAAGTTTTAAGTACGCTGGGAAATTTGTAGATGACACCGTAAACCACACCAAACAAATCTGACAAACACTTAATCACAGTTATACTCTATGCGGAAGCTCCGTTCGGGGGTAACATGCAAGAAATCAGCAAGATCTTCTCACATATGCAGGCTACTTCACACTTCACAACCCGCGAGAGTTGAAACGACTACACCAAAATCACAAAACTGAACCACTGATCATCTCTGCGGACGTTTCTCCGGTAGTAATAAAATTGTAAGCTCGATCACGTGAGTCTATTATGCGTCCCTGATGTGCACATTTCTTCCCCCTGATTGCAGATCCTCGTGGAAAATGAGTGTTTTCACAAAGAAATCAAGAAAAGTCAAAGAAGGAAAAGAACACCCACTCTCTCTTCCCCCACGATGTCTTCGCGGAATCGGAAGCATACACACTATGTTTACGATGGAAAATGGTGGCAGCGTAACCCCATGTGTCCAATTAGTCGATTATGCGTGAAGTATCATAAATAGCCCGTGAGAATCAACTGCTGATAAACAACTCTACTCTTTTATACTCCTCTCAGCTAACTCTTTACCAACCCCATTATCATTCTGTCGGCTTTTAGTAGTGACTACTGATGGAGAAAACCCAATATGACGAACTTGAGACTGAAGTAAAATAACCTGAACTTGTGACTTAAACTTGCACTATTGTCTGACTAAGAACCAATACTGAGAATTTCAATAAAGATAGAATCATATACCCATCCAACCATCCTTAATTGTATATGAACTTCTCTCGAATTATCCACATCTTTTGGTGACACTTGAGCACTACAACGTAACTCCTTTAAAGTGATAGCTATACTCTGTGAGCACAAAAATGTAACTCCTTTCATCAGGTATAACTAGATAACTCAAGTCGTCATTCGTACGGATAAAAGCTCGAACAAGGATCTCAAAGAATCATGCATCCAACCAACCCCGATATCTTCAGATACTAAGTACACGCGCCCGTGATATCCCACTTCAACCTCAAATAAATAATAAAGAATTATCGCCGTAGTCACATCTTGCGGTTATATGCCCAAAAACTAGCCTTTTGACGGTTTGAAGTGAACAATGATAATGGTTTATCCCGATCTTGTCAAGAATGTATCCCCGTGAAATAAGTCATTTTGTCAATTAAAAGACCAAATATAACCATTGATCATAACAATTATTAACCCAGAATATTTAAAAAAAAAATCAGCTCAATATCACCTCAAGAAAACAAATCATCTCAACGGATTGGATTATTAGATTGCGTACCAACTACCAAGTCCAAAGCACCATCCAAATCTGGTACACAGCTAAGCCCATCAAACTAATTGGATTACTCGGCCCAAACAATGCAAATCCTAACCCGATCCATTACACCACCAGTTATAAGATAGTGTATATCCTAATAATTCTCACAACTCATTACAAGTTTACAACTTAAAGTAAACACACTTTTGATGTCCGCCTACCACATGCTCACCTCTCACCTAACACATAAAAACCAGATCTAAACTCATCTTAATAGCATCAATTCAATCTAACCTCACCTTTCATCATCAATCAAAATAGAATCAATCATCACCACAAAACCAAATTTTCAAAAACCGTACAAAATGTCAATGTATTCAGCTCCATTCCGAATTAAGAAATCACATGTAAGGCATCAAGATCATTGAGTGATCATGGTAGGTTCTACTTAAGATGTGTTTTGATTTTCTTTTAACCGAATACAAAGAGGGATGAAACATTGATTGTTTTGTCCTTTCTTTAATTTTCGGATATAAACAAGAAGCTAAGCTTCAAAAGTAGATCGATGAAGAGTTTCTCTTTGGTGTTTGTTATTGGACGATTTTCCGTTACCAAAAAGTGAAAACCTTAGATCTAATTTTATCATATCTTGTTTGTGTCTTCATGAGATGGGTTTAGATTAGTTAAGTAATTGAAGTTGTGGATCTTGTTGTGTTGTTGATGTTCTGTTGTCGACGAGGGTTTGGTATTTTGGTTTGGTATTGAGTTTGGTATTTTGGTTTAGTCAACGTTGTCAAACAGTCTTCGCATCTTCATTTCTATTTTTGTAACTTTACGCATAAACTTACGCGTAATCTATTTTGCGTAAACCTTTTGCAAAAAACTCAGCCCTTTTGCGTAAGCTATGGCCTTACGCTTAAACACAGCTTACGCATAAAATCGGTTTATGCCAAAAATACTTTACGCATAACTTTCCAAGTTATGCGTAAATTCAACTGAAGACGAGTTATGCGTAGGAGTAGGGTCTCACGCGTAAAAAGAGGGTTTTTTGCTTAAGATGACCATCTTATGCATAAAATGAGGGTTTTGACCGTTTGACCATATTCCGGTGAGATTTCGACCAGATTCCGACCAATTTTTTCCGGCTAATTATTCTGACAAGGTCACTTTTCCGACCAGTTTTGAGACGATAAATATGACCATTAATACTTCATGGGTTTTGGTACAATACAGTAAAAAAAAACTGTTAACTATGGCCCACAAAAAAACAGTTATTGAAATCAGATAAAGAGAGACTTGTGACTATTTTTGACCATATTGATACAATAAAAAATTGTGTATAAGCAGTTATGAACAAAGAGTATGTAAACATTCAAAAACCCATATAACAGTTTTTTTTTTAATTTTTATTTATTTAAAGTAACAACTTTGATAATTTTTGACAAGATAATACCACAAAAATCAACCAAAACTAATAACCAAGGCTCTGATGCCAATTGTAGGATCGTGTTATTGATTGATATTGTGATTTGGGAGGTCGGATACAATAAAAGAAGATGATAGCCATGGTTAGTGAGAGAGAGAGTAGAGAGAGAAGGGAAAAACTTTGTGTTTATTGATAATGAAAAGTAAAATACACAAATGAGTCTCACCCTCCTAGTGAAGTCTAGGAGGGCTTATATAGCCTAACACAATCATACTATTGCAATATTACCTAACAAGTCCTTGTGTTTAAGCTAAATAAGATAACAAGTGTAATCCCGATAATGTTGTCACATTTAACTGTTAGGAGCGATCCGAACAAATTCCTAAGAATTCGATCCATACCTTTGATGAGATGGTTACTAAGTTCTTGGCTAAATACTTTCCACCATCCATGGTTACAAAGCTGAGAAACAATGTTAGTAACTTCAGACAGCTTCCCGACGAGTCCTTATTTGAGGCATGGGAACGCTACAAACTTGCTATTAATCGGTGTCCCAATCATAACATGCTTCTTGTCACCATTATTGATACCTTTTATAATGGTTTGACACTTCGTCATCGTGACACCATCAATGCTGCTGCTAGGGGCACCTTTATGAAAAGGACCCCTGAAGAGTGTTATGACTTAATCGAAAATATGACTGCCCATCACAATTTTTGGGACTCCTCTGCAGAGAGGAATGACTCATGTAAGTCAGTCACTCCGGCAAATAATGAAATAGCTGCCCTTACCAGAAAGTTTGATGATTTGTCTGCTGCGGTCCTCCGAATTCACCAGACAAATCACAATCAGCAGATTAAAACTATCATTTGTGAAACCTGTTATGTTCCACACCCGTACCATGAGTGCCCAGCCTTCGGTGGCTTCACTCAAGAGAACGTATTCGCAGCCCAAGGTTCCTACAATACGGGAGGTAATTCTTACCAACCGCAAGGGAACCGAAATCTGTTGAGTTATCATTCCAATAACTACATTGGACCACCGGGATTTAATCAGTCCCAGAACTAAAATGGTCAAAACATAAACCAGAACTTTAACCAGAATCAGAACCAGAACCGAATGAACCTAGGTTTTAACAACCAAGGGAATTTCAACTCTGGTCAACACCAGGTTCAACAAAATCAAAACCGAGGGAATTATAACCGTAATCAGGGTCAGAACAATTACCATCAGGGTAATTTTCAACAACAAAATCACTTCCAGGGTAATAACAACCAGCAACATGGGAATTTCCAGAACAATCAGGCTCAAAATTTTCCAAACCAAAATCAAGCCATTGTTCCAACTAGACCATCATCTGATGAGTTATAAAACAGTTTATGAAATCCCAAGATGAACTAAACAAAGTGCTGGTCAGTCAGATCTCTGAATTGAAGAAGTCTTTAAATGATTGACCCTCGGGCTCAGGTACTTTACCTAGCAACATGATCGCTAATCCGAGGGGCGATGTAAAGGCGATCACCACAAGAAGTGGAGTTTCTTATAAAGGACCCACAACTCCGTCTACCTCTTCTCCTATCCAGGTAGAGTAATGTGAAACTGAGGATACTACGGATACGGTACTTCCTACTAATAATGGAGGTACCAATGACATCCCTCCTCCAGTTGTCCTGGTCCCGACTCCCCTTAAAAGAGTCGTCTTTGAAACTCCCGAAGGTCCAGTTGAAAATCCAAAAGCCAACCCAAAACCATCGATTCCATATCCCTCACGATTGCAAGACCAGAATCTCCGTGAAAAAGCTAATAATCAGATGGAAATATTTTTCGAAATTTTCCAAGATCTACACTTTGATATTAGTTTTGCGGATGCTCTTCTTTTAATGCTCAAATCCGCATCGACAATCAAAAACTTATTGAGCAATAAAGAGAAACTGTTTGAGATGGCACGAACTCCACTCAATGAAAACTGCTCTGCAGTTCTGTTGAAACAGCTTCCCGAGAAGCTAGGAGACCCCGGGAAATTTCTAATACCATGTATTTTCCCGGGGATGGTTAAGTGCTTTGCCCTGGCCGATCTTGGTGCAAGCATAAACTTAATGCCCCACTCAGTTTGGAAAAAGCTCTCTCTTCAGGAACTCACTCCCACATGCATGACTCTCGAGCTTGCAGACCGTTCAATTTCACGTCCCCTTGGTATTGCTGAGGACGTATTTGTAAGAGTGGGAAAGTTCCATTTTCCGGCAGACTTTGTCGTTGTTGATTTCCATGCGTATATAAGAGTTCCTCTCATTCTTGGGAGGGGATTCTTAAGGACGGGTCGTGCATTGATCGATGTTTTCGATGAGGAAATCACGTTACGAGTTGGCACTGAAGCGATAACGTTCAACCTTGATCAAACCTCGAGATACTCCTCGAATTATGATGCTGAATCGGTCTACCGAATTAATGTCATTGACATTGCATCTAAGGAGCTCCGGAAATCCTTGGATTCGCTGATGATGAGGCAAAAAATGATCCGTTTTTAGGGGGTCATTTAAGCCGGAATTCAAATTTATTTGATCAAATATTGCCTTAAATCGTTCCTTTTGTGATTTTAGGTACTTTGGGAGTGAATTCTGGAAAATGAAGCATTTTGGACGTTTTTGGAGCATAAAAGAGAAGAAAACGGCAAAGTCTTAATTTTCCTTGCTGGGAACAGAACCTGACGGCGTCAAGAAGGATTTGATGATGGAGTCAAGAGCAAAATGGATGACGGCCCAGAGAAAACGTGACGGCGTCAGAACAAGGGCGTCAAGAGTAAAAGTGGTGACGGCCAAGAGCAGAAATACACATGACGGCGTCAGATCTGGATCTAAGCAATCCGAGAAGATTTTTGGCGGTGAGATAACGGCGTCAGAAGTTTCCTCTTGACGCCGTCACCTCATGAAATCTATATATACTTTTCTAATTTTCATTCATTAAAAGAGGAACTTGTGTGGAGAATTTTAGGGTCGAACCTAATAAACCCTAGCTCGTTTGTAACAGTATTTTCAAGGGTTTTCACCCCTTGAAACCCTTCATGTTCAATTGAGATAAGTATCCTTTCAATTCATTCAATATGTCTATGTGTTGTTTGAATATATCTTACACTTGTCTTAATTTTAACATGCTAGGCTAGATGTCTTGTGTGTTTGCTTAGATGTAATGAAACCTAGATGTTGTTTATAGGTTGATTGCTTGTTTATAGTTGTAATGGATGAATGATTTCAATGTTAGGCTTAAGAAAACTGGCAGATCTCCATAGTGTAACTTGTTTGAATGTCTTAAGAAACATGAACCGATGTGTACTAGGTTTTTATGGTTGTATTTAATGCATGAGCGAATTCTAGTGATCTCATATTAGGAGCTTCTTACAGTCTCGACATAGGAGTGAAGTAGAAGCTTATAGAATTGGGGAAGTAAGTACGCCACCCCATGATTGTTATTAAGGAATATAACCCGTCATCCATGCAACTGTAACAAGTAATTAACCTGTAAAAGATATCTAGGGAGTAGTGAAATCTAAGTAAACAGAATTCTCCCATATATTGTTCACACCACTAGTTTAATTTAGTTTATTTACATTTCTGTTATTTTATTTTGATTGCATCTTAGTTATTGGGCTAGTTGACTAGCAACTAATTCCGCCCACTCTTCCAAAACCCGAGATTTTTGTTTGCTTTTATTAAAACGTAAAAATACAAACAGAATCATCCCTCACCTCTAGACCTAGTTTTTAGGTTTTCTAATCCTAGCGACACTATTCCTGAGTTGAACGATTAATCCCCCGGTACTTGTCACTATACTATACTACAACGATCAGGTACACTGCTTGGTGGGGGTTGTAAGCTTCTCAAGATCCCTCGAGAGGTAAAGCCTGGTGTAATTCCCACGCATCAAGTTTTTGGTGCCGCAACCCGGGGAATAGTTATTGTCTATGTTAGAATTTCTTTTTATTAGGTCTACTTGCTAGATTCCTTTCTAGTAAGATTTTATTTTTATTTTTAGTTTTTCTTTAGTCTATCTATTTCTTCATGTTTTTGTTCGTAACTCTTTACCATCCGACATCATGGAAGGTGGTAACCTCTTTGAACCCATCAACCCACCACAACAAGACCACCCATAAAACCTACCACTAGCTAACCAACCTCTTAGGCCCCGAACCCTAGGAGAGTACTCCCGACCTAGCCACCAAGGCTATCGAAACACCATTGAGCTCACCCAAGGAGCCAATGTGTCCCCCTTGCGATCCGACACCATCCGGTTGGTGCAAAGCGGATGTACATTCCATGGACTTCGTTCCGAAGATCCAAATCAACATCTCAAGGACTTCCTTAAAATCGTAGATTCTATAGACCTTGATGTTACAACTAGAGAGACGACCCGATTACGCCTATTCCAATTCTCTCTATGTGATCAAGCTAGTCAATGCCTTGAACGTTTACCCGCGGGATCCGTCACCTCATGGGATGATCTCACCACTCGTTTCCTTGCTCAATTCTTCCTACCGGGGAAGACTGCGATGCTTAGAAATGACATCTTGATGTTTGAACAGCATCAAGGTGAAACTTTCTACGAAGCATGGGCTCGTTTTAAGAGTTTACTCCAAAAAAAGTCCCTCATCATGGTATAAATCTTTGGTTGTTAGTTCAAATCTTCTATGACCATGTCGATTATCACACCAAACGTACCATTGATTGAGCTGCCGAAGGTAGATTGCGTGATAGGAACGTCGAGGAATCTTGGGCAATTACTGACGAACTTGCCACCGATAATCAAGAATTATGGGAGTTTAATCACACTATAGAAGCGGCTATCAACGCAATCTCGACACCTGGAGGGACTACTGAAATCTCCGATGAACTCCTTTGTAAACTTGAGGCAAAAGTCGACTATTTCGAGGAAAGACAAAAGAGACCTTTAAGTCCTAGACGGGCTGCCGTCAATTCTGTCTCGAAAATGGCTTCAACACCGTTATCGGAATCACCTTCTAGAGAGAATGTTGAAACCTTTCAAAATTATGCCCCACCTTATTCTCCTCCTGAAAAACTTAGCCCGGAATTTGAAGCTCGAATGAGAGAATATATGGGAACCCATTCTGAGCGGCTTGCTAGATTCGAAGAAGCAGTCTATAAACAAAAGGAGGAGATGCAAGAGAAAATGAAGGAGATGATGAACCTAGATGAGGATTATGCAAACCAGAAAACCCCTGAAAGGATGTTACTAAGGAGGGAAAGCACCACCCCCAATACCCAGTTTGTTAACTCCATCACAATTGTCCATACGGGTGATGAGATAGTAGAAACCCCTAGCGAACAAACCACAGAAGAACCGCCAAAACCCCAATCCTTGAGTTACTACCTGAAACATGATATAAACGAAAACACTATAACAAATTGGATAAAGGGTGACAGGCGTAACCAATCCTCCAAGCATGGTTCAGAGAAGGAGGAAGAGGGAAAAGATGAGTATGATACATTACCTGGGGGACCGGTATTTGAAAAACTACTGGTACAGAAAGTGGCTACTAATCATATGGCGTGTGGGAACTTTGAAATACCGGCCAGCATCGGGAATTTGAAATGTCTAAACACTTTCGCCGACCAAGGATCAGAAGTAAATCTTATGCCCCAAACTATCTACCCCCAGCTAACGTCAAAAATGCCAGCCACCACTCGTGTTAGGCTATCCTTCGCTGGACACTCTTACATGTACCCCCTAGGAATCGCAGAAGATGTGCTGGTCAATGTCTCAGGATTTATGTATCCCGTTGATTTCATGATCATCGATGATAAAGGAGGTGGATGCATGCCCATAATCCTAGGGGCACCATTCCTTACCACCGCAAGAGCTGTCATTAGGTATGAAAACAGGAAAATTGAGCTTAAATCAGGAAAAAGAAAGATTAGCTTTCCCATGACCCCGCGATATGCACAAGAAAGTTTAATAAGGAGTGGGCTCAAAAACAACATTGACACATCGCCTATTCGTGTTCAAGAGAAGATACTTGCATGGGAGGCGAGAATTAAAAGTTACAAAGAAGCTAAACATGAAGGAAGCAAAAGCAAAAGTAACAAAATTCATGTAGCGTTTGAACACAGTCAACCAACGGAGAATCATGTACCATTCGTAAAGGGGGACCTTGTACTCTTAAGACACTTGGAGGTAACGATACCTCCCAATAAACCGAGTCCCTGGTGGTATGGGCCTTTCACAATTGAGGGCATAAGCCAAGATGGGATGGCTAACTTGAGAAGTAAAGGTGGAGGAGAGGTGATTGCGAGTATCGACAGATTGAAACACCACCACCACGATAGTAATGATCGCAACTATATGGGGTACATCATCTCGAGAGATGAAGTCACGTAGTAACCCATGACCTTGAGTCTAGCTACAAGACTCATAAATAAAGAAAAGTGCTTCTTGGGAGGCAACCCATGCTTTGTGTGATTTTTATTTTGTTTTGATTGTTATTTGTTTCCGTATGCAATGTTTATTTTTATTGTTGGTAGATCATGTTTCAAAACTAAAATGGTGAAAATACTTTATCTTGTCGTTTGGCTTACTCTTAACTTCATCCAAAGGTATTTCGTAAAAGATAAGTGTTGGGAATAAAATGCACAAGTTAAAGAGTCTGCCAGAAGAGCCTGCCAAATGATAGTTAAGCCTGCCTCTTCAGTTTTGTTGATGTTGAAGATATACTAATAGTACCTTCTGGGTAAGAAGGTACTGCTAGTTGATGAAGGTCCTGGCAGTTTTAACGACAAGTTGTTATATTTTATTTAGAGATATTTAGTTTTATTATTAGTCTTTGTACAAAGTTATACGTTAAGTAGAAGTAGTACAGAAGTCTCAGTAGATAAAATGGAGTGTTTTACCTTGAAAGGTGTAATATTAGGATAAGATAAGTCTCTAATATATTATATTAAGCAACTTGTAATAAGGGCTCCTTATACTATAAAAGGAACCCTTAAGTCACCTTCTTAGTAAAATCACATGCACAACAAGTCAGCATACTTGACAACTAGATCAATCACTACATGCATAACTTCCACCTTTAAAATCCTTTTCACGTATCAAAGATTCAAGGTTACATTTGTAATCCTGGTGATAGTTTAGATCACCCGTATTATCTCATCAATAATATTGAATCATTTTGTGTTATTCATGTTGTGTTCATCACTCTAAAATTATTCATGTTTACTTATTCACCACCTTTGTTCCTTTTGTGTGTTTTAGTAAATTCCGCATGCTAAATCACATTCATTCATAAATATCCCAAACACATTATTAAGATTAACATCCCAAGTATTTACATAAATCCTTCCACAAGTGGTATCAGAGCAAGGCTGATATTCACGACATAAAAGAACAAAGCAAAAATGGATGTTGAGCACATTCAAACCAATGTGGCTGCAAAACTTCCGTTACTCAAACAGAATGAGTTTGAGATGTGGAGATTGAGGGTTGAGCAATACTTTCAAGTGCAAGACTATGCACTTTGGGATATTATTGAAGAAGAAAACTCATTCAAACCAATAACCACCACCTCCACAGTAAACGATGCACTTGTCACAACAGTGCAAGTAAACCCAACAACTGCAGAAGAAAGAATCCAAAAGAGAAATGACCTTAAAGCCAGGAGTATGATTCTCATGTCTATTCCAAATGACCAGCTCTTAATCTCTAACAAGTACAAATGTGCTAAAACCCTTTTTCAAGCTATTATGGCTAGATTTGGTGGTAATGATGCCACCAAGAAAACTCAGAAAACACTTTTAAAACAACAGTTTGAAAATTTTTCAGCCACAACAAATGAGTCTTTGGACAACATGTTCAATAGACTACAAAAGCTTTCTAGTCAGTTAGCCATTCATGAGGTGATAATATCTCAAGAAGACTTAAACTCCAAATTCCTTAGAAGTCTACCCTCTGAATGGGCCATGCATGTCATTGTCTGGAAAAACAAACCAGATATTGATTCCATGAGTCTTAATGATCTTTACAGCAACTTCAAAATAGTAGAACATGAACTGAAGAAGTCTACTAGTTCAAGCTCAGGAAATATGGCCTTTGTGTCATCTCATGGTACTTCCAAGAAAGTTGATGAAGAAAAAGATGGTAGAGAAGAAGGTACTGCCAACATAAATTTTGGTACTGCCAGTACTTCTAGCAATACCAAAACCATTTTAGATGAAACAATTGGTTGTGCTTTCCTAACATCACAACACAATGGTTCCATATTGACCTTTGAAGATCTTCAAGAGATCAGTGATGATGATCTTGAAGAAATGGACATAAAGTGGCAGCTTTCACTTCTTAGCATGAGGGCTAAGAAATATTTGATTAGAACTGGAAAGAGGATTGTCATCAATGGCAATGAACCTGCTGGGTATGACAAGTCTAAAGTGGAGTGCTACAACTGCCACATGAAGGGTCACTACTCAAGAGATTGTAGGAGACCAAAGAAGCAGGGTGATAAGGGAAGAGGTTTTGAGAACAAGAACAGGGGAAACAATGAGAACAAGAGCAAGGAAGTGGACATCACTGAAACAAAAGCTATGGTAGCTATTGATGGGCTGGGTTTTGATTGGAGCTTTATGGGTGAAGAAGAGTCATCTTCAAATGAAATGGCTTTAATGGCTTTCTCCAATCCTGAGGTACAAATTACTAAGTGTTCTGCTACTTGTGAAGTTTTTAAAGAATTAGAAATCTTAAGAAAACTTTATGATGAACTGAAAGTAGAAGAAAGAAAAACTCATCAAGACCTAGTTAATCATAAGTGTGGTATGGCCAAACTTGAGAAACAGATAATTCACTTTAGAGAAAATGAACTCACCTTTTCTAACACAAAAGCTATTCTTAATAGAGACATATTCTTAAAAGATGCTGAAATAAATCTGTTAAGAACTGAGTTTGCTAAAGTGAAACAAGCAAAAGATAATATTCAACTAACTGTTACAACATTAGAAAATGCTTCTGCATGTACTAGAAGTATAGTTGAAAACCAAATGAACAAGAAAATCAAATCTGGGATTGGATACAACACATGCCCACCTCCTTACAGAGGAATTCCCTGTCCCCCAGGTATAGATCTTGCTGAATCAAGTTTACATGAACTCACTCATAAACCACTAGAAAATGTAAAACCTGTAGAAAATAGTGAACCTTTTGAGAGTGCAAGTGATACTTCACTCTCCAAAGAAAAGGTGCTCACTAATAAGAGCTCAGATGATACATCTATTGAAGATTGGACATCTGATGAGAATGAAAAAGAGACCGTTTCTAAGAAAGGAAACAAAGCAGGACCAACCAGTCCTAAAAGTGTAGAGAGTATGGCAAAGACTAAAGTTGTTCTAAAAATAGTTGAATGTTGTGCTAAATGTAATAGCAAACCTAGAGGTAGTCAGAGAAATTGGAACAATCTTAAGTCACACCAACTTGGTGATAATTTTGTTATGTACAATAAGGCATGCTATTACTGTGGTAGTTTTAATCATACTCATGCTTATTGTAACAATTGGGTTTCTGGGAGTAAATTAAAGTCTAAAACAAATAAAACAAACCCTAGAAAAGGTTTTGTGAAACCTAACACACCAAAAGTCAATCATAATGTTAGACCAAATGAGCCTGTTTACCCAAAATTCACTACTAAGGGTGCAAGTAATATTTTCAAACATACACCAAGAGTTGTGAAAAGTCTCATTGAAAGGGATTATGTGGTTAAAACACAAAATTGGAGACCAAAACCACAAAGTCCTGCTAGACCAAATGGTACTGCCAAAAATGGTACTGTCAGACCAAAAACCACAAAATGTGTTAAGAATGAAAATGTTGTTAAGTCCTCAGTATGTTGGATTTGGAGACCACTCAAATCAAATGGTGCATCAACAGTCCTAAAGAGGTTTGATTACATTGATGCACGAGGCAAACCCAAGTCAGTCATGGCTTGGGTACCCCAAGGAAACTAATATGTGTATACATGTGCAGGAACATTCAAATGATATTGCTGATCAATGATATGTAGATAGTGGATGTTCAATGCACATGACAGGCAACATGTCTTACCTCACACACTTCAAATCATTTGATGGAGGATATGTTACCTTTGGGGGAGGAATCAAAGGAAAGATTACTGGTAAAGGTACAATTAGAACCAGTAAATTAGATTTTGAAAATGTGTACTTTGTGAAAGAACTACAGTTTAATCTCTTAAGTGTCTCACAAATGTGTGACACAAAGAACAATGTTCTTTTTACTGACACTGAATGCATTGTACTTTCTCCTAATTTTAAAATTCCTGATGAAAGTCAGATTCTTCTTCAAATCCCTAGAAAGAACAATATGTACATTGTTGATTTAAAGAACATTGTTCCTAAAGAGAGTTTAACCTGTCTAGTAGCAAAAGCCTCATTGGATGAATCTATGCTTTGGCATAGAAGACTTGGTCATGTAAACTTTAAAACAATCAATACAATTGCAAAATATGACTTGGTTAGAGGTTTACCCAAAAAGATTTTTCAAAATGACCAAACCTGTGTTGATTGTCTAAAAGGCAAACAACATAGAGCTTCTTGTAAGCCCAAGACCCATAACTCAATTTCTAAAGCTTTATACATGCTTCATATGGACCTCTTTGGTCCTACTTCTGTGAATAGCTTGAATGGTAAAAAATATTGTCTTGTAATTACTGATGATTACAGCAGATTTTCTTGGGTTTTCTTTTTGAGAACTAAGGATGAAACAAGTGAAATCCTTAAGTCCTATATTACAGGGATATAAAACCAAATAGATAAGAAATTAAAAGTAATTAGATGTGACAATGGGACAGAATTCAAGAATAGAGTTATGGATGAGTTTTGCAAAGAAAAAGGAATAAAAAGAGAATATAGTGTAGCTAGAACCCCACAGCAAAATGGAGTAGCAGAAAGGAAAAATAGAACTCTTATAGAGGCTGCTAGAACAATGCTAGTAGACTCTAAGTTACCTATTTCATTTTGGGCTGAAGTTGTAGGTACTGCTTGTTATGTACAGAACAGGGTTCTTGTGATTAAACCTCATAGAAAGACTCCCTATGAACTTTTGTTTGGTAGAACACCATCTTTAAGTTTTATGAGACCTTTTGGATGTCATGTCACTATTCTCAATACCAAAGATCATCTAGGAAAGTTTGAAGGAAAAGCTGATGAAGGCTACATGATAGGGTATTCTTTGCAAAGTAAGGCCTATAGGGTGTATAATAGATGCACTAGGCTAGTGGAAGAAAATCTGCACATAGAGTTTCAAGAGAAACTACCAAATGTTGCAGGCATTGGACCAGATTGGTGTTTTGACATTGACAAGCTTTCAGAATCTATGAATTATGTGTCTGTCACAGGTACAAATACTAATGATAATGCAGGTTTTGAAGACAGTGTTGAAACAACTGAGGATCAAGATTACATATTGATGCCAATTTGGAAAGATTTGGATTCATCTTCAAGTCATGAAGAGCCTTCAAATACAAATGAAGGTGTTGAAGATGATCATGGAACTCAAGGTCAAGGAAATCAAGAAAATTCTGCAAATGAAAATGGTACTGCCAATTCACAAGATGGTACTGCCAGTTCAACAGATGGTACTGCCAGTTCACAAGTTGGTCCTGCTGAACCATTAAATGTTCTATCAGATGATTCCTTACCAGAAGATTTAGGGATTGGAAATCTTCCAATTACCTATGATGTTCCTACAACACACAACACAAGAATTCTCAAAGATCACTCCATTGATAATGTGATTAGCAGCATTGATTCTGGTGTTAAAACAAGAACTCAAGTCTTATCTTCAGACCAAGATGGGTTTGTCTTAGCTGTCTATGAAGAAAAGAACCATGAAGTTGCCCACATATGCCTGTTTTCATGCTTTCTCTCACAAGTAGAACCCAAAAACATTACAAAAGCCTTAGATGATTCAAGCTAGGTTGAAGCAATGCAAGAAGAGCTTCCTCAATTCAAACTTCAGAAGGTTTGGATACTGGTTGATTTGCCTAAAGGTTACAGGGCAATTGGAACCAAATGGGTTTTCAGGAATAAGAAAGATGAAAGGGGAATAGTGATAAAAAACAAAGCAAGATTGGTGGCCCAAGGGTATACTCAAGAAGAAGGAGTGGATTATGAAGAAGTTTTTGCTCCTGTTGCAAGAGTTGAAGCAATTAGGCTGTTCTTGGCTATGATTCTTTCATAGGCTTCACTATCTACCAAATGGATGTCAAAAGTGTCTTTTTATATGGTACTATTGAAGAAGAGGTGTATGTTTCTCAACCTCCAGGCTTCATTGATGCAGAATATCCAGACAAGGTGTACAAGGTTACCAAAGCTCTTTATGGTCTACACCAAGCTCCCAGGGCATGGTATGAAACATTGGCTTTCTATTTATTGGAAAATGGATTTCAAAGAGGCAAGATTGATCCAACTTTGTTCATCAAAAGAACCAAGAAAGACATCTTGCTGGTACAGATTTATGTTGATGACATTATCTTTGGATCCACAAACCAGGAGTTGTGTGTAGAGTTTGAAAAACGTATGCATAATAAGTTCGAAATGAGTTCCATGGGGGAACTTACTTTCTTTCTGGGTCTCCAAGTGAAACAATCAAATGAAGGCATATTTATCAGCCAAGATAAGTATGTAGCAGAGATTCTAAGGAAGTTTGGGTTTGCAGATTCAAAGGTTGCAAGTACACTAATGGATCCAGAAAAGGGGTTACTCAAAGATGCTGAGGGTGAAGATGTTGATGTGCACAATTACAGATCAATGATTGGGTCCTTGATGTACCTTACATCATCAAGACTAGATGTCATGTTCTTAGTATGTGTATGTGCAAGGTTTCAAGTAAATCCAAAAGTTTCTCATCTCACAGCAGTCAAAAGGATCTTCAGATACCTCAAGGGTCAACCTAGGTTGGGTCTATGGTATCCAAGGGAATCATCTTTTGATTTGGTAGCTTATTCAGATAGTGACTATGTTGGTGCAACCCTAGACAGAAAATCCACAACTGGTGGATGTCAATTTCTTGGCTGCAGACTCATATCATGGCAATGCAAGAAGCAAACAATGGTGGCCAACTCTACAACTGAAGCAGAATATGTTGCAAGTGCAAGTTGTTGTGGCCAAGTTCTTTGGATCCAAAATCAATTGCTTGACTATGGGTACAATTTTCTTAACACCATTATTTACATTGACAATAGCAGTACTATTTGTATCATTAAAAATCCAGTCCAACATTCAAAAACAAAACACATTGAAATCAGACACCATTTCATAAGAGATTGCAATGAGAAAAGGTTAATACAAGTTGTCAAAATTGATTCTGAAAAGAATTTTGCAGACCTTCTCACCAAAGCTTTTGATTTAGGTAGGTTTAAATACCTGGTAGCAGATATTGGTATGATAAACCTTTGAAAAACATGTGTTTTTGTATATAAAATAAACAAGTTCTGGCCTTTAAACATGGTACTGCTAGTTAGTCATAAGGTACTGTCAGTGCATAATTAGTACTGCTAGTTCAAAGTTTGCTCTGCTTTTGTTCATCTTGATGCTTAAATGTTAACAATGCTATAAAACAAGTGCTTTGCACTCTGTTCTTCTGGTTTACAACTAACAATTTTAGGTTTCTCAAGATTCATAACAAAAATCATGATGTGGAAATGGTAATCAGTTCACCAAGTTTTACAAACTTAAAGAGCTGGCTAGTCCAAAGCAAACAACTCTTGGTAAAGACTTCTCAAATCCGTTGATAGCTGATAGTTTGCTAAAAACTATAAGGTAATCAGTTCACCCAGTTTTAAAAACTTAAAGAGCTGACTAGTCCAAAAGCAAACGGCTATTGGTAAAGACTTATCAAATCCGTTGATAGCTGATAGTTTGCTAAAAACTATAAGGGATTTTTACTAAAATTTCAAAGAGACTGCCAAGTTATATTTCTAAATACAAGGTACTGGGCATTAGTCAACTGCCTGATGCTAAAATCTTTGAAAATTTGACAAAAATGGGGTATAATGTGACTTCTACAAAGCTTAAATTTCTTAAAAAAGCATTTTACCCCTCAATGGAGATTTTTGATTCATACCATCCTTCATTGTTTAAGCCAAAAGAAAACCTCATTGGGGCAGTTTAGTGGTAACATGGCTGCAGCTCTCATTTGCCTGGCAACAAACAAGAAATTCAACTTTTCCAAATATATTTTTGAAGGATTGGTTAAAAATGTGGACAGTGAAACAAAGTTTTTGATGTACCCAAGGTTTATTCAGTGCCTCATCAACAAATCCAAACATTTGTTACTTCCCCCAAACAAACCTTTTAAAACTCCCAAACTTACACACAAGGTGTTTTCAAACATGAAAATTGGTTTTCAAGGAGAAGAAGTACCACTTTTTGAGGAAATGTTACCACAACATTCTGAAGAACCATCCATATCATCTGATCAATCATCACCAAACCCATCACCAGTACCATCCATCACACCACCAGTACCATCAGTGACACCACCATCACCAGTACCATTACCATCTCACCAACCAACACAAACACCATCTGCAACATCTCCATCATTTTCACATCATGACTCACCACCCCAATCTCCTCCACATCAAAGTGTAGATGCTCAGACTGTAAAGGAACTAAAGGAGCAAATGCAGCACTTGCAAACCACTCTTGAAAATCAAAACAAACACTTTACAGAGATTAACACCAAGCTAGTTAAGAGGGTTGAGAAGTTAGAGTTAAAGGTGAAATTGTTGAAGGGTAAAAGAACATCTCAGTTGGTTGTTTCTAGTTCTTCAAGTTCAGATGCAGAAGGTTTGGGTCTCTCTTCCAAAAAGGGGAGGATGGGTAGTTCTAAAAATGAAGAAGAGATTCAATTTCAATTTCATGAAGGAACTCAAGTGATTGATGAAGAGCCTGCTATTCAAGAAACAGAGCCTGCTATTCAAGAAAAAGAGCCTGTTAGTGCAAAAGATACTGCTGAAGCAGAGCAAGAGCCTGCTGGGATACAGAGGCTATTGGCTATGAATTTAAAAGGTTCTGATCAAATGTCCTACAAAAGAAAAAGGGGGTCACAGCCTCAGGGGAGGTTTCTTGTTTCTGATGAACAATCTGCTGCTCCAAGTCTAGAATCATCTCCAAAAGACAAGGGCAAGAAAATTCTGTTTGAAGATGAACCAAAGCCTAAAAAGTTGAAGAATAACAAGTTCAAATAGCTGTAGATGAAAAGTTGTCCAAACAGCTTCATGAAGAAGAGGTTATGGGTGCTGAAGAAGAGTCAAGAATTCTACAAGAAAAATTTGATGCTCAGTTGCAATACATCATTTCCATTGATCCAATTGTAAGGGGTGAAGCTTACACTCTTGTGTGTGATGAGTCTCTTAGCTCAGATGAAATGACAATCAAGCTCAATGATTTGATCACTAAGAAATACAATCAAGAGGCATTGGATGATGTTTATCAGCAGATCCAGAAGAATCAGAAGAAAGGATTTAAAATGCCTCATTCTGAGGCAGATCAGAAGAAATTCTTCAAGATATATCTGAAAAGAGAAGTGAACATGAAGGATCATCAACTCAAAGGTAAATCATTTGATGAATTGAAGCTTCTATACTTAGAGGCTTACAGAAGAAACAAAACCAGTTTTCTCATGGATACACAAGAAAAGCCTTCCAAAAGAAGAAGAGATGATCAGATGGATGAAGCAGAGAAGGCAGACTTGCCTCCTGTTCAGTCAAGAGAAATGGTTGTCCATGTTCCACAAGTTTTTTTTTGCTGAACCTTTACATGCAAGGCCTCCAGTCATAGATTGGGAAATCTACAATGACAAGTTTGGCGAAGCATGGAAGGTAACAAGAGTTGGAAATAAGGTTGAGATTTTCAAGAACTTTGAAAATCTACTTAGAGCATGTAACAGAATGGAATTAGATGAATTGTGGGAATTAGTTCAAGAGAAGCTGAAAACCAAGTATAAACCTGATGCAAAGGAGCAAGAGCTATGGGTGGAGTTTAGCAGATTGTATGATCCAAATCCTACTGATACACATTGGAAATTTCCTTACTATGATTTATCTGTTACATGGGAATACTTCAACATGAGCCATGTTCATCATCTTTTCCACTCAGAGGGGAATAGAACTCTTTATGCTAGGTGATAAGGAGTATCCTTTAAGCTATGAAGTATTATCAGTCTTGATCTCCAATAAGCTATTGTGTGAAGAAGAAACTGATGCAGTCAAAAGATTAAAGGAAAGCATATTGGATCAGTATGAAAGCCTAAGGAGAAATAGATAAGGTTTTTCGAAGAGTTCCTTCAAATCCTCAAGGTATGAATTTTATTCACAAGAAACTTGGTTATTTTAAAAGGGAATAACAAGTTTAGGGGAGGATTGTTGGGAATAAAATGCACAAGTTAAAGAGTCAGCCAGAAGAGCCTGCCAAATGATAGTTAAGCCTTCCTTTTCAGTTTTGTTGATGTTGAAGATATACTAACAGTACCTTCTGGGTAAGAAGGTACTGCTAGTTGATGAAGGTCCTGCCAGTTTTAATGACAAGTTGTTATATTTTATTTAGAGATATTTAGTTGTATTATTAGTCTTTGTACAAAGTTATACGTTAAGTAGAAGTAGTACAGAAGTCTCAGTAGATAAAATGGAGTGTTTTACCTTGAAAGGTGTAATATTAGGATAAGATAAGTCTCTAATATATTATATTAAGCAACTTGACAACTTGTAATAAGGGCTCCTTATACTATAAAAGGAACCCTTAAGTCACCTTCTTAGAAATCACATACACAACAAGTCAGCATACTTGACAACTAGATCAATCACTACATGCATAACTTCCACCTTTAAAATCCTTTTCACGTATTAAAGATTCAAGGTTACATTTGTAATCCTGGTGATAGTTTAGATCACCCGTATTATCTCATCAATAATATTGAATCGTTTTGTGTTATTCATGTTGTGTTCATCACTCTAAAATTATTCAAGTTTACTTATTCACCACCTTTGTTCCTTTAGTGTGTTTTAGTAAATTCCGCGTGCTAAATCACATTCATTCATTAACATCCCAAACACATTATTAAGATTAACATCCCAAGTGTTTACATAATCCTTCCTGACGGCGTCACGTGTAATTCTTGAAATTTTGGTAGTTTTGTTTTTCTAACGTAGTCTTAAAGTTTTTGTCGAATCTTTAGTTTTAAAATCTCTAGGAAATCTGCAAACATCAATCCACAAGCATTATATCTTACATTGTTTTCTAGGTTTTGTTAGCATATATAGATTGCCGCCAATTTTACGCGAGGTTGCCTTGTTTGTTTTCTCAGGTTTAACAGGTTATGTATGAGAAGAAGATGATTTATATTCTAGAAGGGAAGCTTTGATTGTTCATTTTCTTGGAGGAAGATCTAACCTTGTTACCATACTGTCCACACCGAACGAATCAAGGGAGTATTTGATTTCATTATTTTACCTATTTTACTTTTACAATCTTTAATTGAACATTGGGGACAATGTTCATCCTAAGTGTAAGGGGAGGGTAAAATGATGATACCTTATAGTATAAACTTTCACTTGAGTTTGTTTGTTTGATGGTAGGTGTGTAATAAAACTATGAGAAATACTTGTTAGTGTAATTTTAGCGCCAAATTTAAAATTTTTTACAACATTTAGAAGTGAAACTTTAGCCATAGCAAGCGTCTCATGGATAGGAGTTGTATGACTAGCACAAAACCGTATCATTCAGAAAAATTTTCCACCCAAATATGTGAGGTTCGCCTTTAGATTTGATAGGAAAAGCATTTACTATTAGTGCTTATGAGTGTACCGGTAGCATTTAGATTCTAGAACTTGCGTTAGTGATGCATCCCTAGACCGCTAGTGAGACTACATTCGTGTGGTAGGATTTACTACATGATAAGAGGCATTAGGATCACCCTTGTGTTAAACCCGTATCATAATTACTTGACCATTTAAGTCATATTACTTGGCTAACTAAGTCAATTAATTTTTCCCACACCCTTAGCATTGTACTCATTTTTAGTACACGAAACCCCTAGTACACCCCTCCGAGCCTATCTTTTCGTTTCTAACTTTAAGAATCTTACTTAAAGGAAGAATTTGTTACAACCCACTTAAATGTACACCCAAATCGCCTTAGCCTTCCGTGTATGCACTCATCTTTAGTGCATTATTGTTACATGTTTAAACCCTTAGTTAACTATCTAATTGATTACATGGTTGCTAAGTAGAGTCATATCCTTGTACATATTGTTTTGGGACGATTGGGTAAAGTACTTATGTTATGGAGTAATGGGGAAGAACATCATATTATTACCCCCATATGTGCATTAATCTTAAGAGTACTCCAAGTGTTTTGATTATCTTGATTCGAATCACTAGATTAGTTTCTTGTAAAGTATGTAAAAATTCAAGTGTAAGGGGAATTTTCATTTCCTATGATGTATTATTTGGATGGTAGGGCAAAAGTGTATACAAAAAAAAAAAAAAAAAAAAAAAAAAAAAAAAAAAAAAAATCAAGAAAAAGAAAAAAAATAGAAAAAGAAAAAAAAGAGAAAAAACATACGGACTACCATCCCCGTTTCATTCTATGTTTATTTTATGTTTTTGTTATTTTTCATTTATTAGCTTAAGTCGAGTCTAGTCTTGGCTTAGCAACACCATATTGTACATGTAATTAACCAAGATTATTAACTCGCCACCAGTAAAGATTGCCTATATCCAACAAAACCGTGTATTCCATATGCCTACACCTAACATTACAACCCTTTAAAAGACCTCTTTGATAGTTTATCCTAGGTGCTTATGCCATGTGGTGGAGGTTTGATCCTTTCCCAAGCCTTTGGTAATCTATTTTGCTATGACAGGTAGTGAGAGATGTTTTCCATTTTCATATTGTGATATATACTTTATTAAACCCGAGAGATGTGAGTATCTAAACACTATTTGTGAGGTGCTAGTGTATGACCTCCGTGCTTGTCTTTGGTCTTTAGTGGAACTATTATTTGATTTAATTACTTTTATATTAGTGTTAAATGACCTCTAACTTGTATTTTGATTAGAATAAAAGTGCATTTGCTTGAGGACAAGCAAATCTCAAGTGTAAGGGTATATGATGAGGCGAAAAATGATCCGTTTTTAGGGGGTCATTTAAGCCGGAATTCGAATTTATTTGATCAAATATTGCCCTAAATCGTTCCTTTTGTGATTTTAGGTACTTTGGGAGTGAATTCTGGAAAATGAAGCATTTTGGACGTTTTTGGAGCATAAAAGTGAAGAAAACGGCAAAGTCTTAATTTTCCTTGCTGGGAACAGTACCTGACGGCGTCAAGAGCAAAATGGATGACGGCCCAGAGAAAACGTGACGGCGTCAGAACAAGGGCGTCAAGAATAAAAGTGGTGACGGCCAAGAGCAGAAATACACATGATGGCGTCAGATCTGGATCTAGGCAATCAGAGAAGATTTTTGGCGGCGAGATGACGGCGTCAGAACTTTCCTCTTGACGACGTCACCTCATGAAATCTATATATACTTTTCTAATTTTCATTCATTAAAAGAGGAACTTGTGTGGAGAATTTTAGGGTCGAACCTAATAAACCCTAGCTCATTTGTAACAGTATTTTCAAGGGTTTTCACCCCTTGAAACCCTTCATGTTCAATTGAGATAAATATCCTTTCAATTTATTCAATATGTCTATGTGTTGTTTGAATATATCTTACACTTGTCTTAATTTTAACATGCTAGGCTAGATCTCTTGTGTGTTTGCTTAGATGTAATGAAACCTAGATGTTGTTTATAGGTTGATTGCTTGTTTATAGTTGTAATGGATGAATGATTTCAATGTTAGGCTTAAGAAAACTGGCAGATCTCCATTGTGTAACTTGCTTGAACGTCTTAAGAAACATGAACCGATGTGTACTAGGTTTTTATGGTTGTATTTAATGCATGAGCGAATTCCAGTGATCCCATGTTAGGAGCTTCTTGCAGGCTCGACATAGGAGTGAAGTAGGAGCTTATAGAATTGGAGAAGTAAGTACGCCACCCCATGATTGGTATTAAGGAATATAACCCGTCATCCACACAACTGTAACAAGTAATTAACCTATAAAAGATATCTAGGGAGTAGTGAAATCTAAGTAAACA
This sequence comes from Artemisia argyi, assembly GCA_030686995.1. Lineage (NCBI taxonomy): Eukaryota > Viridiplantae > Streptophyta > Magnoliopsida > Asterales > Asteraceae > Artemisia > Artemisia argyi. The sequence goes on along the minus strand of CM060691.1, from coordinate 117,313,185 downwards.
CAATTCTCCCATATATTGTTCACACCACTAGTTTAATTTAGTTTATTTACATTTTTGTTATTTTATTTTGATTGCATCTTAGTTATTGGGTTAGTTGACTAGCAACTAATTCCGCCCACTCTTCCAAAACCCGAGATTTTTATTTGCTTTTATTAAAACATAAGAATACAAAAAGAATAATCCCTATCCTCTAGACCTAGTTTTTAGGTTTTCTAATCCTAGCGACACTATTCCTGAGTTGAACAATCAATCCCCCCGTACTTGTCACTATAATATACTACAACGATCAGGTACACTGCCTGGTGGGGGTTGTAAGCTTCTCGAGATCCCTCGAGAGGTAAAGCCTAGTGCAATTCCCACGCATCAACTAATAGTTTTCCGAGTGGCAATACCACTCCCTCTTCTCACCCCATAATCGCTAATTCTTATCCTTCCCTCACTCCGTTTGAGGGAAGTGATTTCGTCCTTGAGGAAATAGAGGCCTTTCTCAAAAGTGAATCGGTTCCGGATGGAATTGATAACCAAGAGATTGACCCGGAGGGGGATATCTTTCTCCTTGAGAAATTATTAAACAAAGATCCATCTCCTCTTCCTGTTCTACCTCAACAACTTCATAACGCGGAAATCAAATATGTTGAGAAAAATGATGATTTCCCCGAGGTCGAACTTAAGGACATATCTCCTCATCTAGAATATGCATTCTTGGAAGGTAACGATAATTTACCAATCATTATTGCGAAAGATTTAAAGGATGTGGAGAAAATTGCACTGCTTAAGGTTTTAAAGTCCCACAAACAAGCAATTGCTTGAAAGCTCTCTGACATAAAGGGTACTAACCCGGATTTTTGTACATACAAAATCCTAATGGAAGATGACTTTAAGCCTGCTGTGCAACATCAAAGAAGGGTAAATCCAAAAATCCACGAAGTTATCAAGCAAGAAGTTCTCAAACTTCTCGATGCTGGATTAATTTACCCAATATCAGACAGTCCTTGGGTTAGTCCCATACATTATGTTCCAAAAAAGGGTGGCATTACTGTTTTCACAAATGAGGATAACGAGTTGATTCCAACTCGGTTGGTTACGGGATGGCGAGTATGCATCGATTACAGAAAACTTAATGAAGCCACCTGCCAGGACCATTTTCCTCTGCCCTTTATGGATCAAATGCTCGAGAGACTGGCGGGGAATGAGTATTAATGCTTCCTCGACGGCTTCTCGGGTTACTTCCAGATTCCCATTGATCCACAGGATCAAGAGAAGACTACCTTCACATGCCCTTACGGGACATTTGCCTATCGTCGCATGCCTTTTGGGTTATGCAACGCTCCGGGCACTTTCCAGAGATGCATGATGGCTATTTTCCACTACATGATCGGGAAAACCATGGAGGTATTCATGGATGACTTCTCAGTCATCGGGAATTCTTTCGACTCATGCCTCTCCCATTTAGAAAAGACGCTTCAACGTTGTAAAGACACAAATCTTTGTCTTAACTGGGAGAAGAGCCATTTTATGGTCAAGGAGGGCATTGTCCTCAGCCATAAAATTTCAAAAAGTGGGATTGAGGTCGATAAGGCCAAAATTGATGTTATTGCTAAGCTACCTCATCCCACTGATGAGTGCTCAAACACTCATCATTTTTACCGTATCTGGACTGGCAAAACATCCAAAAACACCCAAAAACGCATCAAAATACACAAATTATCCCAAAAGTGTGTTTTATATGTTGTAGATGCAAAATGTTTGAAAACAAATGAAAAACGAACAAAGTTTGCACAATTGGCAGTTTTAGTCCCTCAAGTTTCAAAATTTGGCAAAACTAGTCCCTGGAAGTTTAAAACGAAAGAAAAGTCAACCCAAGGCAAATAAAAGTCAAAAATTATCAAAATAAGTCCTTGGGTGATAAAGTTTGAGAAAATTACACTTTTACCCCTTAAAATCCAAAATTGACAAGAATGGTCCCTGGAATTTTGGAAATTGACAGATTCAGTCCCTAGTGGGATAATTTTGAAAGAAAATCACTTTTGGTCCTTGGAAAATCATAAATTGTCAAAAATGATCTTTTGGTGTGAGTTTGAGGAAATTACAACATTGGTCCCTCAAGTTTGGAAATTTGGCAAAAATGGTCCTCGGGATTTCAAATTTTGGAAATTAACATTTATGGTCCTTTGAAAATTCGAATTGGCAAGAAAGGTTCCTTGTGTTAACTTTGGAATATTGGCATGATACCCCTTGGATTTTCAGTTTTCCATTTTCACCCCTCAGAGTTTGCCAATTTACAAATTAGGTCCTTGTGGTTTTTGCTAAATTAAACAAACTAAACCAAAACCAAAACCAAACCATATCTGATCCAATAACAAACCAAGCCCATCCCTAATCTCCCTAGCCCATCTCATTTCCAGCCCACTCCCCCTTTCTATTTTAATCCGGCAAAAAAAAAATAGATAAAATACCCATCTTTGACCTTCGGTCAAACCCAACTCCAAACTCCACCCTCCACATCATCACCACTACCTGCTACCCTCCAAACACCACCATCATCACCCCTAGTCTTCACCACCTGCACACTCTATCTCTTTCCCCCCTTGTGCACCAAACAAACACAAACAAACAAACCTTCCCTTCTGGCATCAAGTTATCAGAGGAAAACTCCAAAGTGGTTTTGGCGCCAAGAAAATTCAAAGGTCAAGATTAAAGCTCTTTCATCCTATGGTTCTGAATGAAAGTGGGAAGCACTCAGAGGGTTTCCAAAACCCTAATTCTTCCCTATATAAAGAAAAGGATGCAGTGGAATAGTTAGTTTTTTTTTAGTAATTTCAATGTATTTTATTTTGTAATGTACTTTTTATGTAATCAAATTTGCAGTTGTAATGCACTTCCTTCAGTATTAATATAAACCTTGTTTCAAAATTTCAAAGTCTCATTTGCATTCTCAGTTCAATCAAATAATAAAAAAAAAATAAATAAATAATAATCATTGAAAAGTGAAGAGTTGCATTGGAGCAGGTTAAATTTGGGATGGACCTGGTTTAGAGTCTCTTGGGAGACATGTAGGTGTGTTCTACTGACCTTGGTTTCATTTCTGAGCATTGGACCTATTGTGAGTAATTTTCTAAGCCATTGCAATCTACTGTAGAATTGTTTAATTTTGTGTTGATCTTGTATTTTTTGTATTAAAGTTGGACTGATGCCATGCCATTGATGTTTAGTGGTTGGATTCAAGTTTGTGCATTCACTGGTTGAATTGTGCTATCTTGCAAATTTTTGGTATAATAGAGCATAAGCTTTATCCTCTGCATAATCTGGCTTTTTATGGTTTCAAATAGTTAAATTGATCATATTACATAAGTAGTTTGGCTTAGATCTCTTATTTGTAGTACAAATCGTAAAATCAGTTAGAGATTAGGGTGTTTGGCATAGTGGCTCATGCTGCTATTTTCCTTGTTTCAGTGGTTATATTTAGTGGGAACATCCCTATTTAAGTTTTATTAGAACATTTAAAGCATAAAATCAGTTGGTTTTCCAGAAAAAAGTCAAAACTCACTCTAATCTCTTTGCTTTGTTCACTGTTGGAGTTTTTAGTAGTATATCCACATCTTTAGTTGCATAATCAGTTAGAATTGCTTAATTTAGTTTCATTTCAGTTTAGAACAACATAATAAGTCATTAGGATTAGATTGAAGTTCACAAAAGTCAAAGTGTTCAATTCTCTTCAAAAGTCAAAAGCAGTCTAAATTGGATTTTGAGCAGATTTTGGAAGATTGTAACTTGTTGGGTTTAAGGTTTTATGGTCTGATTTTTGGCATGCTTACTCTCTACCACTTGGTTGATTTTGGAGAATTTTCATAGATTTTTAGGATTTTGTTTGGTGGGTCCCACAGCCCCTTGAAGTAGGCTGCAGGGCATACCCCTGCCCTGCACATCAGATACCTCAGCTCACCACCACACTTTGGTGGTGGTTTGTGGTCACCACAGTGGTCTATACCACTTGATTTTGGTTTCCCTCAACCCCCCTCCTACCAGGGTGTGTTTGTGAACCTTTTGTTTGACCATTAGGATAGTGGACCCCACCTAGTATTGGCCATAAACTTTGTCCCCAAACTGCTTCAGTTAACAATTTGTCAAGTGCTTATTAAAGCTTTTTAGCTTATTCAGGCCCATCTGTTGCTTATTATTTGCTTATTATTGTTCCTAAGACTCAGAGAAACCAAGTTTAAGCAGTGTGGACCCCACAATTCCCCATTTGAGCTTAAAACACTCCACAGTCAACAAAAGTCAACTGAGGGTGTAATAAGCTTTTCAATTGCTTATTCCTTGGGTTAAAACAAAAGTGTTTTTGTTAAAGTTAGTTATTTTTAGTTTATTATTAGTTTAGAAAAAGAAAAAATCCAAAAAACCAATTTTAAAAATAGTGATAGCTTCTATTTAATAGGATTTATCAATTTAATTTTCTTTTTAATTAATTTCTAAGTAATATATCACTTTTATATTTTTAGAAATTATATTTTAGGTTAAAATAATTTTACAAATTTTTCCAAATTTTTATTTTGTCATTTAGTGGTATTTCTAATTAATTTTAGTTTAATTTAGTTTTAATTAATATTAATCAATTAAATAGCATAATTAGTTTTTATATAGTATAACCTAGTTTTTATAATTTTTATAGCTTTTATTTTAGTTAAAATATTTTTATAAATTTTTCTAGAATTTTTACTGTTCATTTAATAGTTTTCATAATTTAAATAGTTTAATTAGATATTAATTAATAAATAGAATAATAATTAGTTAACTAGTTTAAAAATACTTAGAATTAATTTTTTATAATTTTTTAGGATTCCTGTAATGGTTAATTAGATTTATAAAAATTTTCTTAATTCTCTAAGTCTTTTTAGTATTTTTAATAATTCTAATTAGTTTAATTAGTATTAAATAGATAATTAGTAATTAATTAATAATAAATAATTAAATAGTGTAAAAATAATTTTTATTTTTCTTAAAATTTTCTTTAATTATTAGGATTGTAAAAATATCAATTTTACACTTTTAACCCTTCCCGTCCTTCAGTTGTACTTTTTGTTTTGTGCGTCTGTGTACGTTTTTAATTAAAACGTACGTTTTTAGTTTTTAGCTCAAATCTCCGTAATCTAAATTCCTGTAATCAATCACGTAGCTTTCCTAAGCTATATTTGTTAATAAATTCCAAATAATTCTGATCACAACCTTTTCCTGTGAATAATTACCCGATCACGAATACGCTAAAGTTACAATTCACACTTCAACGGGACTTAACGACCTGGTGATACCTTATATTACCCGGAGTATTGACCTAGGCTATTTGACTTTGTTGACCATTATTTGGTTAATATAAGTTAGGTGGTTCGGGATCAATCAAAATTTGGCGCCGCTGCCGGGGAAGTGTGCGCGTTTCTTTAGCGTTATTTGAGATTAGTGTTATCTCATCTCACTCACTGTATAAATACCACCACTTGTGTATATTTTCATAATCAAAATACAAAAAAGTCATTAACACTTTTCCTAAAGTGTTAAAACACCAAAAAAATTAAAAACAACAAAACAGATCGTAACGTTTGCTGATTCGGTTTTCTTTTAAGGTGATTCTTAAAGAAAAACGATTTTGGTAAACGAAACGATACCAAAAATATTCTCCAAAAGTTTTTAAACCCATACACAAAACACAAAAACATTCGTCTTTTTCTTGTGAATAATAATTCTACATAAAAATAAACCGTCGCAAACCAAGACAGAACACCTTCCAACTGGGGGTGTGAACAAATAAGTTCCCAAACCAAAAAGATTAAAACTTGCCTTTGTATCCTTGTGTGTGGTGTACCTTTTCTAAAGAAGCCACTCACTTGTGATTATTGGTTTAAGTTCACTGTGGTTTTGTCTCGACTTTGTTTTGATTGATTTTTGTTCCTAGTGCATGCGCACTCGTTCTTCTAGGTCTACTAGCCCATTACGTGAGCTTGTACGAAAACCTAGAAGACCTCGTCGACGTTCAGCACCAACAGTCGGATCTGAGATCCGTACTGTTGCCACACCCACTGTCACCATGGCGGAAGACCGTCCCATGTGTGAACTTCTCCAAGCACCCATCGAGGGTTACGGAGATGCCATTATTGTCCCAGCCATCGTGGCTGATAGTTTTGAGCTCAAAACCGGGTTACTCAATCTTGTAACCTCAAGTCAATTCTACGGTTTTGAGAGGGACGATCCTCATGCTCATATTCGATGGTTCAATAAAATCACATCCACCATCAAGTACAAAAATGTCCCATGTGAAGCAATAAAACTTCATCTCTTCCCATTCTCATTGGAGGGACAAGCCCGGATTTGGCTTGAAAAACAACCTCCACGATCTATTGAGACTTGGGAAGATCTTGTCAAAAAGTTTGTGAATGAATTCTTCCCACCTTCCAAGACCACGAGTCTTAAGAACGAAATCACCAAGTTCACTCAAAAATATGATGAATCTTTTGGTGAAGCGTGGGATCGTTTCAAAGAATTACTTCGCAAGTGTCCACATCATGGTTTCTCTGAGTTGATGCAACTCGATACGTTTTACAATGGCGTGAGCCAAGCTGATCAGGATTCACTCAATGCCTCCGCGGGAGGCAACTTTTTGAGTAAAACCACAAAAGAAGCTTTGCAAATCATAGAAAACAAGTCTAAGGTCCGCTCTACACGAAGCAAACCGATTGTTTCCCAAATTAATGCGGGTCCTTCCACTTCATCTTCTGTGAATCAATCTAGCACGGATGCTAAGATTGGCAAGCTCACTGAAGCGATCCAAGCTTTGGTTCTCGCCCAAACAAAGAAAGTCTCATTTCCACAACATCCTCCACCTGCTGAGGTTAAAAAAGTGGAAGTCTGTGTAACTTGTGGTGGGCCGCATGCCTACTACAATTGCACAGCTACTGATGGTACTCCATACGAAGCTCATGCTTTAGCGGGGTCCCAAAATCAAGGAGGCAATCAATATCGCCCTCCTATGGACCCTAGCTATCGTCCTCAACATCATTATCCTGGACCTCCTGGTTTTAATCAAAACCAAAATGTCCAAAACCGTGGCCAAAATCAAAATAGAGCTAACCAAGGTTATCAAAACCAAAGTAACTTCAATCAGGGCCACGGTTTTCACAATCAAAACCAAGGATTCCAAAATCAAGGTTTCCAACAACAAAATCAAGGAAACTTTAATCGGAACCAAGGTCAGGGTAATTTCAATCAGGGATATTTTCATGGAAACAACAACCCTAATCAGGGTAATTTTCAAAATCAAGGTCCCAATCCGAACAATCGAGCTCCAAACATTCCTAACCCGAATCAAGCCATTGTTCCAACTGGGCCTTCATCTGACGAGTTGTTGAAACAATTCATGAAGTCCCAAGAAGAGTTGAACAAGTTGCTGGTCAGCCAGATTTCTGACATCAAGAAGTCTTTAAATGATCGACCCTCGGGCTCAGGTACTACTTTACCGAGCAACACGATCGCTAACCCGAGGGGCGATGCTAAGGCGATCACAACACGAAGTGGTGCTTCATATGATGAACCCGCGATTCCTACTACCTCTTCTTCCTCCCCTCCTAAGGTAGTGAATCGTGAACCTGAGGTGACAAAGGACAAAGTGCAAAATCCTAGCCCACGAAGTACAGCACACGTCCAACCTCAGGTTATTCCTGAAACCAGATGTAAACCTGGAGTTGTCTTTGAACCACCAGAAACTCCAGTGGACAGCCCTAAATCCAAAACTTCTATTCCCTATCCATCACGTCTCAGTGAACAAAAGCTCCACGAAAAAGCTAATCACCAAATGGATAAATTTTTCCAAATCTTCCAAGATTTGCATTTTGATATCAGCTTCGCGGATGCTATTCTCTTGATGCCCAAGTTTGCATCGACAATCAAAAATCTGTTGAGTAATAAAGAAAAATTATTTGAGATGGCAAGAACTCCTCTGAATGAGAACTGCTCTGCGGTTCTTTTGAAAAAGCTTCCTGAAAAGCTTGGAGATCCCGGGAAATTCCTCATTCCTTGTACTTTCCCGGGTATGGTTGATTGCTTTGCCCTGGCCGATCTAGGTGCTAGTATCAACCTAATGCCATATTCTGTGTGGAAGAAACTTTCTCTTCCCGAACTCACTCCCACGTGCATGACTTTAAAGCTTGCCGATCGCTCGATTTCGCGTCCCATTGGCATTGCCGAGGACGTATTCGTTAAAGTGGGGAAGTTCCATTTTCCGGCAGATTTTGTGATTGTTGACTTTGATGCCGATTCAAGGGTCCCTCTCATTCTTAGGCGGGGATTCCTTAGAACTGGGCGAGCTCTTATCGATGTATTTGAGCATGAGATCACATTACGTGTTGGAACGGAAGCCATAACCTTCAACCTAAATCAAACTTCGAGATACTCCTCCAATTATGATTGTGAGTCGGTGAATCAAATTGATATCATCGATGTTGCTGCTGAGGAGTATGCTCAAGAGATTTTAGGTTTCATTGATGATTCTTCGAGTGAAAACCTCACTCAGACTTCTCACCCCATCATTGCCAATTCTTCTCGTTCCCTCACTCCGTTTGAGGGAAGTGACTTCATCTTAGAAGAAATGGAGGCGTTTCTCAAAAGTGATTCGATTCCCGATGGAGTCGATAACCAAGAGATCGACCTCGAGAGGGATATTCTCATGCTTGAAAAATTGTTAAACGAAGATCCCTCTCCTCTTCCTGTTCTACCACAACAACTTCATAAAGAGGAGGTAAAAAATGTTGAGAAAACTGATGACTTCCCTGAGGTTGAGCTTAAGGACTTGCCGCCTCATCTTGAATACGCATTTCTGGAGGGTGATGATAAATTACCCGTCATAATTGCCAAAGACTTAAGTGATGAGGAAAAGGCTGCTCTCATAAAGGTTTTGAAGTCTCATAAACAAGCAATTGCTTGGCGTCTCTCCGACATCAAGGGCATTGACCCTGAATTCTGTACTCATAAAATTTTAATGGAGGACGACTTCAAACCTGCAGTCCAACAACAAAGAAGGGTGAATCCAAAAATTCACGAGGTTATCAAACAAGAGGTTTTAAAACTTCTTGATGCCGGATTGATTTACCCTATCTCGGACAGTCCTTGGGTCAGCCCAATTCATTGTGTTCCAAAAAAGGGTGGCATTACTGTTGTCACAAATGAGGAAAATGAGTTAATTCCTACTCGTTTGGTTACGGGTTGGCGCGTCTGCATTGACTATCGTAAGTTAAATGACGCCACCCGTAAGGATCATTTTCCTCTGCCTTTTATGGATCAGATGCTCGAGAGATTAGCGGGGAATGAGTATTATTGCTTCCTCGATGGTTTCTCGGGTTACTTTCAGATTCCCATTGACCCGCAAGACCAAGAAAAGACCACTTTCACGTGCCCCTATGGAACTTTTGCATATAAACGTATGCCATTTGGCTTATGTAATGCTCCGGGCACGTTTCAAAGATGTATGATGGCCATTTTTTCCGACATGATCGGAAAAACGATGGAGGTCTTTATGGACGATTTTTCGGTCATTGGGGATTCGTTCCAATCATGTCTCTCCCATTTAGACAGCATGCTAAAACGTTGTGAAGACACAAAGTTGTGTCTAAATTGGGAGAAGAGTCACTTTATGGTCAAAGAGGGCATTGTCCTCGGCCATAAAATTTCAAAAAACGGGATTGAGGTTGATCGTGCCAAAGTGGACGTCATTGCAAAATTGCCTCATCCCACGACTGTGAAAGGTGTTAGGAGCTTTTTGGGTCACGCCGGTTTCTATCGTAGGTTTATTCAAGATTTTTCTAAAATCGCCCGGCCTATGACCCATCTCCTCGAAAAGGATGCTCCTTTTATCTTCTCCCCCGAGTGCATCGAAGCCTTTGAAACATTAAAGAAAAGGCTTACCGAGGCACCTATTCTTGTTGCCCCCGATTGGGACTTGCCCTTTGAACTTATGTGTGATGCTAGCGATTATGCTATAGGGGCAGTCTTGGGGCAACGCAGGTCTAAACACTTTCAGCCTATACACTATGCCAGCAAAACTATGACCGAGGCTCAAAGTCATTACACCACCACTGAAAAAGATTTATTAGCTGTGGTGTATGCCTTTGAGAAATTCCGGTCATACTTGATCCTGACAAAAAGCATAGTGTATACGGATCACTCGGCTTTGAAGTACCTTTTTGCAAAACAAGATGCAAAGCCGAGACTTCTTCGTTGGGTTCTCCTCCTTCAGGAATTTGATATCATTATTCGTGATAAAAAAGGAGCTGAGAACCTAGCTGCTGATCATCTCTCCCGTTTGGAAAACCCCCATCAAGATGTTTTCGAGAGGAAAGAAATTAATGAAACATTCCCTCTCGAAACACTCAATGCGGTTGCCTTTCGTGGAGATTCTGTTACCCCTTGGTTTGCCGATTTTGCAAATTACCTTGCGGGTAACTTCATTGTGAAAGGGATGTCGTCCCAACAAAAAAATAAATTTTTCAAAGATGTCAAACATTACTTTTGGGACGACCCCTACTTGTTCAAGATTTGCGCGGATCAAGTCATCCGGCGGTGTGTGTATGGTCAAGAAGCCACTGAAATTCTTAAGGCTTGCCATGCTGGTCCCACGGGGGGCCACCACAATCCAAATTACACCGCCAAAAAGGTGTTTGACTCCGGTTTCTTTTGGCCCACAATCTACAAAGATGCCCATGAATTGGTCAAATCCTGTGACGCTTGTCAACGTCACGGGAATATTTCACAAAAGAATGAAATGCCACAAAACGCAATTCAAGTTTGTGAAATATTTGACGTTTGGGGCATTGACTTTATGGGGCCATTCCCGTCATCTCATGGAAACAAGTATATACTCGTGGCAGTTGACTATTTGTCAAAATGGGTTGAAGCAAAAGCTTTACCCACAAATGATGTCCGAGTAGTCGTGAAGTTTTTGAAAGCTCTCTTTGCTCGATTTGGAACTCCACGTGCTATAATTAGTGATCGTGGTACGCATTTTTGCAACGAAAAATTTGATAAAGTCATGCAAAAATATGGTGTAACTCACCGTCTTTCTACTGCGTACCACCCTCAAACAAGTGGACAAGTAGAAGTTTCCAATCGTGCATCTTGGTCGGATAAATTAGATGATGCACTTTGGGCTTTCCGTACAGCGTATAAAACACCCATTGGGTGTACGCCTTATAAACTTGTGTACGGGAAAGCGTGCCATCTTCCGATCGAGCTTGAGCATAAAGCCTATTGGGCTCTCAAGCATGCAAATTTTGACCTCAAAACTGCGGGTGATCATAGGAAAGTTCAACTCAATGAATTAAATGAACTTCGTGATCAAGCTTACGAGAACTCTTTGATCTACAAAGAAAAGACAAAGAAGATTCATGACTCCAAGATCAAAAACCGCGTTTTCAACGTTGGTGATCGAGTCCTTCTTTTCAACTCTAGACTCAAGATCTTCTCGGGAAAGCTCAAAACCCGATGGACTGGTCCATTCACTATCGTTAAGGTTTATCCTTATGGCACCGTCGAGTTATCACAAAATGACGGTCCAAATTTCAAAGTGAATGGACATCGATTAAAGCACTACTTTGGAGAGGACATACCATCCATCGTCGTCCCGGATCTCCAAACTTTCCCCAAGGACAATTGAATTCGGGGATCGAGTCAAGCTAGTGACTCGGTGAACAAAAATTAGCAACATATACGGGTTTTCACCCGTATTTCTGACTTCTTTCTTTTTTCTACCACCCTAGTGTGGGGGAGTGGCCATCCCCCACCGTTTCAAAAGTAAATATGTTTCAAATTTCAATAATCATGTTTTGTATGTATATTATATACTTTATCATTCAACTCTCGGGCTGTCAGGACAAATTTATTACAGTTAATCATTCACAAGTGATTAGCTAGCGTGGTAAACCTGACACAAGCCTGGGAGGTAGTGATTACAAACAAAAAAAAAAAATATATATATATATATATATATATATATATATATATATATATATATATATATATATATATATATATATATATATATATATATGTACAGATAAAATAAAGTGAAAAATACAAAACAAAATTCCACAGTTAGCTTCGAATATTATCTTTCTACGTTCACAGATTCGGCATAATAGCCGGGACTTTGAATATTGAGGACAATATTCATTTCTAAGTGTGGGGGGGAAATTCTAGCGAATTTTATCGCAAAATACTTTCAAGTACCCCCATTTTAGGCCAAAATTTTTCAAAATTTTTCACTTTATTCCAAAATTTTTGTGGTTATCAGTCCGCCAAAGTCTAAATGACAAAGGGATTGGCTAGTCCAGGAGCAAACGGCTCTTGGTAAAGACAACTCAAATCCGTTTATGGCTGGCAGTTTGCCAAAAATTGCATGGTTCCTCAACTCCCCCGCATCCTAATAAGCAAATGAGTTGGCTAGCCCACAAGATTATGGCTTGTGGTAAACGCAGTGGAAAATCCATAATTGGTAATCAGCTCACCAAGATGTTGACTATTCCATCAAGAGCTGGCTAGTCCAGAAGCAAACGGCTTTTGGTAAAGACTACTCAAATCCGTTGACAGCTGGTGGTTTGCTCAAAATCACACGGTTATCAGGTGTGCCACAGTTCTTACACCTGGCTACTCCAGAAGTGATGGCTTTTGGTAAAGAGTTTAAAATCCATCAAGTTTTTCTCAAAATATTGCTAGGGACTAGCAATAGCTTAGTGTGGGGGATTGATGAGTGCTCAAACACTCATCATTTTTACCGTATCTGGACTGGCAAAACATCCAAAAACACCCAAAAACGCATCAAAATACACAAATTATCCCAAAGTGTGTTTTATATGTTGTAGATGCAAAATGTTTGAAAACAAATGAAAAACGAACAAAGTTTGCACAATTGGCAGTTTCAGTCCCTCAAGTTTCAAAATTTGGCAAAACTAGTCCCTGGAAGTTTAAAACGAAAGAAAAGTCAACCCAAGGCAAATAAAAGTCAAAAATTATCAAAATAAGTCCTTGGGTGATAAAGTTTGAGAAAATTACACTTTTACCCCTTAAAATCCAAAATTGACAAGAATGGTCCCTGGAATTTTGGAAATTGACAGATTCAGTCCCTGGTGGGATAATTTTGAAAGAAAATCACTTTTGGTCCTTGGAAAATCATAAATTGTCAAAAATGATCTTTTGGTGTGAGTTTGAGGAAATTACAACATTGGTCCCTCAAGTTTGGAAATTTGGCAAAAATGGTCCTCGGGATTTCAAATTTTGGAAATTAACATTTATGGTCCTTTGAAAATTCGAATTGGCAAGAAAGGTTCCTTGTGTTAACTTTGGAATATTGGCATGATACCCCTTGGATTTTCAGTTTTCCATTTTCACCCCTCAGAGTTTGCCAATTTACAAATTAGGTCCTTGTGGTTTTTGCTAAATTAAACAAACTAAACCAAAACCAAAACCAAACCATATCTGATCCAATAACAAACCAAGCCCATCCCTAATCTCCCTAGCCCATCTCATTTCCAACCCACTCCCCCTTTCTATTTTAATCCGGCAAAAAAAAAATAGATAAAATACCCATCTTTGACCTTCGGTCAAACCCAACTCCAAACTCCACCCTCCACATCATCACCACTACCTGCTACCCTCCAAACACCACCATCATCACCCCTAGTCTTCACCACCTGCACACTCCATCTCTTTCCCCCCTTGTGCACCAAACAAACACAAACAAACAAACCTTCCCTTCTGGCATCAAGTTATCAGAGGAAAACTCCAAAGTGGTTTTGGCGCCAAGAAAATTCAAAGGTCAAGATTAAAGCTCTTTCATCCTATGGTTCTGAATGAAAGTGGGAAGCACTCAGAGGGTTTCCAAAACCCTAATTCTTCCCTATATAAAGAAAAGGATGCAGTGGAATAGTTAGTTTTTTTTTTAGTAATTTCAATGTATTTTATTTTGTAATGTACTTTTTATGTAATCAAATTTGCAGTTGTAATGCACTTCCTTCAGTATTAATATAAACCTTGTTTCAAAATTTCAAAGTCTCATTTGCATTCTCAGTTCAATCAAATAATAAAAAAAAATAAAAATAAATAAAATAAATAATAATCATTGAAAAGTAAAGAGTTGCATTGGAGCAGGTTAAATTTGGGATGGACCTGGTTTAGAGTCTCTTGGGAGACATGTAGGTGTGTTCTACTGACCTTGGTTTCATTTCTGAGCATTGGACCTATTGTGAGTAATTTTCTAAGCCATTGCAATCTACTGTAGAATTGTTTAATTTTGTGTTGATCTTGTATTTTTTGTATTAAAGTTGGACTGATGCCATGCCATTGATGTTTAGTGGTTGGATTCAAGTTTGTGCATTCACTGGTTGAATTGTGTTATCTTGCAAATTTTTGGTATAATAGAGCATAAGCTTTATCCTCTGCATAATCTGGCTTTTTATGGTTTCAAATAGTTAAATTGATCATATTACATAAGTAGTTTGGCTTAGATCTCTTATTTGTAGTACAAATCGTAAAATCAGTTAGAGATTAGGGTGTTTGGCATAGTGGCTCATGCTGCTATTTTCCTTGTTTCAGTGGTTATATTTAGTGGGAGCATCCCTATTTAAGTTTTATTAGAACATTTAAAGCATAAAATCAGTTGGTTTTCCAGAAAAAAGTCAAAACTCACTCTAATCTCTTTGCTTTGTTCACTGTTGGAGTTTTCAGTAGTATATTCACATCTCTAGTTGCATAATCAGTTAGAATTGCTTAATTTAGTTTCATTTCAGTTTAGAACAACATAATAAGTCATTAGGATTAGATTGAAGTTCACAAAAGTCAAAGTGTTCAATTCTCTTCAAAAGTCAAAAGCAGTCTAAATTGGATTTTGAGCAGATTTTGGAAGATTGTAACTTGTTGGGTTTAAGGTTTTATGGTCTGATTTTTGGCATGCTTACTCTCTACCACTTGGTTGATTTTGGAGAATTTTCATAGATTTTTAGGATTTTGTTTGGTGGGTCCCACAGCCCCTTGAAGTAGGCTGCAGGGCATACCCCTGCCCTGCACATCAGATACCTCAGCTCACCACCACACTTTGGTGGTGGTTTGTGGTCACCACAGTGGTCCATACCACTTGATTTTGGTTTCCCTCAACCCCCCTCCTACCAGGGTGTGTTTGTGAACCTTTTGTTTGACCATTAGGATAGTGGACCCCACCTAGTATTGGCCATAAACTTTGTCCCCAAACTGCTTCAGTTAACAATTTGTCAAGTGCTTATTAAAGCTTTTTAGCTTATTCAGGCCCATCTGTTGCTTATTATTTGCTTATTATTGTTCCTAAGACTCAGAGAAACCAAGTTTAAGCAGTGTGGACCCCACAATTCCCCATTTGAGCTTAAAACACTCCACAGTCAACAAAAGTCAACTGAGGGTGTAATAAGCTTTTCAATTGCTTATTCCTTGGGTTAAAACAAAAGTGTTTTTGTTAAAGTTAGTTGTTTTTAGTTTATTATTAGTTTAGAAAAAGAAAAAATCCAAAAAACCAATTTTAAAAATAGTGATAGCTTCTATTTAATAGGATTTATCAATTTAATTTTCTTTTTAATTAATTTCTAAGTAATATATCACTTTTATATTTTTAGAAATTATATTTTAGGTTAAAATAATTTTACAAATTTTTCCAGATTTTTATTTTGTCATTTAGTGGTATTTCTAATTAATTTTAGTTTAATTTAGTTTTAATTAATATTAATCAATTAAATAGCATAATTAGTTTTTATATAGTATAACCTAGTTTTTATAATTTTTATAGCTTTTATTTTAGTTAAAATATTTTTATAAATTTTTCTAGAATTTTTACTGTTCATTTAATAGTTTTCATAATTTAAATAGTTTAATTAGATATTAATTAATAAATAGAATAATAATTAGTTAACTAGTTTAAAAATACTTAGAATTAATTTTTTATAATTTTTTAGGATTCCTGTAATGGTTAATTAGATTTATAAAAATTTTCTTAATTCTCTAAGTCTTTTTAGTATTTTTAATAATTCTAATTAGTTTAATTAGTATTAAATAGATAATTAGTAATTAATTAATAATAAATAATTAAATAGTGTAAAAATAAATTTTATTTTTCTTAAAATTTTCTTTAATTATTAGGATTGTAAAAATATCAATTTTACACTTTTAACCCTTCCCGTCCTTCAGTTGTACTTTTTGTTTTGTGCGTCTGTGTACGTTTTTAATTAAAACGTACGTTTTTAGTTTTTAGCTCAAATCTCCGTAATCTAAATTCCCGTAATCAATCACGTAGCTTTCCTAAGCTATATTTGTTAATAAATTCCAAATAATTCTGATCACAACCTTTTCCTGTGAATTATTACCCGATCACGAATACGCTAAAGTTACAATTCACACTTCAACGGGACTTAACGACCTGGTGATACCTTATATTACCCGGAGTATTGACCTAGGCTATTTGACTTTGTTGACCATTATTTGGTTAATATAAGTTAGGTGGTTCGGGATCAATCACCCACCATTGTTAAAGGCATAAGGAGTTTCCTCGGCCATGCCGGGTTTTATCCGAGATTCATTTAGGATTTCTCCAAAATAGCCCGGCCCATGACTCATCTTCTTGAAAAGGAAGCCCCTTTCATCTTTTCCCCCAAGTGCGTTGAAGCTTTTTCTACTTTAAAGAAAAGGCTTACCGAGGCACCGATCCTTGTTGCCCCCGACTGGGACTTACCTTTCGAACTTATGTGCGATGCTAGCGAATTCGCTATTGGTGCAGTTCTGGGGCAACGCAAAACAAAACATTTTCAGCCAATACATTACGCAAGTAAGACCATGACTAAAGCTCAAACGCACTATACCACCACAGAAAAAGAATTATTAGCTGTGGTATATGCCTTTGAGAAATTTAGGCCTTACTTAATCTTAACCAAATGTGTGGTGTATACGGACCACTCGGCTTTGAAATACTTGTTTGCTAAATAGGACGCAAAGCCAAGACTGCTCCGTTGGGTCCTGCTCCTTCAGGAATTCGATATAATCATACGAGACAAAAAAGGATCAGAGAACCTTGCAGCTGATCACTTATCCCGGTTAGAGAATCCTCATCAGGATATTCTCGAGAGAAAAGAGATTAATGAAACCTTTCCTCTAGAGACTCTCAATCTAATCTCTACCCGGGATGATACCACTACCCCATGGTTTGCCGATTTTGCAAATTACCATGCGGGTAATTTCGTTGTGAAAGGGATGTCATCCCAACAAAAAAGAAAATTCTTTAAAGATGTAAAACATTACTTCTGGGACGACCCCTACTTATTCAAAATCCGTGCAGATCAAGTCATCCGACAGTGTGTCCATGGCCAAGAAGCCATGGAAATTCTTAATGCTTGTCATGATGGACCCATGGGGGGACATCATAACCCAAACTACACCGCCAAAAAGGTGTTTGATTCAGGATTATTTTTGCCCACAATCTATAAAGATGCCCATGAACTTATCAAAACCTGTGAGGCTTGCCAGCGTCACGGGAATATTTCCAAAAAGAATGAGATGCCGCAAAACACCATCTAAGTCTGTGAAATATTTGATATGTGGGGCATTGAATTTATGGGGCCGTTCCCGTCTTCACGAGGGAATAAATACATACTCTTGGCTGTCGACTATCTGTCAAAATGGGTTGAAGCAAAAGCTTTACCCACCAACGATGCCCGAGTAGTTCCTAAAATTTTAAAGTCTCTCTTTGCCAGATTCGGGACTCCTCGTACCATTATCAGTGATCGTGGCATACACTTCTGCAATGAACAATTTGCAAGAGTGATGCTGAAATACGGTGTAACTCACCGTCTTTCTACTGCATACCACCCATAAACAAGTGGGCAGGTGGAGGTCTCGAATCGGGGTATTAAGAGAATTCTGGAGAGGACGGTGGGTGAAAACCGTGCCTCTTGGTCGGATAAGCTGGATGATGCACTATGGGCTTTCCGCACTGCTTACAAAACACCCATCGGGTGTACTCCATTTACGCTAGTGTATGGGAAAGCATGTCATCTTCCGATCGAATTAGAACATAAGGCCTACTTGGCCTTAAAACATGCAAATTTTGACCTTCAGACACCGGGTGATCACCGCAAGGTTCAACTACATGAATTAAACGAACTTCGTGATCAAGCTTATGAGAATTCTTTGATTTACAAGGAAAAAACCAAGAAGATCCACGACTCAAAAATTAAGAATCGTGTTTTCAACATCGGTGACAGAGTCCTTCTCTTCAATTCATGATTGAAGATATTCTCAAGTAAGCTTAAAACTCGCTGGTCTGGGCCATTCACTGTAACAAAAGTATTTCCATACGGAACTGTTGAGTTATCTCAACCTGACGGTTCCAACTTCAAAGTGAATGGCCATCGGTTAAAACACTACTTTGGAGGGGACATACCACAAATAGTTGTCCAGGATCTCCAAACTTCCCCACGAACCAATGAATTCGGGGATCGAGACAAGCTAGCGACTCGATAAACAAAAACAGTAGCATGTATAAAGGGTTTTCACCATAAGTGTGGGGGAAGTTACCCCTGCTATGGTTCACCATGTATATATCTCGTATATATATATATATATATATATATATATATATATATATATATATATATATATATATATATATATATATAAAGTGAAAAATGTTATTTCCACATTTAATCTTGTAATATTATCTTTTTCCGTTCAAAGAGTCGGCATAATAGCCGGGACTTTGAATATTGAGGACAATATTCAACTCTACGTGTGGGGGGAAATTCTAGCGAATTTTATCACATTATATCTTCTGGAACCCTTGTTTTTAGCCAAAATTTTAAAAAATTTTCACTTTATTTCAAAAATGTTATGGTTATCAGTCCACCTTGTCTAAGCCACAAAAGGACTGGCTAATCCAGGAGCAAACGGCTCTTGGTAAAGATATCTCAAAACCATTGATGGCTGACAATTTGCCCAAAATTGTATGGGATTTAACTCACCGTATCTTTAATCGTGAAGAGTTGGCTAGCCCACAAGGTTATGGCTTGTGGTAAAGGCATTGGAAAAACTATAATTGGTAATCAGCTCACCAAGATGATGACTTTACTTCCATCAAAGATGTGGAAAACTAGAAGGGGGGGGGGGGGTTGAATAGTTTTACGTCTTTTTGAATTAATTATAAAAGATTGTTAGAGTGTTTTCTTTATTTTCAAAAATTTAGATTCGATAATATGTGATATCAAGTCTTGCACTATATAAACAACAATAAATATGTACGATATAGCAATAATAATGTAAGTAAAGAAATAAGTGAGAGATGGAAAGATCGAACCGCGAGACAAGAGATTTAAAGTGGTTCGGCTACAAGGACACCTTCCTCGCCCTACTGCACTCCCCGAGCACCTAACTCGAGAGTTTTCTTCACTATGTCAACAAGCTCCCTTATGGCGGAGAAAACCTTACATGCCAATGTACACACCACAACTTCGTCACAACTTCTTCACACCAATCTACTTCACAACTTACTACTTCACACCTATCTACTGCACACCAATCTTCTTCACTACAATCTACTTCCTAACTCTTCTCCTTCACAACAAACTACTAACCAATCACACTATCTATATACCTAGCTAAACTATCTTCTATCAAATATTCACAACTAATTACACAAAGAGATAGATACAATTTATGATGCTCTAACAACTTGGATGTGGAGATCACAACAAGTTGAAATACTTCTTGTCTTGAGGGATAGAAGTATTATTCTCTTGCACTTGAGAGGATGATGTTTGGATCACTTTGAAACAAAGATTTATGAATGTATGATCAAAGGATTAAGAGAATACAAATGGAGATCTAGAACAGAAAGTTTAGGAGTGCAAAAGGTGAGAAAAATCTGTGAAATGAACTAGTATT
Organism: Artemisia argyi; assembly: GCA_030686995.1. Taxonomy (NCBI): domain Eukaryota; kingdom Viridiplantae; phylum Streptophyta; class Magnoliopsida; order Asterales; family Asteraceae; genus Artemisia; species Artemisia argyi. The sequence goes on along the minus strand of CM060691.1, from coordinate 117,293,208 downwards.
TATAGGGATCAAAAATACTGTTCTAGAGCGTGGCCGGTCCCATTAATTAGGGGTCGGTCCCCTTAATGATTAAGGGGGCCGCCTTATAAATTATGGGGGCCGCCCCTTCAGAACGTTGGAAATACTTGTCCTTTTATGGGGAAGGTTTTTCTGGATAAAGTTTTCCATTTTTGGTTGGAAATTTGAGATCAAATATCTATAGTGATTTAAACATATTCTTTTAATTCCAAAAATGTTTTATAAAAGATATTAAGTGTTTATGACATTTTATAAAAGTTCTAGTGTTTTAGAAAAAATTTCCTTTGATCATAGATTGCAATAAACACTTTGTTTATTCATACCCTAAGTGATTTGGAAGTAAAGAGAATATTAATCACTAAATACTTGTTTATGTCATAGATTTTAGTTCAATGGGTTTATGTTTTGTAATAATCAAAACATAGAGATATTGATAATATGTTAATAATTTTTTTAGGCATTATTTATGTCAACAATCTCCCCCTTTTTTATTATTACAAAACCTTAAACTCATTAGGTCTAAAATTAATTTTTAGACAAGTATTTTAGAGTTTAATATTCTCTTCTCCCCCTTTTTGTAAAATCAAAAAGGTTAAACCGAGTAAGCTTCATAGTAGAAGTTAAGCGGGTAGAAAGCTCCCCTTGATGTATGCTCCCCCTCATTTGAGAGCACCAAGGAAACGAGCTATGGAAAACTTAGCTACAAAAAATATGTGAGGAGAACAAGACATATATATATATATATATATATATATATATATATATATATATATATATATATATATATATATATATATATATATATATATATATATATATATATATATATATGCAAAGCAACAATTATTCAAATAAAAATAAAAATAGATTCATTCATGCATATATGAGATAATCATAGAAATGATCATCATTACAACAATTAATTGCTTGAAGCATATTGATTACAATAAAACAAAAGAGATGACATAGTCCTATATTGCCGAAGAGAGCACTTGGACTTGCTTGCAACCCATGGTTGAGTGTTTTATTTGCTTGTGGAGAACATAAGCATAGAGCTTAGTTGTTAGATGGAGAGGGATCTAAAGTGGGGTATGGAGTGGAAGAGGTGGATCTTACGATGTTATATCGAGTTAAGGGTGGTATTGGATGAGGACGAGTGAGAAGATATTCAATCCATGAAATATCTTCACTCAAGTAGAGAATTTGTTTTTTAAGGAAGATGCAACAAGGGCAAAAGTGAGTGTAGTTTGTAACTTGATCCAAGTTGAGAGAGTGGGGTAGGCAATTTGCATAGGGTGATGATGCAGGTTGCCCTTTGTTGCGTTGTGCACGATGCATAGCAAGGAGATCACTAAGATCATGGATTTGGTTTATTTCATCATGGAACTTTTGCTTTTCCGTGGTAATGTGGAGAGAATCATTGTGTTGGTATGGATTAATTGGGTTTGTATAGTTGGAATTGTAGTTTGATGGTTGATCAAACTTGTATGGATCATTATAGGTAGTTAGAGGATGAGATGTGTTGTTTGGCATGAAAGAAGATGTTTGGACAATGTTGTATGTTTTGTAAAGAGGATCACATGAATGTCCTTGTAGGTTTGGTGTAAAGTTTGGGAATTAAGTGGTTGAAGGTGTTGAGTGATTTCCAACTTCATTGGTTATGATGGATTTGTTTCGAGGGCTTTTTCTTCGTTAAACGGGTTTTTCTGTCATCCTTGCTAGCCTTGAGGTTTTGGTTTTGGTTTGTTTGGAGAGGTCATGATGGGATGAATGGAGAGTTTCGAAGATTGGGGATATTTATAGTGTAAGATTTGTGTGTTTATGGATGGATAAAGTTTGTTTGGGAGATTAGGACAAAATATGTTGGTGAAAATTGGGAAATGTAGGTTGAAATGGGCTAAAAAGCATAAAAGATTCTGTAAACCCGACCATCAGATGGCCGGTCCCCTTAATTAGGGGGCGGTCCCCTTAATGATTAAGGGGGCCGCCTTACATAATTAAGGGGGCCACCCATCTGGTGATTTCCAGATTGCCAGAATTGGGTTTCTGGCAGAAAATTTGCAGAAAGGTTGTGTTTTTGGATTTGGATTCAAGCAAGTTCAATTCCTTGAGGTCATATAGCATCTAATCTAATCATAATATAGCATGCATGCAAAAACACTTAAGTAAAAGAGCAAACAAGCAACTAATAATAAGCTAGATGAGATAAACAAAGGCAAGGGCACTTCGATCTTCCTAGGCCAACTAACGTTGATCAAAGGCAAAGGTAAATAGTGAGTCAAGAACTAGTGATGAAACAATATGACAATATTATGAGTGATTTTGTCCTAGTGTGTGCCTATATGCAACAAATGTGGAGTTGTGATTCTTTCGACTCCTAAATGCAAAGAAAAATAAGTTTCCTAAGAAACAATCCGAAATCTCCTTGATTCGATTTTTGCTCGATTCATGAATGCCAATGATATATATTAGATTATATACCTTGACAATTTATGTGAGAGTTTATGCATGATTTCGGAAAAAGGTTTTTAGCATTTGTCAACAATGCAAAGAAAATGATGTTCATGTAATTCCTAGATGTGAGGATAGTTTTCAAGAAACTTTGATTGGGTTTTACAAGAGAGTATATGCAATGAAAATGAGGTTTTCCAATCTTTAATTTTCTGCGAAATAGATTTCTAGACTCAGAAATGGAGAAGTGGAAGAAAAGTAAATTTTATGCAAGAGAAATTTTTTTTGTCTAAATACAATAGAATTTAGTCAGCTTGTTCCATCATTCCTAATCCTAAACGCAAGTGATTGAATAATTCACGCTTAAGGGGTTTAGGGAATATATCCGCAATGTTATCTTCCGATGCAACTTTTTCTATAGATATGTTTCCTTTTTGTACATTATCCCTAAGGAAGTGGTGGCGTATTTCTATATGTTTAGTCCTAGAGTGTTGCACCAGATTTTTACTTAAATCTATCGCACCTTTGTTATCGCACATAATGGGAACATTTTCTAACCTAATGCCATAGTATATGAGAGCTTGTTTCATCCATAGTGCTTGTTGACATGCCTTTCCAGTGCTTACATATTCGGCTTCGGTGGTAGAAATAGCAAGTGCGGTTTGCTTCTTCGAAAACCAAGATGTTAGACAACATCCCATAAACGTGCAAATACCACTAGTGCTTTTTCTATCTACGTAGTCTCTCGCATGATTTGAATCCGCATAGACGATGGTTTCTATGCCAGATCCCTTAGGATACCATAATCCTAAGTGTATAGTGCCTTTAATGTATTGGAAGATACGCTAAACCGCTTCTAGGTGAGAGGTTTTGGGATCCTCTTGAAAGCGGGCACAAAGGCAAACACTATACATGATATCGGGTCTACTTGCCGTTAAGTATAGTAAACTACCTATCATTCCTCTATACTTAGTATTATCCACGGACTCACCCTCATAATCTTTTGTGAGCTTTACTTCCGTAGACATAGGGGTTTTCATGGGTTTAGCGTCTTCTAGGCCAAATTTTTTAAGCATTTCCTTAATGTACTTAGATTGGTTAAAGAATATTCTATCATCTAGTTGTTTTATTTGTAATCCTAGGAAGAAGTTTAGTTCACCCATCATACTCATTTCAAACTCATCATGTATGATTTTGGAAAATTCATCACACATTTCTTGACAAGTCGATCCAAATATAATGTCGTCAACATATATTTGAACAATGATGAGATCTGGGTCTTTCTTTTTAGTGAAAAGAATGTTATCTACCATTACCATGGAATAATTATGTTTAATAAGGAAAGCTTTTAATCGATCATACCAAGCTTTGGGAGCTTGTTTGAGTCCATACAAAGCTTTCTTTAACTTATAAACATAATCAGGTTCTGCGAAGTCAATGAATCCTGGAGGTTGTGCCACATAAACCTCCTCATTGATAAAACCGTTGAGGAATACACTTTTCACGTCCATTTGGAATAACTTAAAGTCTAGGGCGCATGCATAGGCAAGTAATATCTTAATAGATTCTAGTCTAGCTACGGGGGCATGAGTTTTGTCATAATCAATTCCTTCTTGTTGATTGTAACCTTGGGCAACTAACCTAGCTTTTTTCCTAGTTACTATTCCATTTTCATCTAACTTATTCCTATATACCCATTTAGTTCCTATGATGGTCATATTCATTGGATTTGGGACTAATTCCCAAACATCATTTGCCTTAAATTGATTTAATTCTTCTTGCATAGCTATAACCCAACTTTCATCTTTTAATGCCTCATTAATATTCTTAGGTTCTATTGCTGAGAGGAAACAAAAGAAGTTATTTTTATCTTGGGCTTGTGACCTAAGGGTTCTTTGGTTAAGATGTCCTATTATATTATCTGAAGGATGTGATCTAGATTCTTTAATATTTATAATTTCGTTATTTCCTAAGTCAATGTCTTCATTATCATTTCCTATGGGTTTTGTTTTACTAACCTCAATAGTTTCATCTTCGAGTAAGTCATCATCTTCTAAAGGTAATGTTTTAGGAGGTGGTGGTGTTTCATCAAATGTTACATTTAGTGATTCTTCTACTTTCATAGAGTGTTTGTTAAGTATTATATATGCTTTACTATTTTGTGAGTACCCTAAAAATATTTCTTCATATGATTTTGGATCAAACTTAGTGAGGTAATCTTTAGTGTTTAAAATATAACATTTACTTCCAAATATCCTAAAGTAGCTCAAGTTTGGTTTTCTACCTCTTAGTAACTCATAAGGAGTTTTTCCTAGAATTTTCCTAATTGATACCCTATTAATAATATATGTTGATGTATCTACAGCGTGACACCAAAATTTTTGTGGGATGGATTGTTCATTTAACATTGTTCTACTCATTTCTTGTAGTGACCTATTTTTTCTTTCTACTACGCCATTTGATTGAGGAGTACGAGGAGCGAAGAAATTGAGAGATATTCCATTTAAATCATAATATTTTCCGAATTGTACCTCGTTCTCAAATTCCCTACCATGGTCCGTCCTAATGGCTACTATTGTGCATCCTAATTTATTTTGAGTCATTTTACTAAATATTTCGAATTTTTCAAAGGCTTGGGTTTTATCACTTAAGAACCTAGTCCACGTGTATCGTGAATAGTCATCTACTATTACTAAGGTATATTTGTTTCCTCCATAGCTCCGCACAGCTGATGGACCAAAAAGATCCATATGTAGTAATTCTAGGCACCTAGTAGTGGATATTATATTCTTAGCTTTGTGACTAGCATGAACTTGTTTTCCAATTTTACATGCATCACAAAAATGCTTGTCATATTTTAGGTTAGGCAAGTTTCTAACTAGTTCTTTAGAGGCCGAAGATTGTATTTGTTGCATGTTTGCATGTCCTAATCTCCTATGCCACAATGTGGAGTTTTCGTCTAGGGTCGTTAGGCATATCCTATCTTCAGGTTTGTTTCCTAGTTTCATAACATATATGACTCCTTTCCTAATTCCACTACCTATAATCTTTCCATTCTTAACTATTTAGCTATCCTCTTCGGTAAAGGTAACTCTACATATATTATCGCATATTTGTCCTATACTAAGCAAGTTATATGTTAAATTATCTACATGCTCAACATTTTCAATAGTAAGTGAGTCTTGAGAAATCGTACCTTTGCCAATGATTTTTCCACGCAAGTCACTACCGAAAATAACGTTACCTCAATTGTATGCCTTATACGTAGAAAATAGCTTGCGGTTCCTCGACATGTGCATCGAACATCCGCTATCCTTGATCCATTCGTTAGGCTCCAAGTCAATTCCTAAACATATTTCGTCGGTTGCTTTTGCCACAAAGCACTTTTCGTCTCTTGGTTTTTCCACTTCTCCTTTGTCACTATCACTCCATATTCCACTAACAAAGGCGCCTTGATTTTCATACCCCGGCGGCTTTAGACATTCACCAATGAGATGATTTGGACTTCCACATCTAAAGCACTTTCTTTTCCCGTAGTTATCACTTCTATTTCTTTGGAACGGTTTTCTTTCGTCTGATGGTGATCTAGTGAATCTTCCTCGTCTTTTGAAGAATTTCTTGAATTCTCTTACGGCCATTGCATATTCTTCGTCTTCACTCTCGTCACTTGAGTCATCATCGTCACTAGGTTCCTTTTTGGCTTTTAGAGCAACGGATTTGGTTTGTTCTTTCTTGACTTTGAACATTTCCGAATCTCTTCTTATAATTTCTTCATGGACCTTCAAGTTGCCAATAAGTTCATCAAGTGATAACGTCATCAAATTCTTTGATTCTTCAATTGCCGTGACCTTAGCTCGCCATTTTGGATGCAATGCCCTAAGAAATTTCCTAACACAATTTTTACTAGAAAATGTCTCATCAAGTGCTTTTAAACTTGTGATAATAGTGTTAAATTTAGCAAAAGCATTATCAATTGATTCCTCTTCCGGAATCGTAAATTGTTCATATTGTTGTACAAGAATATCTATTTTATTATCTTTGACTTGACTATTACCTTGGTGAGTAATAAGTAGTGATTCCCAAATTTCTTTGGCAGTTTTACACATATAAATTCTTTCATATTCTTTACGTGGTAACGCATTATAAATTACCATTTTAGCTTCATTATTTTTAGCTAGATTATTTTTCAAATCATCATTTTGTTTTTCAAAAGGTACAATTTCATCCTTTTTAGTTCCGGATTTTGTTAAGTGGGAGGAAAATCACCAAAGGTAATAACATGCCAAAGATCAAGATCTTTTGATTTCACATAAGTTTCGAATCTATTTTTCCAATATAAAAATCCATCACTTTCAAATAGTGGTGGTCTTTGCATAGATTGCCCTTCTAAATATTTTTCAGATTCCATAGATCGTTACAAGTTTAAAATAAAATATATGTTAAAAAATCTTGCTAGACGTGGCTCTTGATACCAATTGTGGAAAACTAAAAGGGGGGGGGGGGGGGTTGAATAGTTTTACGTCTTTTTGAATTAATTATAAAAGATTGTTAGAGTGTTTTCTTTATTTTCAAAACTTTAGATTCGATAATATGTAATCTCAAGTTTTGCACTATATAAATAACAATAAATATGTACGATATAGCAATAATAATGTAAGTAAAGAAATAAGTGAGAGATGGAAAGATCGAACCGCGAGACAAGAGATATATAGTGGTTCGGCTACAAGGACACCTTCCTTGCCCTACTCCACTCCCCAAGCACCTAGAGTCAATGCTCCGTGGAAGTATAGGGGTTTCCCCGGGTCGTTATGTCCCGATGAAATTTGATTGGCTCCAAACAGTCAACTTAAATTGACCAAGGAATGGTCAACCAAGTCAAACAGCCTAGACTCAATGCTCCGTGGAAGTATAGGGGTTTCCTCGGGTCGTTATGTCCCGACGAGGTGTGATGGTAATCAAAACGGGTTTGTGATCGGGTGAATTTGAACAGAAAGGGTAAGGGATTTGATTTGTATGATTGCACTAAGATATGAGGAATGAAAATAACTTAGAATCACTATATAAACAATTACTGATAATCAGATATATTAAAAACGTAAGCTAAGTCTAATAACACGTACGTTTGATTTAAAGATACGTTAACGTACGAAATAAAATGCGAGTTTTATAGAAATAAAATACCTACGAATATGAAAATTATATTTTTACAATCCTAACGATAAAATAAAATTTTTAGGAAATTAAAATTAATTTTTACACTATTTATATAACTATTATTAATTAATTACTATTTTCCTAATTACTTTTAATTATTTAAATTACACTAAATTGTAACTAATTATGAAATTTAGCTAGAAAAATGAAAATTAAATTTAGAAAAATCTAAAATATTATAAAACTAATTTTCAAACAGAAAATATATTTTTAAGACTTTTTAAATAATTATTACTAATTAAAAACTAATTATTAATTAATTTAAACTAATATTAATTATTAAAAATACTAAATGAAAAGAGAAAATTATGAAATTTTTTCTAAAAATACTTATTAGTAACAGGAAGCTAGGAAAAATATAAAAATGAGAAGTGCTTAATGAAAAAGCTAAAAAATAAGCTAAAAGCTTAAATAGAAGCTATCACTTTATTAAATTTTTGACTTTTCTGGATGTTTATTTTACAAACTACTTTAAATACTGGAATTAAGAACCTTTTACGAAAGCAATTTGGTCAGAGCTTATAAATAAGCTGAATGAAAAGCTCAAATTTGGACAGGAAGGCTTATTAAGCTTGAGTAAGATGGATTTTTTACCAAGAAGCTGTTTAACAAGCTATAAGCTGACAACAGAGATACCAATAACTGAAGGGTAAGTGGAATAAGCTAAAACAACATGATAAGTACTAGGAATAAGCTGATGACAACAAATAAGCTCTTATACCAATTTACAAAGGCCAAAGGGGCCAAATTGTGCAACTGCAGCCAGCTGTGGGGCCCACAGGGGTGATTGAGGATCAAAGGAAAGGTTTTATCCAAACAGCTAGGATGAGAGGCTTAAAACTTAGCCAAGTTTTAGGTTCTGGGGCCCACAAATAAGCACAAAGAAGGCTTGTGAAGGTGGCACTTTACATTGACTCTTCAGTGTAAGGGCAGTGATGGGACAACTTTAAGAAACAAATTTAAGCAGTGAAATAAGCAGTAGAAAACATAAAAATGCATGCACAAGTAGCTGAGAGTATGAGCTATTCAAAATAACAAAAAAACTTAAGCTAGTATGCAATTTAGAACAAGAGAAAAGCTCAAGAAAATGGGCTTGTGGACTAACCACTCCTGGTGCAGGGGAGGTAGTCTCCCTACAAGTCCAAAGAATCCCTTCACTAAGCTACAAATAAATTCTTAAAATTAAGCAAACATGATACTTCACAAGTCAAGCTGGTAAAGCTTAACTTCTGAAAAGATTAGACCCTAATTCCAAACTCAAAAATCAGGAAAAATCACTCTAGATTTGGAAAAACTGATTAAATGCAACTTTTGACTTTTTGAATTTTAAGCTAAGTTGACTAATATGGATTTAAATCTATCCTAGTTAACTGAAAATGATGTTTTAGGCTATAATGAAACTAACTTAGCTGTATCTAACAATTATGCAATGATATAATGCAATCTAGAACCTAAAATCCTAATAGTGAAGTTAAATAAGCAATTACAGAGCAATTTTGACTTTTGAACAAATGACCACTAGATTTCATGGTTTGACTGTGCTATAAGAACCTATTGTTGCATGTTTCAATAGAAAGCAACAACAAAAACCACCTAGAACTCAATTGAATATGTACATCCAAACACACCCTCTAAAACTGATTTTCATGATTTCACAGGATATCACCAATTTAATAATACAAACCTAACTAATTAAGCTATACTAATCTAAATTAAACCTAAATTAGCAGGAATGAACAATAAATAACACAAATATCACTTAACACATATATTGAGAAAAATTGGTACAAATCCTTACTTGAAATCCAGTGCTAGAAGAAAACTAGGAACCAGGAACAAAATCACATCCTAATGTCCCCCATGGGACTCTAAACCATATTCCACTTCCATATCTTCTACTGCTTCTTCCCTTTTTTTATTTTGTATTTATTTTCCTCTATTTTTTTTTTGTATTTTTGAAGCTTTAAATATAAACTGATTAATATGTTTTAAAAACTTTATAAAGCTTATGAGTGAACCAAAGTGAGCTTAAATGAGCAACAAACTGAGCTTAACAACAAAAAATGAGATTTGGAAGAAAAATTGCATACACTGATTTCAACAAGCTTAACTGAGATTAATGATTGGAATAGCTTACAAATATATTAAAGATGCTTAATACAACAGATTTAAACAATGAATTACACTGGAACTTGGAGAATACACTACTATGAACCTACACTACTAAAACTAAACTAATTAAGCTAACTAACTAGATAGCTTCCATCTTCTGCCTTCTCTCTTCATTTATATGCTTCCCCACAGCTTCCTCACTCTTTCCCACTTTTATTTAGGGCCATTAGATGACTTAAATTAATCTTGGCCGTTTAAAGTGTTTAGGCGAGAAAGTTGGGTTTTACAACTTGGTAGTGATAATTTGGCAAGGGGTGGGGTTTTTGGACTGGGATGTTTGGAGGGAGTGTAGGGTGTAGCAGAGGTGGAGTATTGGCAGGGGTGGAGATGTAGGGGTTGATGATGGTGTTTGCAGGTTTGGTTTGGAGGGAAGTTCGGATGAGGTGGAGGTGGTCAGACTGGGGGTTGACCCGTTTTTTTATTATAAAGGAAAGTTGGGCTTGGTGATTGGGCTAGCAGGAAGGGTGTGGATCAGGGGTTGGTTTGGGGTTTTATTTGTTTAATGTTTGGTAAAAATAACACAAATGGCCCATTTGGTTTTGCAATTTCACAAGGACCAAAAATGTAAATTCTGCAAAGTTCAAGGGTCAATGTTGCCAACATTCCAAACTTTAAACTAAGGCCATAATTGCCACACTTCAATGATTCAAGGACCTTTGAATTTTATTTTCCAAAATTAAACCTCCAAGGACCAAATATGTCATTTTTCAAACTCGAGGGACCATTCTTGCCATTTCATGAAAAGTTACATTCAAGGACCATTTGTGATAAATTGTGATTTCCCAAGGACTTGAATTGTAAATTTCCCATTTAAAAATGCCCAGGGACTAAAACTGCCAAAACTCAAACTTGAGGGGACAAAATTGTAAATTCTCAAAACTTTCACCCAAGGATCATTTTTGATAACTTTTGACCTTTAAAGGACTTGGGTTGACTTTTCTTTCAAAAATACTTTACCAGGGACCAAATATGCCAATTTGTGAAAGTTGGGGGACTGAAACTGCCAACTATGCAAACTTTATTCGTTTTTCATCTGTTTTTGCTCATTTTGCATCTGAAACATATAAAACACAATTTTGAAATATTTTCAGTATTTTGATGCATTTCTGAGTGTTTTTAAATGTTTTTGCAGTTCAGATTGACTAAAAATGATAAGTATTTACACACTCATCAATGGCCGGTCCCCTTAATTAGGGGCTGGTCCCCTTAATGATTAAGGGGACCGCCACTTCAGAATGTTGGAAATACTTGTCCTTTTGTGGGGGAAGGTTTTTCTGGATAAAGTTTTCCATTTTTGGTTGGAAATTTGAAATCAAATATTTATAGTGATTTAAACATATTCTTCTAATTCCGAAAATGTTTTATAAAAGATATTAAGTGTTTATGACATTTTATAAAAGTTCTAGTGTTTTAGAAAAATTTTCCTTTGATTATAGATTGCAATAACACTTTGTTTATTCATACCTTAAGTGATTTGGATGTAAAGAGAATATTAATCACTAAATACTTGTTTATGTCATAGATTTTAGTTCAATGGGTTTATGTTTTGTAATAATCAAAACATAGAGATATTGATTATATGTTAATAATGTTTTTAGGCATTATTTATGTCAACAAAAGAGTTGGCTAGTCCAGAAGCAAACGGCTTTTGGTAAAGACAAATCAAATCCGTTGACAGCTGATGATTTGCTCAAAATCATATGGTTATCAGTGTACCATAGTTCTTACTTGAGCTAAAACATTTGGCTACTCCAGAAGTAATGGCTTTTGGTAAAGAGACTTCAAATCCATTAAGTTTTCTCGAAAGATTGCTAGGGACTAGCAATATTTTAGTGTGGGGGATTGATGAGTGTATAAATACTCATCATTTTTACCTAATCTGAGCTGCCAAAACATCCAAAAACACTCAAATATGCATCAAAATACTGAAAATGTCTCAGAATTGTGTTTTATATGTTTCAGATGCAAAATGATAAAAAACAAATGAAATATGAACAAAGTTTGCATAATTGGCAGTTTCAGACCCTCAACTTTCAAAACTAGTCCCTGGTTATTCAAAAACATGAAAAAGTCACCAAAGGTCCTTTTAAATCACAAATAAACATATAAAATCCTTTGGTGTAAAGTTTCACAAAATTACAAGTTTAGTCCCTCAACTTTGCAAAATTGACAAAAATGGTCCCTGGGATATAAAAACTTTGAGAAAATTAAATTTTGGTCCTTGTGCTACTCATCTTTGGCAGGAATGGTCCTTGGTTGGAAAGTTTGGTGTATTTACATGATTGGTCCCTGAAGTTTCAAAGTATGGCAGAAATAGTCCCTACAAGTGTAAAAGTGGAAAATCAACATCTGTTCCTTGTAATATTCAAACTTGGCAGAAAACACCCTCGTGATAACTTTGAGAAATTTCTAAACCAAACCCCTCAATTTTTGGTGAATTGCAAAATTGGTCCTTGATATTAACACTTAACCAATCCGGACCGTTTGTATTATAAAACATCAAAACCAAATCCAATCCAACATAAAAACACCACCAAGCCCAACACCTTTCCCCAGCCCATCCCCTAAGCCCAAATCCCACTCAAAACTGTTTTAAATAATCAAACAGTTAAAAAGTCAAACCACCACCCCTTTTCCCTCCCACTTGCAGTATCCCATCACCACCCCCTCCTCCATCACATCCCACCACCCAATCCACTTACCACCCCACTTACCTAACAAGGACAACAAGCATTTAATGCTTTTCTCCCCATTACACTCCAACAGAGCAAATTGCTCTGATTTCTCTTTCTCGCCAAAATGATCCAAAGGTCAAAAACCCATCACAAATCATCCAACAGCTGAGATTAATGGTGGGATATGTTCATAAGCTTGCGGTGGTCTTAAAAAAGGGCTATAAAAGAGAGAAGAGGCAAAGGAGAAAGGGTAGTAGTTTAATTAGTTAAAATTGTTATCGTATTAGTATAAGCTTAAAATTAGTTGTAATCTCTGTTTTTAAAACTTGTAACCTGTTACTTTAATGTAATTCAAGCTTCCTTTAATATCAATTTCAAGTTTTCTTTTCCAATTCCCAAGTTTGCAATTTACATTTTCAAGTTAAGGTTCTATGCATGATTAATGGCTATTTAGAGACTCATAAGCTCACATAAGCTCCTATATAGCTTATAAAAGCTATTAGTAATCCTTAAAACTAGTTTAGCTATAAAAAATAAAAAATACCAAAAAAGTCAAAGAAAGTCAAAGTTGCAGGTTTAATGGTGATGAAAGCTGGAGCATAGTGAATTCTGGATGGCTGTGGGTTAGTGGTTCTGTGGAGAGCCTATAGGTAGTGGTTTGTGGTCCTTGGTTCTTGGTTTATAGCAGGAAGGCATTTGTAAGCCAAATTCTCATTTCTACTCTTTATAGTGTAATATTGTTCTGTGATTGCTCATTTGTGTTTCTTTAGATTGCTTATAGCTTATTAAAGTTTTTTTAATCAGTAGCTTATGCTTCGGTCTCTATTTGCAAAAGTTTCTTCAAAATTGTTTTATAAAAGTAGTGTTTGGATTGGAGTGTTTCTCTGTGATTAGGCCTTTTCTTGTTGTTGATTTTTGTTCACATAAGTAACTTAGTGTCAAAATAGCTCAGAGCAACACTTAAACGCAGGCATTGTTCATCAAAATGTCAAAATCACATACCATTAGGCCTAATTAACCCTCTGTGTTGGTTAAAGAGTGGCTTATGCCCCATTTCCATTCACAAATGAGTGGTCTAGCTTAATTTAGCTTTTATATAGCTTATTAAACCAATAACAGTCATAAAATCAAGATTCAAGTTCAATTTAGTCAACAGAAAGCAAAAATCAAGAAGTCAAAATTCATAGTGTTTTCAGAAAACCAAAAATGGAAAGAATTGTTATGATTTTTGTGATTGGATTGGGACCCTGAGCTTTTCACAAGTCTTAGTGTGTCAGCTTAACTTTCAAATCCCATAATCAGCTTAATTTTGTGAATTTTATTCAAGCTTGTGCAATAGCTTCTTTAAGCCTGCAGGGCAAATCATCTTTTTGCACCAGGGCACTTTGTGCATTTGGTCAAACTTTCAAACCCCCTTCCAGGGTGCAAACCAAAACATTAGCTCTTGATTTTTAGTTTTTTGGGAAGCCTCTCAGCTTATCTTTTAAGATCTTGAATAAAATTGGATCTCTGTTCTCATTAGCATAGCTTATTTTGTCTTGGAAGATTGCTTATTTTGCCTTTGTATGCTGAGTGCTCAGTATACAACCACCAACTTCAATAGACCATAACTAGTTCATTAGTGGGCCCCACCTCTAGCTTTTTGGCTTTTTGGAAACCCCATAAGCCCATCATTAAGGATTTGAGCTTATTTGCTATTCCCTGGCTTATTTGGTAGGGCTACAAGTATCTTTTAGTTTGATCATTTCATTGTGTACACCGAGTGACTCAGTGTTTGAGTCCAAATCCCAAGCCCCACCCAGTGCTCAATAATAAGCCATAAGCCTAGGTTATTGGCTTATTCCAGAGTTGACCAGGTCAACTTCAATGTTCATAGCTTAGTTTGGACTTCCCTTTATTTCTGTGGACCCCACAAAGGTCCAAAGTCCCTGTGTTTGACCTGTTTTGGCCTAGTGTTTTGCATAAGTGCTTATTTGGTTGCCATAGCTTATTCAGTGTGCTTATTTGTGCCATTTGCCTTATTTCAAGTTGATAGTCATCTGTTTTAGCTTATTAGTTCATTTGATAGCTTTTTCAAAAATCCACAAGTCCTAATAAGTTAATATACTCACTGTTAAGCACTTGGGGGTGCACACAGCTTATTAATAAGCCACACCACAAAGCCCTTCATAAAAGTTGTTTGTTTTCAGTAGGTAATTAGGTCTCAAAAAGAAAAACCAACAAAAACCAACTTTAAAAATGGTGATAGCTTCTATTTAATAGGATTTATCTTTTTAATTTTTCTTTTCAGCTTATTATTAAGCACTTTATCATTTTTATATTTTTCTTTATTTTATTTCACCTTAAAGTATTTTCAGTAATTTTTCTAGATTTTTCTCTTTTGATTTAGTAATTATTAGAATTAATATTAGTTTAATTAAATAATTAAGTAATATTAGTAATTAAATAGTTTTATTAATTTTTAATTTATAACAGTACTCACTAATGTCTCTATGTTTTGATAATTACAAAGCATAAACTCATTAATCTAAAACTTATGACGTAAACAAGTTTTTAGTGCTTAATATTTGTCTTTGCTTCCATATCACTTAAGGTATGAATAAACAAAGGGTTTATTACATTTCATGATCAAAGGCAATTTCTCTAATCACTAGAATTTTTATAAAATGCATTAAACATCTTATATCTTTTACAAAATTACTTTTGAAATTAAAAGAATATGTTTAATTCATTATAAATATATGATTTCAAATTTCCAACCAAAAATGGCAAATTTTATCCAGAAAAATATTCCCCATTAAAAGACAAGAAAAACCAACGTTCTGAAAGGGGCGGCCCCCTTAATTCCTTAGGCGGCCCCCTTAATCATTAAGGGGACCGGCCATTAATTAAGGGGACCAGCCACACTCCAGAACAGTATTTTTCTCCCCTATAAATACTGGTTCATCGCTCAGAATTTTCTCACCTTTTGCACTTCTAAACTTTCTGATTTAGATCCATATTTCTATTCTCTTATCCTTTGATCATAAGTGTATAATTCTTTGTTTCAAAGTGATCCAAACTTTATCCTCTCAAGTGCAAGAGAAGAATACTTCTATCCCCCAAGACAAGAAGTATTACAACTTGTTGTGATCTCCACATCCAAGTTGTTGGTGCATCATCAAAGATCATTTACATTATTCTTTGTGAAGATTGTTGTGAATATTTGATTGTAGATAGTTGTGCTAGATATATAGATTGTGTGATTAGTTAATAGCTTGGTTTGAAGAAGAAAAGTTAGGAATTATATTGGTGTGAAGAAGATAGGTGTGGAGTAGTTAGTTGTGAACTAGATTGATTTGAAGAAGTTGTGTAGAAGTTGTGACTTAGGTGTGAAGAAGTTGTGGTGTGAAAATTGGTGTGAAAATTGGTGTGTAAATTGGTGTGTAAGGTTTTCTCCGCCATAAGGGAGCTTGTTGATATAGTGAAGAAAACTCTCGAGTTAGGTGCTCGGGGAGTGGAGTAGGGCAAGGAAGGTGTCCTTGTAACCGAACCACTATAAATCTCTTGTCTCGCGGTTCGATCTTTTCATCTCTTACTTATTTCATTACTTATCATTGTTATATATTACTTATTGATAGTTGTTTATATTGTACAAGACTTGAGATCACATATTATCGAATCTAAGTTTTTAAAAGCTAAAAAAACACTAAAACTATCTTTTACAACAAATTAGAAAGACGTAAAACTATTCAACCCCCCCTCTAGTTTTCCACAATTGGTATCAGGAGCCACGTCTAGCAAGATTTTTAAAATATATTGTATTTTAAAACTTGTAACGATCTATGGAATCTGAAAAATATTTAGAAGGGTAATCTATGCAAAGACCACCACTATTTGAAAGTGATGGATTTTTATATTGGAAAAATAGATTCGAAACATATGTGAAATCAAAAGATCTTGATCTTTGGCTTATTATTACCTTTTGTGATTTTCCCCCTATTCAATATAATGTTGAAACTAAAATGAACGAAATTGTATCTTTCAAAGAACAAAATGATGATTTGAAAAAGAAATTAGCAAAAACTAATGAGGCCAAAATGGTTATTTATAATGCGTTACCACGCAAAGAGTATGAAAGAATTTTTATGTGTAAAACCGCCAAAGAAATTTGGGATTCTTTACTAATTACTCACCAAGGTAATAGCCAAGTCAAAGATAATAAAATAGATCTTCTTGTACAACAATATGAACAATTTACGATTCCGGAAGAGGAATCAATTGATAATGCTTTTGCTAAGTTTAACACTATTATCACAAGTTTAAAAGTACTTGATGAGACATTTTCTAGTAAAAATTGTGTTAGGAAATTTCTTAGGGCATTGCATCCAAAATGGCGAGCTAAGGTCACGGCAATTGAAGAATCAAAGAACTTGATGACGTTATCACTAGATGAACTAATTGGCAACTTGAAGGTTCATGAAGAAATCATAAGAAGAGATTCGGAAACGGTCAAAGTCAAGAAAGAACAAACCAAATCCATTGCTCTAAAAGCCAAAAAGGAACCTAGTGATGATGATGATTCAAGTGACGAAAGTGAAGATGAAGAATATGCAATGGCCGTAAGAGAATTCAAGAAATTCTTCAAGAGACGAGGAAGATTCACTAGATCATCACGAGACGAAAGAAAAGCGTTCCAAAGAAATAGAAGTGAAAACTACAGGAAAAGAAAGTGCTTTAGATGTGGAAGTCCAAATCATCTCATTGGCGAATGTCTAAAGCCACCGGGTTATGAAAATCAAGGCGCTTTTGTTAGTGGAACATGGAGTGATAGTGACAAAGAAAAAGTTGAAAAACCAAGAGACGAAAAGTGTTTTATGGCAAAAGAAACCGACGAAATATGTTTAGGAATTGACTTGGAACCTGACAAATGGATCAAAGATAGCGGATGTTCGAGGCACATGACGGGGAACTTCAAGCTATTCTCTACATACAAGGCATACAATGGAGGTAATGTTATTTTCGGTAGTGACTTACGCGGAAAAATCATTGGCAAAGGTACGATATCTCAAGACTCACTTACTATTGAAAATGTAGAGCATGTAGATAAATTAACATATAAATTGCTTAGTGTAGGACAAATATGTGATAATAAATGTAGAGTCACATTTACCGAAGAGGATAGCGAAATAGTTAAGAATGGAAAAATTATAGGTAGAGGAATTAGGAAAGGTGGCATATATGTTATGAAACTAGGAAACAAACCTGAGGATAGGATATGCCTAACGACGCTAGATGAAAACTCTACATTGTGGTATAGGAGATTAGGACATGCTAACATGCAACAAATACAATCTTTGGCCTCTAAGGAATTAGTTAGAAATTTACCTAATCTAAAATATGACAAGCATTTTTGTGATGCATGTAAAATTGGAAAACAAGCTCATGCTAGTCACAAAGCTAAGAATATAGTATCCACTACTAGGTGCCTAGAATTATTACATATGGATCTTTTTGGTCCATCCGCTGTGCGGAGCTATGGAGGAAACAAATATACCTTAGTAATAGTAGATGACTACTCATGATACACGTGGACTAGGTTTCTAAGTGACAAAACCCAAGCCTTTGAAAAATTTGAAATATTTAGTAAAATGATTCAAAATAAATTAGGATGCTCAATAGTTGCCATTAGGACGGACCATGGTAGGGAATTTGATAACGAAGTACAATTCGGAAAATATTGTGAGTTAAATGGAATATCTCACAATTTCTCCGCTCCTCGTACTCCTCAATCAAATGGCATAGTGGAAAGAGAAAATAGGTCACTACAAGAAATGAGTAGAACAATGTTAAATGAACAATCCATCCCACAAAAATTTTGGTGTCACGCTGTAGATACATCAACATATATTATTAATATTGTATCAATTAAAAGAATTCTAGGAAAAACTCCTTATGAGTTACTAAGAGGTAGAAAACCAAACTTAAGCTACTTTAGGGTATTTGGAAGTAAATGTTATATTTTAAACACTAAAGATTACCTCACTAAGTTTGATCCAAAATCATATGAAGGAATATTTTTAGGATACTCACAAAATAGTAAAGCATATATAATACTTAACAAACACTCTATGAAAGTAGAAAAATCACTAAATGTAACATTTGATGAAACACCACCACCTCCTAAAACATTAACTTTAGAAGATGATGACTTAGTCGAAGATGAAGCTATTGAGGTTAGTAAAACAAAACCCATAGGAAATGATAATGAAGACATTGACTTAGGAAATAACGAAATTGTAAATATTAAAGAATCTAGATCACATCCATTAGATAATATAATAGGACATCTTAATCAAAGAACCCTTAGGTCACAAGCCCAAGATAAAAATAACTTCTTTTGTTTCCTCTCATTAATAGAACCTAAGAATATTAATGAGGCATTAAAAGATGAAAGTTGGGTTATAGCTATGCAAGAAGAATTAAATCAATTTAAGGCAAATGATGTTTGGGAATTAGTCCCAAATCCAAAGAATATGACCATCATAGGAACCAAATGGGTATATAGGAATAAGTTAGATGAGACTGGAATAGTTACTAAGAATAAAGCTAGTTGCCCAAGGTTATAATCAACAAGAAGGAATTGATTATGACGAAACTTATGCTCCCGTAGCTAGACTAGAATCGATTAGGATATTACTTGCCTATGCTTGCGCCCTAGATTTTAAGTTATTCCAAATGGACGTGAAAAGTGCATTCCTTAATGGTTTTATCAATGAGGAGGTATATGTGGCACAACCTCCAGGATTCATTGACTTCGCAAAACCTGATTATGTTTATAAGTTAAAGAAAGCTTTGTATGGACTCAAACAAGCTCCCAAAGCTTGGTATGATCGATTAAAAGCTTTTCTTATTAAACATGATTATTCCATGGGAATGGTAGATAACACTCTTTTCACTAAAAGGAAAGACCCAAATCTCATCACTGTCCAAATATATGTCGATGACATTATATTTGGATCGACTTGTCAAGACATGTGTGATGAATTTTCCAAAATCATGCATGATGAGTTTGAGATGAGTATGATGGGTGAACTTAACTTCTTCCTAGGATTACAAATAAAACAATTAGAAGATGGAATATTTTTTAACCAATCTAAGTACATTAAGGAAATGCTTAAGAAATTTGGCCTAGAAGACTCAAAACCCATGAAAACTCCCATGTCTACGGAAGTAAAGCTCACAAAGGACGATGAAGGTGAGTCCGTAGATAACACCAAGTATAGAGGAATGATAGGTAGTTTACTATACTTGACGGCAAGTAGACCCGATATCATGTTTAGCGTCTGCCTTAGTGCCCGTTTTCAAGAGGATCCCAAAACCTCTCACCTAGAAGCGGTTAAGCGCATCTTCCGATACGTTAAAGGCACTATATGTAACACCCCAATCTTTCAGGTACTAAACTTGTAACAATTTCCTACAAGGGACTAAAGTTGCCAAAGTTTGAAACTTAATATTATAACTATATTTCATACTCAGGAAAGATGAAATTCCAGAAATCTCTCCCTCCCTCTACTGATACTTCACGACAAACTCACATCTCCCTCTTGTGATCTAGGGTTTTGATTCCAAGTTGATTTAGAGCAAGTTTGAAGCAAGATAATACCTTACCTAAATCTAGAAACGCATAAATTAAGGTTTCCACAACTTAATTCGAGGTAAGGAACATATCTTAATTTGATGTTAGTATGTTATGGCTTCCTAGTTGTGGGTAAAGCCTAAAGTTCATCTCTTTATGCCATTTATGGGGTTATTGTAGAATTTTACATGATTATGTGAAATTATGATTTTTGAGAAATCACCAAGAACCCTAGTAATCATGTATAAATGGTTAGAAAAGTGATGGGTACCTTATTAAGGTGCTATAACACCATTATGTAGTGTTAATTTCAGAAATTATGTTGGTGTGGTTATATAAGCCATAAACCAAACACCCCCTTATGGCTTATCTATCCTTTTAGTACTTATTATGATAAGCTTAGTTATGTTCTAAATAAGCTCCATGTAATTTATGTGTTCCTAGGTTATAAGAGTTAGTCGGGGACATCTTTAAAGGATCTCGTGTTCTATTCAAGTGTTTTTGAGGTGAGTAACATATTTTAGCATAGAAACGGGTCCTTGGTAACCTGTTAGTGTGCCACTTTAATTGTGGTATTCATGGTAAGATTCATGTATTATATTTGAGTTACAAGTTCATGGTGTTACTGTTAGCATTAAAAAATATGTATTATGAAGTGATGGTCATTCTCATATTGTAACTTTGTGTCGTTTGTTAAGATTAGTAATAGTTTAGTCATTGGGCCTTGGACTTGGCAAGCTAATATGTTATGTGCTATGTTTCATAAGCCTAGTTATCCAACCATGTAACCAAGTCCAAGCCCAAGCCCATAGAAAGCCCATAGGGCATCTCATGTTAAGAACTATTTAAACACCTCAAAGGCTCATTTGAGGTGTGTGCTTGGGTGTGTGTTTGTGTGTGTTTCTCTCTTAATAAAATTCCATATTTCATCTCTTTCTCTCTACATATACACGACATCTACAAGTCACCATCTTTCCATCTTTCCTTCTTATTGTGCTTATATTGTGTGTGATAAAGTTGTGTTATTTAAGGTCCTACAAGTGGTATCAATCGCCTAACAATGATTTAGGTGGGTTGAGGGTTGTTTGTTTTGTATTTTTTAAGCTTTATTCTCGTTTTTTTCTCAAAAAATCATTACTTTTCTTGTTTGTTTTGTGTTTTTAACACTTTTTTGATTACAAACTAGTGTTATAAACCTTTTCCAACAAGAAAGTTTTAATCTTTTTGAACATTTCTAGCTTAAAAATTCGAATTTGGTTTTGTACTTGTTTTCGAGATCTAAAAAAGTTTTATAAAAATCATCAAGTTTGAAACTTTCTTCAAGTTTTGGTGTTTTTAAGTCTAGAAGTACAAGAATCTTGGATTACAAACTTCAATTGGGAGTGCTTTTTGCTAAATCAAAAAACAGCCATAGTTTCGAAATCTCTAGTACTTGTTTTCGCAATCCCTGTTGTTTTCGAGAACACAAGAATCGGCTCCTTTCGTGATCATAGTTGGATACTCGGTACTTTCTCTCTTGTATAAGAAAGAAAATACTTCGACTTTTGGCTTAATTTCGAAATTGTATAATTTCGAAATCTATTTGTGAGATTGCATTCTCGAAATATTCGAATTTCTTCGAGAACACTTTTTCGCAAACACTGCAAAGTTTCGAGATTACTCAAACTTTCGAGAATAATCACAAGTCTCGCAAACACAGAAGTTTCGCAATCCACAAGGTTTCGCAATCATCAAGCAGATTTTCGCAATCACTCAAGTCTCGCAATCACAGAGTTTCGCAATCCAAGTTTCGCAATCTGAAGTTTCGAAATTCCAAAGTTTCGCAAACCTAAGTTTCGCAAACCAAAGTTTCGCAAACCAAAGTCTCGCAATCAGAAGTTTCGCAATCCTGAAATTTTCGCAATCTCTCAAAAGTTTCGAGAACACAACAAAATTTCGAAAATTTTGACAAAAAGTGAGGTTTTTGACGACCAAACTTCAAACGGCCATAACTTTTGAACCGTAACTCCGTTTTTGACGAATAAGCTGTCAAAACGACCGTGAGACCGAGAAGAAGGACACGTTGAATCTTCACCAAACCCTACCCCTATTTCGAGGCCTAAATCCACTCTGAACGGAAGTTATTGAGGTTTTAAGGTTTTAGATCGTATTTTTCACCACAAAAACCTACTTAATCTTCACCAAACCCTACTTCTATTTCGTTGGAACGATCCAAGAATCAACTTTATCCATCTAAACTTCATCAAATGGCATCTCAGCAAGATATTCATGCAGCCGGTGCGGAAAACCGACCTCCTATGCTTGAAAAAGGTGGATATCTCCCATGGACAAGCCGCATGCTTCGTTACATCAAAACTAAAGATCTTGGTAACCTCATGCTCAACTCCATTAAGAATGGTCCATTTCAGCCAAGACAAGTTCAAATTGCCGGTGATCCAAACTCAACAAATCCTACTGAACCATATGTGCGTATACAAACAGAAGAAGATTACACAGACGAAGACAAGACGCAGATCAAAGCCGATGATATGGCAATGCATCTAATCCAACTTGGATTACCAAGGGAGATCTTTGCTGCGGTCGACAGCTGTGAAACTGCTCATGCTATGTGGGAACGTGTTAGACGGATTTGTCATGGAACAGAGATTGGACAACAAGACGTTGAGAACAAACTTCTTACTGAATGGGAGAACTTCACATCCACTAAAGGTGAACAGATTGAGTCATACTACACAAGGTTTTGCACGTTGATGAATGAGTTAATCAGAAACAAGTTGACACCTCGAACAATTGCAACAAACATCAAATTCGTCAATAACCTTCCAGAAGAATGGGGTCGTTATGTTACAATTGTTAATCAGACAAAGGACTTACATCAGGTGAATTATGATCAACTCTATGACTTTCTGAAGCAAAACCAAGCTGAGGCTAATGAAGTTAGGAAAGAAAGATTGGCAAAGTATCATGATCCTCTCGCACTAATTGCTAATACACCAACACCATTACAAGTGAACACTCCACAACCATCATCATCCATTCACAACTACATGCAACCATCATGCATTCAACAACCAACACCGGTCTACCAACAACAATTCTACCCACAACAACAAGAAGTTATTCCACAACAGACATACCCACAATTCCAAGAACCAGAATTCACTAACAATGATGAAGCTGCTGCAGCATTGACTCAAGCATTTGCTTTTCTGTCAAAGGCATTCCAAGGACGCTATTCTACACCAACAAACAACAACCAAAGGATTTCATCGAATACTCGTAACAGGCAGATCACTCAGCCGAGTTTCAATATGGGCAACGGAGGCCAAATGGTTGGAGTTTATGGGAATCAGCAAGGATATGCTACGGGATTTAATATGGGCAATCAGAATATGCAGAATGCAGGTCAGTATGCAGGGAATCAGTATGGTCAGAATGCAGGGAATCAGTTGGGTCAGATTGTTGGAAATCAGAGGGGTCAGAATGTTGGTAATTAGGCAATGGGTAATCAGAATAGAAATGTTGCAGCTCCAGTAGTTGGGAATTTGGGAAATGTGAATCAGGGTAATCCGGTAAAGTGTTTTAACTGCCAGGGTGTAGGTCATATGGAAAGGAACTGTCCTACTAAGCCAAACAAGAAAGATCTAGCGTACTTGCAGAAAGCAGTGATGTTGGCACAAAAGGCAGAGGCAGGATTTCAGTTGAACGCAGAGGAGAATGACTTTATGGCTCTTATGGATGACATGGAAGATAGAGAAGATATCAATGCGAACTGCATATTCATGGCAAATCTTCAGGAGTCTAAGTATGACACGGATTCTGACACACTTCTTGTTTATGACGTCAATGCAGTCTCTGAGGTTATCGAAATATGTCTTTGGATCGTCGACTCGGGTTGCTCCAAGCACATGACCGGGAATTTAAAGCTGTTGATCAACTTCATCTGGAAATTTATGGTAACTGTATGCTTTGGTAATGATCATGTAGCAGCTATTCAGGGTTATGGAGATCTTCAGTTTGGGAATTTTTTAATCACTCGAGTTTACTACGTCGAAGGGTTGGGACACAACTTGTTTTCAGTCGGGCAGTTTTGTGATGCAGATTTAGAAGTGGCTTTCAGAAGAAACACGGTTTTTATTAGAAATTTGGTTGGTGATGATCTCTTAACTGGTAATCGTAGTACAAACTTGTATGCTATCGACATCAACCAAATGGCTTCTACATCACCAATTTGTCTTATGACTAGGGCATCAGATACTAAGTTAGCCAAAGACAACATCGTCACCAGACTTCCTAAGTTCAAATACACCAAGGATCATCTATGTCCATCATGCGAACAAGGAAAAAGCAAAAGAGCATCATATAAACCTAAAACCGTACCTAGTTCGGAAGCAAGGTTACATTTGTTGCACATGGACTTATGTGGCCCAATGAGAGTTGAAAACATTAATGGGAAGAAGTATATTCTTGTTATTGTTGATGATTATTCAAGATATACATGGGTAAAGTTTTTGAGATCAAAAGACGAAGCACCAGGCATCATCATCACCTTTCTGAAGCGTATTCAAGTTCTACTTCAAGCTCCAGTAAGGATTATAAGAACAGACAATGGCACAGAATTTACAAACCAGGAGTTAAAAACTTACCTTGAAGGTGTTGGAATCACACACCAAACATCAGTTGTTAGAACTCCACAGCAGAATGGGGTAGTTGAAAGAAGAAACAGAACTCTTGTGGAAGCTGCTCGCACAATGCTAATTTTTTCTAGTGCAGCTCTATTCTTATGGGCTGATGCTGTAGCCACTGCTTGCTTTACTCAAAACTGATCCCTAGTCCATCCGAGATTCAATAAAACCCCATATGTGCTAGTGAACAACCGTAAACCTGACATCTCTTACCTTCACGTGTTTGGCGCTTTGTGCTATCCGACGAATGACAGAGAAGATCTAGGGAAGTTAAAAGCTAAGGGTGATATTGGAATCTTCATTGGATATTCAGAAAACTCGAGGGCATTCAGGGTGTATAATAGAAGAACGAAAAAGATAATGGAGACGATGAATGTGAAGTTTGACGAGATTTCACAAATGGCTTCTGAGAAACTCGCTCTAGAACCCGCGCTTAATCCGATGGCTTCTAATCAAAACGGATTAGGACCCGCACCAAACATGAAGACTTCTGGACACATCAGTTCAGGACTCGTACCTCAAGGAGCTCAGTCAACAAACACGGATAAACCTTCAGAACAAGAACTGGAAAATTTCTTCGAGTTAATGTTTGATGAATATTATGGTGGAACTTCGACAAATGCATCTCCACAACATTCCGCTGCACCCGCTCACAACCATCAACCACCACCACCATCACAAGATGCATCTACAACAGTTGAAGCTGAAGCACCAACGACCTCAACATCATCAACATCTACTCAAGCAACTCCAGTTATTGAATCTGTTCTACCAAGAGTTGATGAGCAAAATCAAACTACAAACTTTCAAGAAGAACCTACATCTAATTCAAACGATGTTGCGTTAGAAGGAGAAGAAGAAGTATTTGAAAACCCGTTTGCATCAGACTCTGCTGAATCTTCTTCAAGGTTACAAGAACCATCTAACACACATTCGTTCAACCAAAGGAACCCTTCTACGTTTCAATGGACAAAAGACCATCCGTTAGTACATGTTATTGGTGATCCTTCAATGCCAGTTCAGACGAGGAGACAACTTGCCACCGATCTCGAATTGTGCATTTACATTTGCTCAATAAGCACGAAAGTACCTAAGAACATTCGGGAAGCAATGGCAGAAAACCCATGGATTGAAGCGATGCAGGAGGAATTTCTTCAATACCTGTTACATGATAGTTGGGAACTTGTTGAACGACCACTTGATAAACGAGTTCTTGATCTCAAGTGGTTGTGGAAGAACAAACTGGATGAGGAAATGACTGTTATTCGCAACAAAGCTCGTCTCGTGGCTAAAGGTTATCCACAAGAAGAAGGGATAGATTTCGAGGAATCATTCGCGCCTGTAGCTAGACTTGAAGCAGTCCGGATTTTCTTAGCCTATGCCGCTCACAAAAACATCACAGTCTATCAGATGGACATTAAGACTGCATTCTTGAATGGAACTCTGAAAGAAGAAGTGTATGTGAGTCAGCCAGAAGGATTCGTTGATAAGGAACATCCAGACTACGTCTACAAGCTTAAAAAGGCCATTTATGGTTTAAAACAAGCTCCAAGAGCGTGGTATGACGAACTATCATCTTTCTTGCTCAAAAACAATTTCACAAAAGGAACGGTTGATGACACCTTGTTTATCAAAAAATTCAAAGATGACATTTTGATCGTTCAAATTTACGTGGACGACATAATTTTTGGATCAACCAATCCTAACCATTCAAAACATTTTGAAAATCTCATGAAAAGCAAATTTGAAATGTCCATGATGGGGGAACTAAAATTCTTTCTTGGTTTACAAATACATCAATCCCCTCGTGGTATCTTTATCAATCAAGCTAAATATACAATAGAGATTTTGAAAAAACATGGAATGGAAAATTGTGATTCTGTTGGTACACCAATGGTCACTTCACCAAAAATAGGTGCTGATTTGTTTGGAAAACCCATCGATCCGAAAAAATATCGGAGCATGATTGGTTCTCTCATGTACCTAACTGCTAGCCGACCCGATATTCAATTTGCTGTCTGTTTATTAGCACGGTTTCAGGCAAAGCCTACCGAACTTCACCTCAAAGAGGTTAAACGGATCTTTCAGTACCTACGAAGCACCATTAACATGGGACTTTGGTATCCGAAGGATTCGGGGTTTAATCTAACAGCATTTTCAGATGCAGACCATGCTGGTGATCAAGTTACAGCAAAGAGTACATCAGGTGGAGCACAATTTTTGGGTGAAAAGCTTGTAAGCTGGTCTTCAAAGAAACAGGATTGTACTGCACTATCAACCGCCGAAGCCGAGTATGTGTCTCTATCTGCGTGTTGTGCCCAAGTTCTTTGGATGCGGACACAACTCACAGATTATGGCTTTACTTTTGACAGAATACCTATGTATTGTGACTCAAAAAGTGCCATAGCCATCTCGTGCAATCCCGTACATCACTCTAAGACGAAGCATATCAAAGTCCGCTACCATTTCATCAAAGAACACGTGGAAGAGGGTACTGTTGAATTATTTTTCGTTAAGACTGATTATCAACTCGCCGATCTATTTACTAAAGCCCTTCCAAAAGAACGGTTTGACTATTTAGTTCGACGAATTGGCATGCGAAGCCTAACTCCTGAGGAGCTAGAACGTCTTCTCGAATCTTCTTGAAAAAGTTTTCAAAATCGCTTCGCTGTAAATATTTTTGGAAAAACAAAATACAAAAATATAAAATTTTCAAAAATACAAAAACAATATAAAATCAAAAAATCCAAAAATACTCTTCTCACGACATGTCTCTCGTATAAATCAATATTCTGTACGTTTCTAGAAATGTCATTCAACAATGATACGGACATGTACAGATGCTTGAGCGGGAGTTCTTTTTTATGTTTTCCTAAAACATGTCGTTTCTCAAAACTTTCTTCACAATGGCTTTCGTATACATCAGTACGAAACCCGGACCCAAACAATGACTTCTGATTATTTTCAAATCAAGGACTCGTACGTTCAATGACGAAATCTTTTTCAAAAAGTTCGAGTTTAAACAAACGAAATAGATTTCAAGCATAAACTCGTTTTCAAACAAAATTCTTGAGCACTTTTTCAAGATTTCTCAAAATCTCTCAAAATGAGTGCTCAAGAAAACTCCCTCAAAACCCTTAATTGATTTTAAATGTGCTATCATTAAGGGGGAGTATAAAAAAAAAAAAAAAAAAAAAAAAAAAAAAAAAAAAAGTTCCGATTTCATGCAAAATCAAATCTGTCTTTCTCTCCAAAAAGTTTTTTCTTAATCAGTTGAAATCAAAAATATCACGCTATGCTATTTTTGAGGGGGAGAAGACATGATTAAATGTGATCCAAGATACTTAAAGATTGTGGCAGAATCTCAAAAGAGCTCGACTCAGATAGTACCAATGAATTGACGAAGCTTAAAATGTCAGTAATCGAAAAGACTTGTCCTGGACGGGTAATAATTTCAAGCTAGTCTAACTAGTGATGTAAGCGTGTCTCGAATAGGACTTGTCTGAGTAGAATGTACCGTATCGAGAGACTTTCTTTGGACTTGACCAGGACGGGTAATAATTTCAAGCTAGTCTAACTAGTGATGTAAGCGTGTCTCGAATCGGTCATGTTCACTGAAAGTGGATCAATTCAAAAGTGCAAACTCCTCACGCATGTGCAAATTTCTTAAATATTCATGAGCACATGTGAAGGGGGAGTCCTTCAAAAGAAATACAAAACTCTCAAAGTGGTAACAACAATGTGTTTTATTATCATAAACACTTTGAGAGATTTTCACAAAAAGGTTTCTTGGCAACAATAGGATAGTCATGGAGTTATAAGGTGACTAAGGTTAGGAAAAACCGTCCTATGATCCGCCAGAGCCGGAGGGATCTACCCAAGGACAATTCCAATAGATTAGAATTAGAAGTCCTTAGGTATGATTGAAAAAAGAAGAAATGAGAAAGGAGAAAGAAGGGGTTGAAGAATTAAAAAGAAAAGTTATGAAAAAGGGTGAAAAGAAATAGCCCTCCAAATGTTCAACCTTAGGGCAGACACCTGGTTCAACTCATATGCTACTGGTTGTTACTAAGGTGACACCGGTATTGAAGACAAAGACGTCATGGACCCAGTGACGCACTGCACTAAACCTTCTTAACCACTCAAGTTCTCTTAAAAGAGCTTGTTTCATTCTCACGGGGAACCGGTGTAATCTATCGACCTGTCTCTTAGAGATGGTTGATATTGAAGCAGGAGACCTCTCCCTAATCTCCGCATAGGAAACCAAATGTGCACTTATTGAGTCTAGAGCCCCGAGATTCATCAAAAGATCTCATAGGAACACATGATATTTCTACACTGGTTGTTCAACATTAAGGACGCCAGATGTAAACTTAAGAGTCCTACGCAGATCTTAGCAATCTGCCAGAACATTTATGAGAGGATTCACTTTTGTGATTCTCAATGATTGAATGGAAATTCCTGCCAGGGTCAACATCAAGCAGCCCTGACAGCAGGTCACTTCAGTAATTCTTTATGGGTTACGCTTAGTGTTAGCGGTTGTTTCAAACGGTCTACAATCGTGGAGTGATCCCCAGCGACTCACCCAGTCATTGAGCTACTAAGTAGGTCTTGTAAGCTCTCTCGAGAGTATCTGACATGGGAACGGCCTTGGGACACTTCATCTCCATGGCGACAGATTCCACATGCTCATACATACATCTGGAAGTTAAAGAAAGCTCCCTCAAAGATCTATACAACACAAAGTTCTAAGAAAGATTCTACGCCAAAAAGAAGAATCTACAAAGTATAAAGACTAAAGATCAAAGTGAAAGAAAGGGAACTACGTGCATATGAATATCTAAATCCAAAGATGTATGAGCATGTTGGAATGGCAAACAACCACCACAGACGCAGAAGTGACGAAAGGCAGATAACTCCACATCACAAAGGAACAAAGAACGATGAAAAATCAGTTATCGAAGATCACAAAGCATGAAGGAACAAAGACTAAAGACTATTCTACAATGACACACAAAGTTAAAGACAAAGAACACGGAAGACCTACTCACGTGGAGCATCATTCGAATGACCACCCCTTAGGGGGAGATTGTTAGCATTAAAAAATATGTATTATGAAGTGATGGTCATTCTCATATTGTAACTTTGTGTCGTTTGTTAAGATTAGTAATAGTTTAGTCATTGGGCCTTGGACTTGGCAAGCTAATATGTTATGTGCTATGTTTCATAAGCCTAGTTATCCAACCATGTAACCAAGTCCAAGCCCAAGCCCAAGCCCATAGAAAGCCCATAGGGCATCTCATGTTAAGAACTATTTAAACACCTCAAAGGCTCATTTGAGGTGTGTGCTTGTGTGTGTATTTGTGTATGTTTTCTTTGAATAAAAGCTCTCATATTTTATCTCTCTATATACACATATACGATCCATATTAATCACCAAGTCACCATCGTTCCTTCTCTAAACTTCTATATTTGTGATAAAGTTGTAATATCTAAGGTCCTACAGTTACAATTATACGTTATGTGCCTAAATGAATTACTTGTAGTATGTTTATATGTGAATTATGCTAGACGGGTCAAAACAGCCCCGAATGACCCGTTTGGGTTTAGTTATGTGATTTTAACTCTATTTCCACGATACTACTTGTATAGCGTCCTAAGTGGACGACACATGTTATTATGTCATGACATGCTCCGAAATGGAGCCTAGACATCCTTAGTGGATGACCGAGCCTTTATTAGTGTTTCATCTCGTTAAATGGGACTTAAACATCCTTTGTGGATGATCAATGTGTATAAGCGGCTCAAAGTCATGGAATATATGACTTAGACGTCCTAAGTAGACGACTAGAACATTTTCAGTTATATTGAACCAATATGGGTTCACAACGTCCTTAGTGGGCGACTAGTATATAATAACAATACGAAGCAACCATAGTATTATGCCATGTTATGATTAGTATCTTTTATATGTTATCTCACTAAGCTATTGCTTACGTTGCTTCGTTATGTTTATTATAGGTGAAGCTAGTGGTAGTGCAATCAAGGGTACGAAGACCGAGAACTAGACCCGGTGAAATACTTGGGTATGGAGCCTTTTTCCCTACACGCTCTCCAACCAAGAAACGCCCTAGGTTGTATGCTTTTGTGTACGAACATATAAACTCATGGTTATGTAATGATCAATTAGTTAAGTAGTTCTTTATAGTTTTAAGGGTGTTTGGCATAGTGCCATTCTTGCCCATATTGACCCATTTTGATCATGTACGGGCCAAGGCGAATGATACATGTATTGTACAATTTTTAGGTGTTAATATAAGTGTGATGTTATGCTAAAAAAAAAAAAAAAAAAAAAAAAAAAAAAAAAAAAAAAAAAAAAAAAAAATTGCCTGGGCGTTTCAAGTTGGCATCAGAGCTGTGGTTTAAGGGATTTAGGTATCCACTGTAGATGGGTACTTAGACTTAAACCTAGGCTCTATGGGACCTATAGTATTAGATACGTTTCCACATTATTATGTAGCATCAGTATTAGTATTAGCATACGTTTCCGCATTATTAGTGTAATATGGTATCGGTAAGAACTTGGTTATCTGATGGAATTATTACTACGTCTGGCCAACGTGGTAATAATCGCATCACATAACGGGAACTTACTGGTGTTATGTTACACTAAAGGAATGAATTACGAATCTTATAGTGAGTCTTATTATTCCCTTATCGTGCAATATGTTTAACTTTCAGCGTAGATATGGCTGAAAGACCTCCTGAAAGCTCTGAGTGGCCGACTCATGTAGACATACCAGAACAGGATGATCGGGAGCCAACCCCCGATCCACCAGAAACAGATGAGCATGATAATGCTCCTATTTCTGATGCTATGGCTAGACAGATCAGAGATATGATATCTCAAGAAGTAGCCAAGGCACAGGAAGCAGCTATACCATATTATACAGAACGTCTCAGTAAGATCATAGCTCAGGCTATCACAACAGAACTTGATCAGAAGCTGGCTGCACGAGTCGGTCTAACTAAGGAAGTTACTTATACTGACTTTTCAGCTTGTAAGCCCCCGACTTACTCGGGAGAACAGGATCCTTTTAAATGCCACAGATGGATCCAGGATGTTGAAGGGGCGTTTGCCACCAGCAAGGTCCCTGAGGATCGTTGGGTTAATTTTGTTATTAATCTCCTTCGCGATCGGGCTAAATCATGGTGGAATTGGACCCTTTCATCAAAAACACCAGAAATTGCTAGGAGTATGACTTGGAAGCAGTTCAAGGAATTACTCTTTCAGAACTTTGCTCCAGAGGCGGAACTTAATAAGATTCGCCGAGACTTCTTGGGTACTCGCCAGACCACGGAGTCAGTACATGATTTCTCCATGACCTTCCTGGACAGAGCACATTTTCTGCCTGAATATGCTAATGATGAAAGGTTGCTTATGAAACATTATGTGGATATGCTTCGAAAAGATATCCGTCAGTTAATTTCAGCCAGGGATTGGAAAAACATGGATCAGCTCATGAATGCAGCCTTAGAGCGAGAACAAGAAACAAAGAAAGAGGAAGAGATTCCTCCTAAGAGAAAAATAGAGCAGGCTAGTTCGTCTCAAAAGAAAGTTAAGCCAAATGAGGCTTATCCTAGCACGGGGGGTAGGAGTTTTCCACTGTGTGCGAATTGTAAGAGGTATCACCCGGGGGAATGCCGTGCAGGTAGCTGGACCTGCTACAGTTGCGGTGAGCCTGGTCACATCAGTAAAGATTGTCCAAAACCAGCTCAGGTTTGCAGGAAATGCTATGATCCCAATCACACGACTGAGTCTTGTCCAAATGTTAGACCTCCTCCTCCGCATCAACAAGAACCTAGGAGGAATACAGACAGGCGAGGGGCGCCATCTACTTCTAGACCCTCAGGAGCCCCTGGCTTTCCTACTACCCAAAGACCACATAGACCCCCAGCTCGTGTTCATCAGATGACCGTGGATGAAGCTAAGGAAACATACAACGTTGTGACAGGTACCTTCTTTGTGAATCTATTACCTGCTCGTGTGTTATTTGATTCTGGTGCAGATAGATCTTTTGTATCCGAAAGGTTCAGTCGGAGATTTTCTGTTCCAATTAGTCAGCTTAAGCCACCACTAGATGTGGAAGTAGCTAATAACAAAGTGATACGTGTAGTTGATGTCTTTCAGAACTGTGAAATAGAAATTGATAATGAAAAGTATCTGATCGACCTAATTCCTATCCCTATGGGAGAGCTTGATGTAGTTATTGGTATGGACTGGCTCGGCACAAATGAAGCCATCATTTTGTATCATCATAAGCTAGTCTGACTCAGAACCCCAAGTGGGGGAGAAACAGTTATCTATGGTGAGCATAAAAAGGCTAACCTTGCTATTTGTACTTATTCTAGAACCAAGAAATACTTGGCACGTGGCTGTCAAGCCTATTTAGCTCATGTTGTTGATATTCAGAAACCCGTTCCAGACCTTAATAAAATTCCAGTTGTTAAGGAATTTCCTGATGTCTTTCCAGAGGAACTCCCAGGTCTACCGCTTGATAGACAAGTAGAGTTCCGCATTGATCTTATTCCAGGGAGTACCCCTATTGCTAAAACTCCCTACAGACTTGCTCCATCAGAAATGCAGGAACTCATGAAGCAGTTACAAGAACTGCTAGACAAGGGCTTCATTCGCCCTAGTAGTTCCCCGTAGGGAGCACCAGTTCTTTTTGTCAAAAAGAAAGACGGTAGTATGCGAATGTGCATTGACTACCGAGAGCTCAATAAATTTACCATCAAAAATCGTTATCCTCTTCCTAGGATTGATGATTTATTTGATCAGCTCCAGGGCGCAAGCTTCTTTTCAAAAATAGATCTTAGATCAGGATATCACCAGTTAAAAGTTTGGGAAGAGGACATCCCGAAAACAGCTTTCCGGACCAGGTATGGGCATTACGAGTTTACAGTTATGCCATTTGGCTTGACGAATGCCCCAGCAGCATTTATGGACCTGATGAATCGGGCCTGTCGTCCGATGTTAGATCAGTCAGTTATTGTTTTCATTGACGATATCCTAGTTTATTCCAAATCAGCTAGTGATCATGAAACCCACTTGCGCCAAGTCCTCAGTATGTTAAGACGAGAAAAGCTTTATGCTAAGTTCTCGAAGTGTGAGTTCTGGCTCCGAAAAGTTCAATTTCTTGGGCATGTTATAAACGGCGAAGGCATTAAAGTAGACCCAGCTAAAATTAGTGCCATCATGAATTGGGAGCGACCAAAAACTCCCACAGAAATTAGATCTTTTCTTGGACTCGCGGGTTACTACCGCCGTTTTATCCAAGATTTTGCAAAGATTGCTTCTTCGCTCATTGAGCTCACCCGCAAGAATGTGAAATTCGAGTGGGATGAGGATCAGGAACTCGCTTTTCAGACTCTTAAACAGAAGTTAAGTCAGGCTCCAGTCTTAGTATTGCCAGAAGGCAATGATGACCTTGAAGTTTATTGTGATGCATCAGCCAATGGCCTCGGCTGTGTTCTCATGCAGAGAGGCCGATTCATAGCTTATGCTTCCAGGCAGCTCAAGAAACATGAGGAAGATTACCCCACTCATTATTTAGAGCTAGCAGCAGTAGTTTTTGCCTTAAAATTGTGGAGGCACTATCTTTATGGAGTAAAGATCAAGATCTTTACCGACCATAAAAGTCTCAAATACTTCTTTGATCAGCGTGACCTCAATATGAGGCAACGACGTTGATTGGATCTAGTCAAAGATTATGATTGTGAAATTCTTTACCACCCTGGTAAGGCCAACGTTGTGGCAGATGCCTTAAGTCGAAAGACAAGGCATGATTCTCTACTAGTAAAATCACTTCAGATGGTGATTACTCCAGACTTTTATGAGAACATCAAAACAGTTCAGTTAGAAGCATGGGAGAACGGTGATGTAAACTCAGAACGACTCGTGGGTCAGGTGCACAACTTAGTTGTGGACTCACGAGGACTCAGAACACGCTTCGGTAGAATATGGATACCGAATAATAAAGAGCTCAAAAAGTTGTTGCTCGACGAGGCTCATAAGTCGAAATATTCCATTCACCTAGGTGCCACCAAGATGTATTATGATCTTAAACCAGATTATTGGTGGCCAGGTATGAAAAGAGATATTGTAAAATATGTCGAGCAGTGTCTTACTTGCCTTCAAGTTAAGACAGAACATCAGCAACCTTATGGTAAGCTACAACCTCTCGAGATTCCTGTCTCGAAATGGGAAAGGATCACTATGGATCTTATCACGAAATTACCCAAGACACCGCGTTAGTATGATGCAATATGGGTAATTGTAGATCGTTTAACAAAGAGTGCGATTTTCCTTCCTATTAAGGAATCGATGTCCTCAGAAGCTCTTGCAGAGTTGTATCTTCGCGAAGTAGTAGCTAGACATGGAGTACCAGTCTCTATAGTATCGGATAGAGATATCAGATTTACCTCTAGATTCTGGCAGAAATTCCAAGAGAATCTAGGTACTCGTGTCCATTTTAGTACGGCTTATCATCCGCAGACAGATGGTCAGAGTGAAAGGACCATTCAGACACTGGAAGATATGCTTCGAGCCTGCGCTATCGACTTCGGTGGTAGCTGGGATAAGTACTTAGCACTAGCAGAATTCTCTTTTAATAACAGTTATCATTCCAGCATTAAGATGCCTCCATATGAGATGTTGTATGGAAGGAAGTGCCGAACTCCTATATGTTGGGGTGAAATCGGACAAAGAGAATTAGCTAGCTCAGATGTTGTTCAACAAACGAACGATAAGATTGATCAAATCAGAGAAAGGCTTAAGATGGCCCAGGATCGACAGAAGTCTTATGCAGACAAGAGGAGACGACCTATAGAATTTCAAGTTGGTGATCGTGTCATGCTGAAAGTTTCTCCCTGGAAAGGTGTTATCCGATTCAGGAAGCGTGGAAAGCTAGGACCACGTTACATTGGTCCATTCAGAATAATCGACAGAGTTGGAAAAGTAGCATACAGACTTGAGCTACCAGAAGAGTTGAACAGTATTCACGATACCTTCCACGTGTCTCAGTTACGAAAATGTCTTACAGATGAGGCACATTATATCCCTCTAGCGGATATAACAGTTGATGAGAAACTTGGCTACGTTGAAGAGCCGGTAGAGATTCTACACCATGGTCAAGAAACTCAGAAAAAGAGAGGTCCTCCTTCTTAAGGTAAGATGGAAGCACAGAAAGGGGTCAGAGTGCACATGGGAACCAGAAGAGGATCTCATCAAATACTACCCCGCTTTTTATCAGGAATAGTTTGAGAGGACCCAAACCGAATAAGTGGGGGAGAGTTGTAACACCCCAATCTTTCAGGTACTAAACTTGTAACAATTTCCTACAAGGGACTAAAGTTGCCAAACTTTGAAACTTAATATTATAACTATACTTCATACTCAGGAAAGATGAAATTCCAGAAATCTCTCCCTCCCTCTACTGATACTTCACGACAAACTCACATCTCCCTCTTGTCATCTAGGGTTTTGATTCCAAGTTGATTTAGAGCAAGTTTGAAGCAAGATAATACCTTACCTAAGTCTAGAAACGCATAAATTAAGGTTTCCACAACTCAATTCGAGGTAAGGAACATATCTTAATTTGATGTTAGTATGTTATGGCTTCCTAGTTATGGGTAAAGCCTAAAGTTCATCTCTTTATGCCATTTATGGGGTTATTGTAGAATTTTACATGATTATGTGAAATTATGATTTTTGAGAAATCACCAAGAACCCTAGTAATCATGTATAAATGGTTAGAAAAGTGATGGGTACCTTATTAAGGTGCTATAACACCATTATGTGGTGTTAATTTCAGAAATTATGTTGGTGTGGTTATATAAGCCATAAACCAAACACCCCCTTATGGCTTATCTATCCTTTTAGTACTTATTATGATAAGCTTAGTTATGTTCTAAATAAGCTCCATGTAATTTATGTGTTCCTAGGTTATAAGAGTTAGCCGGGGACATCTTTAAAGGAGCTCGTGTTCTATTCAAGTGTTTTTGAGGTGAGTAACATATTTTAGCATAGAAACGGGTCCTTGGTAACCTGTTAGTGTGCCACTTTAATTGTGGTATTCATGGTAAGATTCATGTATTATATTTGAGTTACAAGTTCATGGTGTTACAATTATACGTTATGTGCCTAAATGAATTACTTGTAGTATGTTTATATGTGAATTATGCTAGACGGGTCAAAACAGCCCCGAATGACCCGTTTAGGTTTAGTTATGTAATTTTAACTCTATTTCCACGATACTACTTGTATAGCGTCCTAAGTGGACGACACATGTTATTATGTCATGACATGCTCCGAAATGAAGCCTAGACATCCTTAGTGGATGACCGAGCCTTTATTAGTGTCTCATCTCGTTAAATGGGACTTAGACATCCTTTGTGGATGATCAATGTGTATAAGCGGCTCAAAGTCATGGAATATATGACTTAGACGTCCTAAGTG
This sequence comes from Artemisia argyi, assembly GCA_030686995.1. Classification (NCBI taxonomy): domain Eukaryota; kingdom Viridiplantae; phylum Streptophyta; class Magnoliopsida; order Asterales; family Asteraceae; genus Artemisia; species Artemisia argyi. Next base: position 117,255,855 of record CM060691.1, on the reverse strand, counting down.
GACGACTAGAACATTTTCAGTTATATTGAACCAATATGGGTTCACAACGTCCTTAGTGGGCGACTAGTATATAATAACAATACGAAGCAACCATAGTATTATGCCATGTTATGATTAGTATCTTTTATTTGTTATCTCACTAAGCTATTGCTTACGTTGCTTCGTTATGTTTATTATAGGTGAAGCTAGTGGTAGTGCAATCAAGGGTACGAAGACCGAGAACTAGACCCGGTGAAATACTTGGGTATGGAGCCTTTTTCCCTACAGGCTCTCCTACCAAGAAACGCCCTAGGTTGTATGATTTTGTGTACGAACATATAAACTCGTGGTTATGTAATGATCAAGTAGTTAAGTAGTTCTTTATAGTTTTAAGGGTGTTTGGCATAGTGCCATTCTTGCCCATATTGACCCATTTTGATCATGTACGGGCCAAGGCGAATGATACATGTATTGTACAGTTTTTAGGTGTTAATATAAGTGTGATGTTATGCTAAAAAAAATAAAAATAAAAAAAATAAATAAAAAAATAAAAAATAAAATAAAAATTGCCTGGGCGTTTCACAATACACTTAGGATTATGGTATCCTAAGGGATCCGGCATAGAAACTATCGTCTATGCGGATTCGGATCATGCGGGAGACTACGTAGATAGAAAGAGAACTAGCGGTATTTGCACGTTTATGGGATGTTGTCTAACATCTTGGTTTTCGAAGAAGCAAACCGCTCTTGCTATTTCTACCACTGAAGCCGAATATGTAAGCGCTGGAAAGGCATGTCAACAAGCACTATGGATGAAACAAGCTCTCGTAGACTATGGCATTAGGTTAGAAAATGTCCCCATTATGTGCGATAACAAAGGTGCAATAGATTTAAGTAAAAATCCGGTGCAACACTCTAGGACTAAACACATAGAAATACGCCACCATTTTCTTAGGGATAATGTACAAAAAGGAAATATAGAAAAGGTTGCATTGGAAGACAACATTGCGGATATATTCACAAAACCCCTTAAGCGTGAATTATTCAACCACTTGCGTTTAGGATTAGGAATGGTGGAACAAGTTGACTAAATTATATTGAATTAATACAACTTTATACTTGCATAAAATTTATTTTTCTTCCATTTCATCTTTTTTGAGTCTAGGAATCTATTTTGCACAAAAATAAAGATTGGGAAAATTTATTTTCTTTGCATAAACTCCTTTGTAAAACTCAATCAATTCTCTTTAAAAATTATTCTCACATCTAGGAATCACATGAAGATCATTTTCTTTGCATCCAAGTTGTGGAAAACTAGAAGGGGGGTTGAATAGTTTTACGTCTTTTTAATTCGTTGTAAAAGATAGTTTTAGTGTTTTCTTAGCTTTTAAAAACTTAGATTCGATAATATGTGATCTCAAGTCTTGTACAATATAAACAACTATCAATAAGTAATATATAACAATGATAAGTAATGAAATAAGTAAGAGATGGAAAGATCGAACCGCGAGACAAGAGATTTATAGTGGTTCGGTTACAAGGACACCTTCCTTGCCCTACTCCACTCCCCGAGCACCTAACTCGAGAGTTTTCTTCACTATATCAACAAGCTCCCTTATGGCGGAGAAAACCTTACACACCAATTTTCACACCACAACTTCTTCACACCTAAGTCACAACTTCTTCAAATCAATCTACTTCACAACTAACTACTCCACACCTATCTTCTTCACACCAATATAATTCCTAACTTTTCTTCTTCACACCAAGCTACTAACTAATCACACAATCTATATATCTAGCACAACTATCTACAATCAAATATTCACAACAATCTTCATAAAGAATAATGTAAATGATCTTTGATGATGCACCAACAACTTGGATGTGGAGATCACAACAAGTTGTAATACTTCTTGTCTTGGGGGATAGAAGTATTCTTCTCTTGCACTTGAGAGGATGAAGTTTGGATCACTTTGAAACAAAGAATTATACACTTATGGTCAAAGGATAAGAGAATAGAAATATGGATCTAGATCAGAAAGTTTCAAAGTGCAAAAGGTGAGAAAATTCTAAGGGATGAACCAGTATTTATAGGGGAGAAAAATACTGTTCTGGAGCGTGGCCGGTCCCCTTAATAATTAAGGGGGCCGCCTAAGGAATTAAGGGGGCCACCCCTTTCAGAACGTTGGTTTTTCTTGTCTTTTAGTGGGGAATATTTTTCTGGATAAAATTTGCCATTTTTGGTTGGAAATTTGAAATCATATATTTATAATGAATTAAACATATTCTTTTAATTCCAAAAGTAATTTTGTAAAAGATATAAGATGTTTAATGCATTTTATAAAAATTCTGGTGATTAGAGAAATTTCCTTTGATCATGAAATGTAATAAACCCTTTGTTTATTCATACCTTAAGTGATATGGAAGCAAAGACAAATATTAAGCACTAAAAACTTGTTTACGTCATAAGTTTTAGATTAATGAGTTTATGCTTTGTAATTATCAAAACATAGAATGTTTTAAGACATTATTTATGTCAACAATCTCCCCCTTTTTGATGATTACAAAACCTTAAACTCATTAGGTCTAAAAAATAATTTTTAGACAAGTATTTAGAGTTTAACATTCTCTTCTCCCCCTTTTTGTAAAATCAAAAAGGTTAATGCTCCCCCTTAATGTATGCTCCCCCTCATTTGAGAGCACCAAGGAAATGAGCTATGGAAATCTTGGCAACACAAAATATTAGAAGAAAACAAGGCAAAAATATTTGTAAAGCAATAATTATAAAAATAGATTCATTCAAGCATCATAGAAAGCATTACAACATTTAATATGCTTAAGACATATTAATCATAATAAAACAAAAGAAAAGAAATACTCCTATATTGCCTAAAAAGAGCACTTGGACTTGCTTGCAACTCATGGTTGATTGTTTTATTTGCTTGAAGGATAACATAAGCATAAAGCTTAGTTGTTAGATGGAGAGGGATATGGAGTGGGGTATAGAGCGGAAGAGGTGGCCCTTACGATATTGTATCGTGTTAAGGGTGGAATGGGATGAGGTCGTGTGAGGAGATATTCAATCCAAGAAATATCTTCACTCAAGTAAAGGAGTTGTTTTTGAAGAAAGATGCAACAATGGCAATAGTGAGTGTGGTTTGTAACTTGATCCAAGTTGAGAGAGTGAGGAAGGCAATTGTTGTAGGGTGATGATGGAGGTTGCCCTTTGTTGCGTTGTGCAAGATGCATGGCATTGAGATCACAAAGATCATGGATTTGTGATATTTCATCACGGAACTTTTGCTTTTCTGTGGTAATGCGGAGAAATTCATTGTGTTGATATGGATGAATTGGGTTTGTGTAGTTGGAGTTGTAGTGGGATGGTTGATCAAACTTGTATGGATCATTACAAGTGATTGGAGGATGAGATGAGTGGTTTGGCATGAAGGAAGATGTTTGGCCAAGGTTGTATGGTTTGTAAAGAGGATCAAATGAATGTCCTTGTGAATTTGGTGGAAAGTTTGGGAAGTAAGTGGTTGCTGGTGTTGAGTGACTTCCAACTTCATTTGTTATGATTGATTTGTTTCGAGGGCTTTTTCTTCGCCAAACGGGTTTTTCCGTCATTCTTGCAAGCCTTGAGGCTTTTGATTTTGGTTTGTTTGGAGAAGCCATGAAGGAATGAGTGAAGAGTTTTGAGGATTGGGGGTATTTATAGTGTAAAATTTGTGTGTTTATGGATGGATAAAGTTTGTTTGGGAGATTAGGACAAAATGTGTTGGTGAAAATTGGGAAATGTAGGCTGAAATGGGCTAAAAAGCAGAAAAGATTCTGTAAACCCGACCATCAGATGGCCGGTCCCCTTAATTAGGGGGCGGTCCCCTTAATGATTAAGGGGGCCGCCTTACAAAATTAAGGGGGCCTCCCATCTGGTGATTTCCAGGTTGCCAGAATTGGGTTTTTGGCAGAAAATTTGCAGAAAGGTTGTGTCTTTGGATTAGAGTTCAAGCAAGTTCAATTCCCTTAGGCAACATAGAATCTAATCTAATCAAGATATAGCATACATGCAAGAACACATAGGCAAAAGAGCAAATAACCAACACATAATAAGCAAGACGGGGTAAGTAAATGCAAGATCACTTAAACTTCCTAAGGCACCTATCTTAGATTAAAGGCAAAGGCAACTAGTGAGTGAAAAACTAGTGATGGATCAAGATGACAACATTATTAGTGAATTTTTCCTAGTGTGTGTCTATATACAACAAATGTGGAGTTGTGATTGTTTCGACTCCTAAATGCAAAAAGAAATAACGATCCTAAGAAACACTCCAAATGATCTCCTTGATTCAATTTTTGCTCTTTCATGAATGTCAAAGACATATATTAGATTATATACCTTGACAATTTATGTGAGAGTTTATGCATCATTTTGAAAAACAATGTTTTTAGTATTAGTCAACACTTTTCATATTTTTCCCAGGTTTTTTAAATCATTAAGTATTTTTACAAAATGGTTTATTAATTTCTACTGTTCATTTTCTAATTTTCATAATTAATTTAGTTAAATTAGATTTTAATTAATAAATAAGTTAATAATTAGTAAAATAGTCTAAATATAATTTTTATAAACTTTTTATAATTTTTTAGGATTTCTGAGATGGTTAATTAGATTTATAATTTTTTATTTAATTTTCTATGTCAATTTTAGTATTATTAGTAATTTAAATTAGGTAAAATAGTTTAATTAATATAATTAGTATTTAATTAATAGAAAATCCATAAAAAGACAAAAACATGTATTTTTTAAATTTATTTTAAGTCATTTTAGAATTTTAGAAATTAATTTTGCAATTTTCTAGTTAAAATTTGTAGTATAAATCTTTTTAGTATAATTTAATTAGTTTTAATTAAAATAGTTTTTTAAATAAATTAAATAATCAAATAATCAAAAAATAATTTTGTTTTTAATTTCATTTTCTTTTATAATTAAGTTTGTAAAATTTTCATTTGCACCCCCTGTAGTTTTAAATTATTTAAAACTCACCTTTTTCTCTATCTATAAGCATTTCTGATTTGCAATTTGCTTATGTGTATACATATCTGTTTACTGTGCTTGTTATATACTGTTATCCAACTAATATCAGTAGTGTAAATCAAACGCACTTCATCTTTGGTTACTATCCTCAGTACCATTCATTCCCAAAAACAGTTACAAATACAATTTCAATCTCGTTGGGACTTAACGACCCGAGGATTTCCCTGTACTTCCGCGGATTTAAAACACTTGACTTTTTCTCCTAGGTGGGCCTATCAACTGCACCCGGTTGACTGGTTGGTTTAGGAGGAGTCAATTACCATAAAGTTCATCCAAGCTGCCGTAGAGTGTTGCTCATGACCAACGACCACTAGTAGGCGTAATTGCCCCATGGGCCATATCTTCTCTCTTGTGAAGCCAGTCAGCGACGTCGTGGCCGGAATTAATTGACTCCATATTTCAGGTCGCAGCCTCTTAAAACAATGTTCGTACATAATATCTGTGGATGCTCCTCCATCAACATACATGCGGTGGATGTCGTGACCCCCCGTATGTATCTCAATGGTGAGCGGCTCCATCACTGCGTTGTCCGCAGCGAGAGTGGGGAAAGAGATTTCGTTTCCAAAAGAAAACTTTTGGCTGACTTTTTGCCTCATCTTTTGCTGCCATGATTGTATCATGTAGATGGTGTTAGGCTTGTCTTTGGATATCTCTTTCTTGCCCCCATTTTTCTATTTGTCCTTCCCCTCTTTGATGTTTTTAACAAGATGGTCTATTTTACCTTCCTTCACTAATTTGACAATTAGCTGTCGCAGTTGGACACACTCGTTGGTGGTGTGGCCCTTTTGTCCATGGTATTCGCATTATCCATTCCCTATGTGCCGATCCTCTGGGGTTCGCATTGGTGCGGGTTTCGGGAAGTTTGCACCTTCTGTCACAAATATCTCCCTAGGGGTCTTCGTGAGTGGAGTATATTTGTCATTATCTCTTCCGCTCAATTGTCTCCTGGCTGCTCTTGTGGCCTGTAATTTGAGTAACCTTTTTTGCTATCCGCAGCAACTGCTTCTCCTTGGATAAAAGACCTGGTGTGCTTCATCAATTCATCAAAGGTCTGGGGAACCTTATCATTCAACCTCCTAATAAGCTCTGGATTGTTGATTCCAATCATGAACCTTGAGATTTTTAGCACTTCAAGACACGTCTTGACGTGTATACATTCATCCTTAAAGCGCTCCACATAAGCACTTGTGGATTCCCCTTGGCGATGTTATACTCTGGCCAGTTCAACAGGGTTCTTGGCGTACTTCTTTCTTTGAGTGAAGTTCAAACGGAATGCTTTCCGCAACTCCTCACACCCGTTTATGCTTCTTCGTGGAAGCATGCTAAATCAGGTTGTTGACATGAATAATGCCTAAAAACATTGTTAACATATTAACAATATCTTTATTTTATGATAATTACAAAGCATAAACTCATTAAACTAAACTTATGACGTAAACAAGTATTTAGAGTTTAATATTTCATTTTGCTTCCAAATCACTAAAGGTATTAATAAACAAAGTGTTTATTGCATTCTATGATCAAAGGAAATTTTTCTAATCACTAGAACTTTTATAAAATGTCTTAAACATTTTATATCTTTTACAAAATCACTTTTGGAATTAAAAGAATATGTTTAATTCATTATAAATATATGATTTCAAATTTCTAACCAAAAATGGAAAATTTTATCCAGAAAAACCTTCCCCACAAGAGGACAAACTACTCCAACGTTCTAGAGGGGGCGGCCCCCTTAATTCATAAGGCGGTCCCCTTAATCATTAAGGGGATCGGCCACGCTCCAGAACAGTAGTTTGTTCCCCTATAAATACTGGTTCATTCCACAGATTTTTCTCACCTTTTGCACTCCTAAACTTTCTGTTCTAGATCTCCATTTCTATTCTTTAAATCCTTTGATCATACATACATAAATCTTTGCTTCAAAGTGATCCAAACATCAACCTCTCAAGTGCAAGAGAAGAATACTTCTATCCTCCAAGACAATAAGTATTACAACTTGTTGTGACCTCCACATCCTAGTTGTTAGAGCATCTTTCATTACACATATTTCTTTGTGTTATTTGTTGTGAATATTTGGTAGAAGATAGATTAGCTTAGTGAGTAGATAAAGTGATTGTTTAGAAGATTGTTGTGAAGTAGAAAGTTGGAGAGTAGATAGTTGTGAAGATAATAGGTGTGAAGAAGATTGTTGGGAAGTAGATAGTTGTGAAGAATATAGTTATGAAGTAGATAGGTGTGAAGTAGATAGGTGTGAAGTTAGATAGGTGTGAAGTAGTTGTGAATAAGGTGTGATCAAGTTGTGACAAAGTTATGGTGTGTAAGGTTTTCTCCGCCATAAGGGAGCTTGTTGACATAGTGAAGAAAACTCTCAAGTTAGGTGCTTGGGGAGTGGAGTAGGGCAAGGAAGGTGTCCTTGTAGCCGAACCACTATAAATCTCTTGTCTCGTGGTTCTATCTTTCCATCTCTCATTTATTTCTTTACTTACATTATTATTGCTATATCATACATACTTATTGTTGTTTATATTGTGCAAGACTTGAGATCACATATTATCGAATCTAAAATTTTGAAAGTAAAAGAAAACACTCAAACAATCTTTTATAACAAATCAAAAAGACGTAAAACTATTCAACCCCCTTCTGGTTTTCCACAATTGGTATCAAGAGCCACGTCTAGCAAGGTTTTTAAAATATATTGTATTTTATAACTTGTAACGATCTATGGAATCTGAAAAATATTTAGAAGGGAAATCTATGCAAAGACCACCACTATTTGAAAGTGATGGATTTTTATATTGGAAAAATAGATTCGAAACTTATGTGAAATCAAAAGATCTTGATCTTTGGAATGTTATTACCTTTGGGGATTTTCCTCCCACTCAACAAAATCCAGAAAATAAAAGGATGAAATTGTACCTTTTAAAAAACAAAATGATGATTTGAAAAAAAAAAACTAGCTAAAAATAATGAAGCTAAAATGGTAATTTATAATGCGTTACCGCGTAAAGAATATGAAAGAATTTTTATGTGTAAAACCGCCAAAGAAATTTGGGAATGACTACTTATTACTCACCAAGGCAATAGTCAAGTCAAAGATAATAAAATAGATCTTCTTGTACAACAATATGAACAATTTAAGATTCCGAAAGAGGAATCAATTGACAATGCTTTTGCTAAATTTAACACCATTATCACAAGTTTAAAATCACTTGATGAGACATTTTCTAGTAAAAATTGTGTTAGGAAATTTCTTAGGGCATTGAATCCAAAATGGCGAGCTAAGGTCACGGCAATTGAAGAATCAAAGAATTTGATGACGTTATCACTTGATGAACTTATTGGAAATTTGAAGGTCCATGAAGAAATTATAAAAAGAGATTCGGAAATGGTCAAAGTAAAGAAAGAAAAAACCAAATCCATTGCTCTAAAAGCCAAAAAGGAACCTAGTAACGATGATGACTCAAGTGACGAAAGTGAAGATGAAGAATATGCAATGGCCGTAAGAGAATTCAAGAAATTCTTCAAAAGATGAGGAAGATTCACTAGATTACCACGAGACGAAAGAAAGTCGTTCCAAAGAAATAGAAGTGATAACTACGGGAAAAGAAAGTGATTTAGATATGGAAGTCCAAATCATCTCATTGGTGAATGTCTAAAGCCACCGGGTTATGAAAATCAAGGCGCCTTTGTTAGTGGAACATGGAGTGATAGTGACAAAGAAGAAGTGGAAAAACCAAGAGACAAAAAATGTTTTGTGGCCAAAGAAACCGATGAAATATGTCTAGGAATTGACTTGGAGCCTGACGAATGGATCAAGGATAGCGGATGTTCGAGGCACATGACGGGGAATCGCAAGCTATTTTCTACGTATAAGGCATACAATGGAGGTAACGTTATTTTCGGTAGTGACTTACGTGGAAAAATCATTGGCAAAGGTACGATTTCTCAAGACTCACTTACTATTGAAAATGTTGAGCATGTAGATAATTTAACATATAACTTGCTTAGTATAGGCCAAATATGCGATAATAAATGTAGGGTTACGTTTACCGAAGAGGATAGCGAAATAGTAAAGAATGGAAAGATTATAGGAAGAGGAATTAGGAAAGGAGACATATATGTTATGAAACTAGGAAACAAACCGGAAGATAGGATATGCCTAACAACCCTAGATGAAAACTCCACATTTTGAGATTAGGACATGCAACAAATACAATCTTTGGCCTCAAAAGAACTAGTTAGAAATTTGCCTAACCTAAAATATGACAAGCATTTTTGTGATGCATGTAAAATTGGAAAACAAATTCATACTAGTCACAAAGCTAAGAATATAGTATCCACTACTAGGTTCCTAGAATTATTACATATGGATCTATTTGGTCTATCCGCTGTTCGGAGCTATGGAGGAAACAAGTATACCTTAGTAATAGTAGATGACTATTCACGATTTCTCCGCTCCTCGTACTCCTCAATCAAATGGCGTAGTTGAAAGAAAAAATAGGTCACTACAAGAAATGAGTAGAACAATGTTAAATGAACAATCCATCCCACAAAAATTTTGGTGTCACGCTGTAGATACATCAACATATATTATTAATAGGGTATCAATTAAAAGAATTCTAGGAAAAACTCCTTATGAGTTACTAAGAGGTAGAAAACCAAACTTAAGCTAACTTAGGGTATTTGGAAGTAAATGTTATATTTTAAACACTAAAGATTACCTCACTAAGTTTGATCCAAAATCATATGAAGGAATATTTTTAGAATACTCACAAAATAGTAAAGCATATATAATACTTAACAAACACTCTATGAAAGTAGAAGAATCACTAAATGTAACATTTGATGAAACACCACCACCTCCTAAAACATTAACTTTGGAAGATGATGACTTAGTCGAAGATGAAGCTATTGAGGTTAGTAAAACAAAACCCATAGGAAATGATAATGAAGACATTGACTTTGGAAATAACGAAATTGTAAATATTAAAGAATCTAGATCACATCCATTAGATAATATAATAGGACATCTTATTCAAAGAACCCTTAGGTCACAAGCCCAAGATAAAAATAACTTCTTTTGTTTCCTCTCATCAATAGAACCTAAGAATATTAATGAGGCATTAAAAGATGAAAGTTGGGTTATAGCTATGCAAGAAGAATTAAATCAATTTAAGGCAAATGATGTTTGGGAATTAGTACCAAATCCAATGAATATGAAAATCGTAGGAACTAAATGGGTATATAGGAATAAGTTAGATGAAAATGGAATAGTAACTAGGAATAAAGCTAGGTTAGTTGCCCAAGGTTATAATCAACGAGAAGGAATTGATTATGACGAAACTTATGCCCCCGTAGCTAGACTAGTATCTATTAGGATATTACTTGCCTATGCATGCGCCCTAGACTTTAAGTTATTCCAAATGGACATGAAAAGTGCATTCCTTAACGGTTTTATCAATGAGGAGGTTTATGTGGCACAACCTCCAGGATTCATTGACTTTGCAAAACCTAATTATGTTTATAAATTAAAGAAAGCTTAGTATGGACTCAAACAAGTTCCCAAAGCTTGGTATGATCGATTAAAAGCTTTCCTTATTAAAAAAAATTATTCCATGGGAATGGTAGATAACACTCTTTTCACTAAAAAGAAAGACCCAAATCTCATCATTGTTCAAATATATGTTGGCGACATTATATTTGGATCGACTTGTCAAAAAATGTGTGATGAATTTGCCAAAATCATGCATGATGAGTTTGAGATAAGTATGATGGGTGAACTCAACTTCTTCCTAGGATTACAAATAAAGCAATTAGAAGATGGAATATTCTTTAACCAATCTAAGTACATTAAGGAAATACTTAAGAAATTTGGCCTAGAAGACTCAAAACCCATGAAAACTCCCGTGTCTACGGAAGTGAAACTCACAAAGGACGATGAAGGCGAGTCCGTAGATAACACTAAGTATAGAGGAATGATAGGTAGTTTACTATACTTAACGGCAGGTAGACCCGATATCATGTTTAGTGTCTGCCTTTGTGCCCGTTTTCAAGAGGATCCCAAAACCTCTCACCTAGAAGCGGTTAAGCGTATCTTCCAATACATTAAAGGCACTATACACTTAGGATTATGGTATCCTAAGGGATCCGGCATAGAAACCATCGTCTATGCGGATTTGGATCATGCGGGAGACTACGTAGATAGAAAGAGCACTAGCGGTATTTGCGCTTTTATAGGATGTTGCCTAACATCTTGGTTTTCGAAGAAGCAAACCGCTCTTGCTATTTCTACCACCGAAGCCGAATATGTAAGCGCTGGAAAGGCATGTCAACAAGCACTATGGATGAAACAAGCTCTCATAGACTATGGCATTCGGTTAGAAAATGTTCTCAGTATGTGCAATAACAAAGGTGCGATAGATTTAAGCAAAAATCCGGTTCAACACTCTAGGACTAAACATATAGAAATACGTCACCACTTCCTTAGGGATAATGTACAAAAAGGAAACATATCTATATAAAAGGTTGCATCGGAAGATAACATTGCGGATATATTCACTAAACCCGTTAAGCATGAATTATTCAACCACTTGCGTTTAGGATTAGGAATGATGGAACAAGTTGACTAAATTCTATTGCATTTACACAAATTTTTTTTACTTGCATAAAATTTACTTTGCTTTCACTTCTCCATTTCTGAGTCTAGGAATCTATTTCGCACAAAATTAAAGATTGGGAAACCTCATTTTCATTGCCTATACTCTCTTGTAAAACCCAATCAAAATTTCTTGAAAACTATTCTCACATCTAGGAATTACATGAAAATCATTTTCCTTGCATTGTTGACAAATGCTAAAAACCTTTTTCAAAATCATGCATAAACTCTCACATAAATTGTCAAAATATATAATCTAATATATATCATTGACATTCATGAATCGAGCAAAAATCGAATCAAGGAGATTTTGGATTGTTTCTTAGGAAGTTTATTTTTCTTTGCATTTAGGAGTCGAAACAATAACAACTCCACATTTGTTGCATATAGGCACACACTAGGACAAAATCACTCATAATGTTGTCATCTTGTTTCATCACTAGTTTTTCACTCACTAGTTACCTTTGCCTTTGATCTAATATAGTTGCCCTAGGAAGATTGAGTGCCCTTGCCTTTGCTTATCTCTTCTAGATTTTTATTAATTGCTTGTTTGCTCTTTTACTTAAGTGTTTTTGCATGCATGCTATATTATGATTAGAATAGATGCTATATTGCCTCAAGGAGTTGAACTTGCTTGAATCCAAATCCAAAAACACAACCTTTCTGCAAATTTTCTGCCAAAAACCCAATTCTGGCAATCTGGAAATCACCAGATGGGCGGCCCCCTTAATTATGTAAGGCGGCCCCCTTAATCATTAAGGGGACCGGCCATCTGATGGTCGGGTTTACATAATCTTTTCTGCTTTTTAGCCCATTTCAACTTACATTTCCCAATTTTCACCAACATATTTTGTCCTAATCTCCCAAACAACCTTTATCAATCCATAAACACACAAATCTTACACTATAAATATCCCCAATCTTCAAAACTCTCCATTCATCCCATCATGACCTCTCCAAACAAACCAAAACCGAAAGCCTCAAGGCTAGCAAGGATGACGGAAAAACCCATTTGGCGTAGGAAAAGCCCTCGAAACAAATCCATCATAACCAATGAAGTTGGAAATCACTCAACACCTCTAACTACTTACTTCCTAAATTTTACACCAAACCCACAAGGACATTCATTTGATCCTCTTTACAAACCATACAACATTGGCCAAACATCTTCTTTCATGCCAAACTACACATCTCAACCTCCAATCACTTATAATGATCCATACAAGTTTGACCAATCATCAAACTACACTTCCAACAATTTCAATTCCAACTACACAAACCCAATTCATCCATATCAACACAATGATTCTCCCCACATTGCCACGGAAAGGCAAAAGTTCCGTGATAAAATAAACCAAATCCATGATCTTAGTGATTGATGAGGCGAAAAATGGTCCGTTTTTAGGGGGTCATTTAAGCCCGAATCCGAATTTATTTGATCAAATATTGCCCTAAATCGTTCCTTTTGTGATTTTAGGTACTTGGAGAGTGAATTCTGGAAAAGAAGCCATTTTGGACGTTTTTGGAGCATAAAAGTGAAGAAAACGGCAAAGTCTCAATTTTCCATGCTGGAACAGTACATGAAGGCGTCAAGAGTAAAGTCATGACGGCGTCAAACCTCAATAATAAAAATCCGTAGTTGATGAAGGCGTCAAGAGTAAAGTCATGACGGCGTCAAACCTCAAGAATTAAAATCCGTAGCTCATGACGGCGTCACACAGGGCGTCAGAAGTAGATCAAGGCCGTCTGAGGAAGTATTTGGCGGCGAGATGACGGCGTCACACCTTTGTTCTTAACGCCATCACCCCGATTTTCCTATATATAGTTTTCTAGTTTTTCACATTAAAAGAGAGAAGTTTTGGAGAAACCCTAAAGACGATTTTGGTGCAACTTTTACAGGTTTTTCAAGGGTTCCAAACCCTTGAGACCTTGCATTGTAATTGAGATAAGTGTTCTTCTAATTCAATCAATATGTCTATGTGTTGGTTGTCTATATCATGTTCTTATCTTAATTCTATCATGCTAGGCTAGATCTCTTTTGTGTTTGCTTAGATCTAATGAAACCTAGATATTGATTATGTGTTGATTACTTGTTTATTCTTGTCTTGGATGAATGATTTTATATGTTAGGCTTAAGAAAATTGGCAGATCTCCAAATGGTAACATGCTTGAACGTCTTAAGAAACATGAACCGAGGCGTACTAGGTCTTTATTGGTTGTATTTAATGCATGAGCCACTGTTTACAATCCCTATAGTTGTACTGGGCATGGTGTAGGAGGAGATAAGAGCTCATAGAATTGGGGAGTTATGTATGCCACCCCATGAATGGTATTAAGGAATACAATCCGTCATCCATGCAATTATAACAAGTAATTAATGTGTAAAAGATATCTAGGGAGTAGTGAAATCTAAGTAAACACATTTTCTCCAATTACTGCTCACAACCTTAGTATAATTAGTTTAATTTCATTTTTAGTATTTTATTTTGATTGCATTGTAGTTTTGGGTTAGTTGAATAGCAACTAATTCCGCCCACTCTTTCAAAAACCGAGATTTTAATTGCTTTCTAAAAAATATAAAAACACAAAAATAATCACCCCTCACCTTTAGAACTAGTAATTAGGCTTTCTAATCCTAGCGACACTATTCCTAAGCTGAACAATCAATCCCCCGGTACTTGTCACTATACTATACTACAACGATCAGGTACACTGCCTGGTGGGGGTTGTAAGCTTCTCGAGATCCCTCAAGAGGTAAAGCCTGTTGCGATTCCCACGCATCAAGTTTTTGGCGCCGAAGCCCGGGGAATAGTTATTGTCTAGGTTAGGATTTCTTTTTATTAGGTCTACTTGCTAGTTTCCTTTCTAGTAAGATTTTATTTTTATTTTTAAGTTTTCTTTAGTCTATCTCATTTCTTCGTGTCTTTGTTCGTAATCTTTACCATCCGACATCATGGAAGGTGGTAACATCTTTGAACCCATCATCCCACCACAACAAAACCCACCACTAGAACCCCTTAGGCCCCGAACCTTAGGAGAGTATTCCCGACCTAGCCACCAAGGCTACCGAAATACCATTGAGCTCACCGGAGCCAATGTGACCCCCTTGCGATCCGACACCATCCGGTTGGTGCAAAGCGGATGTGCATTCCATGGACTTCGTTCCGAAGATCCAAACCAACATCTTAAGGACTTTCTTAAAATCGTAGATTCCATAGACCTAGATGTTGCAACTAGAGAGACTACCCGTTTACGCCTATTCCAATTCTCTCTACGGGATCAAGCTAGTCAATGGCTTGAGCGTTTACCCGCGGGATCCATCACCACATGGGACAATCTCGCCAATCGCTTCCTCACCCAATTCTTTCCGCTGGAAAAGACTGCAATGCTTAGAAGGGACATTTTGATGTTTGAGCAACAGCGGGGTGAAACTTTCTACGAGGCTTGGGCCTGTTTTAAGGATCTCCTCCACAAGCTCCCTCATCATGGCATAAACCTTTGGTTATTAGTCCAGATTTTCTACGACCATGTTGACTATCACACTAAGCGCACCATCGACAGGGCCGCGGGAGGTAAATTGCGTGATAAGAACGCCGAGGAGTCTTGGGCAATTATCGAAGAGCTCGCTGTTGATAATCATGAGATATGGGAATTTAAACATACGATAGAAGCGGCCATCAATGCAGTCTCGACATATGGAGGAACCACCAAAATCCTCGATGAACTCCTATGCAAACTTGAGGCAAAACTTGACTATTTTGAGGAAAGGCAAAGGCGACCTTTAAGTCCTAGACAAGCCACTGTCAATTCTGTCTCAAAACCAACTTCGGCACCATTATCTGAGTCACCTCCTAGAGAACATGTCGAGACTTTTCAAAGGTGCACCCCACCTTGTTCCCCTCCCAAGGAACTTAGCTCGGAGTTTGAGGCTAGGATGAGAGAATATATGGCAACTCACTCAGATCGGCTTGCTAGGTTTGAAGAAGCAGTTTATAAGCAAAAAGAGGAGATGCAGGAGAAAATGAATGAGATGTTGAGTCTATTGGAGGAGTATACCAACCAGAGAACTCCCGAACGAATACTACTAAGGAAAGAAAGCGTCACTCCCACCACCCAGTTTGTTAACTCCATCACCATTTTCCATAAAGATAACGAGAAGGTAGAAACTCCTGCTAAACAGACCTTAGAAAAACCACTAGAATCCCAACCTTTGAGTTACTACCTGAAACATGATATAAACAAAAACACCATAACAAATTGGATTAAGGGTGATGGGCGTAACCAATCCTCCGGACAGATTCCTGAGAAAGAGGAAGAAGAGGAAGATAAGTATGATACGCTTCCTGGAGGATCAGTATTCGAGAGGTTACTGGTACAAAAAGTGGCTACTAAGCAGGTGGCATGTGGGAACTTTGAAATACCAACGAGTATCGGGGACTTGAAACATCTTAGTGCTTTCGCCGACCAAGGATCGGAAGTAAATCTTATGCCCCTAACTATTTACATCCAACTAACGTCAAAAATGCCAGCACCTACTCGTGTTAGGTTATCTCTTGTTGGACACTCGTACGTATACCCCCTAGGAATCTCAGAAGATGTATTAGTTAATGTTGCAGGATTCATGTACCCCGTTGATTTTATGATCATCGATGATAAAGGGGATGGATGCATGCCAATAATCCTTGGGGCACCATTCCTCACCACCGATAGGGCTGTCATTAAGTATGAAGGTAGGAAGATTGAGCTTAAATCCGAAAAAAGAAAGGTTAGCTTCCCCATGACCCCACGAAGTGAGCATGAGAATTTGAGTTGGAGAATGATTAAAAACAACATTGGCGCGACACCCATTCGTGTTCAGAATAAGATTCTTGCATGGGAGGCAAGAATCAAAAGCTATAAGAAAGCTAAGGATGAAAGGAGAAAAAGCAGTAAGGTTCAGGTTGAACTCGAACATACTCGACACGAAAAAATTCATACACCATTTGAGGAAGGGAACTTGGTGCTCTTGAGACACTTGGAAACAACAATACCACCCGATAAGCCAAGTCCTTGGTGGTATGGGCCATTCACAATCGAAGAATCAAGCCAAGATGGGGTAGCTAAATTGAGAAGCAAATTAGGTGGAATGGTGATTGCGAGTATCGATAGGTTGAGGCACTGCCACCATAATAGTAATGATCGCAACTACATGGGGTATATCATTTCCAATGATGAAATCACGTAGTAACCCATAGCCTTGAGTCTAGCTACAAGAATCGTAAATAAAGAAAAGCGCTTCTTGGGAGGCAACCCATGTTTTGTGTGATTTTATTTGTTTGATTGTTATTTGCTTCCGTATGCATGTCTAGTTTTTATTGTTGGTAGATCATGTTTCTAAATTAAAAAGTGGAAATACTTTACTATGTTGTTTGGCCTAGTCTTAACTCCAACCTAAAAGTATTTTGCAAAAGATAAGTGTAAGGGGAAACCCCAAATATGTTTTTAAGAAACAAACCAATCATGATTCTCCACAATATTAAATGAACATGTATATTCGTATTTGTTAGAGTCAAATGCTTGTATTGAGTCATAATGAAGTTTTGCAGGATTTTCCAGGAAGTAGGACCAAGTTTTTCCAGAAATTTTCCGGAAACTTAACATAAGAATTTCTGCAGGTCCATTCTGACGGCGTCAGAGGTTTACTCTTGACGGCGTCAGGAGTTAAAATCTAGAAATTTTACCGGTTTTGTTTTTCTAACAGAGTCTTATGGTTTTTGTGAATTATTAAGTTTTATAATCTCCAAGAAATCTGCAAACTTCATTCCACAAGCATTATATCTTACTTTGTTTTCTAGGATCTAGTAACTTATATAGGATGCCGCCGATTTTACGCGAGGTTGTCTTGTCTATTTTTGTCAGGATTTACAGGTTATGTATGACAAGGAGATGATTTATATTCTGGAAGGGAAGCTTTGATTGTTCATTTTCTTGGAGGAAGATTTAACTTGGCCACCTATAATCCATACCGAGCGAATCAGGGGAGTATCTGATTTCATTCTTTTTACTTATTTCACTTTTACATTCTTTACTTGAACATTGGGGACAATGTTCATCTTAAGTGTAAGGGGAGGGTAAAAAGATGATACCTTACATATGCACTTTCGCTTGAGTTTGTTTTGTTTAATGGTAGATGTGTAATAAAACTATGAGAAATTCTTGTTAGTGCAATTTTAGCGCCAAATTTAAAATTTTTTACAACATTTAGGAGTGAAACTTTAGCCATAGCAAGCGTCTCATGGATAGGAGATTGTATGACTAGCACATAACCGTATATTCAGAAAAATTTTCCACTCAAAAATGTGAGGTTCGCCTTTAGATTTGATAGGAAAAGCATTCACTATTAGTGCTTATGAGTGTACCGGTAGTATTTAGATTCTAGAACTTGTGTTAGTGATGCATCCCAAGACCGCTAGTGAGACTACATTCGTGTAGTAGGATTTACTACATGATAAGAGGCATTAGGATCACCCTTGTGTTAAACCCGTATTATAATTACTTGACCATTTAAGTCATATTACTTGACTACTTAAGTCAACTAATTTTTCCCACACCCTTAGCGTTGTACTCATTTTTAGTACACGATACCCCTAGTACACCCCTCCGAGCCTATCTTTTCGTTTCTAACTTTAAGCATCTTACTTAAAGGAAGAATTTGTTACACCCCACTTAAATGTACACCCAAATCGCCTTAGCCTTCCGTGTATGCACTCATCTTTAGTGCATTATTGTTATTTGTTAAACCCTAAGTTAACTTTCTAATTGATTACATGGTTGCTAAGTCGAGTCATATCCTTGTACATATTGTTTTGGGACGATTGGGACTCATGGGTAAGTACTTATTTTATGAAGTAATGGGGAAGAACATCATTTATTACCCCCATATGTACGTTAATCTTAAAAGTGCTCCAAGTGTTTTGATTTTCTTAATTCGAGTCATTAGATTAGTTTATTGTAAAGTATGTAAAAATTCAAGTGTAAGGGGAATGTTCATTCCCTATGATGTATTATTTTGGATGGTATGGTAAGAGTGTATGCAAAAAAAAAAAAAAAAAAAAAAAAAAAAAAAAAAAAAATTATCGAAGAAAAAAATCAAGAAAAAAAAAGAAAAAAAAAATAAAAAATAAAAAATAAAAAAAAGGAAAAGAGAAAAAACATACGGACTACCATCCCGTTTCATTCTATGTTCATTTTATGTTTTTGTTATTTTTCATTTATTAGCTTAAGTCGAGTCTAGTCTTGGCTTAGCAACGCCATATTGTACATGTAATTAACTAAGATTGTTAACTCGCCACAAGTAAAACTCCCTTTATCCAACAAAATCGTGTAATTCATATCCCTATACCTAACATTACAACCCTTTAAAAGACCTCTTTGATAGTTTATCCTAGGTGCTTACGCCATGTGGTGGAGGTTTGATCCTTTCCCAAGCCTATGGCAATCTATTTTGCTATGACAGGTAGTGAGAGATATCTTCCGTTTCCATATTGTAATTTACACTTTATTACACCCGAGAGATGTGAGTATCTAAACACTATTTGTGAGGTGCTTGTGTATGACCTCCGTGCTTGTCTATTGGTCTTTAGTGGAACGATTATTTGTTGTAATTACTTTTATATTAGTGTTAAATGACCCCTAACTTGTCTTTTGAGTAGAATAAAAGCGCATTTGCTTGAGGACAAGCAAATCTCAAGTGTAAGGGTATATGATGAGGCGAAAAATGGTCCGTTTTTAGGGGGTCATTTAAGCCCGAATCCGAATTTATTTGATCAAATATTGCCCTAAATCGTTCCTTTTGTGATTTTAGGTACTTGGAGAGTGAATTCTGGAAAAGAAGCCATTTTGGACGTTTTTGGAGCATAAAAGTGAAGAAAACGGCAAAGTCTCAATTTTCCATGCTGGAACAGTACATGAAGGCTTCAAGAGTAAAGTCATGACGGCGTCAAACCTCAATAATAAAAATCCGTAGTTGATGAAGGCGTCAAGAGTAAAGTCATGACGGCGTCAAACCTCAAGAATTCAAATCCGTAGCTCATGACGGCGTCACACAGGGCGTCAGAAGTAGATCAAGGCCGTCCGAGGAAGTATTTGGCGGCGAGATGACGGCGTCACACCTTTGTTCTTGACGCCGTCACCCCGATTTTCCTATATATAGTTTTCTAGTTTTTCACATTAAAAGAGAGAAGTTTTGGAGAAACCCTAAAGACGATTTTGGTGCAACTTTTACAGGTTTTTCAAGGGTTCCAAACCCTTGAGACCTTGCATTGTAATTGAGATAAGTGTTCTTCTAATTCAACCAATATGTCTATGTGTTGGTTGTCTATATCATGTTCTTATCTTAATTCTATCATGATAGGCTAGATCTCTTTTGTGTTTGCTTAGATCTAATGAAACCTAGATATTGATTATGTGTTGATTACTTGTTTATTCTTGTCTTGGATGAATGATTTTATATGTTAGGCTTAAGAAAACTGGCAGATCTCCAAATGGTAACATGCTTGAACGTATTAAGAAACATGAACCGAGGCGTACTAGGTCTTTATTGGTTGTATTTAATGCATGAGCCACTGTTTACAATCCCTATAGTTGTGCTGGGCATGGTGTAGGAGGAGATAAGAGCTCATAGAATTGGGGAGTTATGTATGCCACCCCATGAATGGTATTAAGGAATACAATCCGTCATCCATGCAATTATAACAAGTAATTAATGTGTAAAAGATATCTAGGGAGTAGTGAAATCTAAGTAAACACATTTTCTCCAATTACTGCTCACAACCTTAGTATAATTAGTTTAATTTCTTTTTTAGTATTTTATTTTGATTGCATTGTAGTTTTGGGTTAGTTGAATAGAAACTAATTCCGCCCACTCTTTCAAAAACCGAGATTTTAATTGCTTTCTAAAAAATATAAAAACACAAAAATAATCATCCCTCACCTTCAGAACTAGTAATTAGGCTTTCTAATCCTAGCGACACTATTCCTAAGCTGAACGATCAATCCCCCGGTACTTGTCACTATACTATACTACAACGATCAGGTACACTGCCTGGTGGGGGTTGTAAGCTTCTCGAGATCCCTCGAGAGGTAAAGCCTGTTGCGATTCCCACGCATCAGTGATCTCCTTACTATGCATCTTGCACAACGCAACAAAGGGCAACCTCCATCATCACCCTATGCAAATTGCCTACCTCACTCTCTCAACTTGGATCAAGTTACAAACCACACTCACTTTTGCCCTTGTTGCATGTTTCTTCAAAAACAAATCCTCTACTTGAGTGAAGATATTTCTTGGATTGAATATCTTCTCACTCGTCCTCATCCAATACCACCCTTAACACGATACAACATCGTGAGATCCACCTCTTCCACTCCATACCCCACTCCATATCCCTCTCCATCAAACAACTAAACTTTATGCTTATGTTCCCCTCAAACAAATAAAACACTCAACCATGGGTTGCAAGCAAGTCCAATTGCTCTCTTTGGCAATTTAGGACTATGTTGTTTCTTTTGTTTTATTGTAATCAATATGCTTCAAGCATATTGAATGTTGTAACGATGATCATTTCTATGATCATCTCATATATGCTTGAATGAATCTATTTTTATTTGCATAATTGTTGCTTTGCATATATATGTCTTGTTCTCCTCACATATTTTTTGTAGCCAAGCTTTCCATAGCTCGTTTCCTTGGTGCTCTCAAATGAGGGGGAGCTCTCTACCCATTTAACTTCTCTTATGAAGCTTAATTGGTCTAACCTTTTGATTTTACAAAAAGGGGGAGAAGAGAATATTAAACTCTAAAATACTTGTCTAAAAATTAATTTTTAGACCTAATGAGTTTAAGGTTTTGTAATCATCAAAAAGGGGGAGATTATTGACATGAATAATGCCTAAAAACATTGTTAACACATTAACAATATCTTTATGTTTTGATAATTACAAAGCATAAACTCATTAAACTAAAACTTATGACGTAAACAAGTATTTAGAGTTAATATTTCATTTTGCTTCTTAATCACTTAAGGTATGAATAAACAAAGTGTTTATTACATTCTATGATCAAAGGAAAATTTTCTAATCACTAGAACTTTTATAAAATGTCTTAAACATTTTATATCTTATACAAAATCACTTTTGGAATTAAAAGAATATGTTTAATTCATTATAAATATATGATTTCAAATTTCTAACCAAAAATGGAAAATTTTATCTAGAAAAACCTTCCCCACAAGAGGACAAACTACTCCAACGTTCTGGAGGGGGCGGCCCCCTTAATTCATAAGGCACCCCCCTTAATCATTAAGGGGACCGACCCCTAATTAAGGGGACCGGCCATGCTCCAGAACAGTAGTTTTTCCCCTATAAATACTGGTTCATTCCACAGATTTTTCTCACCTTTTGCACTCCTAAACTTTCTGTTCTAGATCTCCATTTCTATTCTTTAAATCCTTTGATCATACATACATAAATCTTTGTTTCAAAGTGATCCAAACATCAACCTCTCAAGTGCAAGAGAAGAATACTTCTATCCTCCAAGACAAGAAGTATTACAACTTGTTGTGACCTCCACATCCAAGTTGTTAGAGCATCTTTCATTACACATATTTCTTTGTGTTATTTTTAGTGAATATTTGGTAGAAGATAGATTAGCTTAGTGAGTAGATAAAGTGATTGTTTAGAAGATTGTTGTGAAGTAGAAAGTTGGAGAGTAGATATTTGTGAAGATAATAGGTATGAAGAAGATTGTTGGGAAGTAGATAGTTGTGAAGAATATAGTTGTGAAGTAGATAGGTGTGAAGTAGATAGGTATAAAGTTAGATAGGTGTGAAGTAGTTGTGAATAAGGTGTGATCAAGTTGTGACAAAGTTGTGGTGTGTATATTGGTGTGTAAGGTTTTCTCCGCCATAAGGGAGCTTGTTGACATAGTGAAGAAAACTCTCGAGTTAGGTGCTCGGGGAGTGGAGTAGGGCAAAGAAGGTGTTCTTGTAGCCGAACCACTATAAATCTCTTGTCTCGCGGTTCGATCTTTCCATCTCTCATTTATTTCTTTATTTATATTATTATTGCTATATCATACATACTTGTTGTTGTTTATATTGTGCAAGACTTGAGATCACATATTATCGAATCTAAAATTTTGAAAGTAAAAGAAAACACTCAAACAATCTTTTATAACAAATCAAAAAGACGTAAAACTATTCAACCCCCCTTCTAGTTTTCCACACATGTTCGCACATTCCCTACCAAGGTGGAGTTAAACATATGGCACCACACAGGTTGTGGCCAATTTTCGATAGTAGTGGCTGATTCGAAAATTTTTAGGTGATCATCAGGGTCACCCGTCCCGTCATATGTTTTAACATTGGCGGGCATGCGCCTTCTCTTATCATCCGAATAATCTCTGATGCGCCGCGTGAATGCGTCAACCTTTTGGCGGTGCCAAGGAAGGGATATATCTCCGTCTTCTTCCTCGCGATGTCTTCCCCTGGACTTCCGGTATCATGTTTCCTTGTCCTCGTTGTCCGAGGAGAAGCTTGAGGAGGAGTTGCCCCTTTTGCAGCGCTTGAGCCGTTTTTTCTCGGAGTCCGAGCTTGGGGGGCTTTCACTTGGGGAAGCTCGTCTCCCAAGCCTATCATGAATTCTTCTACTACAAGACCTTGAAGAGCTATCGCTCGGTGAGCGTTGCCGTCCAAGTCTATCCTGCATCCTGCGGTTACCAAGTCTAGCGTGGACATTGGTACGTCTTCCATTATCTTCATATTCCTCCCAGTATTGTGAATTAGATGCTTCATCCTCGGCAGCTTTCCTTCCGATTCTGGTGAACACTGGGGGTCTGCGGGTATCCTTTTCGCGCATCTCCTTCTGATAGCGCGATGGGGATGCTTCGCACTTAGGGCCAAAGTTGAGCCGGGCTTGCAGGCTCATACTTGACCTTCTTCTTTCTTCCTCTTGCATGAGGGCAGTTAGGGTTTCGTAATTTTGGGATACAAAATTACTGAGTGTGAATTCAGGAGCCTCCCTCTCTACCGCGAGGACATTTGTTTCCACATTAGGCCCCTATCTCGATTAGGCGCGCATGGCGGCACAGTGTTGTCCACAATGGGTGCCGTTTGATGGGGAGTAGTGAAGAGAGTGTGCTGAAGATCTTCAGCGCTTGGGGCCACCGTGGTGGCCTGGGTAGTCCCTGTGGGCAATTCTACCGCTGGGAGAATTAAAGTTGGGCCCGTTTCTTGGTGACCAGGCGCACTGGTTGTTCCAGAGGCCTGCCTAGGGGTCGAATCTTGATGCTTCCTCCTCTGGGGGTCACCATATGTTTTTTCCAACTGCGGAGTCATCTGGCTTGAGTTTTTGTGCTTCGTCATTCTAGTTCTTAGTGTAGGGTCCCACGGATGGTGCTACTTGTTGATACAAAAGTTAGGCGTTCCTTGTTTAGGTTCCTGTTCTCGTACCAATCAGATCTTAATGCTTGAGACCTGCGCACTAAGAAAGCAAACAAACACCGTTAGGCTTATCATGGGATTGTCTCCCACGATTATCCTCCGGCGTGAGAGTAAGTAATCGATTTTAGGGTTGTATAGAAGAGTTAGAGTTGTGCATCGTACCTTTAATGAGAATTATGATATTCTTTATATAGGCACGAAATCCTTGTAGATTTCGTGTTCCTTACTCTTCGGCGTATCACGCCTATCCGGTCTGTGGATCTTTATCCCATAAATAAGAGATCCTTATCTAGACCATAAATAATGTATTTGGGTTTGGGCTTTCGTGAGCCCAAACCGTTAGCATGGCAGCCCAAATCATTGTTATGATAGCCCACTTCGTGGTGGGCTTGGGCATTAGTAATGTTTATTAATCGGGTTCGTGACCCGAATATGGACTATACGTCATCAAATACTATCCCGACCTTATAACTTTTGTGTAATTAGGTCTACTAGTAAATGATTTGCACACTGATCAACGAGCATTTTGGGTCAAGAAAATGTAGTCTTTGGTATAATGAAGGTACAAAGAGTAATGATTTGTTCAGATGTCGAGACTCCACTCTTTCAAACAATATAACTTGGCTGGCACGGCAGCCATATAACTAATATGTGACTTTCGGAGCTTAGCTATGATCACACGTGATTTATAGTAGTTTACAGTATGTCAAGATAAAAGAAAATTAATTTTTTTGCAAGGGTTTCTAACTTGTGCCCTAAAAGGCACAAGTTAAGAAAATCAAAAGTACATCAAAAAAGTACAAAGGACCCACATAAAAGTATTATCTAAAGTACTTTTGTGTGAATTCCTGTGTACTTTTTAGTGAACCCTTATCTACTGTTGTGTGCTTAACTTGTGTCACTAGGGCACAAGTTAGAAAAATCAATTTTATTTTAATTTAAAAATACAATCACAAGAATCATCACATTACCTCTCATGTTTAAATGAATATTAAATGATCCTTATCTTTATTTTCAGCGGTGGTTAATTGTTTAAAAAATAATAGTAATAACAATAATAATAATAATATTAATAATAATAATTACTGTAAATTAGAACAGAGGATCTAACAAGTCTATTAACAACCATTAGAAAAAAGATTGGACTTTTTG
The DNA here is from genome assembly GCA_030686995.1 of Artemisia argyi. NCBI lineage: Eukaryota > Viridiplantae > Streptophyta > Magnoliopsida > Asterales > Asteraceae > Artemisia > Artemisia argyi. The sequence goes on along the minus strand of CM060691.1, from coordinate 117,230,495 downwards.
CAAAAAGATATCTTACAAAAAAGTAAAATAGTTGTGTTTCCAAATTGTAATAATCTTTATTCACAAAAAAACCTCCTAAAAATAATCCCAAACACCCCTTAACACTCCTACATTCAAGCTCACCCCATAAGGGTTTAAGAAAAGGGTTTTCCTGTCTGCCGAAAATCCAAAAAAACCTTTTTCTTTTATTTTTCTTACAATGTTACAGTAAACCCATGTTTCCCTCTTCATTAATCCATCATCACAATCATCTTCTGGTACGCTTGTTAATCCCATCATCTTATACCTTAATCACTAAACATCTTCATTCCAATCTTAACCACCCAAAAACCCAAACGAACTATGAACTAATAAACCTAAACCTTTCATTTAACCGCCTTATCGAACGCGTACCCGTTGCACCTATTCGTACACTTAATCATATACTAATTAAGCTTGCTAAAATGAAACAGTACCAAAATGCAATGTCATTAGTAATAGGTCATGATATGTTGTGTTTGGGAGGGGATGGGGATGGTAAGCCTAGGCCTAATTTGTATACGTTTAGTATTGCGATAAATTGTTTGTGTCATATGGGTCGAGTGGACTTAGGTTTTGCGGTTTATGGGAAGTTGGTGAAATTTGGTTTTAAGGTGGATTGTGTGGTGATTAATACTTTGTTGAGGGGTTTATGTGACGTGGGGTGTGTTTGTGACGCGGTGAGGTTTTTTGGTGAGTTGGGGTGGAATGGGTTGGAGCCGAGTGTGGTGAGTTATGGGACGGTGATTAATGGGGTTTGTAAGAGTGGGGATGTGGAACATGGGCTTGTTTTGGTTAGGGATATGGAGGAGAGTGGTAAAGGGTGTCGGCCGGGTGTGAGGGAGTATAATATGGTGATTGATGGTTTTTGTAAAGGTGGGAGGGTGAGTGAAGCGTTGGAGGTTTTTTATGAGATGGTTGGGAGAGGTGTGGAGGCAGATATTGTGACATTTAATAGTTTGATTCGTGGGTTTTGTTGTAAGGGTTTATGGGAAGAGGTGAAGGCGTTGTTGAGTGAGATGCAAGCTCGTGGTGTGTCGGTGGATGTGGTTACTTGTAGTATTTTGGTTGATTTTTTGTGTAAGAAAGGTGAGGTTGAGGAAGCGCATAGGATTATTGATGAGTTGATGTTGGATAGAGGTGAGAAGCCCGATACTCATATGTACACGGCGTTACTTCATGGGTATTGTTTGCTTGGTAAAGTGGATCATGCGAGTAAGATTTTTGATATTATGATTGCACAAGGGTGTGTGCCTACTGAGGTTAGTTACACTGCCTTAATGCAAGGATATTGTTTATGCGGCGAAGTGGATAGGGCTAGAAAGATATTTAAGGCTATGATTAGACAAGGGTGTGCACCTTGTGTTGTTAGCTATAGTATTTTGATTGACGGGTATTGCAAGAGTGAAAAGATAGACAAAGCTTTGAATCTAATACGTGAAATGCATGAAAGGGGAATCGTTCCTAATCTCGTGACATACACCTCTCTCATCAATGGATTATGTCTTGTTGGAAGACTCGAAGAGGCGTTTATGCTTTTTGATGAAATTCAAAATCATGGTATATCTCCAAATATTAAAACGTACTCTACTTTAATAAACTCTTTATGGAAAAATAAAAAAGTAAAAGAGGCTTCATTATTATTGAAAAAGATGGAAGGTCTTGGTATGGTCCCTGATATTGTTCTTTCCACTAGCATTATCGATGGTATGTGCAAAGTTGGAAAAGTCACTGCTGCCCATCAACTTTTTAATGACCTCTCCAATAGGGGCTTGCAACCTAATAGTCATACATATAATGTTTTGATAGGTGGATTTCTGAAAATTGGTAAACTTAGGGATGCGGGGGATTTGCTTCAACAAATGACAGTTTTAGGTCTTGCGTTGGATGGTGTTACTTATAATTTAGTTATTACAAGATTTCTTCGGTTCAATGAGACAAAAATAGCATTATCATATCTTGAAAGAATGCTTGATGCTGGTTTTTCTGCAAATAAATACACAGAATCCATCCTAGTGCACTTCATGGACAGAACGGTGTTGGATGACGCATCTAAGAAATTGCTTAAGAGGGTATTTAGTGGTTAGAGAATGATGTGTGTGCAGAACTAGAATCGAGATGCCTAACATAGTGCAGATTAGAGGTGACTGCAGTCAATTATGGCATGGCATTTGGTCAAGCAGCACCGCTATTTTCCTTGGATTCAAAGAAAATCATTTGTTGCAGCCAAATCCGTCCCAAGTATGCTCTAATTTCCCTTTATAAGACGAAGCATATTTAATTATCAATCGTTCTCTTGCTGAACTTTTGTCTTTTATGGTCAGTTGGAATTACATTATTGTTGATTTTGTATTGCAGCTATCTTATATCTACCTAGAGTGAACTGAATAAGTAGGCCTGCTATACTGGAACTTGGAACACGGTGAGCATTTTGCCGTTTATTCTATGTTTCTTCATGGTCTTGTAATTAAAACAGCTAAGATTGGGTCCATATTTGAGTATAGTTTTAGAAACTATTGGCTTAGTTGGTTTGATAGAATTGATGATTTTGGTATAGTTTCAGAGAGCATGTTTTGGGAATGACATTTTTTTATTCCCTATATGGTTTGGCCCTATAGGTATGTAAATGTTCTTTGTACTTAAGAAATTTTGTTGGGGACTGGGGTACCGTCCCCTTTACCCAAAAAATAAAATAAGTAAACTCAATGGTGAAGAACGAGTTTTGCATACTATTATTGATGGGACTGGCCGGAGAGGTATATGAGGCCAAGCCTCTTCAAGCGATTGGTGGCTATCGTATACAATACATAGATTTGGTTCCTAGGGTCTATATGATGAGGTGACACTTTTGACCCATTTAGTTATAAGTGGTCCAATTTGGATTATTTTTAATCTTAAATGGGTCAAATAAGATAATTTAACTAAAAAGGAACGGGTCGAATTGGTTAAACGGGTTGAAAGTCGCCTAATTTGTTTTTCTATGCAAAGAGCATCGGACATTGTTTTAATAGGAGATTCTGATTATTTTCGTACTTTTATTGATATTGTAATCATAATGAAACAATTAATTATTACCAAAAGCTTATAAAAATGAACATAAAGTATTTCTGGGTCAACCCAATAATGGCCAATATGTTTCTGTAGTGCACAAACCACAACTGCTAGTGAAGAATCCTTAATACATAGAGTATATAAATTTGAAGATGAGAGTAATTGATTTGTTTAGTTGACCAAATCTTTCTTTCCAACAAAAGACTCAAATTGCTGACGTTATTTTGGTTCCTGAGAAGTGATAAAAATTTTAATTTTTACATTCGAAAGCTGAATGTGTCAGGAATAATAAATTCAAAAAGTCTGCATACACCTCCTAGTTGCTTAGGGATATCGTTTTAATACATGAATGTTTTCCGGACACTGTCTCTACAAATCTTGTCTTTACTTGCACAGTGAATCCATAACATTACCTCTGATGGGTTCAAGAGCCTTCTCCATTTGTGCCGATTACTGGTGCCGGCTTGTGGTCACAAAGTGTACCTCTGTATGATTCAAAGAATGTTATTGACAGTATCATTCGAAAGTTGCAGAGCTATATGTTACTAGTAATAATTTAGCCTTTTTAGAGACATTTGACTCATATTCTGGAAGTTTATGGGTGAGAGGAGCTTCCTATATATTACAAATAAACAATTCTTAGCACAAATTTTGTGTTGTCCAAGTGTCGAGCATGAACATAATTAGTTATAAACACGGGCACAGCCTATGGCATAACATATTTATATTTTTAAGGAAATCTTATTTGTTTGAGATTGTTTTTATAAGCGTAACAAAAAAGCTTCAACAATAGGTAGCTAGAAAGTTGGAAATAAAGCTGGTGGGAGCGTGGGAATATACTATGTGTGAGTCGTTTGTGCATAGACACAGTCTTTGTTGACTTAATAGATAGATATTAGCAGTCATGGTACCAGTATATTTGCATATTTAATCATCTGGATACTACTATGAATATTGTAATTATGATTAATAGATATTTGATTCATTATTAGTTTGATAGTTAATAACTACCATCAGCAACTGCAACCATCATTAAAAGTCAATCCTAGTCAAGCAACTAAAAGTGCGAGTATCCTCATGACCTTGCATGAATCCTAAAACGGTGCCGTGGTCAATGGCGTTGTGATTACATGTTTGTCACTCAGATGATTCATCACCAGGTTTGACCATCATCTGCTTTATTACACTCGCCCTTTTTGAATCAGGTGTAACCATACACAAAGATGCCTAACATACTCATAGTTAAAAACCCGTATAGGCCTAACATACTCATAGTTAAATCACTGTCATTATTGTCTGATCCAGTCCTTTGAGAAATATTTTCTCTCATTATTGCTATAAAGAGTTTCTGCTAACCAAAATATTGATCCCACCTCCTGTGAATGAGACCATGCTTGTGATATTTTCCAAATGAACATGACAACATCCTTCATCACGTGGGATTCTTCCCTTTCACTACGAAGCACTGCTGATGTAGGTTTTCTCAGCATTTGATCGTCAACGTTGTTCAGCTCTCTACACTGTTTCATCTTGCTCTCATTTTTCTTGCATTATTCTTATATATTCATATGAACGAATTGAAAGAAATTGTGGCTGTGGTTTACAAAGCTATCAACATTATCTTATCTTATATTATATAAAGCTTAAGTAGCCTTATAAACGTAAAAGGGTTATAATAAATGTCCGAAGAATTAAAAGTAAAATGTGGAGGCTTCATTTGTTAGTTCATTGATTTAATAGTCATGCATAAAGGTAAGTACATAAGATTAGTGATTCAAGTAATTGAAAAAATTTGTACGGTACAAGGTAGTGTAAGCAACATCAAAAGTATATCAATTACACAATATTGGGTGACTTAATTTAATGTGCAAGAGGATTTGTGCACAAATTGTAGTACGGTAAAAGATAGTTTAAGCAACACGAAAAGTATATCTTCTATACTATCTAAAGATTGGAGTGCTTAATTTAATGCGCAAGAGGCATTGTGCACAAAAGTTTGTATGGTACAATATGTTTTGCATGAGGAATCGTGCACAAAATTTTGTACGGTACAACATGTTTCAAGCCATCTCTAAACCTCAAATAATACAAACCAAAAATGCCATGAATGCATAAATTAAACACACCAGTTAGTGGTTAGTCTTTTTACATTCCCGTCTATGAGTTACAAATATTTTATCAACTATATAATGTGTCAAAAATCACACACAACAAACCAAAACTTCCTCCACAGTCCACACCGCGTGCACATTGGGCTACAACTTATTATGGTTGTAAAGTAAGCATCATATCGTCTTACTTATTTAGCATATTGATTTATGTTATTTTATATAAATTTCATGTGTGTTTTGTGTGTGTAAGAATGTAGGACATAAAGATGGTGCTTAGGAGGTTTGGTAGTAACATCATATTCTCTAACGAGGCAGGCAGAACCCGTGCTATGCACGGGCTAAGAATCTAATTGTTAATCGTGTATTTTTTCTATATATTGGCGAGTGTATACTTAATTATTGTTTAGTATGTTGTATGAAATGTTTTAACTTTCTTGTATAAAAATTTAAAAGTGTTTGATGTCGTTTTGGTTTTGTGGTGTTGTATTCTATATATGGGCTTTTGGCTATTAAGTTGTGATGGCTTTGTTTCTTTTGGCCTATTACTTATTTGCATGATAAAAAATGGCTTTGTTTCTTTTGGTTTATTACTTAGCCCTACAATACTTGTCTATTAGATGATTTTTGCATGGTAATATAAAGCACACGGAGTCTATCTAATTGGTCATAGTTTAATGTGCGTTAAATATTTTCGTTATTAAGTTTGTAAGTTAAAGTTTGTGTAATAATGTATGTATAATAATGTCATATAAACTGTATAAAAATCGTTACAAACCTTTTTAGCTCCATCTAATTTTATTGTACAACTAATTTCATTGAAAATTAACATTGAAGTCTAACTAATATTAATAAATTTTATCAATAAACTCAATTCTAAATAGCTAACTAAATGAATATTAATTAACACACAATTAATAATTCCTAAAACCTTTGGACTCCACTATTATGTCTTAAACTTAATTTATTTAATTTACAAATGGGTTTGAGCAAAAATTATATACTTTTTCTTTTATATTCATTATTCAAGTTGCATGCTTACATAAACTAATCATGCTTAAGGGTAGTCGCCGTGGGATTAGTCGGCTCGCAATGTCGAGTCGGAAACCCATGTTACCAGAAAAAAAAATAATAATAACTAATCATGCTTAAAAGTATCATTTAACCATTTAAATGTTGCTTTACATGCATGCTCGTGCACATTTTCTTTAATCAATTCGCACATGTGAGCTACATCAATAGAAAACACACATAAATTACTTATATATGAAAATGCATTAACATAATATATATATATATATATATATATATATATATATATATATATATATATATATATATATATATATATATATATATATATATTGCATTAGGTTAAATCATCAATTATTCTTGCAACCTTTTCAACTTCATCTCAATTCATAACCGACTTTTAATTGTATACTAATTACTAAATATCATGTGATAAATTCCGGCAAGTCTTGCACTTCCATCTCGATGTTGTATATACTTCACATTAAATGCACCGGTTTTGTTTTTCGATAAAAGTTTGAACTTTTGCTTATGTTTAAAACTCAACTTTTTTATTTGATATTATAATTTACAAACGGATTTAAATCAAAATTATGCATCTTTACATTTCTATTTATTACTCAATGTGATATTTTTAATATGTCATGTTTTGCTATTATGGCAAACTCATTTAATTGGCGTAAATATTGGTTTCTCACTAATGATTCTACATATAGAAAAAAGAAAACACTTTGCGATGCACGACCTTCTTCTTTTCAATAATAATTCAATTGCACGTGATAAATTCATTCTAATATTTCTCAAAGAGCATTAGAAAGCAACTACTTACATAAACTAATCACGCTAAAAAGTATCATTTAACCATTTAAATATTGCTTTACATACATGCTCGTGCACATTTTCTTGAATCAATTCGCACATGTGAGCTACATCAATAGAAAACGCACATAAATTACTTGTATATGAAAATGCATTAAAATAATATATATATATATATATATATATATATATATATATATATATATATATATATATATATATATATATATATATATATATATATAACAATCACCTAAATATGTAAGAAACAAAGAAAATAGTTGGTATCCCAATCTTTGGTTTCATTTATCTGAGCATGCATGATCTTGTGTGATTTTCATAGTACCTGCGTATGATAACTAAATTAAGAAAAAAAAAAAGACCAAGTTAATTACAAAGATCTAAAAGATGTGTGAATCATCTCCAAAATGTTGCAAAAGAGAATTTATATACCGCTACCAACAATCAAATATCTAAAAGATGTGTGAATCATCTTCAAATGTACATACTAAATGTGATTTTGGCCGGTTTATATAGGCATGAATTAGGTTAAATCATTAATTATTCTTGCAACTTTTCGCAACCCTTGCACTTCATCTAACCGACTTTTAATTCTATACTAAATGCTATGTGATCAACTCGGGCAACCCTTGCACTTCACCTCCTTTCATGATTGTATAGATATTATAAGGCTGCATTGAATTCTGAGTATTAGCTATCTTTGTACTCTATGCAACTACTAAACGACTCCAACTTGTTTCTAACTCTAAAAATCTACTCCCTCCGTCCCGAATTTATTGTCCCCTATTGACTTTTTCGGTCTTTCTTTCTCAACTTTGACTATAAATTATTTTTGTTTGTGTTATACAATTTTTGATAAAAATTATACCAAATAAAAATACATTTTAAACTCAATCCGTTCATATATTTTATATTAAGTATTATGTAATATAAACAAAAAAATTTAAGGTCAAAGTTGAAAAGTAAAGACCGAAAAAGTCAATAGGGGACAATAAATTTGGGACGGAGGTAGTATCATCATAACTCCACATTAAATTTAAGGACTGAATCTTATAGTATTATAGATGGTTTAAGAGATCCTACACATCGTTGTCTTATCAATTAAGTGGAACATGCACGAATATTTTTACTTTGATCGAAAATGCAATATATTGATTAACTGTATTTAAGTTACTAACGATCAACAATATCTAATTGTTTTTTTGTAGCGCGTCAAGAAGCATTAAAGAAAGAGATCGAGAAGTCACAAAATTGTATCAAGAACAAAACATGTAAAAGACCAATGAACAACAACAAAGACAACAACAACAACAACAACAAGAACAATGCCACGGGCACCGGTGGGATGAATACTTAGCATTCATATTGATAGTACGTTACAAATTAAACATGCAATATTTTAGTTCATGTAATACCGCTAAACGGGCTAATACTATTGATTCGTTAGCAAGTAAGTTTATTTGAAGAGCATTCAATTTTTAGTCAATAATTATTACTACACTTTGTTGGTGCATTTCAATATTTTTGCTCTTAATGTAGTTTTTTGTCTTGCGGTGTGGAAATGTCACTTTCTTAATTAAATGTCTTGGAATATTGCGTGACTTTGATATTTGGTATGACTGTATAAACTATATCGATGTTACATATTGAAAATGGTAGTATATAATAAAAATATCTTCACACGATCATCTTAACAATAAGTATCTTCTAAATCGAAAAAGTATATAAAGGAGAAGAAAATTGTATTTCAAATGTTATCCTACACCTATCACGAGGTAAGCATTATTATTTGAGTTTGATATCATGTGATTCATGTCGTCATACTGTAAATACTTAGAGTGAGTTACTAATGAATGCTCCAAATTCGATATTATAGTTTATGAAAAAATGTTGTAATAATGCATTAATTAAAAAATTATTTATGTAACTTACTCATATTAAAAGATTACATATGAAAAGCCTCATTTAAATATAACATTTTACAAAAAAAAACCTTTTCACATTAAAGAAAGAGATCGAGAAGTCACGAAAAATTGTATCAAGAACAAAACATGCAAAATGCATGAACAACAACAAGAAGAACAACAACAAGAACAATGCCATGGCTACCGGTGTCAATATAGATAAACAATTAGCATTCATATTAATAGTACGTTACAAATTAAACATGCAATATTTTACTATGCGAACTATAATTTATTATACGAATTATAATTTATACTCTTGAATATACTAATTACTTTAATGTTTTATGTTTTTATAGTTTTGTTAAAAAGGAAATTTGTTTTATAGTTCGCTTTTAATAATGTAATTTATTTGAACAACGAAGTCCGTCTTTCACAAAAAATGAGAGTTTCAAACATGAACCGAAAATTAGTCCCGAACATTACGAAAAAAACAAATAGATCCAACCTGTGTGCATCGCATGGGTCCTGAGGCAGTCCAAACTTGTGTGCATCGCATGAGGATGAATATAAAAGGTCTCCAACATTAATGTCATCGCTTCATATTTAAAATAATTTATGTAACTTATACATATTAAAATATTACATGTGAAGACTCTTTTCAATGTAATATCTTGAAAAAAATCTCTTCACATATACTCTTTTAATGTCAATAAACTATTTTAAATGTGTGACATGTTTGGATATGTGATACCATCACAACATTGATACATAATAACGAAAATAAGTGTCGAGGATTACGCTATAAAAACTTATATACAGCCAATGTGCAACCCAATAAAGTATTTTAAACACGTATAAAGCTTAGCAAATATGTGACACCATGACAACTTAAATATAAAATGACGAAAATAAATGCCGAATATTACGCTATGAAAACTTCTATACAACCCATGTGCATCGTATGTATTTTAAATCTATGAAAACTTCTATACAACCCATGTGCATCGCACGGGCATTGTTGACTATCATAAAAAATAGTTATAACTTAGCCGGATGTATTAATATTAGTTAGTTCCAATAAAAAACGATAGAGTCAATACAAAAATAAATAGACAAAAAATATTACGTAAAAAATACATCTTAAAAGATTACATGTCAATAAACTATTTTAAATATGTATCATGCTTACAAAATGTATGCTACCACGACAAGTTATATATATAATGAAAAAAATACGTCTCGAATGTAAAATAACGAAAATAAAAGACGGGTATTAAACTTTGAAAACTTCTATACAGCCCATGTGCATCGCACGGGCTTTCATGACTATGAACATTTAGATCGAGCCCATGTGCATCGCACGGGTCTGAATGCCTAGTATACCAAAAACTTAAGTTGTCTTATAAATGCAAAGTGCTCACAATAAATGTTTCGTGAATTAAAAGTGAAACGTGGAGGCTTCATGTGTTAGTACATTAATTTAATAGTGATGCATAAAGGTAAGTACATAAGATTAGTGATTCGAGTAATTAAAAAAATTTGTACGGTACAAGATTGTTTAAGCAACATCAAACTTAAGTTGTCTTATAAATGCAAAGTGCTCACAATAAATGTTTCGTGAATTAAAAGTGAAATGTGGAGGCTTCATGTGTTAGTACATTGATTTAATAGTCATGCATAAAGGTAAGTACATAAGATTAGTGATTCGAGTAATTGAAAAAATTTGTACGGTACAAGGTAGTTTAAGCAACATCAAAAGTATATCAATTACACAATATTGGGTGAATTAATTTAATGTGCAAGAGGATTTGTGCACAAATTGTAGTACGGTACAAGGTAGTTTAAGCAACACGAAAAGTATATCTTCTATACTATCTAAAGATTGAAGTACTTAATTTAATGCGCAAGAGGCATTGTTCACAAAAGTTTGTACGGTACAATATGTTTTGCATGAAGAATCGTGCACAAAAGTTTGTACAGTACAACATGTTTCAAGCCTTCTCTAAACCTCAAAGAATACATACAAAAAATGTCATGAATGCATAAATTAAACACACCAATTAATGGTTAGTCTTTTTATCTTCCCGTCCATGAGTTACAAATATTTTATCAACTATATAATGTGTCAAAAATCACACACAACAAACCACAAATTCCTCCACACCGCGTGCACATTGGGCTACAACTTATTATGGTGGTAAAGTAAGCATCATATCGTCTTACTTATTTTGCATATTGATTTATATTATTTTATATAAATTTCACGTGTGTTTTGTTTGTGTAACAATGTAGGGCATAAAGATGGTGCTTAGGAGGTTTGGTAGTAACATCATCTTCTCTAATGGTTTAAGAGATCCTACAGTCCTACACATCGTTGTCTTATCAATTAAGTGGAACATGCACGAACATTTTTACTTTGATCGAAAATGCAATATATTGATTAACTGTATTTAAGTTACTAATGATCAACTATATCTAATTGTTTTTGTAGCGCGTCAAGAAGCATTAAAGAAAGAGATTGAGAAGTAACAAAAATTGTATCAATAACAAAACATGCAAAAGGCCAATGAACAACAACGATAAGGACAATAACAACAAGAACAACAAGAACAACAACAACAAGAAGAACAACGCCACGGCCACCGGTGGGATGAATACCTAGCATTCATATTAATAGTATGTTACAAATTAAACATGCAATATTTTACTTCATGTAATACCGCTAAACGGGCTAATACTATTGATTCGTTAGCAAGTAAGTTTATTGTAAATAATGTGACGAACATTCAATTTCTAGTCAATAATTATTACTACACTTTGTTGGTGCATTTTAATATTTTTGCTCTTAATGTAATTTTTAGTCTTGCGGTGTTCTAACGTCACTTTCTTAATTAAACGTCTTGAAATATTGCGTGACTTTAATATTTGATATGACTGTGTAAATTATGTCGATGTTACAAATTGAAAATGGTAGTATATAATAAAAATATCTTCACATTATCATCTTAACAATAAAAATCTTCTAGATCGAAGAAGTATATAAAGGAGAAGAAAATTGTATTTCAGATGTTATCCTACACCTATAACGAGGTAAGCATTATTCATTTGAGTTTGAGATCATGTGATGCATGTCGTCATACTGTAAATACTTAGAGTGAGTTACTAATGAATGCTCCAAATTCGATATTATAGTTTATGGAAAAATGTTGTAATAATTCATTAATTAAAAAATAATTTATGTAACTTACCATATTAAAAGATTACATATGAAAAGTCTCATTTAAATATAATATTTTGCAAAAAACCTCTTCACATTAAAGAAAGAGATCGAGAAGTCACGAAAATTGTATCAAGAACAAAACATGCAAAATGCCAATGAAGAACAACAACAAGAAGAACAACAAGAACAACGTCACGGCCACCGGTGTCAATATAGATGAACACTTAGCATTCATATTAATAGTACGTTACAAATTAAACATGCAATATTTTACTATATGATGAGGCAAAAAATGAACCGTTTTTAAAGGGTAATTTAAGCCTGAAGTCGAGATTATTTGATCAAATATTGCCTTAAATCGTTCCTTTTGTCATTTTAGGTACTTTTAGAGTGAAATCTGGAAAAGGAAGCATTTTGGACGTTTTTGGAGCATAAAATTGAAGAAAACGGTAAAGTCTTAATTTTCCTTGCTGGGAACAGTATCTGACGACGTCACAAGCTTCTACATGACGGCGTCAAGAGTAATACAAGAGTTAGAAGTGGATGATACACGTGACGGTCCAGAGAGTTTTGTACTAAGGAGATGACGGCGTCACCCAAGGCCGTCATGGTCCAAATATTAGTGATGGCCTAGAACAATTTTTCACATGACGGCGTCAAAAGTGGATATAGGCAATCCAATTTCATTATGGGTGGCGAGTTGACGGCGTCACAATTTTCTTCTTGACGCCGTCACCCTGTACAATCTATATATAGTTTTCCAATTTTCATTCATTAGGGTGTAACTTTTAGGTGCAACTTTGGAGAGAAACGCTAGTCCAATTTTCACAGCCTTTTCAAGGGTTTTTACCCTTTGAAACCTTTCATGTCAATTTGAGATAAGCACTCTTTCAATTCAATCAATATGTCTATGTGTTGCTTGAACATATCTTACGCTTGTCTTCAATTTAACATGCTAGTCTAGATTTCTTTTGTGTTTGCTTAGATGTAGTGAAACCTAGTTGTTGATTATGGGTTGATTGTTTGTTTATAGTTGTTACGGATGATTATATTCGATGTTAGGCTTAAGAAAACTGGCAGACTTCCATTGGTAACATGCTTGAACGTCTTAAGAAACATGATCAGAGGTGTACTATGATTTTTGGTTATATTTAATGCGTAGGAGAATTCTAATAATCCCATGTTAGGAGCTTCTAACGGCTCGACATAGGAGTGAAATAGGATCCTATAGAGTTAGGGAATATTGTACACGGCCCTACGACTAGTATTAAGGAATACGACCCGCCATCCATGCAATTGTAACAAACTATCAACCTGTAAAAGATATCTAGAGAGCAATGAAACCTAAGTAAACACAACTTTCCCCATCATTGTTTACACCAATTTAATATATTAGTTTCATTTCATTTTTGTTATTTTATTATGATTGCATCTTTAGTAAATTGGGTTAGTTGGTTAGCAACTAATTTCGCTCACTCTTCTAAAAACCGAGATTTCAATTGCTTTAATAAAATATAAAAATACAAAAATAATCATCCCTCACCTTTAGACTTAGTTTAGGAGACTTTCTAATCCTAGCGACACTATTTCTGAGTTGAACGATCAATCCTCCGGTACTTGTCACTATACTATACTACAACGATCAGGTACACTGCCTGGTGGGGGTTGTAAGCTTCTCGAGATCCCTCGAGAGGTAAAGCCTGGTGCGATTCCCACGTATCACTATACGAATTATAATTTATTATACGAATTATAATTTATACTTTTGAATATACTAATTACTTTAATGTTTTATGTTTTTATAGTTTTGTTAAAAAAGGAAATTTGTTTTGTATTTCGCTTTTAATAATGTAATTTATTTGAACAACGAAGCCCGTCTTTCACAAAAAATGAAAGTTTCAAACATGAACCGAAAATTAGTCCCAAACATTAAAAAAAAAATAAAAAAAATAAAATAAAATAAAATAAAATAAATAAATTAGATCCAACCTGTATGCATCGGGTGGGTCCTGAGGCAGTCCAAACATGTGTGCATCGCATGTGGATGCATATAAAAGGTCTCCAACATTAATGTTATCTCTTCATATTTAAAATAATTTATGTAACTTATACATATTAAAATATTACATGTGAAGAGACTTTTTTAATTTAACATGAATAAAAATCTCTTCAAATATAGTCTTTTAATGTCAAAAAACTATTTTAAATGTGTGACATGCTTGGAAATGTGATACCATCACAACTTAGACATATAATGACGAAAATAAGTGCCGAAAATTACGCTATAAAAACTTATATACAGCCCATGTGCAAGTCAATAAAGTATTTTAAATACTTATAAAGCTTAGCAAATGTGTGACACCATACAACTTAAATATAAAATGACGAAAATAAATGTCAAATATTATGCTTTGAAAACTTCTATACAGCCCATGTGCATCGCATGTATTTTAAATCTATGAAAACTTCTATACAGCCTATGTGCATCGTACGGTTATTGTTGACTATCATAAGAAATAGTTATAACTTAGCCGGATGTATTAATATTAGTTAGTTCCAATAAAAAACGATAGAGTTAATACCAAAATAAATAGATAAAAAAGATTACATAAAAAAAAATACATTTTAAAAGATTACATGTCAATAAACTATTTTAAATATGTATCATGCTTAAAAAATGTATGCTACCATGACAACTTATATATATAATGACAAAAATACGTCTCGAATATAAAATGATAAAAATAAAAGACGGATATTAAACTTTGAAAACTTCTATACAGCCCATGTGCATCGCATGATAAAAATTAGTTTTTGACAATACTAAGAGTTAGAATTTCTAATGGTAAACAAAAACAATGCATCGCATGGGTAAGTGAGTTTTAGTACATCCGATTTGAAAAGATAAATTAAAAAAGTTTGCTAAAATAACAAAATACGGCATATTAAAAATATCACATTGAATAATGAATAGAAAGGAAAATTACATAATTTTGGCTCACAGTCATTTATAAATTATAATAACAAATAAAAAAGCTGTGTGCATCGCACGGGTCATGAGGCAGCCCGAGTTATATATTGTGTTTTGAATATTTGACTCGACCTAAATTAAAGGTAATGAAATGACGACATCAACAATTTTCATGTCATGCTAACAAACACAACTTAGAAACTTATTGACCAACAAAATCCATCCATGACCAAAATGACGAAAATTAGTGCTGATCAATACGCTATGAACATTTAGATCAAGCCCGTGTGATCGCACGGGTCTGAATGACTAGTTTTTATATATTACAAAGCTGTCAACATTATTCTTATGAGTGATTTGAGCTCTATATACATACTATGTCAATGATATTCTGATTTGTTTATTTTGAAATTGTGGCTCTGGCTTTCCTGGTAATTTGACTTATGTTCATATGCTTGATCTCAGCTGACTTGGTACGTTTTTATTGGAATTGCGATACAACTTTCATGCATAGTGTTATAGAGCTGATTTGTGAAGTGTTTGTAGCTATAAAATGGCAACTTGGTTGCATATAGTTTATTTCTTAACGGCTATGATTTATATAGTCGAAGACTAGCGAGACACTAGAAACTGACAGTTCCATTAATGTGAAAGAGAGTTACTACACCTAAAAGCTAGTTATCTTCATTCGGGTTATAATTCCAATTTGGCCAATCTAAACAACACTTGCTAGCCTTGTATTAAATTCACCAAGGTATGATCATCTAGTTTCTGGATTTCCAGAAGTACCAAACAGTGGTCTATGCTATAGACCCGAACAATTTTTAATTCTTTAGGTTATACCTATCATTTGGGGTAGAAGAAAACACCTGTTTAAGTCATTCAAAAAGGGCAATGCTCACTTTCCGCCATTTAGTGATTACTGTTCGAATCTCCTTAGCAAGAACGCACACAACAATATGGGTTCCCTGCTTGGAATTGTAGAATAGAATAACATATGATTGTACCTTTTATTAGATGTGCTAGCTGCCATGTCCGCACAACTTCTTCTATTTGCTTTTTTAATTCTATGCAAAGATTTGTATCATGACCATAGTCTTCATGAAAATGCCAGAACTTAGACGTATCCCTGCTTTTGCCTTTACTCGTCATCCTTGGAGGAGCTTCGAAGGCTTTCGTAGCTCTCTCTGTTGTCAAGATTTCTCTTGGCGACTTTTTCAGATTTCCCAGGAGTCCGTGGTGTGAACTTTGCTTGTACGAAGTAAATCTATCTCTGTTCTTCTTGTTCTTAGATCCTTCCTACGAAGGATGTTTCGGACCCTTATCGCACCTTTCTCTTTGTTCGATTGGAGCCCCATTAGTAGCTACTTCATTGGCTTCTATCCACGTGTAAGTTTTTTCCATCACACCCTTGTAGGTTGCTGGGAGATCGGTGGATAGAAATTCTACTAAGTTTCGGTTTCGAAGGCCATGAATGAAATCGGAGATGTGTTTATCCTCATGTAACCCCAGGATTTGCAAAGTGTCGTCAGTGTATCTGGTGACGAAAGCCCTGGTGCTTTCATTTTCCCTCTGTTTTATGTTGTGCACTATCAAATGAGTCCTTGTATATTTCTTGTGCTAATTGAAAAGGGATCAGACCTTAGCTTTGAGATCATCTAGATCTATGATGATGCCTGGTTTTTGCCCGTTCCACCAGATACGGGCCGCATCCCTAAGGGTATATGTGAACATGTGGCAAGCCATGGGCATGACCCACTTCTGTATTCGGATTGCACCTTCGAACATGTATAACAAGTTATCAGGATCCCCTTTCCCGTCATAGGTGCCTACGTGCGCAGGCATCTTCAGTCCGTTAGGCAGGAGGTAATCTTGTATTACTCTTAAGAAAGGTGTAGTGGGCCCCATAGGTGTGGTGTGGTTGGGTGTGTTCGTAGGGACAACATTATAGGAGTTATGACTATGTGGTATGGTGGCAAAGGTCTGATTATAGTATGTTGGGTAAATGGTATACATGCCAAAAGGAGTTCCTTCGTTGGCTATTGGTTGGTATACGGATGGTTGTCTGAAGGACATGTTTTCGTAAGGCTGATGGAAAGTAAGATTGTTTGGCTGACCATTGGGAGAAAGATACATACTATAAGGATACCATTGGGTTTGTAGTGAAGGATGCATACTGATATGTGTCTAAATACACATATATTTTACATTGTTAAACCCACAAAAACGACCAAAAGCACACAAAAAAACCATATAATGTTACAAATATCTTTGAAATGTGTTTTTGGGTATTTCAGATGCAAAAGGATTGAAAATAAATAAAAAATGAACAAAGTTTGATAAAATGACAGTTTCAGTCCTTGAACTTCCAAAGATTGTCAGAAATGGTCCCTGGATAAAATATTTTGAAGAAAAGTCAACAATAGTCCCCAAGGAATCATGAAATGACAAATTTTACCTTTGGATTTCATGTTTGCATAATTGGCAAAACTAGTCCCTTGAGTTTCAAAATTGACATAAAATAACCCTGGATATTTAAAAATTGGAAAATTAACATTCAGGGTCTTTTGGTAAATGAAACTTGGCAAAATAAAACCTTTTTGGAAACTTTGGAATATTTATAATTCCAGTCCCTTAAAATCCAAAATTTACATATTTGGTCCCCGGTGTTTTAAAAATGGAAAATTTTCATCTTTGATCCTTGGGTTATTGGTATTTGGCAATTTTGATCCTTATAATATATTTTGGGAAATTACATTACAGGTCCCTCAACTTTGGGAAGTTTCACTTTTGGTCCTTGTTATTATCATTAACCAAACGGACCCATGTTATAAACAAAACCAATCCAAATAAACCCCAAGCCCAGCCAATACCCCCTGGCCCAATTTCCCTTACCAAGTCCACCAACAAATCAACCCAACTCCCGTTTTAATAATAAAAACGGGTCAACCACCCTTTGACCCTCCACCTTTTCCCTCCTTCCACCTCCCACTTGCCCTGATAACACCCTGCAACACTCAATCAACCCCCTCCTCCACCTCAGACCTCCAATATCTTGTCCCTCCACCTCACCACAAACATCTAAGTGCATTAATTGCACAAAAACCGCCTCAAGTTATCACTCCCTGCCAAAACTCCATTTTGCGCCAAAAATCCATCTAAAGGCTGAGATCACTCAAAAATTATCCAATGGCCTAGAATTTTAGTGGGAAATGACCAGAAGACCAAGGGGATCCTAAAAAGTCTATAAAGTGCAAGCAAGGAGCAAGGAGAGAGGAGTTAGTCTTAGTTTTAGTTGTAGCAATGTCGACATAGTGTAATTTTTACCATTTCAGTTGTAGTATTTATTTTTCTTATGTAATTTCAATCACTTGTGTAATCTAAACCTAACTTAAGCTTTTAATTCAAGTTTTCTGTTAAGGATTTTAAATTAGCATTTTTGAATGAAATTGACAAATTCATTTAAAGCTGCTATAAGCTGTTTGTTTTTGTTAGATTAAGCTCACTTTGGCTTAATTATAAGTATTCTTCAAGCTTCCAAGCATTTTAAATAGTTTTAGTTAGTAACTAAAAAATTCCAAAAAATCAAGAAAAATAGTTAAAAAATACAAAATTCACTATGGATGATAGAAGAAGCAAGGAAACCTGGTAATTCTGGATCTCAATGGTTTTAGAACTTCATGGGAAGTGTTAGGATATATAGGATAGTCCTTGGTACTTTGTTTCGAGCTTGGATCATTTGTAAGCCCCTATTTCAATTCCATGCTTGTTAACTGTAGTATTGCTTATTAGTTCTTAATTTTAGTCGTTTGTACTTATTTGATGTTGTTATGTAGTTATAATTTTGCTTTAAAACCAATTATTTGTTTAAATAAATCTCATTGTGCTCATTGTCAATTTTTTAACCGCTAATTTAACTTGTTTCTAATTAAGGGTGTTTTACTGTTGTTGTTGTTGTTGTTCATGAGTTTATTTAAGCATAAGTTATCTTATTATGTGCTTGTGAGTCAGTCCCATGGTTTAAAACTAGCAATAGCCTTGAAATCACCATTTTCAATAATATAAGGGGGTGTTTGGATTTGCAAGCTTGGCTCTGTTCTTGTTGTTGTTGTTTATTGTTAATTGTGGTTAAAACAAGTCAGTATAAGCAGTATTAGAACAAGTGAACCATAAAATTCAGGTGTTATGTGAATAAAAGTTAAAATCTCTCCTGTGGCCCTCTAACAGTCCACTGTTGAGGAAATAGGGTAACATAATCACCATTTAGGTTTAGGATTTGATAACTTAGCTTATTTTGTGCTCATTTCATCTTATTACAACTTATCTAGTCAGTAGTTTCCAATAGAAACTCATCAAAGTCATAGAAGAGTAAATTTCTCAAAAGTCAAATTACCCTTTTGTTCAGAAAAACCAAATCTTGCAATAATTTTAGGGAATTTTGTGTTTGCTTTTAGGATTTGAAATTCTTTGGAATTGTAACCCCCCAGCTAGTCTTTGAAGTCCTAGTGTTACTACATTTTTGTGAATTTTCTATGGGCCCCACCAAGGCCTCAAACACACCTGCAGGTCAAGGGTATGTGCCCTGTTTCAACTTAGCTGTTTCAACACCCCAACTTCCAGGGTCTCTCCAAGCCTCATTAGTGGGACCCAGGGTTCAAGTCCTAGCTTTCTGGAAACCCTAATAAGCTGGCTTCTCAATTCAAGTGCTACTTTGGGCTTCCATTCTCATTTGTGGGCCCCACATGGCCTGCAAAGTGAATCCTTGGACCTGTTTGGATTTGTGGAATTTGGTTTTGCTCATTTGAGCTTAACAGCTTTTTCCATGTGCTTTTCTTGCCATTTTAGCTTATTCTTAGCTTACCTCACTTAACTTTAGCTTATTTCTACCCCTGGCCCCAGTATATGCTTATTTTAATGCTTTTTGCCCTCACAATTGACCAAAGTCAACTGTAAAGGCTTAAGCATTCCAAATTGCTTATTATTAAGCACTAGCTGAGTCCAATTCACAAAAGTTCTTTAATTTTAGGTATAAAATAGGTCTGGAAAAGAAAAATCCAGAAAAACCAATTTAAAAATAAGTGATAGTTTTTATTTAATGTAATTTCTCTTTTTAATTTTCCTTTTTAGTTTTTTATTAAGTACTTGGCATTTTTATATTTTTATTAATTTCCTTTTATGTTAAAGTAATTTTAGTAATTTTCTCAGATTTTTATATTATCATTTGGTAATTATTAGATTTAATATTATGTTTATTGATAATTAATTAATATTCAAGTATTAAATAACATAATTAGTTTCTATCAAGTAAAACCTAGTTTTTATATTTTTCCTAGCTTTTATATAAGATAAAATAATTTTAGAATTTTTCCTATAATTTCTACTGTTCATTTTCTAATTTTCTTAATTAATTTAGTTAAATTAGATATTAATTAATAAATAAGTAAATAATTAATAAAATAGTCTAAATATAATTTGTACAAACGTTTTATAATTTTTTAGGATTCCTGTGATGGTTAATTAGATTTAAAAAAAATTCTTAATTTTCTAAGTCTTTTTAGTATTTTCGATAATTCTAATTAGTTTAATTAGGTAATTAATATTAAATTAGTAATTAATTAATGTAAAATCCACAAAAAGAAAAAAAATACATATTTCTAATTTTAAAATTAGTTTTTAGTTATTTTAAAAGTTTAGAAATTTAATTTTTACTTTTCTAGTATTTAAATAATATTATATTGTATTTAAGTTATTTAAATATTAATAATTAGTATTAAATAGTATTTAATTAATATTAAATAATTAAATAGTGTAAAAATTCATCTCCTTTTTCCAAAAATTTTCTTTTATCCTTAGGTTTGTAAAAAAGTCATTTTCACCCCCTAAGGGTTTTCAGATTTCAGTTTTCACTTTTTATTTGTACGTTTACGTTATTTTAAATGTAAACGTACGCGTTTTTAGATATTAAACGTTTTTAGGTATCTAACTTTCACGTAACCATCCATATACCTTATTTAAGCTATTTCTTCTTATATTCCTTAGCTTAATCAATCACAAACCCCTTTCCTGTCCAAATTCACCCGATCACAAACCCGTTTGATAACAATTCACACCTCGCCGGGACATAACGACCCGGGAAAACCCTATATTCCATAGAGAATGACTCTAGGCTATTTGACTTAGTTGACCATTCACCTGGTCAATTAGGTTGACCATTTGGAGCCAATCACATACGACTAAGGGGGAAAGTTCCTCCTCCGTACATTGGAAATTGATTACCCTCTACGCCGGACGCTTGATTCGCGAAAATCAAGTTATATATATATATAGTATAAGTATTACTCAAGAGATCCGAAAAAAATACGGATAACCCGAGGTCGTAGTCCGTGTGAAGGATGAATGGAATTCTCAATTCCCGATTTGTGAAACGTGTCGTGAAAGTGGTAAAAAGTGATTTCGATGAGATTACACTAATGAAATAGTAAATGAAGCACAAATAATCACTCAAGCACGTATTTCAAATAAAGCAACTAGAAACGTAACGTAAAATCGAAATCGTACGCTAACACGTAAAATAAATGTTAACGTACGAAATAAAACGCAACTTTTATACTACACTATTCCTACGGACTTGGAAATAATTTTTAAAAATTAAAAATGATAAAAGAAAATTTTGAGAAAAAGAAAAATATTTTTTTGACTTTTTATTTATTTTTTACGAATTAAAAACTATTTAACTAATTAAAAATTAAAAGAAAATGCAAATAAAGTGAGAAAAATGAAAAATAAATTTTGAAAATTATAAAATAACTAAAAAGTAATTTTAAAACTAAAAACTATTTTTTTTTTGGCTTTTTGTGTACTTTTTGGGAATTAAAAACTATTAAATTTAATTAAAAATTCAAAATAAATTCAAAATAAATGGGAAAATTGCAAATTAAATTTCTAAAATTCTAAAATAAATGAAAATAAATTTTAAAAATATTTTTTGATTTTTCTTGGTTTTTTCTGATTTTTTTGGATTTTTTAGTAATTAAAAAGTATTTAAAATTGAATAAAAATGGAAATAAAATAAGAAAAATAGCAAATGAATTCCGAAAAATATGAAAATTTAGGAAAATTCTAAAATATTATAATAAACCTAAGAAAAATTTAAAAGTTGAATAATAAGCACTGGACTAGCTACTTGGTTTTGAAAACAGTTAAAATAAGTGCTTATTTATAAGCACAGTTGACCAAAAGTTGACCAGGCCTTGCTAATTGACTTTTTGACTCTAAAAAGCTTAATGAAACAAAGTTGAAATCAATATGAACTCAGAATCACAAATGAGAGCAAAATAGATGTATTAAGAACTAGTGGGAATAAGCAAAGATCACACAGATTAAGCAATTGGCAAAAACTCAATTTGAAATAACAACTTCAGGTGTAATGGAACTTTAATGAACCACCAAACTCAGAATGTGATAAAAAAACAAACAGTAGCAGCCTTCAAACTTAAATCAGAAATAATGTCCAACTATTCAAATTGAAAGACCAAATAAGCACTACAAATAAGCTGAGAACTCAAAACTTATGAGGGCAAATGACACTCCTACTTTCTGAGAACAAAAATTCACCAATTAAATTGAATCCTAATCCACTTAACTAACTTACAAGCCACTTGAAAACCTAAGCTAACTCTGATATACAGGGGAGCCTATAAGCCAAACAGTTAACTTATGATATGAATTTCAATAAGCAAATGGATTCCAAACTAAATTTTTCTTGTTGACTTTGATTATCAAGCTGCTACTCTACATATATAAGCAAACAGAACTTAATTCCAAATAAAATTGAGTCCTAAAAGTGTTATTAAAATTCTGACCAAAACTGAGTGAGCAAATCCTTTTGACTATTTGATCTCTATGCAACTTTGACCAATATTAGTTTTACTTATCGAATTTCAAATGAAAATGATGGATTATGCTAATGAGTGATTCCAGGAAGCTATAACTACTACTTATGCAGCTATTATTGAAATTATGAGACCTAATGACTAACTGATATTCAATTAATTAGCTAAATTGACTTTTTGAGAAAATGACTACAAGTTTTATACTTAACTACACCTAATACAACCTATCTGACTAAATAAAACTCAACACAACCTTTGTTGCAATGATTACCTCAACAGATAACTATGATCCAAACACCCCTATATGTTACTGTCTTAGCCAAATTCACCCAAATCCTCCTCAAATCAATCCCAACTAAGTCCATACCTTAACTTAAATGTTAATAATGAACCAATAAATCCAAATGAACACATAAATTCAGATTTCAGATACAATGCTTAAACAGTAACACAGATCCAAAATAGAGACAGATAAATGAAACAGATATGTAACTATGATAAAACAGTAATCAAAGAAACCAATCAAATATAATAAGCAGAAACTAAAGCTAATAAGCAGTTCTAATTATAACTAATCTACTAATGCAATAATAAAAATAAATATAGAGCTTACAATTCAAATCCCCCTCAGCATGAAAAGAGGGGGTTCACTAAGCTTGCCTGTCTCTCTGACAGGCCAAGTGACACCTCTTGGCTGCCGAATCTCCAAATAAGCTTCAGCTTATTGCAAATAAGCTTGTTTGACTTCTGTTGACTTTTATGGTATTTGATGAATATAAAGGACAAACTCACTAAAAGCTATTAGGAAGCTGATATGAGTTTATATCAAACAGTAAATAAGCTATTTGAAGCTTGTATTTAAAATTGAAACTAATTTTTTTATTTTTATTTTTTTCTGATTTTTTTTATTTTTTTTGGATTTTTAAAATTTAGATGAAACAGAAACTAAGACAGAATTTAAAACTAATTACTAACTATTGATTTAAACTAATTAAAGGTAAACAAAGAGATTAAGCTGAAATGGAAATTAGAACAATAAGGTAAAACTAAAATTTGAATTATATTAATTAAAGCTTTGAGTACAACTGAATGAAATTGAAATTACAATAATGAAGGACAGAAAAATAACACAAAAATAATATTAAGACCTAAAAAACAACAACTCATTATCTGTGACTGAGGAGGTCTTTATATAGGCAGAGGGTGAGGCTTCTTAACATAACCAGCTCATCAATCCGTGTGATTGTGTGCTTCTTTGAGTCCATTTAATCCATTGATCATGCTTCCAGACGATTCTTTTCATTCTCAACCCTTGGATGTAATCATTAGCCAATGATAGGGCACTGACTCCCACGGATAGCCAGCGTGGCAAGTGTCAGCACGTGTCAGGGGTTTCTAGAAACTATTTAATTACATCAATTGGTCTTTGGTTTGGTCAATTTTGGGTGAAGGGATTTTTAGGGTTCATCCCTGGGTTTGGGTCCGGATTGGGGGGTCGGATTATTAATTTGGGGCGTTTGTTTTTATTTATGTTATGGTTGACCGGGTTGGGTAAAGGTTTGACTTGGGTCTTAGTTAGGATTGGATCGGGTAATAATTTTAGGTGTTGGGCTGGTTTTTCTTTTGGGCCTGAAGGTGTTGGGTGAGTGGTATTTGGATCTTTGATATAAAGTGGATCTGGATTATATTTTTAGGAGTAGTGTTATTTTGTTGACAAGGACCAAAGTTGTAATATCTGAAATTTCAGGGACCAAAACTGCCATTCATCCAAAATATTTTCCAAGGGCTATTTTTGTTCATCTTTGATTTCATGAGGACCTCTTTTGACTTTTCTTGAAATATTACTCCAAGGACCATTTTTGAAAATTCCTGAACGATGAAGAACGAAAATTGCCAATCTCTCAAACTTTGATCAGGGACTAAATATGCAACTTTATAATTCTCCAAGGACTTCTTATGACATTTTGAGCTTTATTTGATTATTTTTCTTCCCTGGCTTCGGCTTTTGACCTTTCTCCAATCTCGTGCTCGTTTTTGTCGGTTTTGGCTTTGTTTCCGTTCTTTTTTCACATATCCGTACCTGCACATAAACAAATACAAAAACATACATTCTCTTGGCATATTTGGTTAGTATTTGGTGTATTTGGTCTGATTTTGGTCTAAAAAGTATATGTGAAAAAGCACACATCAAAATCCCCCAGACTAAGGTATTGCCGTGTCCTCACGCAATTTCATCACCTCACGCTTAAGAGATAAATAATTTCAAAACCTCTCTTTACTGATGTTGTAAAGTAGCAATGATGTTCAAAAGAGATAGTAAAATCATTTATTCTCAAAAACGCTCTGTTCTGATTTTTATGAATAACAACTACAACTACACTTTTTTGTATTTTTATTTTTATATAGGTGACGGTTTGCTTTGACTTTCATTATCAATTCTTATCTGTTGATAACTTTCAGGGTCAACGAGTAGAAACACTTCTCACAGAGAAGAGACCATACGGATAAAAATCGTCATCCTTGATTTTTCACAAGCTCCCAAACTAAGCGTAAAATCGAGATCATTGGTTATCCACAAGTTAGATGCTAACACTACCCACAAAAGTTACTTGTGTCATTACCTCTTGTTCCCAGGTCCTAAGTTTTGTATCTCAAGATTTTAATTTGTGAGAAATGAATTGCTTCATATTTTCTCGTTTTGATATTTGTTAGTCCGATAAGAGCACAAAATTTGAACGCCAAGTAGTTTCCAAACTTTCCCTCGAAAACCCCTGCACACAGAAATCGGGTCCACATGAAGGTCTCTGATTTAACACGATTTGTGAGGCCCCCTTTCTATTTACGACCGAGACATCCCATGTTTGAGATCCGAAACGGAAGCTTTTTATTAGGGAAACCCCCAGAGTCGAAGCTTGGCATTTTTGCACAATTATAAGCACTTTAATAATACTTGGTCCTTAGTCCTTTATTTCTTTTACAACAACGGTTTTTGAGCCGCCAAGATGTAAGAGCTTTATTATGACCTTGGATTTATATCCGCTGCTTTTTATAGCTTTGGATTCCTCTGCCTTTTTATTTGGCTTTGGACTATTATTATTGATATTCATAATCATATGCCAAACCCCAAGTCCTACGGCCTTTACTAAGATCACAACATCGGCTGCGAACGACAAGATGCAATAGTCTATTTCACCGTAACACTGGCAGTACCCCTATGTGTACCAAACCCCCATATGCAGAGATTTTGTTGGGAATGAGAAAAAACTAAGTATTGCCCAAACCCCATACACTTAATTAATCCTAGAGATCTATTTTTATTGGTGTGCAATCTTGTGGGAACAAGGAGGCCACAAGTACCTTTCGTGGGCTCTAAAGAAATCCAACTACTCCATGTTTAGCACGAAACTTCTAAATAAACTCTATCATTTCTCGATCTCCGCAAATTTAAAATCCCAAGTAATGAGATCCGTGGATGCTTAACCATAATCTTTTGATTATATTGGTTAAGGGAGACGAGCTAGGGCTCAACACGCCCGGTCAAGTCGAAACATTTATTTCTACTCTCGCCGGTAGGAAAGTCAAAACAAGGTGTCAAAACTTTATTATTCATATCATATATCATTTTTTTATGATTATAAAGAGGTGCAAAAATTTAAAATTTTTGGTGGAAACGGAGTTGTGCAAGTTAACAGCTCAGACGAAGGTGCAAGGTCAAATCGAATTGAAGATTCACCCCCCAGACTAAAGTGAAACATTGTCCTCAATATTTTAAGGGTATGGGTAGTCTTACGTAATATCTAAGGCTGTTTATTAAGTATGCCAAGAGATAAACGTTAGTCGATAAGATTTTGGATATGGTGAATTTCCGAAAGAGCAGCGAAGAATGAGACTCGAGTGGAGAGAACGACAAACCACGAGCATGAGAGTCCTCAATCTTCGGGGAAATTCCTGAACATTCACAAACAACCACGAAAAAACGAGTTTGGAAAGGGTCGCCCCCCTCACGTCACATTACTTAATAAAGAAAATGAAAATGGATAAGCATGGGGTGCCTCCCACGAAGCGCTTGATTTTGATTACCGAGTCACATGAGCTTGACTCGATCCCCGAATTAATTCGTCCTTGGGGAGAGCAAATGGAAAATAATCACCATCGGGCTTTCATTCAAAATATTTTGATAAACATATGAATTATGAGAAAGTTCCATCCCGATGAGATAACCACTGGTATTCTAACAGTGAAAACTATTAGAAACGATACCAGGGTCAAAAATAGTGTCCTCAGTCCCGATAGAGTGACGGATAAGAGAAATCACACCAAATATGATTAAAGGAAAGAACGTCATGATGACAATCATGAACAATTCATCATAAAAATGAGACTTCATAATAGTTGAATTATGAATCTCAACATTAAAGCACATTTGAAAAAATTTCCCGGGTGGGAGGGATGGGATAAAATTTTCATTAAGACTCTCATTTTTAAAAATTCTACCCGGATCATGATCAATTTCATAATCAAAACTGAAACTTTCATATTCTGGATTAGAAAACTTTTCAAAATCACATTCAATTTTATCAAAACCAAACGACTCATACTCTGGAAGAGAGATAAGAGCAAGAGAAGAGGTACTGCCACGACTCGTCTCTTTCGTATGATCGATATCAAAGTTAAAAGCTTCATAAGTCGGATAAGAAAAATCAGGACGATAAGTGGGATTGCCAGTAATCTCCTCAGTCGTATCAAATGAAAACTCTCAAAGTCGGGCTCTAGAGGATCGTCAATCTTAAGCTCAATCTTCTTCTTAGCTTTATCCGGAGGGATTGACGGTTCATCGTTTAACAAATTATCAAGAAAAAGCGTATCTCCCTCCGAATCAAAGTAAAGTTCATCAATCTCAGAAATCGGAATTGTTTCAATAGCAAGAAATTCATCGACCTCTTCCCAAAAAGAATCATATTCCTTAGTCGGAGGAAATGATGGGGAAGAGTCGGAGACGAAAGTTTTCACAAAATCATCAAAGGAATAATCATAAACATCAATGCTTTTTACGGAATACTTCTTTGATTTCAAATCATCGGCTTTAAAAATCATTATATCATCATCATGTCGTAAAGTTAGAGTATCCTCAAAATGATCTACTAGGGCTTTTGCGGTTTGCAAAAACGGTCTCCCTAGTATAAGAGGAACTCTCGGATCGGCCTCAAAATTCACAACAACAAAGTCGGCTGGGAAAGTACATGAATTAACTTGAACAAATACATCTTCAGCAATTCCGACCGGATGAGTAATCGTACGATTAGCGAGCTCCAAAGTCATGCGAGTTGGTTTAAGTTCTCCCATTCCAAGTTGTTTATAGATTGACAAAGGCATAAGGTTAATGCTTGCACCTGAATCGGCCAGGGCATTGCAAACCTCTTGATCTTTTAACGAACAAGGAATGAGAAACTTTCCCGAATCTCCAATCTTCTCGGGAAGCTTTTTGAGAAGAATAGCGGAGCATTGAGCATTAATCGGCGTTTCAGCTAATTCAAGCAATTTCTCTTTATTACTTATGAGATTTTTAAACGTTGAGGCAAACTTTGGCATATAAACAAGAGCATCCATGAAGCTGATATCAAAGTGCAATTTTTGAAAAATATCGAGAAACTTTTTCATTTGTTTTTTAGATTTTTCACGGAGCTCTTCATCATTAAATCGTGATGGATATGGAAATTTTGACTTGTCTTTCATATTATTTTCAAAAACAACTTTTTCCTTTTCTTTAGACGTTTGAACAACCGGAGGTTGGACGTTTTCAGTATCTCCGTTATTAATAGGAGGTACCGGGTCCTTTGTCACCTCGGTCTCACGGTCCACTACCTTAGGAGGAGGAGAAGAAGAGGTAGTTGGAACCGTGGGTTCATATAAAGCACCACTACGTGTCGTAATTGCCTTGATTTCGCCCCTCGGGTTTGCGATCGTGTTGCTTGGAAGAGTACCAGACGTCGACGGTTGATTCATTTGAAGAAAACTGCTCATCATTTGCTTAAGCTCATTCGTTTGTCGAGTCATGGTTGTGCCGATCTCCTTCTTAAGTTCAACCCTCATGTTGTTGATTTGATTTTGCATTGCTCGAATGTTAACATCGTTTGTTTTCATATAATTAGCAAGCTCAGGAGAAGGTTGTACTTGTTGTGGTGGTTGATAAACTTGTTGGGGTGGAGGGACTTGATAATTTTTATTGAAATTGGTTCCACGGTTTTGGTTATTTTGAGGATAACGGTTTTGATGAGTTTGCACGGGTGGAAACCCGGGTGGCCCTATTTGGTTGTTTTGAGTACGAAAATCTTGGTTTTGATTGTAGTTTACGGCTGCTACGTTAGCATTATAAACTTGGCCATCGGTGGCTTGACAATCATAATACGGATGGGGTCCACCACAAATCACACATTTTTCATTAACGGCTTTAATGGGCTCGGGTTTTTGGTTCTGCAACTTAAACTCTTTCATCATACAACGGATAGCGTCGGTAAGTTCGGCCAATTTCGATGATTGGACCGACGAAGGAGAAGGAGGAGTAAAAGAAGTCACTTTCGAAACATTCGGTTTGTTAGGAGAAATCGGAACCTTAGATTTATTCTCGATGATCGATAAAATATCCCTAGGCGTACGATTCAAGATATTGCCACCGGCGGCTGCGTTTAAAGAATCTTGATCGTTTTGAGTCAAAGCGTTATAAAATGTGTCGATTTGGTGTAACTCGGAGAAACCGTGGTGAGGACATTTTCGAAGAAGATCCTTAAACCGTTCCCATGCCTCACCAAAGTTCTCATCAAAACGTTGTTGAAAATTAGTTATATCATTCTTAAGATTAGTCATTTTGGACAGTGGAAAGAAATGATTAACAAATTCCGGCCTGAACCCTCGAGTGAAAATGGGAACAACATCAATTTAATAGCATCGTGAGGGACATCCTTAAATTTCATAGTCGAAGTTAACTTATTAAACCATCGGATGTGTGCGTGAGGATCGTCCCTCTCAAAACCGTGAAATTGGTTTGATGTGACAAGTTGAATCAATCCAGTCCAGTTTTAAGTTCAAAATTATCGGAAAGGATTGTTGGTAAAACAATTGCATCCCCGTATCCCTCGGTGGGACACTGGAGCAATTCTTGCGTAGTACGTTGATCAGCCATCTCGGTGATGGGTGTTTTAACAAGAGTACGTAACTCGGGTACGTAAGCTTGTTTCCGACGTCTACGATAGTGTTGGTTCGGTATGGTCAGAGAATTATCGATTAATCTCGACCGTGAACGTGTGATCATACACTAAAAAGAAACCAAAGTAAAAAGAAAAATGAAAACAAATTTGAAGAGAAAATCTTTTTGTATTTTTGTTTTTATAAAGCAAAATTCAAAAACTTAAACTTTTGTTTTTTTTCTTTTTTCAAACGTTACGTTAATCGTAAACCGTTTCCTTTAAATCTACTCACGACGGAACGGGAGAGAAGAATGGATCTCTCTTCAGCTTGCAATTTAATGTCAAAGCTTCCGTGTTTTCCGCTTATTCGGTCGTAGAATCCAAAGTAATCCGATTAGCAATTAATTTCACGCGTTGTTATATTGGTAAGCTTATTTGGTTTACAACGCCCACCCTTCAACGGGAGAGTCGAGGCTGTAATTTTATTATTTTTTTGGTATTTTTGAAAACACTTTAGGAAAAGTGTTTTTGATTTTACAATTTTTTTTTTTTGGTTTTTATAGAAAATATATACAAAGAAGGTTTTCAAAACATAATTTCGAAAAATGAAAACGAAAAATTCACTTCAACCTTCCCCGGCAGCAGCGCCAAAATTGATTCGTGAAAATCAAGTTATATATATAGTATAAGTATTACTCAAGAGATCCAAAAAGAAATACGGATAACCAGATGTCGTAGTCCGTGTGAAGGATGAATGGAATTCTCCATTCTCGATTTGTGAAACGTGTCGTGAAAGTGGTAAAAAGTGATTTCGATGAGATTACACTAATGAAATAGTAAATGAACCACAAATAATCACTCAAGCATGTATTTCAAATAAGGCAACTAGAAACATAACGTAAAATCGAAACCGTACGCTAAAACGTAAAATAAACGTTAACGTACGAAATAAAACGCGACTTTTGCTACACTATTCCTACGGACTTGGAAATAATTTTCAAAAGTTAAAAATGATAAAAGAAAATTTTGAGAAATAGAAAAATATTTTTTTGACTTTTTATTTATTTTTATGAATTAAAAACTATTTAACTAATTAAAAATTAAAAGAAAATGCAAATAAAGTGAGAAAAATGAAAAATAAATTTTGAAAATTATAAAATAACTAAAAAGTAATTTTAAAACTAAAAATTAATTTTTTTTGGCTTTTTGTGTAATTTTTGAGAATTAAAAACTATTAAATCTAATTAAAAATTCAAAATAAATTCAAAATAAATGGGAAAATTGCAAATTAAATTTCTAAAATTCTAAAATAAATGAAAATAAATTTTAAAAACATTTTTGGATTTTTCTTGGCTTTTTCTGTTTTTTTTGGATTTTTTAGTAATTAAAAAGTATTTAAAATTGAATAAAAATGGAAATAAAATAAGAAAAATAGCAAATGAATTCAGAAAAATATGAAAAATTCAGGAAAATTCTAAAATATTATAATAAACCTAAGAAAAATTTAAAAGTTGAATAATAAGCATTGGAATAGCTACTTGCTTTTGAAAACAGTTAAAATAAGTGCTTATTTATAAGCACAGTTGACCAAAAGTTGACCAGGCCTTGACTAATTGACTTTTTGACTCTAAAAAGCTTAATGAAACAAAGTTGAAATCAATATGAACTCAAAATCACAAATGAGAGCAAAATAGATGTATTAAGAACTAGTGGGAATAAGCAAAGATCACACAGATTAAGCAATTGGCAAAAAGTCAATTTGAAATAACAACTTCAGGTGTAATGGAACTTAAATCAACCATCAAACTCAGAATGTGATAAAAAAACAAACAATAGCAGCCTTCAAACTTAAATCAGAAATAATGTCCAACTATTCAAATTGAAAGACCAAATAAGCACTACAAATAAGCTGAGAACTCAAAACTTATGGGGGCAAATGACACTCCTACTTTCTGAGAACAAAAATTCACCAATGAAATTGAATCCTAATCCACTTAACTAACTTACAAGCCACTTGAAAACCTAAGCTAACTATGATATGCAGGGGAGCCTATAAGCCAAACAGTCAACTTATGATGTGAATTTCAATAAGCAAATGGATTCCAAACTAAATTTTTCTTGTTGACTTTGATTATCAAGCTGCTACTCTACATATATAAGCAAACAGAACTTAATTCCAAATAAAATTGAGTCCTAAAAGTGTTATTAAAATTCTGACCAAAACTGAGTGAGCAAATCCTTTTGACTATTTGATCTCTATGCAACTTTGACCAATATTAGTTTTACTTATCGAATTTCAAATGAAAATGATGGATTATGCTAATGAGTGATTCCAGGAAGCTATAACTACTACTTATGCAGCTATTATTGAAATTATGAGACCTAATGACTAACTGATATTCAATTAATTAGCTAAATTGACTTTTTGAGAAAATGACTACAAGTTTTATACTTAACTACACCTAATACAACCTATCTGACTAAATAAAACTCAACACAACCTCTGTTGCAATGATTACTGATGAGTGTGTAAATACTCATCATTTTTACCATTTCTGAGCTTCCAAAACATCTAAAAACACTCAATATTGAATCAAAATAGTGAAAATATCCTAGGAAAGTGTTTTACATGTTTCAAATGCAAAAGTATCAAAAACAGATGAAAAACGCACAAAATTTGCAAAATTGGCAGTTTCAGTCCCCCAACTTTCAAAAGTTGTCAAATCTAGTCCCTAGTTGTTCTAAAAACTTGAAAAAGTCACCAAAGGTCATTATAAATCAAAAAGTTACACAAATAGTCCTTTGGTTCAAAAGTTTCACAAAATGTCAAGTTTAGTCCCTGAACTTTGAAAATTGTCAAAAATGGTCCCTGGGATATGAAAAACTTTGAGAAAAACAAATTTTGTCCTTGCACTAACCTTTTAGATTGGTCCTTGGTGGAAAGTTTGGTGAAAGTTACACAAATGGTCCCTGAAGTTTGAAAGTTTAACGGTTTTAGTCCCTGGTGAAAATAAATTGGAAAAATCATCAAAGGACCTTACACTATTCATGATATGGCAAATTACACCCTTGGAATCAATTTGGAAAAATGCCAAATCCCACCCCTCAACTTTTGTTAATTTGCAAAATAGGTCCTTGTGTAATCCATTAACCAAACCGGACCTAAACTAATTACCCCTAAAACAAACCCAAGTCCAATCCATACCAGAAGCCCACACCTTCCTATTTTCCTTGGGCCCAAGAATCACCACAGCCCACCCAAAGCCCCAAAGTATAATACCGGGGTCAAACCTTTGACCTAGGTCAAACCCGGTCAAACCCTTTCCCCTTCCCCTTTTTCCCTCTCACCACAGATACCAGAATACCACCATGGTATTGCAGTCTCCCTAACTTGCCCATCTCTTCCATAATTAATGCCACCACCACTACACCTAACTAAGCCACCCACAATAAATGCCCCCCAGTTGCTTGTATCAGAAAGCAATTTGCAAAAAAATCTTTCCCGCCAAAAATACGTGGCACCCTTAGAGTGGACCAAAGAAGCCAGAGAGAGGTGGGAAATGATGAGGAGGATGCTGGGAACCCTAATCCTTGGCTATATAAAGCAGAAGAAGTGCAAGGAAGCAGTGTGTAGTTTTAATTAGTTTTAAATAGTGTCGAATTTAAATTATCTTTCAAATCCAGTGTAATCTTTCTAATTCAAGCATTGTAGCATCTTAGTTATTGTATTTCTACTCTTTTCAAGTTATAAAATCTCAAGGTTTAGTTCTGTTTTATGAATTTGTAATTTACTCTACTTTTTGAATTTCTAAACAACTTCAGTGATCAAATGTACCAAGGTTAATGGACTGAATTAGGGTCACATAGGTTCCAATAAGCTTTTTAAAGCTTTAGAGACTTTAAAATTCAGTTAAACTAGAAGAAAATCAAAAATCTAAAAAAAAGTCAACCTTGGTCAACTGTGTATGCTTTTGAATAATTTTCAGGTTTAGAGAATCATTGAAGAGCAAAGTTGGGATTGGATTGAGCCTATCTAAAGATAGGCTTCTGTGGAGAAGCCTCTTGTTCATGCTAGAGGTGTTTGTAAGCTTTTGCTCATTCTAATTTTCCTCTAAAAAAAGTTAGTTTCTGATTTCTTGCTTAGATCTGATAATCTATGTTTGCTTATGCTATTTGGTTGTTGTTTGAGTAATTTGTAGCTTAACATTCATTACTTGTTACTTAGAATTCATTAGCTACTTTGAATCTTTGTTTAATAGTTATAATCAGTTAAGTGGTATACTTGTGTGTTCATGGTTAATCTTTGTTTCTAGGCTGTCATTTAAATCTAATAACTCACTAAAAGTTAATTTGGAATGTGGAAAACTAGAAGGGGGGGGGGGGGGGGGTTGAATAGTTTTACGCCTTTTTCGTTTTGCTTATTTTATAAAAGATAGTTTCTAAGATGAAACTTTCAAATCACTTTAATACATAAATATATATACTAGTTAATTTATGATTTAGTATAAATACTACTTATGTATAATGTACAATTTCAAAACACTTAATTACAAAAGTATAAATACAAGATTTATTAAAGGTTTTATATATACAATGCTTATGTATAATGTTTGGAAAGAATATACAATTTCATATATTTTATGTAAGCATATATATGTGTAGTAGTGTATAGATATAATTATATGTACTAGGTTGGTTTTTGTAAGATTAGTTTTATGATTGGATTTTAGTTTGATCTTTATGTGAAATCAACATATGCACAATACTATCAATTATGACTATGTGTGAAATGCAAGTAAGTAATAAATCAAAGAGTGAGAGATGGAAAGATCAAACCGAGACACAAAGGATTTATAGTGGTTCGGCTACAAGGACACCTTCCTTGCCCTACTCCACTCCCCGAGTCACCTACTCGAGAGTTTTCTTCACTAGATCAAATATCTCCTTTATGGCGGAGAAAACCGTACACACCAATATACACACCAATTTACACACCAATCTTCACACCAATCTACACACCAATCTTCACACCAATCTACACACCAATCTACACACCAATCTTCACACCTATCTACTATTTTCTTCACACCAATCTTCTACACACCAATCTTCTATACTCTTCACACCTTCAAAGTATTAATGTCTTGACACCTTCAAGTCACTAATATCTTCGCAACTTCAATGCACTAGTGTCTTGACACCTTCAAGCCACTAATGTCTTCACACCTTCAATGCACTAATGTCTTGACACCTTCAAGCCACTAATGTCTTCACAACTTCAATCTACAAATGTCTTCTAGTCTTCTCCACTAGAGATCCTTAATTTCTTCACTACAAGCTCCTATTGCTACAATCTCCTATCACCACTACTATCTAACCCTTCTTCTTCACTTCAAGTTACACTTCACACTTACAACAATTCTAGATTCTTCAACTAAATCTAGTTAACTAATACATACACCTTATTCACCAAAGTATGAAAGATATACAAGAAAATATAAACAAACAACTTAGATAGCAAGATGATACTAAGTTGTAATACTTCTAATAGAAGTATTCTTCTCTTTGCACTTGAAAGAATGAGGCTTTGGATCACTTGGAAACAAAGGCTTATGAAATGATCAAAGGATTTTTAGGATTGAAATGGAGATCTAGAACAGAAAGTTTTTGTGCAAAAAGGTAGGGAAAAAATCCAGGTTTAAGGTGGTATTTATAGGCAACAAGTTCTGACAGAGGAGCGTGGCCGGCCCCCTTAAAGCATGGCCGGCCCCCTTAAAATTAAGGGGACCGCCCCTTATAATTAAGGGGGCCGCCCAACTGTAACGGCCAGAAAACTTGTCTTTTAGTGGGGAAAGTTTATTTGGTGAAAAACTAACTGATTTTGGTTAAATATTTGAAATCATATATTTAGTATGATTAAAACATTTTTCCTTATTACCAAAAGTGTTTTTCAAAGATATATAATAAGATTATATAATTAAATAAACTTTGTATTAGTTAATTAAATACCCCTTTGATCATACATTGCACTAAGCACTTTGTTTATTCATACCTTAAGTGATTTGTTGGTGAAAGTGATTATTTATTACTAAATACGTGTTTACGTCATGATCTTTGGTTTGATTAGTTTAAGTTTTGTGATTATCAAAACATAGAGATATCGGAAGATATGAATAATGTTTTTAGTCAATTATTTATATCAACAATCTCCCCCTTTTTGATGATTACAAAACCTAAACTTATTAAATCCAAATATTAATATTTAGACAAGTATTTAGTAAGTTTACATTCACTTCTCCCCCTTTTTGTAGAATCAAAAAGGTTAGGCCGAATAAGCTTCGTGAGAGAAGTTTAAACGGGTAGAAAACTCCCCCTTGATGTATGCTCCCCCTCGTTTGAGGGCACCAAGGTTTCAAGAAAGTAATTTTTGCAAGAAAAATATTAGAAGCACAAGCATGGCACAAGCAAATACATATAGCATAATATTAGCAAGTAATAATCATGGCACAAGGTAATAAGAAACATATATTAAACCATTCAATAATAGAGAAATGATTATGTCAACCCATAATCATTGTTACAAAGGCAATACAAATAGAATTCTAAATAACATAGAACATCCTATAGTGCCAACAAGGAGTGTCATCAAACTTTCTTGAATCCCAAAATGGTTGAGGAGTTTTATTTGAAAATGAGAAAACATAAGCATATCAAATGCTTGGTGGTTTAGTGGAGGTAAAATCTTGGTTCCATGAGTGTTGGTGAGTTTGTAGAGCTTGGTGGTGGTGGATTTGAAGTGGAGTTTGTTGGTTGAGAGTTGTGATGTTGTTCAAGTGATGGGGTTTGTTGAGATCTAGTAAGAAGATACTCAATCCAAGTGAAGTGCTCATTCAAGGCAATGGTTTGTTGTTGAAGGAAGATGCAACAAGGGCAATTGTTAACATGCTTCTCAAGTTGGTTTTTGTTATGTGGTGATGATGGTGAGCTTGATTGTGGTGGATCCAAATTGCGTTGAGCAAGATGTAAAGCTAAAAGAGCACTAAGCTCATGTGCCTCTTTTAGCTCCTCAACGAACTTCAAGTGTTCGGAGGAAGGTGATGGTGGTGGAGCATGATAGTTGTCTTGGGTGAAGGTTTGCACATGCAACATTGGAGTAACATGTGAGGTAGTAGGAAGTGGTGGTGGTACTCTAGGTGGTGGAGATATGTTTGAACTTGGGTAATCATGAAAACATGATATGGGTGGAAGAGTTTCTTCATGAGTGGATGATGTCTTTGTTGAATGAGCAATATGTGAAGTGTTGATTGAGATATTGGGATTGTTGTTTTGGGATTGAGCATGCTCATCAAAAGAGGAAGCATTAATGAGGGTATTAGTGGAAGATAGGTTGTGGGATGACTCATTTGAGTGGGTTTGAGGTTGAGTTGTTGGTTGACTTGAAACAACATCACAAGAGTTATGACAAGAATCAAGTTTCCTCCTCCAAACGGGTTTGACGGAGATCCTTGCGGTTCTTGAAATCTTTGGTTTTTGGTTGTTGGGAGATGACATGTTTGGGTGTGATGGCATTAATGATGGAAAGAGGGTATTTATAGTGTATGAGAAATGTGGTTTAGGAAGGTAAATTTTGAGGGATAGCATGGGACAAAATATGTTTGTGAATTTTGGGAAGTATAGGCTGAAATGGGTCAAAGAGTGATAAAGAAAACAGTATCCCCGACCATCAGATGGCCGGTCCCCTTAAATGGAGGCCGGTCCCCTTAAATTTAAGGGGGCCGCCCTTATGATTTAAGGGGGCCGCCCATCTGGTGATTCCCAGAATGCCAGAAATGGGTTTTTGGCAGAGAATTTTCAAAAAGGTTGTGTTTTTGGGTTTGGATTCAAGTAAGTTCAACTATTGAGGCAATATAGAGCATACTATTCATGAATGTAGAGAATATCATAGAAATAATTAAAGTAAACAATTAATTCCTAATAATCATGTCATCTACTAATATTTCAATTAAGTTGGGTAACTAAGGAAGCAATAAAGCAAACTAGTTAAGTATGCAACTATGTAAAGATAATGGTAAGTAGGATAAGTGCAGACAAATTGAAGATTGCTTATGATAAACACGTGGGAAGACATGATTATATGAACTTCAAGACTTGTTACAAACAAGATCCATATGGGCAAACCATGATTCTCATGAAATGATTTGATTAAATTGTAGATGTCATTTTCACATAAGTGTATGACATATATGAGAAGATAAAAACAATGTTTTAAATAAAATGTTTTTAGTTTTATTCAACAATGTTTGAAAGTAAGTTTTCACTTAATCCCATAAATCTGAGAATGAAAGAGTTTAATGAGAAGCAAAGTTCATACAGATAAACTAGCGTTAGGTATATATAGGAAGTGCAATTTAATCAAGTTGGAGAATGAGTATGAGACTATTACTAGTGGTGCTCAATTCAGGCTAAACACGACCGTTTTTACGGGTTACACACACCCAACTTCTCACATAGAAGCAATTCAACCGTTAGGTTAAATTGAATTTCTAGTCAATAGATTCTCCAGTAGTCATTCTCCTTTTTAGACGAAATCGAGTTCCTAAATTTACCTATCGAAGATTACCAAATATGTAGTTTACTTGATTCACTAATACTTAGCTTAATGTTTTGAGATACATTCAAGTTAGTATCCCAATAAAACAAAATTTGTTTTGTTTCAAAAAGAAAAAATGTTTCTATCTTGATAAAGATCAAAATAATGTTATGATAGCTTATGATTAAGCATGTTGTTTGAAAAAGCATAAAATAGATATTCGAAAGGTTTTAACTCAAAGAAAGAAGTGTTTAAATATGATGTTTTGATTTTGACAATCAAGAAATTTTAAGTGAAAGATACACTTCAAGAGAATCGATTAAACCCATTGTCACATATAATAGTTTCTAATGGCAACTAAAGATATGAAGAGATATGGTAGACATTAAACATCTAAATGCAATGAGATAGGAAGGGACAAAGAAAATCATCAATGAATACAATATAGACATATGAATATATGCATGTATACAAGACACATTGTAATATTGAGTTACTAGCAAGTCTCAATTATAACACATCTATTAATGCAACTAGTAAGATCATATAGCATAAATGGCAAGTATTCTACTTTAAATCATAGAAGATTATCAATATAGATGAAACCTAAGATAAATAATAATAGACATAGCAACCAGAGGGTTAATTATCCTAATGTTATGTATGCATATATTGGTATTCATGATCTAAGAGCATAGCAACATATAGATTAAATCATATTAATATACTAATTGAAGCATATTCTAATATAATGTAATGTAGGCAAGTTTTTGAAAAGAAAACTTACCTCAGGTCCAGCTTTTCTTTAAGATTGGTTATGAGAGCAATAGAAGACTTCAAAAAGATTTACCCCAAAGCAAGTTGAAGAAGCGAAGTAAAGTTCCAATGCATTAAGGATCAAGGAGTCTTGATCATAGAAATACTATCGGTCGCAACAATCATCACAAGACGTGCAGAATGGTAGAACAAGAATCCTTCGTTATGAGGTAGTAACGAACACACCATAAAGTCAATGCACCCAAAAGTGAAACACAGACCACCGAAGATCAAGGATAACCGCCATAATGTCAAAAGTAACACATGTGTAGAGTGTGAAACATAATAGAGGGAACCAATGGTCATCAAGTAGAAGAAATCGAATAAAGTGATCCAAAAAGTAGTAGTTCCTTTGATCGT
Organism: Artemisia argyi; assembly: GCA_030686995.1. NCBI lineage: Eukaryota > Viridiplantae > Streptophyta > Magnoliopsida > Asterales > Asteraceae > Artemisia > Artemisia argyi. The sequence continues at coordinate 117,190,509 of CM060691.1, read as the reverse complement.
TAATTACCTACACATGACAGAGAGCTTGGTACCCAGATTCTCATGGGTCCGAGTTGATTAGTAGCGAACATCCAATGCACTTAAATGCATATGAAGAGGATGTCATCAAGAAGTACAAGAATTCATTATTTGTTTGTTTTAACAAACAAACAATAACTTTCTTGACTAGAGAAATAATCAATGGATGTAAATAATAATAGTTCTAAATTTTTCCACTAGGTTTAACAAATTTTATTTGTTTTGATGTATTTATCAAATACTCATCTGCCGTAAATCCTAATCCGGTTTTATCATAAAATGACTTTTGAATGTCAAGTAGATATTTTAAAGATTTAGAACTATTTTCGAATTTTGCCAATATTTTTGCTTTTTCCTTTTCCATTTTAATTTCATGTTTATATTCTTGACAATTTTTACATTCAAGATCAATTTCAATATTACTTTCAAGTTTAGACATTTTGTCTTCTAAAATTATTTCTTTTTCAAAATTATTTTCAGCGGATGTTGAAGATTCATTTTTAAAAATAATTTTTGAGTCAATGTTGCAAAAATGTTTGAAGTTATTTTCCATTTTTGAAAATTCTAATATAAATTGATCATAGCAAAAATGTTTAGTTTTGGATTGTACCTTCTTTGTAGTTGTACATTCCTCACATGCATCAATACTAGTGTTCTCATTTGATTGAATATTCTCATGAGCCGTGTTATCATCGTCTTCTTTGCACTTGTTGCACCATGATTCATTCACGCTCTTTCTTTGGATTTGGTTCATGTATTCTTCGTTGTAGATACCTTCAATGATCACATTTGAACTAGTAGTACATGTGTTTATTTCAACTAAATGTTTATTTACTAAATTTTCTAGATTAACTATTTCTTGTGCAATATCAAGTATACCATCTTTGGTTTTACATTCTTCTTGGTGAATCTTTAAAAGACATTTCCAAATATCATTTGTCGTTTTACAATGAAATAATCTTTCATATTTGACTTTTGGTAGAGTTTTGAAAATAAGTAATTTGGCATTAGTGTTTTTATCAATTTTAGTTTGAAAATTATTATTTTGATTTTCAAAATCTATTTTGGTTGATTTAAGATCACCAATTGAAATGATATGCCAAAGATCAAGATCTATTGATTTCACATAATTTTCAAATTTGTTTATCCATTCAAGAAAATGATCATTTTCAAATAATGGTGGTTGTTGCATAAATTCCCCTTCTAAATATTTTTCAAATTCCATAGATCGTTACAAGTTTTAAAATACAGTCTATTTTAAAAATCTTGCTAGACGTGGCTCTGGTACCAATTGTGGAAAACTAGAAGGGGGGGGGGTTGAATAGTTTTACGCCTTTTTCGTTTTGCTTATTTTATAAAAGATAGTTTCTAAGATGAAACTTTCAAATCACTTTAATACATAAATATATATACTAGTTAATTTATGATTTAGTATAAATACTACTTATGTATAATGTACAATTTCAAAACACTTAATTACAAAAGTATAAATACAAGATTTATTAAAGGTTTTATATATACAATGCTTATGTATAATGTTTGGAAAGAATATACAATTTCATATATTTTATGTAAGCATATATATGTGTAGTAGTGTATAGATATAATTATATGTACTAGGTTGGTTTTTGTAAGATTAGTTTTATGATTGGATTTTAGTTTGATCTTTATGTGAAATCAACATATGCACAATACTATCAATTATGACTATGTGTGAAATGCAAGTAAGTAATAAATCAAAGAGTGAGAGATGGAAAGATCAAACCGAGACACAAAGGATTTATAGTGGTTCGGCTACAAGGACACCTTCCTTGCCCTACTCCACTCCCCGAGTCACCTACTCGAGAGTTTTCTTCACTAGATCAAATATCTCCTTTATGGCGGAGAAAACCGTACACACCAATATACACACCAATTTACACACCAATCTTCACACCAATCTACACACCAATCTTCACACCAATCTACACACCAATCTACACACCAATCTTCACACCTATCTACTATTTTCTTCACACCAATCTTCTACACACCAATCTTCTATACTCTTCACACCTTCAAAGTATTAATGTCTTGACACCTTCAAGTCACTAATATCTTCGCAACTTCAATGCACTAGTGTCTTGACACCTTCAAGCCACTAATGTCTTCACACCTTCAATGCACTAATGTCTTGACACCTTCAAGCCACTAATGTCTTCACAACTTCAATCTACAAATGTCTTCTAGTCTTCTCCACTAGAGATCCTTAATTTCTTCACTACAAGCTCCTATTGCTACAATCTCCTATCACCACTACTATCTAACCCTTCTTCTTCACTTCAAGTTACACTTCACACTTACAACAATTCTAGATTCTTCAACTAAATCTAGTTAACTAATACATACACCTTATTCACCAAAGTATGAAAGATATACAAGAAAATATAAACAAACAACTTAGATAGCAAGATGATACTAAGTTGTAATACTTCTAATAGAAGTATTCTTCTCTTTGCACTTGAAAGAATGAGGCTTTGGATCACTTGGAAACAAAGGCTTATGAAATGATCAAAGGATTTTTAGGATTGAAATGGAGATCTAGAACAGAAAGTTTTTGTGCAAAAAGGTAGGGAAAAAATCCAGGTTTAAGGTGGTATTTATAGGCAACAAGTTCTGACAGAGGAGCGTGGCCGGCCCCCTTAAAGCATGGCCGGCCCCCTTAAAATTAAGGGGACCGCCCCTTATAATTAAGGGGGCCGCCCAACTGTAACGGCCAGAAAACTTGTCTTTTAGTGGGGAAAGTTTATTTGGTGAAAAACTAACTGATTTTGGTTAAATATTTGAAATCATATATTTAGTATGATTAAAACATTTTTCCTTATTACCAAAAGTGTTTTTCAAAGATATATAATAAGATTATATAATTAAATAAACTTTGTATTAGTTAATTAAATACCCCTTTGATCATACATTGCACTAAGCACTTTGTTTATTCATACCTTAAGTGATTTGTTGGTGAAAGTGATTATTTATTACTAAATACGTGTTTACGTCATGATCTTTGGTTTGATTAGTTTAAGTTTTGTGATTATCAAAACATAGAGATATCGGAAGATATGAATAATGTTTTTAGTCAATTATTTATATCAACATGGAACAAGCTCTTAAGCTTTCATAGCTTTTAGTCACTTAAAACCTATAACAGTCAATCTTAAGAGGGTGTTTGGATTAACCTGGCTTGTTTTGTTCTTGAGATTCTTATAAGCTCATATCTGTTTAGACTTCTTACTTAGGGGTGTACCAGAGTAGTTAAGGCCTTACATTGGTAGTTTTCAAGTAGAAAAGTCAAAATTAGCTATTAACTAGTATAAAAAGTTAACTGTTAGAAGTTTTCATTTAAAATCTCATCAAGTCATCTCATAATCAGTTAAAGTAGCTTGAATTAGTAACATTGTAGCTTAAAATCACTTAATCAGTCAGTAATTCAAGATCTTAATTCCTAAGTCAAAGAATCAAGTTTTCTTCAAAAAGTCAATTTTACTTGTGCTCAGAAAATCCAAAATTTGTAGGATTTGTTGTGATTTATGTGTTTTGATTGGGGATTTGAAACTTATTAGAGTTAAACTTTACCAACTCAACTTTTGATTCCCCCTTGTTTGAATTTTGGGAATTTTTGTGTGGGCTCCACAAGCCCTGGAACATAGCTGCAGGGAAGAAACCTTCCCCTGCACCAGCAGACTCAGTCAATCACCACCACTTTGGTGGTGATTTGTGACCACCTCAGTGGGCCCCACTTATCATACTTGGTACCATTGAACCCCCCTCCTACCAGGGATCATAAGTTGACCCCTTGTTTGACCTAGGACTCAGTGGACCCCACCTGGTTTAGCCTCTCAAATCTGTCCCCATTCTGTGTTCATTTTCATTGTGCAAAGTGCTTATTTGCTCTCAAACAGCTTATTTGTGCCTACTGCTTGTTGTTTCTTGCTTATTTAAGTTTTTTGAGCTTATTTGTAACCATTTACACCATTGTGGACCCCACCTACACCCATTTGAGCTTATTTGCCCAAATAGTCAACATAAGTCAACTGATAAGCCAAAGGGGGTGCTTATAGCTTATAAATAAGCTATTTTCCAAAGTGTTTTCACAAAAGTTTTTCATTTTCAGTAGTAAAGTTAGTTTGTAAAAGAAAATCCAAGAAAAATCAAGTTTAAATTAAGTGATACTTTCTATTTAATTCAATTTAATTTTAATTTTCATTTTTAGATTTTTATTAAGTATTTAGTATTTTTATATTTTTATTAATTACCTCTTATATTAAAGTAAATTCAATAATTTTTCTAGATTTTTATTCTGTCATTTAGTATTTATTAGATTTAATTCTAATTTTCTTAATTATTAATTAATATTAAGATTTAAATAGCGTACTTAGTTTTTAATAATCAAAACCTAGTTTTTTTATTTTTCCTAGCTCTAATATAGTATAATAGACTTTTAGAAAATAAATTTTTAGTTTCTACTGTTCATTTTCCATCTTTCTTATTTTAATTATTTAAATTAGACTTAAGTTAATTAAAAGGTAATTAATTAGTGGATTAACCTTAAACATAATTTTTAGAAGTTTTTATAATTTTTTAGGATTCCTGTGATGGTTAAGTAGTTTTATAAATTTTATTATAATTTTCTAAGTTAATTTAGTATTAATAGTAGTTTAAATTAGTTTAATTAGTTTAATTAAGTTAAATAGTTTTTAATTAATAAAAAATTCATAAAAAGACAAAAATATTTATTTTTATTTTTTATACTTTCTTCAAGTTCTATTTTAAGTTTAGAAATTGTTTTTGCAAATTTTTAGTTTAATTTGTAATATTTATAATTATTAGTTAATTTAAATTAGGTTTTAATTTAGATTTTAAATAGTTTTATTAATTAAATAATATTTAAAAAATATTTTAATCATTTTCATAATTCCAATTTCATTTTCAATTTCTTTTTAACTTTTAAGTTTCAAAAAGTGTCAAAAGCACCCCCTGTAGTTTGTTAAATACCAAAATCCCACTTTTTCAGTCTGATTGCGTAAATCTGAATTGTGAGTACGTGCATATAATTGTATATCTGATTTTTGTGAATATTATATCTGTGTACCAATACCAAAATAACAGTAGCAAAATCAATTCCATATCATCTGGGCTACTGTCCTCAGTGCCACTCACTCATAAACGATTTCAAACGACACCATTTCAATCTCGCTGGGACTTTAACGACCCAGGGGCACACTATACTATCACCGGAGAATTGGCTTGATTAGTTTCACTTTTACGGTTGACCATTCACAAGTGGTTGACTAATAAAAGTTGACTAGTTTAGACCCAATCAAAATTTGGCGCCGCTGCCGGGGAGGTTGTTGCGTGTTTTACAAAATCGTTTTAAGTTTAGTGGTTTTCAAAACCCTCCGTGTACAAATTTCACACAAATTTGTAAAAAGTTTTTGTAAAAACAAATCATATCAAAAACATTCATTAACACTTCTCCTGAAGTGTTGAAAACACCAAAAAAATTAAAAACAACAAAACAAATTGTGAAGTTAAATTACTTCGTTTTCTTTAAGATCACAACCTGAAACAGTTGGTTTAAGGTAAGTTCTGACATTAAATTGCGAACTGAAGAGGAAACCTATTTACTTCCTCCCGCCAGCCTGCGAGTAATCTTAAAAGAACGATTTCGGTTAACGAATCAGTTCTAAAAATATTTCCCAAATTTCTGCACACACACCCATAAGCCTAAAGCAGTTTTTCAAATTAATAAATACAAACCCATAATAAGTTCCCAAACTTAAGATTAAAACTTGCCTTTATATCCCTGTGAGTGGTGTACCTTTTTCAAAGAAGCCATTCACTTGTGATTTCTGGTTTAAGTTCACTGTGGTTTTGCCTCGAACTTGTGTTGAAAAATTGTTTTTTAGTGCATGCGCACTCGGTCACAAACAAAACGTAAACATCAGAAAAACGTACCCGAGCTACGTTCTGATACAGAAGAACCAAAAACCGAAATGGCCGCTGGGCCACCACCACCACTATTTCCACCCCCTGACCCTCCCAGGGATGTGCCAGCTCCCGATCTCCGAACGATGGAGGAGCTGTGCTAGCCTACCATGCAAGGGTGGGGTGGGCCTATTGCACCACTCACTATTGGGTCTACGGACTTTGGCCTCAAGCATCACATGATCCAACAAGTCCAGAATTCGTGTCAATTTCACGGATTACCGGGTGACGATGCCAATAAACATCTCGACAAATATCTCACGGTCACCCAAAGCATGAAACAGCATGGCGTCACCGATGATGCCCTCCGGCTGTACCTCTTCCCCTATTCTCTCACTCATCATGCCACTACATGGTTTGACCGACTTCCAAGAAATTCTATTCGTACCTTTGATGAAATGGTAACCAAGTTTTTAGCAAAATATTTTCCACCATCCATGGTTACCAAGTTACGAAATGATATCAGCAACTTCCGGCAACGTCCCGATGAGTCTCTTTTTGAGGCTTGGGAACGTTATAAGCTAGCTATTGATCGGTGCCCTAACCACAATATGTTGCAAGTTACCATCACAGATACCTTCTATAACGGTCTGACATTGAGGCACCGGGATATTCTCAATGCTGCTGCTGGTGGGACCTTTATGAAAAGGCGTCCCGAGGAGTGCTATGATTTAATCGAGAACATGACTGCCCACCATAACTTTTGGGATTCCTCTGCGGAGAGGGATGCGTCATGTAATTCAGTTACTCCTTCATCATCATCTCCTGAAATATTTGCTCTTACTAAAAAGATGGATGATATTTCTACGGCTGTGTTGAGAATGAACCAAACGATGCAAAATCAGGTTCAAAATCAACAAGTGAAAGCCGTGGCCCGAAGTTGTGAAACTTGTGGGGGCCCACATCTTTATTCCGAGTGTCCAGCTACTGCTGGCTTTCCTCAAGAGAACGTTTATGCTGCTAACGGTTCCTACAACACAAGGGGTAATTCTTACCAACCGCAAGGGGACCGTAACCTCTTAAGCTATCGTTCCAACAATTTTCTCGGACCTCCCGGTTTTAACCAAAATAAAAACTGTAACGCGAATTAGAATTTTAACCAAGGTCAAAACTCAAATTTCCAAAACCCGAAACAAAATCAAGGCCAGTTTAATCAAAACAATTTTCAAAATGGCAATCAAAACCAAGGTTTTCAAGGAAATTTTCAAAGAAACCAGAATCAAGGGAATTACAATCAGGGTAATTTCAATCAGAGAAACAATTTTCAGGGTAACAACAATCAAAATCAAGGGAATTTTCAAAACAACCGTGTTCAAAATCCCCCTGTTCAAAATCAAAACGTTGTTCCACCCTCGTCTTCCTCCGATGAAGTGCTAAAACAATTCATGAAAGCACAAGAGGAAACGAATCGGTTATTGATCGGCAAGATCTCTGAACTTCAGAAGTCTTTAAATGATCGACCCTCGGGCTCGGGTACACTACCAAGCAACACGATCGCTAACCCGAGGGGCGATGTCAAAGCGATCACTACCCGAAGTGGGGTATCATACAATGGACCCGCGATTCCCTCTATCTCTTCTTCTCCTCCTAAGGTAGCGAAACGTGAACCTAAGGTTACCACGGACACGATACTTCCTACTAATAACGGAGGTACCAACAACGTCCACCCTCAAGTTGTCCCGGCCCCGGCTCGTAAGCCGAAAGTTGTATTTGATCCTCCTGTGAGTCCTGATGAAATCCCAAAGAATGATCCTAAGCCTTCAATTACATATCCTTCACGTGTGAATGATCAAAAGAACCGCGAAAGAGCTAATCATCAGATGGAAAAAATTTATCAAATTTTCCAAGAGTTGCATTTCGATATTAGCTTCGCGGACGCTCTTCTTCTCATGCCTAAGTTTGCTTCGACAATCAAAAATCTGATAAGCAACAAAGAAAAACTATGTGAGATGGCAAAAACTTCACTCAATGAACATTGCTCTGCAGTGCTCTTGAAAAAGCTTCCCGAAAAGCTTGGAGATCCCAGAAAATTTCTCATTCCATGTATTTTTCCTGGGATGGTTGAATGCTTTGCCTTGGCCGATCTTGGCGCAAGCATTAACCTGATGCCTTACTCAGTCTGGAAAAGACTTTCTCTACCTACTGTCACTCCGACCTGCATGACACTCGAGCTTGCAGACCGTACTATATCCCGTCCTCTCGGCATTGCCGAAGATATCTTCGTGAAAGTAGGAAAGTTCCATTTTCCGGCAGATTTCGTGATTGTTGATTTCGATGCTGACCCACGAGTTCCTCTCATTCTCGGAAGGGGATTCTTAAGAACGGGTCGTGCTTTAATCGATGTATTCGAAGAAGAAATCACTCTACGTGTTGGTGGCGAAGCCATCACATTCAATCTTGATCAGACTTCAAGATACTCCTCCAACTATGACGCTGAAACGGTTAACCGAATTGATGTCATCGATGTTGCGTCTGAGGAGTATTCTCAAGAGGTCCTTGGTTTCTCATCCAGTGGCAGTCTTTCTACTGACCCTATCATTTCCGAACCTTCCCCTTCCCTCACTCCGTTTGAGGGAAGTGACTTCCTTCTGGAAGAGGTCGAGGCTTTTCTTGCTCAAGATAGCTCAATCCCAAATGGGGTTGATGAAAACTATCTTGACCCGGAGGGGGACATTCTTCTCCTTAAAAGATTGTTAAATGACGATCCTTCACCCTCTCCGTCTCCACAAATACTTCATAAAGCGGAAGTCAAAAATGTTGAAATAACTGAAGACTTTCCCGAGGTTGAGCTCAAGGACTTGCCTCCTCATCTAGAATATGCATTTCTGGAGGGTGATAATAAATTACCCGTCATTATTGCTAAAGACTTGAAAGATGAGGAAAAGGCTGCACTCCTAAAGGTTCTTAAGTCAAACAAGCAAGCAATTGCTTGGAAACTCTTCGACATTAAGGGCATAAGCCCGAACTTTTGTACTCATAAAATCTTAATGGAGGATGACTTTAAGCCAGCAGTGCAACATCAGAGAAGGGTAAATCCCAAAATCCACGAAGTTATCAAACAAGAAGTTCTTAAACTTCTTGATGTAGGATTGATTTACCCTATATCTGACAGTCCTTGGGTTAGCCCAATTCATTGTGTTCCCAAAAAGGGTGGCATTACCGTTGTCACCAACGAGGATAACGAGTTGATTCCGACTCGTTTGGTCACGGGTTGGCGTGTATGTATTGACTATCAAAAGTTAAATGAAGCCACCCGTAAAGACCATTTTCCTCTCCCTTTTATGTACCAAATGCTTGAAAGACTTGCGGGGAATGAATACTACTGCTTCCTCGATGGCTTCTCGGGTTACTTCCAAATCCCCATTGATCCCCAGGATCAAGAGAAGACTACCTTCACATGCCCCTACAGAACTTTTGCTTACAGACGTATGCCTTTCGGCTTATGTAATGCACCAGGCACGTTCCAGAGGTGCATGATGTCTATATTTTCCGACATGATCGGGAAAACTATGGAGGTATTCATGGATGACTTTTCAGTCATCGGGGATTCATTCCAGACTTGCCTCTCCCACTTGGAACAGATGCTTAAACGTTGCAAAGAAGCGAATCTAAGTCTCAACTGGGAGAAGAGCCACTTTATGGTCAAGGAGGGCATTGTCCTCGGCCATAAAATTTCAAAAGACGGGATTGAGGTTGACAGAGCTAAAATCGATGTCATTGCCAAATTACCTCATCCCACCACCGTAAAAGGTGTTAGGAGCTTTTTGGGTCATGCTGGCTTCTACCGTAGGTTTATCCAAGATTTTTCTAAGATTGCCCGGCCTATGACCCATCTCCTCGAGAAGGATGCTCCTTTCATCTTCTCTCCTGAGTGCATCGAAGCTTTTGAAACATTAAAGAAAAAGCTTACCGAGGCACCGATTCTTGTTGCCCCCGATTGGGACCTACCTTTTGAGCTTATGTGTGATGCTAGTGATTTTGCCATAGGTGCGGTCTTGGGGCAACGAAAAGCAAAATACTTTCAGCCTATACACTACGCAAGTAAGACTATGACCGAAGCTCAAGGTCATTACACCACCACTGAAAAAGAACTCCTAGCTGTGGTGTATGCCTTTGAGAAATTCCGGCCATACTTGATCCTGACCAAATGCGTGGTGTATACGGATCACTCGGCTTTGAAGTACCTATTTTCAAAGCAAGATGCAAAGCCGAGGCTTCTCCGTTGGGTTCTCCTCCTTCAGGAATTTGATATCATTATCCGTGATAAAAAAGGAGCTGAGAACCTTGCTGCTGATCATCTCTCACGATTAGAAAACCCTCATCAAGATGTGTCCGAGAAAAAGGAAATAAATGAAACATTTCCTCTCGAGACACTCAATGCGGTTGCTTTTCGTGGTGACTCTACTACCCCATGGTTTGCCGACTTTGCAAATTACCATGCGGGTAACTTCATCGTGAAGGGTTTAACGTCCCAACAGAAGAAAAAATTCTTCAAAGACGTTAAACATTACTTCTGGGACGACCCCTACCTCTTCAAAATCTGTGCCGATCAAGTCATCAGGCGATGTGTATACAGACAGGAAGCCGTTGATATTCTCAAGGCTTGCCATGCTGGACCCACCGGGGGCCACCATAGTCCTAACTACACCGCCAAAAAGGTGTTTGATTCCGGTTTCTATTGGCCCACGATCTATAAGGATGCCCACGAGTTAGTCAAAGCCTATGATGCTTGTCAGCGTCACAGGAATATTTCACAAAAGAACGAAATGCCACAAAATGCTATTCAAGTTTGTGAAATCTTTGACGTCTGGGGCATTGATTTTATGGGGCCATTCCCATCTTCTCGTGGAAACAAGTATATTCTCGTGGCTGTTGACTATTTGTCAAAATGGGTTGAGGCCAAGGCCTTACCCACTAACGATGCCCGAGTTGTTGTGAAATTTCTGAAATCCCTCTTTGCTCGTTTTGGAACTCCACGTGCCATCATTAGTGATCGCGGTACTCACTTTTGCAATGATCAATTTGCAAAAGTCATGCTTAAATACGGTGTTACACATCGTATTTCTACCGCGTATCACCCACAAACAAGTGGGCAGGTGGAGGTTTATAACCGTGGTATAAAAAGGATTCTTGAGAGGACAGTAGGTGAAAACCGTGCTTCCTGGTCGGATAAGCTAGATGATGCACTCTGGGCCTTCCGTACAGCTTACAAAACACCCATCGGGTGTACTCCATACAAGCTTGTATACGGGAAGGTGTGTCATTTACCGATCGAGCTCGAGCACAAAGCCTACTGGGCCTTGAAACATGCTAACTACGACCTTCATAAAGCGGGTGATCACCGTAAGGTTCAAATCAACGAATTAAATGAACTTCGTGATCAAGCCTACGAGAACTCTTTGATCTACAAAGAAAAGACAAAGAAGATTCACGACTCTAAGATTAAGAACCGCGTTTTCAACGTCGGTGACAGAGTCCTTCTTTTCAACTCAAGATTAAAGATCTTCTCGGGGAAATTAAAAACCCGATGGACTGGACCATTCACTATTGCTAAAGTATATCCATACGGGACTGTTGAGTTATCTCAACCCGAAGGTCCCAACTTCAAAGTGAATGGTCATAGATTGAAACATTATTTTGGAGAGGACATACCACCCATGGTTGTCCCGGATCTCCAAACTTTCCCCATGGACCAATAAATTCGGGGATCGAGTCAAGCTAGTGACTCGGTGAACAAAAATTAGCAACATATATGGGTTTTCACCCGTATTTCTGACTTCTTTCTACTTTCTACCACCCTAGTGTGGGGGAGTGGCCGTCCCCCACCATTTGAAAAATAAATATGTATATAAGTTTCTTCAAAAAAAAAAAAATTGGTGATTGTATGTACAGATAAATAAAGTGAAAAATAAAATCGATATTTCCACAGTTAGATTCGAATATTAGCTTTTTCCGTTCAGCGATTTGGCATAATAGTCGGGACTTTGAATATTGAGGACAATATTCAATTCTAGTGTGGGGGGGGGGGGGGAATTCTTACGAATTTTATCACAAAACTTTCTAAGTACCCCCATTTTTAGGCCTAAATTTTTCAAAAAATTTTCACTTTATTTCAAAATTTTTGTGGTAATCAGTCCGCCAAAGTCTAAATGACAAATGGATTGGCTAGTCCAGGAGCAAACGGCTCTTGGTAAAGACATCTCAAACCCGTTGATGGCTTGCAATTTGCCAAAAATTGTATGGTTCCTCAGCTCCCCAAAAACAAATGAGTTGGCTAGCCCACAAGATTATGGCTTGTGGTAAAGGCCGTGGAAAATCCATAATTGGTAATCAGCTCACCAAGATGTTGACTTAGTCCATCAAGATGTTGGCTAGTCCAGAAGCAAACGGCTTTTGGTAAAGACTAATCAAATCCGTTGACAGCTGGTGGTTTGCTCAAAATCACGCGGTTATCAGGTGTGCCACAGTTCTTACACCTGGCTACTCCAGAAGTGATGGCTTTTGGTAAAGATATTCTCAAATCCATCAAGTTTTTCTCAAAAGATTGCTAGGGACTAGCAATGTTTTAGTGTGGGGGATTGATGAGTGTGTAAATACTCATCATTTTTACCATTTCTGAGCTGCCAAAATATCTAAAAACACTCAATATTGAATCAAAATAGTGAAAATATCCCATGAAAGTGTTTTACATGTTTCAAATGCAAAAGTATCAAAAACAAATGAAAAACGCACAAAGTTTGCAAAATTGGCAGTTTCAGTCCCCCAACTTTCAAAAGTTGTCAAATCTAGTCCCTAGTTGTTCTAAAAACTTGAAAAAGTCACCAAAGGTCATTATAAATCAAAAAGTTACACAAATAGCCCTTTGGTGCAAAAGTTTCACAAAATGTCAAGTTTAGTCCCTGAACTTTGAAAATTGTCAAAAATGGTCCCTAGGATATGAAAAACTTTGAGAAAAACAAATTTTGTCCTTGCACTAACCTTTTATGACAGGATTGGTCCTTGGTGGAAAGTTTGGTGAAAGTTACACAAATGGTCCCTGAAGTTTGAAAGTTTGACGGTTTCAGTCCCTGGTGAAAATAAATTGGAAAAATCATCAAAGGACCTTACACTATTCATGATATGGCAAATTACACCCTTGGAATCAATTTGGAAAAATGCCAAATCCCACCCCTCAACTTTCGTTAATTTGCAAAATAGGTCCTTGTGTAATCCATTAACCAAACCGAACCTAAACTAATTACCCCTAAAACAAACCCAAGTCCAATCCATACCACAAGCCCACACCTTCCTATTTTCCTTGGGCCCAAGAATCACCACAGCCCACCCAAAGCCCCAAAGTATAATACCGGGGTCAAACCTTTGACCTAGGTCAAACCCGGTCAAACCCTTTCCCCTTCCCCTTTTTCCCTCTCACCACAGATACCAGAATACCACCATGGTATTGCAGTCTCCCCAACTTTCCCATCTCTTCCACAATTAATGCCACCACCCCCTACACCTAACTAAGCCACCCATAATAAATGCCCCCCCCCCCCAGTTGCTTGTATCAGAAAGCAATTTGCAAAAAAATCTTTCCCGCCAAAAATATGTGGCACCCTTAGAGTGGACCAAAGAAGCCAGAGAGAGGTGGGAAATGATGAGGAGGATGCTGGGAACCCTAATCCTTGGCTATATAAAGCAGAAGAAGTGCAATGAAGCAGTGTGTAGTTTTAATTAGTTTTAAATAGTGTCGAATTTAAATTATCTTTCAAATCCAGTGTAATCTTTCTAATTCAAGCATTGTAGCATCTTAGTTATTGTATTTCTACTCTTTTGAAGTTATAAAATCTCAAGGTTTAGTTCTGTTTTATGAATTTGCAATTTACTCTACTTTTTGAATTTCTAAACAACTTCAGTGATCAAATGTACCAAGGTTAATGGACTGAATTAGGGTCACATAGGTTCCAATAAGCTTTTTAAAGCTTTAGAGACTTTAAAATTCAGTTAAACTAGAAGAAAATCAAAAATCTAAAAAAAAGTCAACCTTGGTCAACTGTGTATGCTTTTGAATAATTTTCAGGTTTAGAGAATCATTGAAGAGCAAAGTTGGGATTGGATTGAGCCTATCTAAAGATAGGCTTCTGTGGAGAAGCCTCTTGTTCATGCTAGAGGTGTTTGTAAGCTTTTGCTCATTCTAATTTTCCTCTAAAGAAAGTTAGTTTCTGTTTTCTTGCTTAGATCTGATAATCTGTGTTTGCTTATGCTATTTGGTTGTTGTTTGAGTAATTTGTAGCTTAACATTCATTACTTGTTACTTAGAATTCATTAGCTACTTTGAATCTTGGTTTAATAGTTATAATCAGTTAAGTGGTATACTTGTGTGGTCATGGTTAATCTTTGTTTCTAGGCTGTCATTTAAATCTAATAACTCACTAAAAGTTGATTTGGAACAAGCTCTTAAGCTTTCATAGCTTTTAGTCACTTAAAACCTGTAACAGTCAATCTTAAGAGGGTGTTTGGATTAACCTGGCTTGTTTTGTTCTTGAGATTCTTATAAGCTCATATCTGTTTAGACTTCTTACTTAGGGGTGTACCAGAGTAGTTAAGGCCTTACATTGGTAGTTTTCAAGTAGAAAAGTCAAAATTAGCTATTAACTAGTATACAAAGTTAACTGTTAGAAGTTTTCATTTAAAATCTCATCAAGTCATCTCATAATCAGTTAAAGTAGCTTGAATTAGTCACATTGTAGCTTAAAATCACTTAATCAGTCAGTAATTCAAGATCTTAATTCCCTAAAGTCAAAGAATCAAGTTTTCTTCAAAAAGTCAATTTTACTTGTGCTCAGAAAATCCAAAATTTGTAGGATTTGTTGTGATTTATGTGTTTTGATTGGGGATTTGAAACTTATTAGAGTTAAACTTTACCACCTCAACTTTTGATTCCCCCTTGTTTGAATTTTGGGAATTTTTGTGTGGGCTCCACAAGCCCTGGAACATAGCTGCAGGGAAGAAACCTTCCCCTGCACCAGCAGACTCAGTCAATCACCACCACTTTGGTGGTGATTTGTGACCACCTCAGTGGGCCTCACTTGTCATACTTGGTACCATTGAACCCCCCTCCTACCAGGGATCATAAGTTGACCCCTTGTTTGACCTAGGACTCAGTGGACCCCACCTGGTTTAGCCTCTCAAATCTGTCCCCATTCTGTGTTCATTTTCATTGTGCAAAGTGCTTATTTGCTCTCAAACAGCTTATTTGTGCCTACTGCTTGTTGTTTCTAGCTTATTTAAGTTTGTTGAGCTTATTTGTAACCATTTACACCATTGTGGACCCCACCTACACCCATTTGAGCTTATTTGCCCAAATAGTCAACATAAGTCAACTGATAAGCCAAAGGGGATGCTTATAGCTTATAAATAAGCTATTTTCCAAAGTGTTTTCACAAAAGTTTTTCATTTTCAGTAGTAAAGTTAGTTTTTAAAAGAAAATCCAAGAAAAATCAAGTTTAAATTAAGTGATAGTTTCTATTTAATTCAATTTAATTTTAATTTTCTTTTTTAGATTTTTATTAAGTATTTAGTATTTTTATATTTTTATTAATTACCACTTATATTAAAGTAAATTCAGTAATTTTTCTAGATTTTTATTATGTCATTTAGTATTTATTAGACTTAATTCTAGTTTTCATAATTATTAATTAATATTAAGATTTAAATAGCATATTTAGTTTTTAATAATCAAAACCTAGTTTTTATATTTTTCCTAGCTCTAATATAGTATAATAGACTTTTATAAAATAAATTTTTAGTTTCTTCTATTCATTTTCCATTTTTCTTATTTTAATTATTTAAATTAGACTTAAGTTAATTAAAAGGTAATTAATTAGTGGATTAACCTTAAACATAATTTTTAGAAGATTTTATAATTTTCTAGGATTCCTGTGATGGTTAAGTAGTTTTTTAAATTTTATTATAATTTTCTAAGTTAATTTAGTATTAATAGTAGTTTAAATTATTTTAATTAGTTTAATTAAGTTAAATAGTTTTTAATTAATAAAAAATTCATAAAAAGACAAAAATATTTATTTTTATTTTTTATACTTTCTTCAAGTTCTATTTTAAGTTTAGAAATTGTTTTTGCAAATTTTTAGTTTAATTTGTAATATTTATAATTATTAGTTAATTTAAATTAGGTTTTAATTTAGATTTTAAATAGTTTTATTAATTAAATAATATTTAAATAATATTTTAATCATTTTCATAATTCCAATTTCATTTTCAATTTCTTTTTAACTTTTAAGTTTCAAAAAGTGTCAAAAGCACCCCCTGTAGTTTGTTAAATACCAAAATCCCACTTTTTCAGTCCGATTGCGTAAATCTGAATTGTGAGTACGTGCATATAATTGTATATCTGATTTTTGTGAATATTATATCTGTGTACCAATACCAAAATAACAGTAGCAAAATCAAATCCATATCATCTGGGCTACTGTCCTCAGTGCCACTCACTCATAAACGATTTCAAACGACACCATTTCAATCTCGCTGGGACTTTAACGACCCGGGGACACACTATACTATCACCGGAGAATTGGCTTGATTAGTTAGACTTTTACGGTTGACCATTCACAAGTGGTTGACTAATAAAAGTTGACTAGTTTAGACCCAATCAATTACCTCAACAGATAACTATGATCCAAACACCCCTATGTGTTACTGTCTTAACCAAATTCACCCAAATCCTCCTTAAATCAATCCCAACTCAGTCCATACCTTAACTTAAATGTTAATAATGAACCAATAAATCTAAATGAACACAGAAATTCAGATTTCAGATACAATGCTTAAACAGTAACACAGATCCAAAATATAGACAGATAAATGAAACAGATATGTAACTATGATAAAACAGTAATCAAAGAAACCAATCAAATATAATAAGCAGAAACTAAAGCTAATAAGCAGTTTTAATTATAACTAATCTACTAATGCAACATTAAAAATAAATAAAGAGCTTACAATTCAAATCCCCCTCAGCATGAAAAGAGAGGGTTCACTAAGCTTGCCTGTCTCTATGACAGGCCAAGTGACACCTCTTAGCTGCCTAATCTCCAAATAAGCTTCAGCTTATTGCAAATAAGCTTGTTTGACTTCTGTTGACTTTTGTGGTATTTGATGAATATAAAAGACAAACTCACTAAAAGCTATTAGGAAGCTGATATGAGTTTATATCAAACAGTAAATAAGCTATTTGAAGCTTGTATTTAAAATTGAAACTGATTTTTTTTTCTATTTTTTTTTTTTTTTTGGATTTTTAAAATTTAGATGAAACAGAAACTAAGACAGAATTTAAAACTAATTACTAACTATTGATTTAAACTAATTAAAGGTAAACAAAGAGATTAAGCTGAAATGGAAATTAGAACAATAAGGTAAAACTAAAATTTGAATTATATTAATTAAAGCTTTGAGTACAACTGAATGAAATTGAAATTACAATAATGAAGGACAGAAAAATAACACAAAAATAATATTAAGACCTAAAAAACAACAGCTCATTATCTGTGACTGAGGAGGTCTTTATATAGGTAGAGGGTGAGGCTTCTTAACATAACCAACTCATTAATCCGTGTGATTGTGTGCTTCTTTGAGTCCATTTCATCCATTGATCATGCTTCCAGACGATTCTTTTCATTCTCAGCCCTTGGATGTAATCATTAACCAATGATAGGGCACTGACTCCCACGGATAGCCAGCGTGGCAAGTGTCAGCATGTGTCAGGGGTTTCTAGAAACTATTTAATTACATCAATTGGTCTTTGGTTTGGTCAATTTTGGGTGAAGGGATTTTTAGGGTTCATCCCTGGGTTTGGGGTCAGGATTGGTGGGCGGGAGTATTAATTTGGGGCGTCTGTTTTTATTTATATTATGGTTGACCGGGTTGGGTAAAGGTTTGACTTGGGTCTTAGTTGGGATTGGATCGGGTAATAATTTTAGGTGTTGGGCTGGTTTTTCTTTTGGGCCTGAAGGTGTTGGGTGAGTGGTATTTGGATCTTTGATATAAAGTGGATCTGGATTATATTTTTAGGAGTAGTGTTATTTTGTTGACAAGGACCAAAGTTGTAATATCTGAAATTTCAGGGACCAAAACTTCCATTCATCCAAAATATTTTCCAAGGGCTATTTTTGTTCATCTTTGATTTCATGAGGACCTCTTTTGACTTTTCTTGAAATATTACTCCAAGGACCATTTTTGTAAATTCCTGAAAGATGAAGAACTAAAATTGCCAATCTCTCAAACTTTGATCAGGGACTAAATATGCAACTTTATAATTCTCCAAGGACTTCTTATGACATTTTGAGCTTTCTTTGATCATTTTTCTTCCCCGGCTCCGGCTTTTGACCTTTTCCAATCTCGTGCTCATTTTTGTCAGTTTTGGCTTTGTTTCCGTTCATTTTTCACATATCCGTACCTGCACATACACAAATACAAAAACATACATTCTCTTGGCATATTTGGTTAGTATTTGGTGTATTTGGTCTGATTTTGGTCTAAAAAGTATGTGTGAAAAAGTACACATCAACGCTCGAGATGGTTGCGACGGGATCCTCATCCCAGTTTGCCCTAAATGAGCAGCCAATAGAGGAGGTAGGTTTGTGATGCGTGGAATTGCACCCTCGCAAAAGGTTTTACCTCTCAAGGGATCTTGAGAAGCTTGCAATCCCCACCAGGCAGTTTACCTATTCGTTGTAGTATAGTATAGTGACAAGTACCAGGGGATTGATCGTTTAACTCATGAATAGTGTTTGCTAGGATTAAAAAGTCCACTAAACCAGGTCTAAAGGTGAGGGATGATTCTTTTTGTATTTTTATATTTTAAAGAAAGCAAGTAAAATTTCGGGTTTTGAAGGAGTGGGCGGAATTAGTTGCTAACGAACTAACCCAATCAACTAAAGATGCAATCAAAATAAAATAAAATAAACTTAAACTAAATTGTGGTGTAAACAATAATAAGAGAAACTGTGTTTACCTAGATTTCATTACTCCCTAGATATCTTTTACTGGTTGATTAGCTTGTTACAATTGCATGGATGATGGGTTATATTCTTTAATACTAGTCGTACGACCGTGTACGAAATTCCCTAACTCTATAAGCTCCTACGTCACTCCTCTGTCGAGCCGACTAAAAGCTCCTAACATGGTGGTACGTGGGAATTGCGCCCTCGCAACAGGTTTTACCTCTCAAGGGATCTCGAGAAGCTTACAACCCCCACCAGGCAGTGTACCTGATCGTTGTAGTATAGTATAGTGACAAGTACCGGGGGATTGATCGTTCAACTCAGGAATAGTGTCGCTAGGATTAGAAAGCCTGCTAAACTAGGTCTAGAGGTGAGGGATGATTCTTTTTGTATTTTTATATTTTAATGAAAGCAAGTAAATCTCAGGTTTTGAAGGAGTAGGCGGAATTAGTTGATAGCCAACTAACCCAATTAACTACAAATGCAATTAAAATAAAATAACAGAAATGAAAATTAAACTATTATACTAATGTGGTAGAAACAATGATGAGGAAAGTTGTGTTTACTTAGATTTCATTACTCCCTAGATATCTTTTACAGGTTGATTAGCTTGTTACAATTGCATGGATGACGGGTCATATTCCTTAATACTAGTCGTAGGGCCGTGTACAATATTCCCTAACTCTATAAGATCCTACTTCACTCCTATGTCGAGCCGTTAGAAGCTCCTAACATGGGATCATTAGAATTCTCTTACGCATTAAATACAACCAAAAATCGTAGTACACCTCCAATCATGTTTCTTAAGACGTTCAAGCAAGTTACCAATGGAAGTCTGCCAGTTTTCTTAAGCCTAACATCGAATACAATCATCCGTAACAATTATAAACAAACAATCAACCCATAATCAACATCTAGGTTTCACTACATCTAAGCAAACACAATAAAGATCTAGCCTACCATGTTAAAGAGAAGACAAGCGTAAGATATAATCACACAACACATAGACATATTGAATGATTTGAATGAATACTTATCTTCAATTGAACATGGAAGAATCAAGGGGTTGAAACCCTTGAAAAAGCTGGAAAATTCAGACTAGGGTTTATTCCCTTAAAGTTCCACACCAATGAATGAAAATTGGAAAACTATATATAGACTTTACATCTTGACGACGTCATGTATTAGCTCATGACGCCGCCATGATAAAATCGTATTGCCTAGATCCAATTGTGACGCCGTCATGTAGGAAATTACTCTGGGCCGTCATTAGTATTTGGACCCTGACGGCCTTGGTGACGCCGTCAGGCCATAAGCCTGAAAACTTTCTGGGCCGTCACGTTATAATTTCCACATCCACCTCTTTTTTTACTCTTGACGCCGTCATTTGTAGAGGCTTGACGCCGTCAGGTACTGTTCCAGCAAGGAAATTTGAGACTTAGCCGTTTAATTCACTTTTATGCTCCAAAAACGTCCAAAATGCTTCCTTTTCCAGATTTCTCTCCAAAAGTACCTAAAATGACAAAAGGAACGGTTTAGGGCAATATTTGATCAAATAATCTCGAATTCGGGCTTAAATGACCTCTTAAAAGCGGTACACTTTTCGCCTCATCAAATACCCTTACACTTGAGATTTGCTTGTCCTCAAGAAAATGCGCTTTCATTCTAATCAAAATAAAAGTTAGGGGTGATTTAACACTAATATAAAAGTAATTACAACAAATAATCGTTCCACTAAAAACCAAAAACAAGCACGGAGGTCATACACTAGCACCTCACAAATAGTGTTTAGATACTCACATCTCTCGGGTGTAATAAAGTATATATCACAATATGGAAATGGGAAACATCTCTCACTACCTGTCATAGCAAAATAGATTACCATAGGCTTGGGAAAGGATCAAATCTCCACCACTTGGCTTAAGCACCTAGGATAAACTATCAAAGAGGTCTTTTAAAGGGTTATAACGTTAGGTGTAGGGATATGGAATACACGGTTTTGTTGGATAAAGGAAATATTTACTTGTGGCGAGTTAATCATCTTGGTTAATTACATGTACAATATAGCGTTGCTAAGCCAAGACTCGACTCGAATTAAGCTAACAAATCAAAAATAGCAAAAGCATAAAACTAACATAGAATGAAATGGGATGGTAGTCCGTTTGTTTTTCTCTTTTTCTTTTTTCTCTTTTTTTTTCTTGATGCGTGGAATTGCACCCTCGCAAAAGGTTTTACCTCTCAAGGGATCTTGAGAAGCTTGCAATCCCCACCAGGCAGTGTACCTATTCGTTGTAGTATAGTATAGTGACAAGTACCGGGGGATTGATCGTTCAACTTAGGAATAGTGTTTGCTAGGATTAAAAAGTCCACTAAACTAGGTCTAAAGGTGAGGGATGATTCTTTTTGTATTTTTATATTTTAAAGAAAGATAGTAAAATATCGGGTTTTGAAGGAGTGGGCGGAATTAGTTGCTAGCCAACTAACCCAATTAACTAAAGATGCAATCAAAATATAATAAAATAAACTTAAACTAAATTGTGGCGTAAACAATAATAAGAGAAAATGCGTTTACTTAGATTTCATTACTCCCTAGATATCTTTTACTGGTTGATTAGCTTGTTACAATTCCATGGATGACGGGTTATATTCCTTAATACTAGTCGTAGGGCCATGTACGAAATTCCCTAACTCTATAAGCTCCTACTTCACTCCTATGTCGAGCCGACTAAAAGCTCCTAACATGGGATCACTAGAATTCGCTTATGCATTAAATACAACCATTAATTCGTAGTACACCTCCGATCATGTTTCTTAAGACGTTTAAGCAAGTTACCAATTAGAAGTCTGCCAGTTTTCTTAAGTGTAACATTGAATACAATCATCCACAACAATTATAAACAAACCATCAACCAATAATCGACATCTAGGTTTCATTACATCTAAGCAAACACAAGAAAAACCTAGCCTAGCATGTTAAAAAGAAGACAAGCATAAGATAGAATCAAACAACACATAAACATATTGAATGATTATTGGAAAACTTATCGATACATGGGGATCGCACCCTCTTAACAGGTTTTACCTCTCAAGGGATCTTGAGAAGCTTACAACCCCCACCAGGCAGTGTTCCTGATCATTGTAGTATAGTATAGTGACAAGTACCGGTGGATTGATCTTTCAACTCAGGAATAGTGTCGCTAGGATTAGAAAGCCTCCTAAACTAGGTCTAGAGGTGAGGGATGATTCTTTTTTTATTTTTATATTTTATGGAAAGGAAGTGAAATCTTGGGTTTTGGAAGAGTGGGCGGAATTAGTTGCTAGCCAACTAACCCAATAAACTAAGATGCAATCAAAACAAAATAACAGAAATTAAAATAAAACTAATAATACTAGTGTGGTGGAAACAATAATGAGGAAAGTTTTGTTTACTTAGATTTCATTACTCCCTAGATATCTTTTACAGGTTGATTAGCTTGTTACAATTGCATGGATAACGGGTCATATTCCTTAATACGAGTCGTAGGGCCGTGTACAATATTCCCTAACTCTATAGGATCCTACTTCACTCCTATGTCGAGCCGTTAGAAGCTCCTAACATGGGATCATTAGAATTCTCCTACGCATTAAATACAACCAAAAATCGTAGTACACCTCCGATCATGTTTCTTAAGATGTTCAAGCAAGTTACCAATGAAAGTCTGCCAGTTTTCTTAAGCCTAACATCGAATACAATCATCAGTAACAACTATAAACAAACAATCAACCCATAATTAACATCTAGGTTTCACACATCTAAGCAAACACAAGAAAGAGATAGCCTAGCATGTTAAATAGAAGACAAGCGTAAGATATAATCAAACAAAACATAGACATATAGAATGATTTGAAGGAATACTTATCTTTAATTGAACATGAAAGATTCAAGGGGTTGAAACCCTTGAAAAAGTGATAAAATTCAGACTAGGGTTTATTCCCTCAAAGTTGCACCTTAATGAATGAAATTTGGAAAGCTATATATAGATTACACATCACGATGGCGTCATGTGTTAGCCTGTGACGCCATCAACTCGCTGCCATAATAAAATCGTATTGCCTAGATCTATTTGTGATGCCGTCATGTGTAGTTGTGCACTGGGCCATCATTAGTATTTGGACCCTGACGGCCTTGGTGACGCCGTCAGGCCATAAGCTTGAAAACTCTCTGGGCCGTCAAATTATAATTTCCACATCCACCTCTTTTTTTACTCTTGACGCCGTCATGTGTAGAGGCTTGACGCCGTCAGGTACTGTTCCAGCAAGGAAATTTGAGACTTAGCCGTTTTCTTCACTTTTATGCTCCAAAAACGTCCAAAATGCTTCCTTTTCCAGATTTCTCTCCAAAAGTACCTAAAATGACAAAAAGAATGATTTAGGGCAATATTTGATCAAATAATCTCGAATTCGGGTTTAAATGACCCTTAAAAAGTGGTACATTTTTCGCCTCATCAAATACCCTTACACTTGAGATTTGCTTGTCCCCAAGCAAATGCGCTTTTATTCTAATCAAAATACGAGTTAGGGGTGATTTAACACTAATATAAAAGTAATTACAACAAATACTCGTTCCACTAAAACCAAAGACAAGCATGGAGGTCATACACTAGCACCTCACAAATAGTGTTTAGATACTCACATCTCTCGGGTGTAATAAAGTATACATCACAATATGGAAATGGAAAACATCTCTCACTACCTGTCATAACAAATAGATTACCATAGGCTTGGGAAAGGATCAAACCTCCACCACTTGGCGTAAGCACCTAGGATAAACTATCAAAGAGGTATTTTAAAGGGTTATAACGTTAGGTGTAGGTATATGGAAAACACGGTTTTGTTGGATAAGGGCAATATTTACTGGTGGCGAGTTAATTATCTTGGTTAATTACATGTACAATATGCGTTGCTAAGCCAAGACTCGACTGGACTTAAGCTAATAAAATAAAAAATAATAAAAACATAAAACAAACGTAGAATGAAACGGGATGGTAGTCCGTATGCTTTTTCTTTTTTTCTTTTTTTTCTTAATTTTTTTTTCTTAATTTTATTTATTTATTTTATTTTTATTTTATTTTTATTTTTTTTTTGTGCATACACTCTTACCCTACCATCCAAATTAATACAACATAGGGAATGTACATTCCCCTTACACTTGAATTTTTACATACTTTATAATAAACTAATCTAATGACTCGAATTAAGATAATCAAAATACTTGGAGTACTATTTAAGATTAACGCACATATGGGGGTAATATATGATGTTCTTCCCCATTACTCCATAACACAAGTACTTTACCCATGAGTCCCAATCGTCCCAAAACAATATGTACAAGATATGACTCGACTTAGCAACCATGTAATCAATTAGATAATTAACTAAGGGTTTAAACATGTAACAATAATGCACTAAAGATGAGTGCATACACGGAAGGCTAAGGCGATTTGGTTGCACATTTGGGTGGGTTGTAACAAATTCTTCCTTTAAGTAAAATGCTTAAAGTTAGAAACGAAAAGATAGGCTCGGAGGGGTGTACTAGGGGTTACGTGTTCTAAAAATGAGTACAACGCTAAGGTGTGGGAAAAATTAATTGACTTTACTAGTCAAGTTAATTGACTTAAATGGTCAAGTAATTATGATACGGGTTTAACACAAGGGTGATCCTAATGCCTCTTATCATATAGTAAATCCTACTACACGAATGTAGTCTCACTAGCGATCTCGGGATGCATCACTAACACAAGTTCTGGAATCTAAGTACTACCGGTACACTCATAAGCATTAATAATGAATGCTTTTCCTAACAAATCTAAAGGCGAACCTCACATATTGGGTGGAAATTTTTTTTTAGTGGTACGGTTTTTGTGCTAGTCATATAACTCCTATCCATGAGACGCTCATTAAGGCTAAATCTTCACTCCTAAATGTTGTAAAAAATTTTAAATTTGGCGCTAAAATTGTCCTAACAAGTAATTCTCTTAGTTTTATTACACACCTACCATCGAATCAAACAAACTCAAGTGCAATTGTATCCTATAAGGTATCATCATTTACCCTCCCCTTACACTTAGGATGAATATTGTCCCCAATGTTCAATTAAAGGATGTAAAAGTAAAGTAGGTAAAAGAATGAAAACAAATACTCCCCTGATTCGTTCGGTGTGGATAGTGTGTCAACAAGGTTAGATCTTCCTCCAAGAACATGAACATTGAAAGCTTCCCTCCAGAAATATAAATCATCTTCTTGTCCAATATAACCTGTTAAACCTGAGAAAACAATCACAAAAACCCAAAGCATCAATCCGAACAAAGAAAACACACAACTAGATGTAATTCCAGACTTAGGAATAAAAACAAAACAATTAAAGATATAATGCTTGTGAAATGAATGTTTACAGATTTCCTGGAGTTTATAAAACTAAAGAATCAACAAAAACTTTAAGACTCCGGTATAAACAAAACTCGCAAAATTTTTCAGAATCTTTATACATGACGCCTTCAGGTTATAACTCCTGACGCCGTTAGAATGTTCCTGCAAAATTCTCATGTTAAGTTTTCGGAAAATTTCTTGAAAAACTTATGCCTTACTTCCTGGAAAATCCTGCAAAACATCATTATGACTCGATACAAGCATTTTGTGGAAAACTAGCAGGGGGGTTGAATAGTTTTACGTCTTTTTGATTTGTTATAAGAGATTTGTTTGAAAGTTTTCTTAGTTTTCAAAAATTTAGATTCGATGCTATGTGATATCAAGTCATGCACAATATGAACAACAAAAAATATGTAAGATAATGCAATAATAATGTAAGTAAAGAAATAGATGAGAGTTGGAAAGATCGAACCGCGAGACAAGAGATTTATAGTGGTTCGTCTACAAGGTCACCTTCCTTGCCCTACTCTACTCCCCAAGCACCTCACTCGAGAGTTTTCTTCACTATGTCAACAAGCTCCCTTATGGCGGAGAAAACCTTACACACCAATGTACACACCACAACTACGTAACAACTTATTCACACCTTCTACACAACTACTTCACACCTATTCACTACTTAATCACAACACAACTTCACACCTATCTACTTCACACCAATCTTCTTCACACCTTTCTTTTTCACAACAATCTTCTTCACATCAATCTACTTCCTAACTCTTCTTCTTCACAACTAACTACTAACCAATCACACTATATATATACCTAGTTAAACTATCTCCTATCAAATATTCACAACTAATTTCACAAAGAGATAAATACAATGATGGTGCTCTAACAACTTAGATGTAGAGATCACAACAAGTTGTAATACTTCTTGTCTTGAGGAATAGAAGTATTCTTCTCTTGCACTTGAGAGGATGATGTTTGAATCACTTTGAAACAAAGATTTATGAATGTATGATCAAAGGATTAAGAGAATGGAAATTGAGATCTAGAACAGAAAGTTTAGGAGTGCAAAAGGTGAGAAAAATTCCGGATTTAAGGTGGTATTTATAGGCAACAAAATCTGACAACAGGAGCGTGCCGGTCCCCTTAAATCATGGCCGGTCCCCTTAAAATTAAGGGGACTGCCCCTTATAATTAAGGGGGCCGCCCAGCTGTAACGGCCAGAATTTTTGTTTTTTAGTGGGGAAAGTTTATTTGGTGAAAAACTAACTGATTTTGGTTAAAAATTTGAATTCATATATTTAGTATGAATAAAATATTTTTCTTTATTACCAAAAGTGTTTTTCAAAAATATATAATATATTTATATAATTAAATAAACTTTGTAATAATTAATTACGTATCCCTTTGGTCATAAATTGCACTAAACACTTTGTTTATTCATACCTTAAGTGATTTGGATGTAAAGAGAATGTTAATCACTAAATACTTGTTTATGTCACAAGTTTTAGTTCTATGAGTTTATATTTTGTAATAATCAAAACATAGAGATATTGATAATATGTTAATAATGTTTTTAGGCATTATTTATGTCAACAATCTTCCCCTTTTTGATTATTACAAAACCTCAAACTCAATAGGTCTAAAACTTGTTTTTAGACAAGTATTTTAGAGTTTACACTTTTCTTCTCCCCCTTTTTGTAAAATTAAAAAGGTTGAGCCGAGTAAGCTTCATGGAAGAAGTTTAAACGGGTAGAATGCTCCCCCTTGATGTATGCTCCCCCTCATTTGAGAGCACCAGGGGAACGAGCTATGGAAATCTTGGCTACAAAAATATATGTGAAGAGTACAAGACACATATATATGTAAAGCAACAATTATGCAAATAAAAATAAATTCATTCAAGCATCATGGAAATGATTAGCATTACAACATTCAATATGCTTGAAGCATATTGATTACAATAAAACAAAAGAAGAGATATAGTCCTATATTGCCTAAGAGAGCACTTGGACTTGCTTGCAACCCATGGTTGATTGTTTTATTTGCTTGAAGGGGAACATAAGCATAGAGCTTAGTTGTTAGATGGAGAGGGATATGGAGTGGGGTATGGAGCGGAAGAGGTGGATCTTACGATGTTGTATCGAGTTAAGGGTGGTATGGAATGAGGACGAGTGAGGAGATATTCAATCCAAGAAATATCTTCACTCAAGTATAGAATTTGTTTTTGAAGGAAGATGCAACAAGGGCAATAGTGAGTGTGGTTTGTAACTTGATCCAAGTTGAGAGAGTGGGGTAGGCAATTGTTATAGGGTGATGATAGAGGTTGCCCTTTGTTGCGTTGTGCACGATGCATAGCAAGGAGATCACTAAGATCATGGATTTGGGTTATTTCATCACGGAACTTTTGCTTTTCCGTGGCAATGTGGAGAGAGTCATTGTGTTGATGTGGATGAATTGGGTTTGTGTAGTTGGAATTGTAGTTTGATGGTTGATCAAACTTGTATGGATCATTATAAGTGGTTAGGGGATGAGATGTGTAGTTTGGCATGAAGGAAGATGTTTGGCCAATGTTGTATGGTTTGTGAAGAGGATCTAATGAATGTCCTTGTGGATTTGGTGTAAAGTTTGGGAAGTAAGTGGTTGGAGGTGTTGAGTGATTTCCAACTTCATTGGGTATGATGGATTTGTTTCGAGGGCTTTTTCTTCGCCAAACGGGTTTTTCCGTCATCCTTGCTAGCCTTGAGGCTTTTGGTTTTGGTTTGTTTGGAGAAGTCATGAAGGGATGAATGGAGAGTGTTGAAGATTGGATATATTTATAGTGTAGGATTTGTGTGTTTATGGATGGATAAAGTTTGTTTAGGAGATTAGGACAAAATATGTTGGTGAAAATTGGGAAATGTAGGTTGAAATGGTCTAAAAAAGAAGAAAAGATTCTGTAAATCCGTCCAGCAGATAGCCGGTCCCCTTAATTAGGGGGCGGTCCCCTTAAAATTAAGGGGGCCACCTTACAAAATTAAGGGGGCCGCCCATCTGATGATTCCCAGATTGCTAGAACTAGGTTTTTGGCAGAAAATTTCTAGAAAGGTTGTGTTTTTGGATTTGGATTCAAGCAAATTCAATTCCTTTAGGCAATATAGCATCTAATATAATCAAGATATAACATGCATGCAAAAACACTTAAGCAAAAGAGCAAATAAGCAACAAATAATAAGCTAAAGGAGACAAATAAAGGCAAGAGCACTTAATCTTCCTAAGGCACCTATCTTAGATCAAAGGCAAAGGCAAATAGTGAGTCAAAAATCTAGTGATGAAACAAGATGACAATGTTATGAGTGATTTTGTCCTAGTGTGTGCCTATATGCAACAAATGTGGAGTTGTGATTGAAACAATCCAAAGTCTCCTTGATTCGATTTTTGCTCGATCATGAATGTCAAAGATATATTTTAGATTATATACCTTGACAATTTATGTGAGAGTTTATGCATGATTTTGGAAAAATGTTTTTAGCATTAGTCAACAATGCAAGAAAAATGATGTTCATGTAATTCCTAGATGTGAGAATAAAAAAAAATGATTGGGTTTTACAAAAGCGTATATGCAAAGAAAATAATATTTCCCAATCTTTAATTTTGTGCGAAATAGATTCCTAGACTCAGAAATGGAGAAGTGGAAGAAAAGTAAATCTTATGCAAAATAAAAAAATTGTCTAAATGCAATAGAATTTAGTCAACTTGTTCCATCATTCCTAATCCTAAACGCAAGTGATTGAATAATTCACGCTTAAGGGGTTTAGTGAATATATCCGCAATGTTATCTTCCGATGCAACTTTTTCTGTAGATATGTTCCCTTTTTGTACATTATCCCTAAGAAAGTGATGGCGTATTTTTATATGTTTAGTCCTAGAGTGTTGCACCGGATTTTTACTTAAATCTATTGCACCTTTGTTATCGCACATAATGGGAATGTTTTCTAACCTAATGCCATAGTCTATAAGATCTTATTTCATCCATAGTGCTTGTTGAAATGCCTTTCCAGCGCTTACATATTCGGCTTCGGTGGTAGAAATAGCAAGAGCGGTCTGCTTCTTCAAAAACCAAGATGTTAGACAACATCCCATAAACGTGCAAATACCGCTAGTGCTTTTTCTATCTACGTAGTCTCCCGCATGATCCAAATCCGCATAGACGATGGTTTCTATGCTGGATCCCTTAGGATACCATAATCCTAAGTGTATAGTGCCTTTAATGTATCGGAAGATACGCTTAACCGCTTCTAGGTGAGAGGTTTTGGGATCCTCTTGAAAGCGGGCACAAAGGCAGACACTAAACATGATATCGGGTTTACTTGCCGTCAAGTATAGTAAACTACCTATCATTCCTCTATACTTGGTGTTATCTACGGACTCACCTTCATCATCCTTTGTGAGTTTTACTTCCGTAGACATGGGAGTTTTCATGGGTTTTGAGTCTTCTAGGCTAAATTTCTTAAGCATTTCCTTAATGTACTTAGATTGGTTAAAGAATATTCCATCTTCTAATTGTTTTATTTGTAATCCTAGGAAGAATTTAAGTTCACCCATCATACTCATCTCAAACTCATCATACATGATTTTGGAAAATTCATCACACATGTCTTGACAAGTTGATCCAAATATAATGTCATCAACATATATTTGAACAATGATGAGATTTGGGTCTTTCCTTTTAGTGAAAAGAGTGTTATCTACCATTCCCATGGAATAATCATGTTCAATAAGGAAATCTTTTAATTGATCATACCAAGCTTTGGGAGCTTGTTTGAGTCCATACAAAGCTTTCTTTAACTTATAAACATAATCAGGTTTTGCGAAGTCAATGAATCCTGGAGGTTGTGCCGCATATACCTCCTCATTGATAAAACCGTTAAGGAATGCACTTTCACGTCCATTTGGAATAACTTAAAATCTAGGGCGCATGCATAGGAAAGTAGTATCCTAATTGATTCTAGTCTAGCTACGGGGGCATAAGTTTCGTCATAATTAATTCCTTCTTGTTGATTATAACCTTGGGCAACTAACCTAGCTTTATTCCTAGTAACTATTCCATTTTCATCTAACTTATTCCTATATCACTAGAACAAAAAGTGGAATTGGTTACACCAAATATGTGTGATGATATACATATAGTTACACATGGTTTTTTCCGTGTGTGTGACTAAAGGTGGTGTGACCATAGGGTACCTATGGTCACACGTTTTGGTTCTTTTTAGTCTCACTTACAAAAGAGTAACCAAAACGTTAAAATGTGTGACTAAATAGGTACAATTTTAGTTGGATTAATCAGCTTTGTGTGACCAAAAACTCTTATAGTCACACGAAGCATTTTCTTTTTGTATATTTAGTCACATACAATTAACCATAAAGTGGCCAAAAGTGTTAATAAGTGTGACCATATGGTGTTTAAAGTGAAGAAATGTATGGTTTGTGTGACTATAGATCATCCAATTGCCACATAAATTTGGTTTTTGTGTGTCCTTTTGTACCATTTAGTCACACAAATCATGTTTCTTTTGGGTATTTAGTCACATACAATTAATCATAAAGTGGCCAAAAATGTGAATAAGTGTGACCATATGTTCTTTAAAGTGAAGAAATGTGTGGTTTGTGTGACTATTGATCATCCAATGGCCACATGAATTGTATGTTTGTGTGGCCTTTTGTTACATTTAGTCACACAAAGCATTTTTCTTTTGGGTATTTAGTCACATACAATAAATCATAAAGTGGCCAAAAGTGTGAATAAGTGTGACCATATGGTGTTTAAAGTGAAGAAATGTGTGTTTTGTGTGACTATTGATCATCCAATGGCCACATGAATTTTATTTTTGTGTGGCCTTTTGTTACATTTAGTCACACAAAGCATGTTTCTTTTGGGTATTTAGTCACATACAATTAAGCATAAAGTGGCCAAATGTGTGAATAAGTGTGACCATATGGTGTTTAAAGTGAAGAAATGTGTGTTTTGTGTGACTATTGATCATCCAATGGCCACATGAATTTTATATTTGTGTGGCATTTTGTAACATTTAGTCACACAAAGCATGTTTCTTTTGGGTATTTAGTCACATACAATTAAGCATAAAGTGGCCAAATGTGTGAATAAGTGTGACCATATGGTGTTTAAAGTGAAGAAATGTGTGTTTTGTGTGACTATTGATCATCCAATGGCCACATGAATTGTATGTTTGTGTGGCCTTTTGTAAAATTTAGTCACACAAAACATGTTTCTTTTGGGTATCCAGTCACATACAATTAGGCGTAAAGTGACCAAAAGTGTGAATAAGTGTGACCATATGATATTTAAAGTTAAGAAATGTGTGTTTTGTGTGACTATTGATCATCCAATGGTCACATGAATTGTATGTTTGTGTGGCTTTTTGTAACATTTAGTCACACAGAACATGTTTCTTTTGGTTATTTAGTCACATACAATTAAACATAAAGTTGCCAAAAGTGTTAATAAGTGTGACCAAATGCCGTTTACAGTGAAGAAATGTGTGTTTTGTGTGACTATTGATCATCCAATGGCCACATGAGTTGTATGTTTGTGTTGCCTTTTGTAACTTTTAGTCACACAAAGCATGTTTCTTTTGGGTATTTAGTCACATACAATTAGGCATAAAGTGGCCAAAATTGTGAATAAGTGTGACCATATGGTGTTTAAAGTTAAGAAATATGTGTTTTGTGTAACTGTTGTTTATCCAATGGCCATATGAATTTTATATTTGTGTAGCCTTTTGTAATATTTAGTCACACAACGAATTAAGCAAATAGTGACCAAAAGTTTTAATAAGTGCGACTATATGCATCTTTTAGTCACATTTAAGAAATGAATATATATCAAAACAAATTCAAATATATATAAAAAAAATTCAAATACAATAAAATTTGATTGTATATAACTGAACAAAATATAAAATTTTAATGTCATACATAATAAAATTCTCAATAATTTAAGGACTTTTGACTCTTCTTAGCTTGCTTTTGCATGGCATCACTAGAGACTTACTGGTTCACTTAGCCTCGACTTCTTTTTTCTCTTCATCTTGATTTTAACATCGACTGAACTTGGCAACCTCACCACACTTTTAGCTGTTTGTTGTCTTGTTCTAGACTGATAAACTCTTCCTGCTTGGTATCATTTGGTCATCATAATATGCATCAACAAGCCACTTTGGGTCACGTAAGAGATCCATTGCATTTGAGGGTGGATCCCGTTCTTCATTTCTGTCCTACAATTTTTAAAGAAAAAATTAGAAAAACAGTATGCATATACTCACAAATGCAAGACAAACATACGTTTGGTAAATAAAGTTATCTAGTTATCCTTTTGTGATAATTTATGCCTTTGTTTTTAACTCAGTCATATATTACTCCATTCGTTTGCACTACATGAATGTCAAATGAAACCATTACCAGTTTTAACACATTGTCATAAATATATGAAGCTGTCAAATGGGTTGAACAAGTTTAATAGCATAGGTATACATAAAATGGGTTAAACTGAGACAATTGTGGGTTGGTCATGTCACAACCGACAAGCGGTTTGAGAAACAACAAACTGATAACAAATGGTTTAATTAAAACTCAAACATTTCGAATATATTTTAGATGTATTTAGTCCAGATGGAAAATACGCAAGCATTTCGAGCAATCAACCCAAATTTTAAAGAGCTAGCATATATGATCAGTTTCAACCTAAAACAAACTCATTTTTAACCCAATACAACTCATTTTTTTTATTTTCTAACATATACAATCAATTTAAACCCAAATACAAACAATTTTTTTTTTGAACAGACAAACAACTTATTTTAACCAGTTGTTTTATATAATAAAGACTAATATAAACAAACCTCAGATGTCGAACCCTCATGATGAGCCTGCAAGTAGATGGTGTAATGTGCGTGTGTTCAGAGCTGCATATGCATTTAGGATACGGATTTTGGTAAAATGACTCTTCAAATCTAAACATGCTCTCCCTTTAATTCCATCTGGTGGGCCCTCTCTTTTCCTCGGAGCCCCTTACATGGAAATGCAATTAGGAAGGCTTCGTTAACTTTTAACTTGTTGAAATTGTCAACAATTATATAGGAAGAAATATTAAATAATGAGGTGCATGGTCCAATAGATAACTTTCTGGAACAGATGAATGAGAAATTGAAGGAAATGATTTTTTTATTTTTATTTTTTTGCTAAAATAATCTCAAGAGATAAAATGCACCTACAGGGAGTAACACTTTATGACTTTAAGGATGCAAATTCATTACCTTTTCTGGTGTAAGCGCTCGACAAGATGTTGCAATGCTAATCCTTCATTTAGTTGCCCATTTCCCAACTTATCAAATATTTCCACAAGACCTTTCCTGGTATGAGAAACATGATGTGTAAGTTCAGTATCTAATAATTTTTTTAGAAGCAGAATTTCCAACATACAACTAGTGACATTTTACAGAATTAAGTGAATAAGATCGAAAGCGGTGGTAGAGATAGGGTTCTGGAGGGTGCTCGCCCCCTCCAATAAGCCTAATTGTTTTTTAGTTGTTCTGTTAAATAGAAACCTTGGCTCACCTATAAGTAAATAACACCCCCTAATATGGTTCTAGTAAATTACTGTAAAAATCATGAAACACTTTGCTGCAATATACCTAGGCAGACCCGCAGAAACATAATTCACTCAACATGCCATGAATTTGGATCCAGATCGTCCCTTCCCAAACAAGGTTATGTTTGGTTTTAAACGGATTAAGAAGGCCAAATCAAAACATGTCAAACAGATTGAAAGTTGCCCAAGCCCCAAAGTCTTATAGCGCATATTCCTGTAGCTCTATTAAAAAATAACAAAAGTCTTATAGCGCCTATTCCTGTAGCGCCTATTCCTAAATAGTTCCATTGCAAAAGAAGCATTTGCACTACAATATTGACCAAGGTAACTAGTTAATTAGGTTGCTTAATGAACAAAGAAACTTCAATTGCAATGACTTAATTTATAAATCAAGTGTAATAGACAACAATCAAGATGTTGAAAAAAGAAAATTCATAGATGCTTGATAAGTAACCAAAATATAAGTTTTGTATTTATCTAATCAATGAATGTAATATAGGTAGTTGCATGCTTGTTAAGTTATTGTTATGTACACTTTCAGGCAAGGTAAAACAGAGGTGTTAAGAACTGAAAATGGGTGGAACCCCATTTTAAACAAGTAGAACGACCTAGTGCTACAACATCAATATTTTGCCTTACAAACATATAACAAGGTACTACATAATTTATGCTTACTTAATTCCAAATTGACCAGTTAATAATAAAATTTAGGTGAGAATGTCACATTTAGAACACAAACAAGTAAACCAAACAAGCAAATTTTTAACCAAGACCAAAATATACAATGAGTTTGATTTCAATGGCTTACTCACAAATGTCAAAGGACCTGTAGCTAGAACACTCAAATCACACTTAAATCCCAAGCCTCTTTTAGTGTACCTGCCAATTAAATAAAACAATCATGTTAAGCTAACAATTTTGCATATAACAAATGGATTAAACAAATCAAATGGGTTGAAAGTGTCACACCCCCAAAATACCTGAATGGCAGCGGAATGGAATACCTGGGGGTGACTGTCATAGCACCATAGTTACAGTTATATTGAACGACCTAAAGTGTCGTTTAGAAAATACAGCGTTTGATCATTAAAACATTCAAAGTTTACAAAGCTTAGGTCCCAAAAGAGTTTGCCAATATAGTTAAAATAAGTTCAACAAGATCAAACGTTTCATAAGTGCAGAAAATATGGTGAGACGCGTCGACTCCGCGACTCCATGAAGGTCCAAATGTATGCAACATGAGCTACCTTAATAACCTGAGAAATACATTGCGAAAAACGGTCAACACGAATGTTGGTGAATAATCATAGGTTTATAAGTAAATCGTAAGTACATAAGCCACAAGTAATAAGTAAACCGACAAGAATGTCAAAAATGCTACACTGGCTCTTAAGCTCATGACCCCGAAGCTAGACTTAGTAATGGCCCCACCAGAGTGTTTACCAGACACTCAATTCGTTAAGACATGAAATGCATTCGTCCCGTTTGGAGCAACCCAAACACGAATGGAGGCGTCACCCTCGATAGATCTATCCACTCACTCTCGCTTAGCTATAATTAACGGTCCATGATATATAAGGGGACTTAACTTGGTAGTAAGGCAACTTAAGCAATGTATGGAATTTGATATACTTGGGCATGTACAAAAATAATTGTGCAATGTATTCTCCCCCGTGGGATTTAAAATCAAATAAGTAATTAAAACGGGGCTATGAGAACTCACCTGGAGTGATAGTACAAAGATGGTACAACGATGGTAAAGTGATCGGGACAATAAGGCGCGAACAATAGCCGCAACCTAAATGAATAATCGTGATCTAATTTAGATCATGCCGTGATGTAATGAATGCACATGCACATGATACCTATACCACTCGTGATTTGGAAATACTTGTTATTGTCATAGTAAAATAGTTTCCATACTTAGGAAAAATAAGTCCAAATATAGAAGTATATAACTTGTCGTAATATATATCGTATAAAAATGTTAATGTTATATTCCTCGTATCGAAAACCTTAAAATAACGTCGTTAAGTCGTATAAATATTCTCTTGGGTCATATGTATTCAATAGTTAAGAATATAGTCCTTAGTAACATTTCTAGAAAATATACCATTTAGTGTGTAAGTTATTATTTTTATTTGTGACCAAATATATATATATAGTTTTGACGATGTTAAAACGCGTATAACTTGGTCGTTTTAGGCTCATTTTCCTCGTTCTTTATATCCACGGATTCGTTTTTGTATATACTAATATATTTTTGATAACTCGGCTCCTCTAGGTTACGTTTAACACCTCTTTTTACCCGTCGAAATCTGCCAAACAGCAAGCAGTTTTTATAAAAATAGTTTTCGTCGTTAAGTTTGCAAAAATCATATCTCCTTCGTTATAAGCTTGTTTTAATCCGTTCTTTCGCCTAAAGTTTCGTTTTTGAAAGTATTTTCTAAATATTTGGTCAAAAATCAACCATCAACCACTGATTTTCCCACGAAATAAAAATAGGGACAGTAGGTATTTTTATTGTTTCAAAAATCATTTCTAAGGTTCTAATCTAGTTCCATCTTCAATCAAACCACTTTCAATCACCACAAAACTAGTCTAATCCTACCATACACCTTCTTAGGGTGTCATGGGTTCCTAAACATCATAACCAAGTAGATCTAACAAGGATCTAACCAAAAATCATTTTCTAGGGCTTAAAAGTTAAATATATACAAAATGGAGTGGTATAAGCCAATATATGCATGAGATCTTGTAAGAAAAGTATATAAACATAGTAATAACTTGTAAAAATTATGAAATGAGTTTTGTAAACTTACTTGGAAGATTAATGAAGTTTGGATGGTGAAAACCTAACAATCCTTGAGTTTTTATCTCAAAACTCTAACAAGGACAACTATAAGAACAAGATTATACTTAGATCTTTGAAAAATGATGTTTTCTTGCTTCTTGATTACCCTAGGCCGAGCACCCTTGAGAGAAAAAGAGAAGAAAAGTTTTCTTGGCTAGTTACAAATGAGGTAAAATATCTTATTTTTAGTATATGTATTATTGGTATTATTATTATAATAGAGTTAGTATAAACTTTAATGAGATTGGAGTGAGTTAGTAGACATTGTAAGAGATTGGAATGGGGGGGGGGGCAAATCAAAGGGGGGGGGGGGGGGGGGGATGAATGTGTAAGACTTTTGGTTTCTTATGTATTATTTTGTGTTATTTAGTAGTTTTAAGGTGTACCGGGTACCGGGTTAACTAAAAATAAATTTTAACGGAGTTAACCGGGATAAAATAAAGTTATAAAAATTACAAAAATATGTTGGGTACAAATATTAAGTGTTTAGATAATTATTGTTTAATTTTTATGAAAACCGTCGAAATTAAATTAGACGTACGATACGAAATAATTTAATTTCCAAAATACCGGGTAATTTAATATTATAATTTTTATATTATTAAAATGAATATAAAAATATATTGGGATCATAGTCGGGAGTGTCGGACGTGTTAGTCACATTATTGATCGTTTGTTAACGTTTATATAGAAATAATTATACGTAAAAGTTAATTATACCAAAAGTATTAATTTAATTATCCTACGAGTGGAATAGTATGCAAGTGCCGTAATGAGGATATGCAGACTATTTCTAGTCTGTACGAAATATCCCAAATGATAATGCATGAATTCGCTCCTGAACCAATACGGTTACGCGAATTTTGAATACCCGTAAACTAGGTTTACGATGACATGAGTAATGCACGTGAATAGTGGTTTTCTCTCGGAAATGAATAGTGTCAAGTGAATAGTAAAATTTCTGAACGCTTCTCAGAATGTCGAATTGACCTCAAAAGCGATGAATAGTGATCGATGAATAGTAATGATGAATAGTAACTTGTGAATAGTAAATTGTCGAGGTTTGGAAAATGACCGGAAATTACGAGTTGTGACAGTCTTCCCCTCTAACAGGAACTTCGTCCCGAAGTTCAGTTTGTGTTGGTCTCTGGAGTGGTATTGGTGAAAAGATGATAATAATTGCGAATTCCAGCGAACTTCCACAATAGCAATTCGACTCTGCTTTAACCGTTCGACCTCATGGTCCATGCTTTCTACTGGTTCTCTTACCAAGTTTACGTTTGTCTCAAGGTTGGATTCCCTTCCAAATGGGATTATGATTGACTAATCTGAAAGTCATTCCTGGATTTGAATAGGTGAAACATAGTTGTGTAATCCGGCTGTTCCTTAACAAGGCTCAAGTCCGACGGCCACTAGGCCTACTCTGTCTGAACTATTAAGTGGTCCGGTGTATATCGGTTTTAACTTTCCAAATCTTTCCGAATAATATCATGCCTTTCCTAGGCAGAACTTTCAACGTGATCTGGCTACCAACTTCAAGTTTTAGTGGTTTACAACTTATAGAATTTGTAATTGATCCTTGACTTGTAGGAAATTTCTGATTATTTCATGAATGCCTACTGGAATAGTGAGTTTGGCTTTTTCCGAGTTTGGTTCGTCAATAGATGATCAGTGCTTCTTCAGGTTTATAATGTAATATGGGTAATATATGTTGCTGAACTATGTCAGAATTCCAATCTTATATGTCAGCTGGTCGATTCTAAAATGAATCTTAAATGGTCCAGTATACTAAAGGTTCAATCTCTCGTGTTATCAAAATTGTATCATGCCTCTCCAAGGCAAAGCTTTCAACTTAGTTCGTTTCCTCACGTGAATCTAGTTGGTTTGCTGTTCAAGGATACCCAATCCGTATGATGTGCGTCATGTACCAACCTAACCTCTATCAGTTTCTCGTTTCTTGTAACGGGTTCTTGACTTGTGAAATTTCCTTTGTTGTTCCATAATTTAGTCCTAGACCGGTGAATTTCACTTTCCGATTTCGGTCTGTAAATGGGTAATTGGTACTTCGACCATAAAGTGCCTCAAATGGTGTAGTCTCTACGCTCGTGCGATAACTATCGTTGTAAAAGAATCCGATTTATGGTAAATGGTTAGTCGAACCATTTCTAGAGTCAATCACTCATACCCTGAGTATAACTTTCCTATGTTTGAATCGTTCTCTCGTTCTGACCATCGGTCTGAGGAAAGTAGGCGGTGTTTACATCTAAATGGGGTTCTGAAGGAAGTCTTAAAATGATAGCTAGAAGTCTGAGGTGATTCGATCACCTTTATTAGGAACAATTGAAATAGGTACAATAAATCTTGTGACTAATTCCACAACGTTACGTCTTTCGAACACGGCGTTATACGAAGAAGATAGAATATAGGTAATAATGTTTGATTCCTTATGTTTTGGTCTAATGGATTGCTAAGACATGTGTCATTCTTTGCCTACTGTGCTGGGTCTCCATTACCGACGTTTGTAGTCGTTCTATGGTGTTCCTCCTAATTTTCTTCACCACATATTCCAATATTCCTTATTGTCAAGTCACAAAGCCCTAAATGCATAAGCGATGTAGCATGGTGATTGGTTTTCAAAATTTATCTCGCGATTTTTGAGTTTTTGGTCGAAATCTTTTTCTGAATAAACGAATTTAGAAAATAGAGCAAATGGTTTACTAAATAATATCTTTCTTGATGATTCAAAATTCAATAGTTATGAAATGTGACGCGGTTTTCAAACATGTTGTGAATAGAAATGTTTACCAAAGTTTGATGTTTAAATATTTCTCATTGTATAGTGGTTCAAGTAAATATTGGCTAAGAAGGATCGTATTTATTCAAAATAGGCAATTCAAAAATTATTTTCTACGAGATATGTGATTTGTATAAACACAAATTTTTAAATCGACTTTACTTAAAGTGAAAATACTAACAAGGATAAAATAGTAGGAGAGGTAATGTTCGCATAATGCATAAATGTCTGATGTTCGGTTTTTGATATTGGATGGTGCCTATTGGTGGTTATCAGGCAGAACTACAAGCCTAGGTATTCAACCAACTTAAGTCTTGAGATGGTTTTATCGTTGAAATTGTCATCATGTTGGCAATATGAGGGTTTCAATTGATACTTTGACGATGAATTTCTGTATTGTCTTCACATGTAGCTGGGGAGATATTCTTGAGTCTGATGCCTTTCTCGATGTATGGGTGAGGTTATCCAGAAGTTCTAGAGAACATAATGCTTTAGGGGAATCTATATCGATATCCATAATTCAAATCAACCATTCTTGGCGTAAACTCACTGCAGGGAAGTTTGCGTATGGATGAGACCATGTTAACTCAAAACACTCTACAGTATCGGTTAGGAGGCTTGGTTTATTTCTATAGTGTTGCTTAGCATACCTTCACCATGTGTTCGATCCTATAGCTCAGTCTAGCTAGTACCTTTGAATAATAAATTGGACAACTAGGTCAAAGATGATGAGTCGGATGGTCTCGTGGTATCTTAGGATTGTTGTTGGATTATAAATTTTCTTGTCTAGGTATTATAGTTCTGTAATCCTTTTATTGTTTTTCTTGTATCGAGGAATTCTATTTGTAGTTGATATGAAGAGTCTCTCCTAAAGAAGTCAATGGAAAGTCCAACTTAATGACTAAGTGGGTGACAGGTGGGGTAAGTATCTAGGGAGAGTTTGTCAGAAAAAAAATATTTATAAAAGAGTTTACTTGTTTAAAACGCTTTTAAATGAAGATTGTTATTAGCAATACTTTAAAAAGTAACTATTTCCTTCATGGCATAATCCTTCCTGAAGTATACATAGGTGATCAGGCTATGTATAGTTGAGGACTAATGATGCGATGCTTGATTTAGTCAAAATAGTATTACTTTTTCTCAAAAGCTTTAGATGGTGTTCAACGCATTGTTATTAAAAATGGTATACTAATTATTTCCTTCCAAAGTAATATAAAAATTGTTTCGCGTAATAATAGTAAATATTTGGCGTAATATTGGATAATCAGTTTATAGTACGGTAACAAAACGACTTATTTTAGAAATTCGGTAAAAACAATTTCCCCATAAGGTAGTAAAATAGTTTGAAATAAAACTCGTTGAATGGTTTATTGGATACATGGGTAAATACTATGGATTGGTAATAATCTACTAATCCGTCAATTACGAAATCGGTCAAATCCTTAATAAGACAATGGTATAATGTTACGAAATGATTGAAAATTGCACAATTGCAATAGAAAATGGAATAAACAAAGGTTACGATTATCACAGAGATAACAAAAGATAGTCATTACATTAGATAGGAAAGTGCTTAATACTACTAGGTTATACCAACGTACTTATGGAAAGTACCAAAAGAAAGTACAACCCTAGAGGGCTCAAACTATGGTTTTACAACATGAAATGCCTCCTCCAGTTCCGGTCTCTCAACACCGGGCATTTACTCCTGAAGTGTCCCACTACTCCACATTCACGGCAGATTACCGTGAGTTCCTGATGCTGTGCGAGGGTGGGAGCCTTGCAGTCCTTGGCTTCATGTCCGACCTTTTGGCAGTTCTTACATTGAGAGGGGCAAGATCCTTTGTGATGCAACTGACACTTGTTGCACTCGGGTAATTTACCAATATACCTTTTCTTTTGGCTTGACCCAGCAGCACGGGTCTCCACCACTTGTTGTATCTTAAATGGTTGTTGAGTAGCATTAGTATCCTGATTACCGACCCATTTTCTCTTGTTGTTACTATTGTTTCCTGATGTCCTGTCGCGAATTATGTGTTCCTTTGCTTCGATTGCCATCTGGATAGCTTCAGACATGGCATTGGGTTCCCATGCAATGACCAACATACGAATTTCAGGAGAAAGTCCTCCGACGTACCTTTCAAGTCTCTTAATTTCCGGTTCACCAATTGCAGGGTCTAGTCGAGCTAATTCATAAAAATGAGCAGTATACTTGACAACATCATCTCCTACCATGGTAAGGTTTAGTGCTTCCTGTTCTATTGCCCGTAATTCACTTCTTACACAAAAGGCTATACCCATCATCTTTCTTAGTTCCTCCCAAGAGCGTGAGTAAGCATCATCAACTCCTACTATCTTAACATGTGTGGTCCACCATTCCTGGGCAAGATTCTGAAAAGTGCATGTGGCGAACTTAACCTTGTCTTCCTTACGACAGTCACCACATCGAAATATCGTTTCTATTTCTTCGAACCATTTGAGAAATTTCTTTGTGTCTCTAATTCCGCTAAAGGAGGGGGGATTACAACCCATAAATTCTACGTGAGTAAGTTCCTTGGTGAGGGCGGTAGTTACGTTCCTGGCAATGAATTGTCCAACAGCGGCTTGCGTCATGCTTGGAGTTGTTTGCTTAAATCTATCTCCATCAAATCATAAGAGTCCATGAGAATCTATAGGTAATAAGGATCATCCTATTCATAACACATGAATATAATACATGAAGGTTTCGATCTATATGGGCCAATATCATAGATAGCACAACTATTCCCTTATAGTAAAGTCAATACTTGATGATTCCGTTTGTACAACAATCAAAATACTACAAGTTTCTTTAACTATGTCACACTTCTCATGGTTAGGATAATAGTAAAAGCTAGTAAGGATATAAGTCTAGTATAAAGATTTCCTGTAGTCCTTTTAAGTGAAATCAGGTTTATGGCATCATAAGGTCGAGATAGTCCTGAAGTGGTGTCTGAAGTTGTGCATCGATCAAGTCCTAGATAGTGTAGATTCTAAGCCATTCTTGAGGAACTTGCGGATGTTCCTGTTGAGTCCGTAATCTTGGTATTATCCACAAGGTGTTATCTAATTCGTGGCAAGTGGAAATGGAAAAGGGAAATGACAATGGTGGTATTCTAAAGGATGAGAATAACATTGATGACAATGAGATCCTAGTGATGAGTTAGGAGATAATGGTGATAATAGTGAATGGGATACTACCCTCTTTCGCGCTATCTCGCGACATCTAAGAGGTAAAGCTGAAGTACGCACTATGGGACGACCAATAGTGTAATAAGTAACCAACGGTGGTGGTAGTACCTAAGTAGTAAGCGTCCTACTAGTGAAGGAAAGAAAACATGCTATCTCCCTTGTAATAAGCATCCTAATAAGTCCATTAAAATTAAGTCTGAATACTCTACCAAACGGCATTCTATGTATAGGCTGAATGAGAACCTTGCTCTTATGACAATTCAATAGTGCTAATAGTGGTGTAAGTACAGCTGGTGGTATAATGGTAGTGGAAGATGACAAGGCATCTTCAATGTCGGAATCCGACGATAGGATAACAGGGTGGTTATCTGAAGACATGTCACTTGTGAACCAGGTCAATATAATCATATATATATATATATATATATATATATATATATATATATATATATATATATATATATATATATATATATATATATGAGTATGGGTATAAATAACTCGCACAGTGTGTGCATGAAACAACATGTATAATGAATATGCACCTATGATGAAATGATGAGATGCTATGATGATGTGGTTATAGTCTAGGGTCCATGATACATCCTAGTTCGCTATAACCTTAGCTCTGATGCCAATCTGTCACACCCCCAAAATACCTGAATGGCAGCGGAATGGAATACCTGGGGGTGACTGTCATAGCACCATAGTTACAGTTATATTGAACGACCTAAAGTGTCGTTTAGAAAATACAGCGTTTGATCATTAAAACATTCAGAGTTTACAAAGCTTAGGTCCCAAAAGAGTT
Organism: Artemisia argyi; assembly: GCA_030686995.1. NCBI lineage: Eukaryota > Viridiplantae > Streptophyta > Magnoliopsida > Asterales > Asteraceae > Artemisia > Artemisia argyi. Next base: position 117,146,742 of record CM060691.1, on the reverse strand, counting down.
TGCCAATATAGTTAAAATAAGTTCAACAAGATCAAACGTTTCATAAGTGCAGAAAATATGGTGAGACGCGTTGACTCCGCGACTCCATGAAGGTCCAAATGTATGCAACATGAGCTACCTTAATAACCTGAGAAATACATTGCGAAAAACGGTCAACACGAATGTTGGTGAATAATCATAAGTTTATAAGTAAATCGTAAGTACATAAGCCACAAGTAATAAGTAAACCGACAAGAATGTCAAAAATGCTACATTGGCTCTTAAGCTCATGACCCCGAAGCTAGACTTAGTAATGGCCCCACCAGAGTGTTTACCAGACACTCAATTCGTTAAGACATGAAATGCATTCGTCCCGTTTGGAGCAACCCAAACACGAATGGAGGCGTCACCCTCGATAGATCTATCCACTCACTCTCGCTTAGCTATAATTAACGGTCCATGATATATAAGGGGACTTAACTTGGTAGTAAGGCAACTTAAGCAATGTATGGAATTTGATATACTTGGGCATGTACAAAAATAATTGTGCAATGTATTCTCCCCCGTGGGATTTAAAATCAAATAAGTAATTAAAACGGGGCTATGAGAACTCACCTGGAGTGATAGTACAAAGATGGTACAACGATGGTAAAGTGATCGGGACAATGAGGCGCGAACAATAGCCGCAACCTAAATGAATAATCGTGATCTAATTTAGATCATGCCGTGATGTAATGAATGCACATGCACATGATACCTATACCACTCATGATTTGGAAATACTTGTTATTGTCATAGTAAAATAGTTTCCATACTTAGGAAAAATAAGTCCAAATATAGAAGTATATAACTTGTCGTAATATATATCGTATAAAAATGTTAATGTTATATTCCTCGTATCGAAAACCTTAAAATAACGTCGTTAAGTCGTATAAATATTCTCTTGGGTCATATGTATTCAATAGTTAAGAATATAGTCCTTAGTAACATTTCTAGAAAATATACCATTTAGTGCGTAAGTTATTATTTTTATTTGTGACCAAATATATATATATAGTTTTGACGATGTTAAAACGCGTATAACTTGGTCGTTTTAGGCTCATTTTCCTCGTTCTTTATATCCACGGATTCGTTTTTGTATATACTAATATATTTTTGATAACTCGGCTCCTCTAGGTTACGTTTAACACCTCTTTTTACCCGTCGAAATCTGCCAAACAGCAAGCAGTTTTTATAAAAATAGTTTTCGTCGTTAAGTTTGCAAAAATCATATCTCCTTCGTTATAAGCTTGTTTTAATCCGTTCTTTCGCCTAAAGTTTTGTTTTTGAAAGTATTTTCTAAATCTTTGGTCAAAAATCAACCATCAACCACTGATTTTCCCACGAAATAAAAATAGGGACAGTAGGTATTTTTATTGTTTCAAAAATCATTTCTAAGGTTCTAATCTAGTTCCATCTTCAATCAAACCACTTTCAATCACCACAAAACTAGTCTAATCCTACCATACACCTTCTTAGGGTGTCATGGGTTCCTAAACATCATAACCAAGTAGATCTAACAAGGATCTAACCAAAAATCATTTTCTAGGGCTTAAAAGTTAAATATATACAAAATGGAGTGGTATAAGCCAATATATGCATGAGATCTTGTAAGAAAAGTATATAAACATAGTAATAACTTGTAAAAATTATGAAATGAGTTTTGTAAACTTACTTGGAAGATTAATGAAGTTTGGATGGTGAAAACCTAACAATCCTTGAGTTTTTATCTCAAAACTCTAACAAGGACAACTATAAGAACAAGATTATACTTAGATCTTTGAAAAATGATGTTTTCTTGCTTCTTGATTACCCTAGGCCGAGCACCCTTGAGAGAAAAAGAGAAGAAAAGTTTTCTTGGCTAGTTACAAATGAGGTAAAATATCTTATTTTTAGTATATGTATTATTGGTATTATTATTATAATAGAGTTAGTATAAACTTTAATGAGATTGGAGTGAGTTAGTAGACATTGTAAGAGATTGGAATGGGGGGGGGGGGGGGGCAAATCAAAGGGGGAGGGGGATGAATGTGTAAGACTTTTGGTTTCTTATGTATTATTTTGTGTTATTTAGTAGTTTTAAGGTGTACCGGGTACCGGGTTAACTAAAAATAAATTTTAACGGAGTTAACCGGGATAAAATAAAGTTATAAAAATTACAAAAATATGTTGGGTACAAATATTAAGTGTTTAGATAATTATTGTTTAATTTTTATGAAAACCGTCGAAATTAAATTAGACGTACGATACGAAATAATTTAATTTCCAAAATACCGGGTAATTTAATATTATAATTTTTATATTATTAAAATGAATATAAAAATATATTGGGATCATAGTCGGGAGTGTCGGACGTGTTAGTCACATTATTGATCGTTTGTTAACGTTTATATAGAAATAATTATACGTAAAAGTTAATTATACCAAAAGTATTAATTTAATTATCCTACGAGTGGAATAGTATGCAAGTGCCGTAATGAGGATATGCAGACTATTTCTAGTCTGTACGAAATATCCCAAATGATAATGCATGAATTCGCTCCTGAACCAATACGGTTACGCGAATTTTGAATACCCGTAAACTAGGTTTACGATGACATGAGTAATGCACGTGAATAGTGGTTTTCTCTCGGAAATGAATAGTGTCAAGTGAATAGTAAAATTTCTGAACGCTTCTCAGAATGTCGAATTGACCTCAAAAGCGATGAATAGTGATCGATGAATAGTAAATGATGAATAGTAACTTGTGAATAGTAAATTGTCGAGGTTTGGAAAATGACCGGAAATTATGAGTTGTGACAGTCTTCCCCTCTAATAGGAACTTCGTCCCGAAGTTCAGTTTGTGTTGGTCTCTGGAGTGGTATTGGTGAAAAGATGATAATAATTGCGAATTCCAGCGAACTTCCACAATAGCAATTCGACTCTGCTTTAACCGTTCGACCTCATGGTCCATGCTTTCTACTGGTTCTCTTACCAAGTTTACGTTTGTCTCAAGGTTGGATTCCCTTCCAAATGGGATTATGATTGACTAATCTGAAAGTCATTCCTGGATTTGAATAGGTGAAACATAGTTGTGTAATCCGGCTGTTCCTTAACAAGGCTCAAGTCCGACGGCCACTAGGCCTACTCTGTCTGAACTATTAAGTGGTCCGGTGTATATCGGTTTTAACTTTCCAAATCTTTCCGAATAATATCATGCCTTTCCTAGGCAGAACTTTCAACGTGATCTGGCTACCAACTTCAAGTTTTAGTGGTTTACAACTTATAGAATTTGTAATTGATCCTTGACTTGTAGGAAATTTCTGATTATTTCATGAATGCCTACTGGAATAGTGAGTTTGGCTTTTTCCGAGTTTGGTTCGTCAATAGATGATCAGTGCTTCTTCAGGTTTATAATGTAATATGGGTAATATATGTTGCTGAACTATGTCAGAATTCCAATCTTATATGTCAGCTGGTCGATTCTAAAATGAATCTTAAATGGTCCAGTATACTAAAGGTTCAATCTCTCGTGTTATCAAAATTGTATCATGCCTCTCCAAGGCAAAGCTTTCAACTTAGTTCGTTTCCTCACGTGAATCTAGTTGGTTTGCTGTTCAAGGATACCCAATCCGTATGATGTGCGTCATGTACCAACCTAACCTCTATCAGTTTCTCGTTTCTTGTAACGGGTTCTTGACTTGTGAAATTTCCTTTGTTGTTCCATAATTTAGTCCTAGACCGGTGAATTTCACTTTCCGATTTCGGTCTGTAAATGGGTAATTGGTACTTCGACCATAAAGTGCCTCAAATGGTGTAGTCTCTACGCTCGTGCGATAACTATCATTGTAAAAGAATCCGATTTATGGTAAATGGTTAGTCGAACCATTTCTAGAGTCAATCACTCATACCCTGAGTATAACTTTCCTATGTTTGAATCGTTCTCTCGTTCTGACCATCGGTCTGAGGAAAGTAGGCGGTGTTTACATCTAAATGGGGTTCCGAAGGAAGTCTTAAAATGATAGCTAGAAGTCTGAGGTGATTCGATCACCTTTATTAGGAACAATTGAAATAGGTACAATAAATCTTGTGACTAATTCCACAACGTTACGTCTTTCGAACACGGCGTTATACGAAAAAGATAGAATATAGGTAATAATGTTTGATTCCTTATGTTTTGGTCTAATGGATTGCTAAGACATGTGTCATTCTTTGCCTACTGTGCTGGGTCTCCATTACCGACGTTTGTAGTCGTTCTATGGTGTTCCTCCTAATTTTCTTCACCACATATTCCAATATTCCTTATTGTCAAGTCACAAAGCCCTAAATGCATAAGCGATGTAGCATGGTGATTGGTTTTCAAAATTTATCTCGCGATTTTTGAGTTTTTGGTCGAAATCTTTTTCTGAATAAACGAATTTAGAAAATAGAGCAAATGGTTTACTAAATAATATCTTTCTTGATGATTCAAAATTCAATAGTTATGAAATGTGACGCGGTTTTCAAACATGTTGTGAATAGAAATGTTTACCAAAGTTTGATGTTTAAATATTTCTCATTGTATAGTGGTTCAAGTAAATATTGGCTAAGAAGGATCGTATTTATTCAAAATAGGCAATTCAAAAATTATTTTCTACGAGATATGTGATTTGTATAAACACAAATTTTTAAATCGACTTTACTTAAAGTGAAAATACTAACAAGGATAAAATAGTAGGAGAGGTAATGTTCGCATAATGCATAAATGTCTGATGTTCGGTTTTTGATATTGGATGGTGCCTATTGGTGGTTATCAGGCAGAACTACAAGCCTAGGTATTCAACCAACTTAAGTCTTGAGATGGTTTTATCGTTGAAATTGTCATCATGTTGGCAATATGAGGGTTTCAATTGATACTTTGACGATGAATTTCTGTATTGTCTTCACATGTAGCTGGGGAGATATTCTTGAGTCTGATGCCTTTCTCGATGTATGGGTGAGGTTATCCAGAAGTTCTAGAGAACATAATGCTTTAGGGGAATCTATATCGATATCCATAATTCAAATCAACCATTCTTGGCGTAAACTCACTGCAGGGAAGTTTGCGTATGGATGAGACCATGTTAACTCAAAACACTCTACAGTATCGGTTAGGAGGCTTGGTTTATTTCTATAGTGTTGCTTAGCATACCTTCACCATGTGTTCGATCCTATAGCTCAGTCTAGCTAGTACCTTTGAATAATAAATTGGACAACTAGGTCAGAGATGATGAGTCGGATGGTCTCGTGGTATCTTAGGATTGTTGTTGGATTATAAATTTTCTTGTCTAGGTATTATAGTTCTGTAATCCTTTTATTGTTTTTCTTGTATCGAGGAATTCTATTTGTAGTTGATATGAAGAGTCTCTCCTAAAGAAGTCAATGGAAAGTCCAACTTAATGACTAAGTGGGTGACAGGTGGGGTAAGTATCCAGGGAGAGTTTGTCAGAAAAAAAATATTTATAAAAGAGTTTACTTGTTTAAAACGCTTTTAAATGAAGATTGTTATTAGCAATACTTTAAAAAGTAACTATTTCCTTCATGGCATAATCCTTCCTGAAGTATACATAGGTGATCAGGCTATGTATAGTTGAGGACTAATGATGCGATGCTTGATTTAGTCAAAATAGTATTACTTTTTCTCAAAAGCTTTAGATGGTGTTCAACGCATTGTTATTAAAAATGGTATACTAATTATTTCCTTCCAAAGTAATATAAAAATTGTTTCGCGTAATAATAGTAAATATTTGGCGTAATATTGGATAATCAGTTTATAGTACGGTAACAAAACGACTTATTTTAGAAATTCGGTAAAAACAATTTCCCCATAAGGTAGTAAAATAGTTTGAAATAAAACTCGTTGAATGGTTTATTGGATACATGGGTAAATACTATGGATTGGTAATAATCTACTAATCCGTCAATTACGAAATCGGTCAAATCCTTAATAAGACAATGGTATAATGTTACGAAATGATTGAAAATTGCACAATTGCAATAGAAAATGGAATAAACAAAGGTTACGATTATCACAGAGATAACAAAAGATAGTCATTACATTAGATAGGAAAGTGCTTAATACTACTAGGTTATACCAACGTACTTATGGAAAGTACCAAAAGAAAGTACAACCCTAGAGGGCTCAAACTATGGTTTTACAACATGAAATGCCTCCTCCAGTTCCGGTCTCTCAACACCGGGCATTTACTCCTGAAGTGTCCCACTACTCCACATTCACGGCAGATTACCGTGAGTTCCTGATGCTGTGCGAGGGTGGGAGCCTTGCAGTCCTTGGCTTCATGTCCGACCTTTTGGCAGTTCTTACATTGAGAGGGGCAAGATCCTTTGTGATGCAACTGACACTTGTTGCACTCGGGTAATTTACCAATATACCTTTTCTTTTGGCTTGACCCAGCAGCACGGGTCTCCACCACTTGTTGTATCTTAAATGGTTGTTGAGTAGCATTAGTATCCTGATTACCGACCCATTTTCTCTTGTTGTTACTATTGTTTCCTGATGTCCTGTCGCGAATTATGTGTTCCTTTGCTTCGATTGCCATCTGGATAGCTTCAGACATGGCATTGGGTTCCCATGCAATGACCAACATACGAATTTCAGGAGAAAGTCCTCCGACGTACCTTTCAAGTCTCTTAATTTCCGGTTCACCAATTGCAGGGTCTAGTCGAGCTAATTCATAAAAATGAGCAGTATACTTGACAACATCATCTCCTACCATGGTAAGGTTTAGTGCTTCCTGTTCTATTGCCCGTAATTCACTTCTTACACAAAAGGCTATACCCATCATCTTTCTTAGTTCCTCCCAAGAGCGTGAGTAAGCATCATCAACTCCTACTATCTTAACATGTGTGGTCCACCATTCCTGGGCAAGATTCTGAAAAGTGCATGTGGCGAACTTAACCTTGTCTTCCTTACGACAGTCACCACATCGAAATATCGTTTCTATTTCTTCGAACCATTTGAGAAATTTCTATGTGTCTCTAATTCCGCTAAAGGAGGGGGGATTACAACCCATAAATTCTACGTGAGTAAGTTCCTTGGTGAGGGCGGTAGTTACGTTCCTGGCAATGAATTGTCCAACAGCGGCTTGCGTCATGCTTGGAGTTGTTTGCTTAAATCTATCTCCATCAAATCATAAGAGTCCATGAGAATCTATAGGTAATAAGGATCATCCTATTCATAACACATGAATATAATACATGAAGGTTTCGATCTATATGGGCCAATATCATAGATAGCACAACTATTCCCTTATAGTAAAGTCAATACTTGATGATTCCGTTTGTACAACAATCAAAATACTACAAGTTTCTTTAACTATGTCACACTTCTCATGGTTAGGATAATAGTAAAAGCTAGTAAGGATATAAGTCTAGTATAAAGATTTCCTGTAGTCCTTTTAAGTGAAATCAGGTTTATGGCATCATAAGGTCGAGATAGTCCTGAAGTGGTGTCTGAAGTTGTGCATCGATCAAGTCCTAGATAGTGTAGATTCTAAGCCATTCTTGAGGAACTTGCGGATGTTCCTGTTGAGTCCGTAATCTTGGTATTATCCACAAGGTGTTATCTAATTCGTGGCAAGTGGAAATGGAAAAGGGAAATGACAATGGTGGTATTCTAAAGGATGAGAATAACATTGATGACAATGAGATCCTAGTGATGAGTTAGGAGATAATGGTGATAATAGTGAATGGGATACTACCCTCTTTCGCGCTATCTCGCGACATCTAAGAGGTAAAGCTGAAGTACACACTATGGGACGACCAATAGTGTAATAAGTAACCAACGGTGGTGGTAGTACCTAAGTAGTAAGCGTCCTACTAGTGAAGGAAAGAAAACATGCTATCTCCCTTGTAATAAGCATCCTAATAAGTCCATTAAAATTAAGTCTGAATACTCTACCAAACGGCATTCTATGTATAGGCTGAATGAGAACCTTGCTCTTATGACAATTCAATAGTGCTAATAGTGGTGTAAGTACAGCTGGTGGTATAATGGTAGTGGAAGATGACAAGGCATCTTCAATGTCGGAATCCGACGATAGGATAACAGGGTGGTTATCTGAAGACATGTCACTTGTGAACCAGGTCAATATAATCATATATATATATATATATATATATATATATATATATATATATATATATATATATATATATATATATATATATATATATATATATATATATATATATATATATATATATATATATATATGAGTATGGGTATAAATAACTCGCACAGTGTGTGCATGAAACAACATGTATAATGAATATGCACCTATGATGAAATGATGAGATGCTATGATGATGTGGTTATAGTCTAGGGTCCATGATACATCCTAGTTCGCTATAACCTTAGCTCTGATGCCAATCTGTCACACCCCCAAAATACCTGAATGGCAGCGGAATGGAATACCTGGGGGTGACTGTCATAGCACCATAGTTACAGTTATATTGAACGACCTAAAGTGTCGTTTAGAAAATACAGCGTTTGATCATTAAAACATTCAGAGTTTACAAAGCTTAGGTCCCAAAAGAGTTTGCCAATATAGTTAAAATAAGTTCAACAAGATCAAACGTTTCATAAGTGCAGAAAATATGGTGAGACGCGTCGACTCCGCGACTCCATGAAGGTCCAAATGTATGCAACATGAGCTACCTTAATAACCTGAGAAATACATTGCGAAAAACGGTCAACACGAATGTTGGTGAATAATCATAAGTTTATAAGTAAATCGTAAGTACATAAGCCACAAGTAATAAGTAAACCGACAAGAATGTCAAAAATGCTACATTGGCTCTTAAGCTCATGACCCCGAAGCTAGACTTAGTAATGGCCCCACCAGAGTGTTTACCAGACACTCAATTCGTTAAGACATGAAATGCATTCGTCCCGTTTGGAGCAACCCAAACACGAATGGAGGCGTCACCCTCGATAGATCTATCCACTCACTCTCGCTTAGCTATAATTAACGGTCCATGATATATAAGGGGACTTAACTTGGTAGTAAGGCAACTTAAGCAATGTATGGAATTTGATATACTTGGGCATGTACAAAAATAATTGTGCAATGTATTCTCCCCCGTGGGATTTAAAATCAAATAAGTAATTAAAACGGGGCTATGAGAACTCACCTGGAGTGATAGTACAAAGATGGTACAACGATGGTAAAGTGATCGGGACAATGAGGCGCGAACAATAGCCGCAACCTAAATGAATAATCGTGATCTAATTTAGATCATGCCGTGATGTAATGAATGCACATGCACATGATACCTATACCACTCGTGATTTGGAAATACTTGTTATTGTCATAGTAAAATAGTTTCCATACTTAGGAAAAATAAGTCCAAATATAGAAGTATATAACTTGTCGTAATATATATCGTATAAAAATGTTAATGTTATATTCCTCGTATCGAAAACCTTAAAATAACGTCGTTAAGTCGTATAAATATTCTCTTGGGTCATATGTATTCAATAGTTAAGAATATAGTCCTTAGTAACATTTCTAGAAAATATACCATTTAGTGCGTAAGTTATTATTTTTATTTGTGACCAAATATATATATATAGTTTTGACGATGTTAAAACGCGTATAACTTGGTCGTTTTAGGCTCATTTTCCTCGTTCTTTATATCCACGGATTCGTTTTTGTATATACTAATATATTTTTGATAACTCGGCTCCTCTAGGTTACGTTTAACACCTCTTTTTACCCGTCGAAATCTGCCAAACAGCAAGCAGTTTTTATAAAAATAGTTTTCATCGTTAAGTTTGCAAAAATCATATCTCCTTCGTTATAAGCTTGTTTTAATCCGTTCTTTCGCCTAAAGTTTCGTTTTTGAAAGTATTTTCTAAATCTTTGGTCAAAAATCAACCATCAACCACTGATTTTCCCACGAAATAAAAATAGGGACAGTAGGTATTTTTATTGTTTCAAAAATCATTTCTAAGGTTCTAATCTAGTTCCATCTTCAATCAAACCACTTTCAATCACCACAAAACTAGTCTAATCCTACCATACACCTTCTTAGGGTGTCATGGGTTCCTAAACATCATAACCAAGTAGATCTAACAAGGATCTAACCAAAAATCATTTTCTAGGGCTTAAAAGTTAAATATATACAAAATGGAGTGGTATAAGCCAATATATGCATGAGATCTTGTAAGAAAAGTATATAAACATAGTAATAACTTGTAAAAATTATGAAATGAGTTTTGTAAACTTACTTGGAAGATTAATGAAGTTTGGATGGTGAAAACCTAACAATCCTTGAGTTTTTATCTCAAAACTCTAACAAGGACAACTATAAGAACAAGATTATACTTAGATCTTTGAAAAATGATGTTTTCTTGCTTCTTGATTACCCTAGGCCGAGCACCCTTGAGAGAAAAAGAGAAGAAAAGTTTTCTTGGCTAGTTACAAATGAGGTAAAATATCTTATTTTTAGTATATGTATTATTGGTATTATTATTATAATAGAGTTAGTATAAACTTTAATGAGATTGGAGTGAGTTAGTAGACATTGTAAGAGATTGGAATGGGGGGGGGGCGGTAAATCAAAGGGGGGGGGGGGGGGGATGAATGTGTAAGACTTTTGGTTTCTTATGTATTATTTTGTGTTATTTAGTAGTTTTAAGGTGTACCGGGTACCGGGTTAACTAAAAATAAATTTTAACGGAGTTAACCGGGATAAAATAAAGTTATAAAAATTACAAAAATATGTTGGGTACAAATATTAAGTGTTTAGATAATTATTGTTTAATTTTTATGAAAACCGTCGAAATTAAATTAGACGTACGATACGAAATAATTAAATTTCCAAAATACCGGGTAATTTAATATTATAATTTTTATATTATTAAAATGAATATAAAAATATATTGGGATCATAGTCGGGAGTGTCGGACGTGTTAGTCACATTATTGATCGTTTGTTAACGTTTATATATAAATAATTATACGTAAAAGTTAATTATACCAAAAGTATTAATTTAATTATCCTACGAGTGGAATAGTATGCAAGTGCCGTAATGAGGATATGCAGACTATTTCTAGTCTGTACGAAATGTCCCAAATGATAATGCATGAATTCGCTCCTGAACCAATACGGTTACGCGAATTTTGAATACCCGTAAACTAGGTTTACGATGACATGAGTAATGCACGTGAATAGTGGTTTTCTCTCGGAAATGAATAGTGTCAAGTGAATAGTAAAATTTCTGAACGCTTCTCAGAATGTCGAATTGACCTCAAAAACGATGAATAGTGATCGATGAATAGTAAATGATGAATAGTAACTTGTGAATAGTAAATTGTCGAGGTTTGGAAAATGACCGGAAATTACGAGTTGTGACAGAAAGAAATGAAATTCAAGCACTAATAATGGATTTATAATTATAGATTATTACACATGGCAACAAACCAAATTGAGCCATGTTCAAGTAAGTTTGTTTATTAGTTGCTACTCGTACATGCCATATTCAAATAGCTATTGTGTTACGAACTTATGACATGCTTGCTGCTTTTGTTTTTCTTTGTGTATTTCATTATTGAACGAAATACTAATGTTACTTTTCTGTGATTGTGGCCAATTTTATAGTTATAGATTTTCATAAAATATTTAGTTGGATGGTTTTTTACATAATATATAGTTAGAGATTTAGACCTCTGATCTTCTGTTGGATATTTCTTTCAGATTTTAGAGAAGATTGTTGATTAATGATAGCAACATGTATATTACAACAACTCAAAAGGTAAATAGAAAGGTGAACACAAAGGTCTCGGTAAATTTTTGGTGAGCACTCATGACTACTTTGCTGATAAAGAAATGGAATTTATATATAGACTAACAAAATATGTATGATGTATGTAGGTTGACAAATCTTATTGACGCAAATATGCAAATCATGGCAAGAAATCGCAAGCAACATAAAAGAAGCAAAACCCGAGTTGTGAGAAGTAGTCGATAACTAGTAATTCATATCTAGTGTTTATAATCTTGGCAAGGTCAAAGTTAAGGTTTCAGTGGAAGAAGTCGATAACAAACAACAAGTATCCAATGTTTATAATATTGGCAAGGTCATGGTTGAGGCTTCGATCACAGCTTGGTTAATTAAGATGATCCGGATTTATACTAACAAGTTGTAAGGTGTATCATGTGATCTTTTGATCATTATCAATCAATTAACTGATCATATTGGATCAATATGAGTTTAAAACATTGAACACTATAGAAAAAATTGTTGTATCTATAGTGGACACAATATGTCCAGTTTAATCAAGTTTAGGTAATTGTTGGAATTCAAGTTACTGTATAGCCTTGAATTTTTGATTGATTAATAAAATTTCAGCTGACTTTATTTTTGGATTCCTATTCCTAGTTAGATTTGATTTACGCATACTTTATTACTTTATGATGATGTATAAATCTGTTTGGAGTGGACAAATTAATGCCAAATACATGCTTGGAATAATTGTTAAAAGTGTACATTAAAATGTGCCAACTAAGCTTGGCATTGAAAATTAATTTGTGCCTAGTACATTAGGCACGGGGAAGGTGACGTACCAAATAAGTATTCGGCACAAGAAAAAAAGTGTTGAATGTGCATTTTAAAATTACTAACCGTGCCAAATACCAACTCAGGGCACACAAAAGCAAAACTGTACCAAAGCCCGTGCCAAATACTATTTGGCACAGCATCAAACCGACCCAAATGTATTTGGCACCCTCAAATTTAAGACTGACTAAAAACCGAGCCAAACCCATGCCAAATTGTATATTTGGCACGGTTTTTGAGTATTTAGCACGCTTTTCGCCCCTCCCAAATACCCCTTTTTCTTGTAGTGATAAGCACTCTTTAAGCTACTAGCCACATGAATTTTATTTTTGTATGGCCTTTGGTAACATTTAGTCACACAAAGCATGTTTTTGGGGGTCTATTTAGTCACATACAATTAACCATAAAGTGACCAAAGGTGTGAATAAGTGTAACCATATGATGTTTAAAGTGAAGGAATGTGTATTTTTTGTGACTATTGATCATCCAATCGTCACATGAATTTTGTTTTTTTGTGGCCTTTGTTAGCATTTAGTCACACAAAGCAAGTTTTTGGGGGTGTATTTAGTCACACACAATTAAGCATAAAGTGACCAAAGGTGTGAATAAGTGTGACCAAATGATGTTTAAAGTGAAGGAATGTGTATCTTGTGTGACTATTGATCATCCAATGGCCACATGAATTTGGTTTTTGTGTGGCCTTTGGTAACATTTAGTCACACAAAGCATGTTTTTGGGGGTGTATTTAGTCACATACAATTAACCATAAAGTGACAAAAGGTGTGAATAAGTGTGAACATATGACGTTTAAAGTGAAGAAATGTGTGTTTTGTGTGACTATTGATCATTCAATGGCCACATGAATTTTATGTTTGTGTGGCCTTTTGTATCATTTAGTCACACAAACCAAGTTTCTTTTGGGTATTTAGTCACATACAATTAAGCATAAAGTGGCCAAAAATGTGAGTAAGTGTGACCATATGGTGTTTAAAGTGAAGAAATGTGTATTTTATGTGACTAATTATCATCCAATGGCCACATGAATTGTATGTTTGAGTGGCCTTTTGTAACATTTAGTCACACAAAGCATGTTGCTTTTGGGTATTTAGTCTCATAGAATTAAGTATAAAATGGCGAAAAGTGTGAATAAGTGTGACCAAATGGCGTTTAAAGTGAAGAAATGTGTATTTTATGTGACTATTGATCATCCAATGGCGACATGAATTGTATGTTTGTGTGGCCTTTTGTAACATTTAGTCACACAAAGCATGTTTCTTTTGGGTATTTAGAAACATACAATTAAGCATAAAGTGGCCAAAAGTGTGAATAAGTTTGACAATATGGTGTTTAAAGTGAAGAAATGTGTATTTTGTGTGACTAGCGATCATCCAATGGCCACATGAATTGTATGTTTATGTGACCTTTTGTAACATTTAGTCACACAAAGCATGTTGCTTTTGGTATTTAGTCACATACAATTAAGTATAAAGTGTGAATAAGTGTGACCATATGATGCATGGGGTTTGCACCAGGCTTTACCTCTCGAGGGATCTCGAGAATCTTACAACCCCCATCAGGCAGTGTACCTGATCGTTGTAGTATATTATAGTGACAAGTACCGGGGGATTGATCGTTCAGCTAGGAATAGTGTTGCTAGGATTAGAAAACCTAAATACTAGTTCTAAAGATGAAGGATGATTATTTTTTTACAGCAAGTAAATATCTCGGGTTTGAAGGATTTGGGCGGAATTAGTTGCTAGTCAACTAACCCAATACTAAGATGCAATCAAAATAAAATACTAGAAATGAAAATAAACTAAATTAAACTAAGGTTGTGAGCAATAAGTGGAGAAATGTGTTTACTTAGATTTCACTACTCCCTAGATATCTTTTACACGTTAATTACTTATTATAGTTTCGTGGATGACGGATTGTATTCCTTAATACCATTCATGGGGTGGCGCACTTAACTCCCCAATCCTATGAGTGCCTACTTCACTCCTATGTCGAGCCGGCTAAGAAGCTCCTAACATGGGATCATTAGAATTTACTCATGCATTAAATACAACCAATAAAACCTAGTGCACATCGGTTCATGTTTCTTAAGACGTTCAAGCATGTTACCATTTGGAGATCTACCAGTTTTCTTAAGACTAACATCGAAATCATTCATCCAATACAACCATAAACAAGTAATCAACACATAATCAACATCTAGGTTTCATTAGATCTAAGCAAACACAAGATAAATCTAGCCTAGCATGGTGGAATTAAGACAAGCACAAGATATAGACAACCAACACATAGACATATTGATTGAATTAGAAGAACACTTATCTCAATTACACATGTAAGGGTTCAAGGGCTGAAAACCCTTGAAAAACCTGTAAAAATCGTATATGGTTCGGCCTTAGGGTTTCTCCAAACTTGTTCCTTTCTAATGAATGAAAATTAGAAAACTATATATAGGAAATTGAGGCTGATGGCGTCAAGACCAAATGGGTGACGCCGTCATCTCACCGCCAAAAGAATTCTCGGACTGCCTTGATCTACATCTGACGCCGTCACGTTATATATTTTTCCAGGCCGTCACGTATTTAACTCTTGAAGCTCTTCCTTGTGACACCTTCATTTCTGTTCTGGGTCGTCATGAAAATTACTCTTGACGCCGTCAGGATGGTACTCTTGACGCCGTCACCTACTGTTCCCAGCTTGGAAAATTAAGTCTTTGGCATTTTCTTCACTTTTATGCTCCAAAAACGTCCGAATTGCTTCCTTTTCTAGATTTCACTCCTAAAGTACCGAAAATCACAAAAGGAACGATTTAGGGCAATATTTTATCATATAAATTCAATTCCGGGCTTAAATTACCCTCTAAAAGTGGTTCATTTTTCGCCTCGTCATATACCCTTACACTTGAGATTTGCTTGTCCTCAAGCAAATGCGCTTTTATTCTACTCAATATACAAGTTAGGGGTCTTTTAACACTAATATAAAAGTAATTACAACAAATAATCGTTCCACTAAAGACCAATAGACAAGCACGGAGGTCATACACTAGCACCTCACAAATAGTGTTTAGATACTCACATCTCTCGGGTGTAATAAAGTAAAAATTACAATATGGAAACGGAAGATATCTCTCACTACCTGTCATAGCAAAATAGATTACCATAGGCTTGGGAAAGGATCAAACCTACACCATATGGCGTAAGCGCCTAGGATAAACTATCAAAGAGGTCTTTTAAAGGGTTGTAACGTTAGGTGTAGGGATATGAAATACACGGTTTTGTTGGATAAAGGCAGTCTTTACTGGTGGCGAGTTAACAATCTTGGTTAATTACATGTACAATATGGTGTTGCTAAGCCAAGACTAGACTCGACTTAAGCTAATAAATGAAAAATAACAAAAACATAAAATGAACATAGAATAAAAAGGGATGGTAGTCCGTATGTTTTTTTTCTCTTTTTCTTTTTCCATTTTGTTTTTCTTTTTCTTGATTTTTTTCATTTTTTTTTTGCATACACTCTTACCCTAATTGTAGGGAATGAAAATTCCCCTTACACTTGAATTTTTACATACTTTACAATAAACTAATCTAATGACTCGAATTAAGAAAATCAAAACACTTGGAGCACTTTTAAGATTAACGTACATATGGGGGTAATAAATGATGTTCTTCCCCATTACTTCATAAAATAAGTACTTTACCCATGAGTCCCAATCGTCCCAAAACAATATGTACAAGGATATGACTCGACTTAGCAACCATGTAATCAATTAGATAGTTAACTTAGGGTTTAACAAATAACAATAATGCACTAAAAATGAGCGCATACACGGAAGGCTAAGGCGATTTGGTTGTACATTTAAGTGGGGTGCAACAAATTCTTCCTTTAAGTAAACTGCTTAAAGTTAGAAACGAAAAGATAGGCTCGGAGGGGTGTACTAGGGGTTTCGTGTACTAAAAATGAGTACAACGCTAAGGGTGTGGGAAAAATTAGTTGACTTAACTAGCCAAGTAATATGACTCAAATGGTCAAGTAATTATGATACGGGTTTAACACAAGGGTGATCCTAATGCCTCTTATCATGTAGTAAATCCTACTACACGAATGTAGTCTCACTAGCGGTCTCGGGATGCATCACTAACGCAAGTTCTAGAATCTAAATGCTACCGGTACACTCATAAGCACTAATAGTAAATGCTTTTCCTATCAAATCTGAAGGCGAACCTCACATATTTGGGTGGAAAATTTTTCTGAAAGTACGGTTGTGTGCTGGTCATACAATCTCCTATCCATGAGACGCTTGCTATGGCTAAAGTTTCACTCCTAAATGTTGTAAAAAAATTTAAATTTGGCGCTAAAATTGCACTAACAAGTGTTTCTCATAGTTTTATTACACATCTACCGTTAAACAAACAAACTCAAGCGAAAGTGTATTTGTAGGGTATCATCATTTTACCCTCCCCTTACACTTAGGATGAACATTGTCCCCAATGTTCAAGTAAAGAATGTAAAAGTGAAATAAGTAAAAGAATGAAATAAAATACTCCCCTGATTCGCTCGGTATGGATAATAAGGTAGCCAGGTTAGATCTTCCTCCAAGAAAATGAACAATCAAAGCTTCCGTTCCAGAAAAATAAATCATCTTCTTGTCATACATAACCTGTAAATCCTGAGAAAACAAACAAGACAACCTCGCATAAAATCGGCGGCAATCTACATAAGTTACTAAATCCTAGAAAACAAAATAAGATATAATGCTTGTGGAATGAAGTTTGCAGATTTTCTGGAGATTATAAAACTTAATAATTCAGCAAAAACTTTAAGACTCCGTTAGAAAAACAAAACTGGTAAAATTTCCAGATTTTCACACGTGACGCCGTCAAGAGCAAGCTCATGACGCCATCAGAAGTGACCTGCAGAAATTCTTATGTTAAGTTTCCAGAAAATTTCTGGAAAAACTTGGTCCTACTTCCTGGAAAATCCTGCAAAACTTCATTATGACACAATACAAGCATTTGACTCTAACAAATACGAATATACATGTTCACTTAATATTGTGGAGAATCATGATCGGTTTGTTTCTTAAAAACATATTTGGGGTTTCCCCTTACACTTATCTTTTTCAAAAATACCTTTAGGTGGAGTTAAGACTAGGCCAAAACAACAAAGATAAAGTATTTCCACTTCTTAGTTTAGAAACATGATCTACCAACAATAAAAATAAAGCATGCATACGGAAGCAAATAACAAACAAAAAAAAATAAAATCTCACAAAGCATGAGTTGCCTCCCAAGAAGCGCTTATTTTTGTTCAAGTTACGAGCCTGACTCTACCCTTATTTAACGGATAAAGGGGAGGTTATCCCTACACTTAGGATTAAGTGTGGGTGATAGTAGCGATACACACCAACTTGGTAATAGTATGCCTCGTGAGGAAAGAGTGGTGGATGAATTATATGCTCAAAGGGGTGTGCTCCTATCATCATAACCTTACCTAATTCAATCGGGTTAATGGGTGGATTAAGATTTTCTCCTAGAAAGGGATCATTTTCAATCAACTTCAAGAGATTACTAGTTGGGGATCCATCTTGACCTAATAAACCGGTTTAAACCCATAATGTTTCTTATGATCAATCATAAATGGGTGATGTAAGCATGTAAGGTCATTTTCCACTCCTATATTGGTTTCCTCTCTACAAGGCTTAGAGTCCACTACCTTTATCCTAAGACTACCCGGACTATATGGTTTGATGGGTGGATCGGAACCTATCTCAATTCCTAAATTCACATCCAAGAATGGAAGATTAGGTAACGGTTTTGGTTGAGGCTCCGGTTCATCAAAACTAGGAACTTCCCTAGAACTAAGAGTAAGGTTATCATTATAAGTATTCAAACCTATATCCTCTAGTTGTGTTTGATCCAAGGGTTCTACCTCTATTGGGGTTCCTATAGTCTCTTCTACTTCTTCCGGGTAAGTCACGGGTGGTATGTGTGCCTCAAATAATGGTAGGACTTGTGGGGTACTTTGTGGGCTCATGTTATTTACTTCATCACTCCTTGTGTCAAAATCACCTATATCCTCAACATGTGTTTTATTATAATCTAACCCTAACATTTTCCCAAGTATCTCACGTGCTTCCCTAGGCATCTCAACTTCTATGTCCGAATCATAAGGATCATCCTCAATATTCTGACTGCTATATACAAATTGCCCAAAAGATTCTTCATCTGTTTCTTGAGATTCATCATCATCGATCATAAAACCTAGGTCTTTTTGATCAATGTGATCTTGTTCGGCTACATTCTCCATCACATCAAGGTTACCTATGTGTTCATCATGTATTATGGTAGGGCCTAACCATGACATGCAGCTAGGTGGCTCATACGAAACTATCCTAGGTGAAGGCTCATATGGTGCATAGGTTTCACTAAGTGAGGCATTTTGAAGGGTTGATGGAGCTCCTAAGGTGAATTCTTTAAAAGTCTTATGCCCTTGGCCTCTTTTCTCAAGGTACTCAATAAAATCAATATAAGATCCTGTCCTCCTCATTTCATTCTTTCATCTTGGTATATCCAAACTGGTGTAATTATATTTTTTCTAGTAAAACTCTAGTGTCGGACTTGGTGGATTCGCGTTCTCCATAATGGTGAACGGAATAGTCAATGAACTTAATTTACTAACAAAGGCACAAAGAAAAAGATAGACTAAAGAAAACCTAAAAATAAAAATAAAATCTTACTAGAAAGGAATCTAGCAAGTAGACTTAATAAAAAGAAATTCTAACCTAGACAATAACTATTCCCCGGGCTGCGGCGCCAAAAACTTGATGCGTGGGGTTTGCACCAGGCCTTACCTCTCGAGGGATCTCGAGAAGCTTACAACCCCCACCAGGCAGTGTACCTGATCGTTGTAGTATAGTATAGTGACAAGTACCGGGGGATTGATCGTTCAGCTAGGAATAGTGTCGCTAGGATTAGAAAACCTAAATACTAGTTCTAAAGATGAAGGATGATTATTTTTTTGTATTTTTATATTTTTTAGAAAGCAAGTAAATATCTCGGGTTTGAAGGATTTGGGCGGAATTAGTTGCTAGTCAACTAACCCAATACTAAGATGCAATCAAAATAAAATACTAGAAATGAAAATAAACTAAATTAAACTAAGGTTGTGAGCAATAAGTGGAGAAATGTGTTTACTTAGATTTCACTACTCCCTAGATATCTTTTACACGTTAATTACTTATTATAGTTGCATGGATGACGGATTGTATTCCTTAATACCATTCATGGGGTGGCGCACTTAACTCCCCAATCTTATGAGTGCCTACTTCACTCCTATGTCGAGCCGGCTAAGAAACTCCTAACATGGGATCATTAGAATTTACTCATGCATTAAATACAACCAATAAAACCTAGTGCACATCGGTTCATGTATCCTAAGACGTTCAAGCATGTTACCATTTGGAGATCTACCAGTTTTCTTAAGACTAACATCGAAATCATTCATCCAATACAACCATAAACAAGTAATCAACACATAATCAACATCTAGGTTTCATTAGATCTAAGCAAACACAAGATAAATCTAGCCTAGCATGGTGGAATTAAGACAAGCACAAGATATAGA
The DNA here is from genome assembly GCA_030686995.1 of Artemisia argyi. NCBI lineage: Eukaryota > Viridiplantae > Streptophyta > Magnoliopsida > Asterales > Asteraceae > Artemisia > Artemisia argyi. The sequence goes on along the minus strand of CM060691.1, from coordinate 117,126,504 downwards.
CAACCAACACATAGACATATTGATTGAATTAGAAGAACACTTATCTCAATTACACATGTAAGGGTTCAAGGGCTGAAAACCCTTGAAAAACCTGTAAAAATCGTATATGGTTCGGCCTTAGGGTTTCTCCAAACTTGTTCCTCTCTAATGAATGAAAATTAGAAAACTATATAAAGGAAATTGAGGCTGGCGGCATTAAGACCAAATGGGTGACACCGTCATCTCACCGCCAAAAGAATTCTCAGACTGCCTTGATCTACATCTGACGCCGTCACGTTATATATTTTTCCAGGCCGTCACGTATTTAACTCTTGACGCTCTTCCTTGTGACGCCTTCATTTCTGTACTGGGTCGTCATGAAAATTACTCTTGACGCCGTCAGGATGGTATTCTTGACGCCGTCACCTACTGTTCCCAGCTTGGAAAATTAAGTCTTTGGTGTTTTCTTCACTTTTATGCTCCAAAAGCGTCCGAATTGCTTCCTTTTCCATATTTCACTCCCAAAGTACCTAAAATCACAAAAGGAACGATTTAAGGCAATATTTGATCATATAAATTCAATTCCGGGCTTAAATGACCCCCTAAAAGTGGTTCATTTTTCGCCTCATCGCCATATGATGTTTAAAGTGAAGGAATGTGTATTTTGTGTGACTATTGAACATCCAATGGCCACATAAATTTGGTTTTTGTGTGGCCTTTGGTAACATTTAGTCACACAAAGCATGCTTTTGAGGTGTATTTAGTCACATACAACTAAGCATCAAGTGACCAAAAGTGTTAATAAGTATGACCATATGCTATTTAAAGTGAAGGAATGTGTATTTTGTGTGACTATTGATCATCCACTTGCCACATGAATTTGGTTTTTGTGTGGCCTTTGTTAACATTTAGTCACACAAATCATGTTTTAGCTACACTTAAATAATGTGTGACAAACTGTTTAGTGTGACTATATGTACTGGATTTTGGCTACACTTAAATAATGTGTGACAAACTTTTTTGTGTGACCGTATATGGCATTTGGTCGTACTATTAGAAGCAAATGTGACTATAAGTTTAGTGTGACCATATATGGCATCAAGGTTACTTGTATTTGTCACACGTTCCAAATGCATATGTGACTAAATGATCTGGAACAAAATCATCAGTTACATTTAGTCACATAAGGGTCGATTGTGTGGCAATAGAGTTCTTATGGTCACACATTCTAAATGCTCATGTGTGACTAATTTGTAAATGCTGTCAATTTACCTACCTTCAGCCACACAAATATTTGAATGTGTGGCTATTCCAAATTGACCATGTGTGACCATAGGTCGTTTTTGTACTAGTGTATACCCATTTAGTTCCTATGATGGTCATATTCATTGGATTTGGGACTAATTCCCAAACATCATTTGCCTTAAATTGATTTAATTCTTCTTGCATAGCTATAACCTAACTTTCATCTTTTAAAGCCTCATTAATATTCTTAGGTTCTATTGCTGAGAGGAAACAAAAGAAATTATTTTTATCTTGAGCTTGTGACCTAAGGGTTCTTTGGTTAAGATGTCCTATTATATTATCTAGTGGATGTGATCTAGATTCTTTAAAATTTACAATTTCGTTATTTCCTAAGTTAATGTCTTCATTATCATTTCCTATGGGTTTTGTTTTATTAACCTCAATAGCTTCTTCTTCGACTAAGTCATCATCTTCTAAAGGTAAAGTTTTAGGAGGTGGTGGTGTTTCATCAAATGTTACATTTAGAGAATCTTCTACTTTCATAGACTGTTTGTTAAGTATTATATATGCTTTACTATTTTGTGAGTATCCTAAAAATATTCCTTCATATGATTTTGGATCAAACTTAGTGAGGTAATCCTTAGTGTTTAGAATGTAACATTTGCTTCAAATACCCTAAAGCAGCTTAAGTTTGGTTTTCTACCTCTTAGTAACTCATAAGGAGTTTTTCCTAGAATCCTCCTAATTGATACTCTATTAATAATATATGTTGATGTATCTACAGCGTGGCACCAAAATTTTTGTGGGATGGATTGTTCATTTAACATTGTTCTACTCATTTCTTGTAGTGTCCTATTTTTTCTTTCTACTACGCCATTTGATTGAGGAGTACGAGGAGCGGAGAAATTGTGAGATATTCCATTTAAATCACAATATTTTCCGAATTGTACTTCGTTGTCAAATTCCCTACCATGGTCCTTCCTAATGGCTACTATTGTGCATCCTAATTTAATTTGAATCATTTTACTAAATATTTTGAATTTTTCAAAGGCTTGGGTCTTGTCGCTTAAAAACCTAGACCACGTGTATCGTTAGTAATCATCTACTATTACTAAGGTATATTTGTTTCCTCCATAGCTCCTCACAGTGGATGGACCAAAAAGATCCATATGTAATAGTTCTAGGCACCTAGTAGTGGATACTATATTCTTAGCTTTGTGACTAGCATGAACTTGTTTTCCAATTTTACATGCATCACAAAAATGCTTGTCATATTTTAGATTAGGCAAGTTTCTAACTAGTACTTTAGAGGCCAATGATTGTATTTGTTGCATGTTAGTGTGTCCTAATCTCCTATGCCACAATGTGGAGTTTTCGTCTAGGGTTGTTAGGCATATCCTATCCTCAGGTTTGTTTCCTAGTTTCATAACATATATACCTCCTTTCCTAATTCCTCTACCTATAATTTTTCCATTCTTAACTATTTCGCTATCCTCTTCGGTAAAGGTAACTCTACATTTATTATCGCACATTCGTCCTATACTAAGCAAGTTATATGTTAAATTATCTACATGCTCTACATTCTCAATAGTAAGTGAGTCTTGAGAAATCGTACCTTTGCCTATGATTTTTCCACGTAAGTCACTACCGAAAATAACGTTACCTCCATTGTATGCCTTGTATGTAGAAAATAGCTTGCGGTTCCCCGTCATGTGCCTCGAACATCCGCTATCCTTGATCCATTCGTCAGGCTCCAAGTCAATTCCTAAACATATTTCGTCGGTTTCTTTTGCCATAAAGCACTTTTCGTCTCCTGGTTTTTCCACTTCTTCTTTGTCACTATCACTCCATGTTCCACTAACAAAGGCGCCTTGATTTTCATAACCCGGCGGCTTTAGACATTCGCCAATGAGATGATTTGGACTTCCACATCTATAGCACTTTCTTTTCCCGTAGTTATCGCTTCTATTTCTTTGGAACGGTTTTCTTTCGTCACGTGGTGATCTAGTGAATCTTCCTCGTCTCTTGAAGAATTTCTTGAATTCTCTTACGGCCATTGCATATTCTTCATCTTCACTCTCGTCACTTGAATCATCATCGTCACTATGTTCCTTTTTGGCTTTTAGAGCAACGGATTTGGTTTGTTCTTTCTTGACTTTGACCATTTCCGAATCTCTTCTTATAATTTATTCATGGACCTTCAAGTTGCCAATAAGTTCATCTAGTGATAACGTCATCAAATTCTTTGATTCTTCAATTGCCGTGACCTTAGCTCGCCATTTCGGATGCAATGCCCTAAGAAATTTCCTAACACAATTTTTACTAGAAAATGTCTCATCAAGTGCTTTTAAACTTGTGATAATAGTGTTAAATTTAGCAAAAGCATTATCAATTGATTCCTCTTCCGGAATCGTAAATTGTTCATATTGTTGTACAAGAAGATCTATTTTGTTATCTTTAACTTGACTATTACCTTGGTGAGTAATTAGAAAGAATCCCAAATTTCTTTTGTGGTTTTACACATAAAAATTCTTTCATATTCTTTGCGTGGTAATGCATTATAAATAACCATTTTAGCCTCATTATTTTTTGCTAGTTTCTTTTTCAAATCATCATTTTGTTTTTCAAAAGATACAAATTCATCCATTTTAGTTTCAACATTATATTGAATAGGGGGAAAATCACCAAAGGTAATGACATGCCAAAGATCAAGATCCTTTTGATTTCACATAAGTTTCGAATCTATTTTTCCAATATAAAAATCCATCACTTTCAAATAGTGGTGGTCTTTGCATAGATTGCCCTTCTAAATATTTTAAAGATTCCATAGATCATTACAAGTTTTAAAATACAATATATTTTAAAAAATCTTGCTAGACGTGGCTCTTGATACCAATTGTGGAAAACTAGAAGGGGGGGGTTGAATAGTTTTACGTCTTTTTGATTTGTTATAAAAGATTTGTTTGAAAGTTTTCTTAGTTTTCAAAAATTTAGATTCGATGCTATGTGATATCAAGTCATGCACAATATGAACAACACAAAATATGTAAGATAATGCAATAATAATGTAAGTAAAGAAATAGATGAGAGTTGGAAAGATCGAACCGCGAGACAAGAGATTTATGGTGGTTCGGCTACAAGGTCACCTTCCTTGCCCTACTCCACTCCCCGAGCACCTCACTCTAGATTTTTCTTCACTATGTCAACAAGCTCCCTTATGGCGGAGAAAACCTTACACACCAATGTACACACCACAACTACGTCACAACTTATTCACACCTTCTACACAACTACTTCACGCCTATTCACTACTTAATCACTACACAACTTCACACCTATCTACTTCACACCAATCTTCTTCACATCAATCTACTTCCTTACTCTTCTTCTTCACAACTAACTACTAACCAATCACACTATATATATACCTAGCTAAACTATCTCCTATCAAATATTACCAACTAATTTCACAAAGAGATAAATACAATGATGGTGCTCTAACAACTTAGATGTGGAGATCACAACAAGTTGTAATACTTCTTGTCTTGAGGAATAGAAGTATTCTTCTCTTGCACTTGAGAGGATGATGTTTGAATCACTTTGAAACAAAGATTTATGAATGTATGATCAAAGGATTAAGAGAATGCAAATTGAGATCTAGAACAGAAAGTTTAGGAGTGCAAAAGGTGTGAAAAATTCCAGATTTAAGGTGGTATTTATAGGCAACAAAATCTGACAACAGGAGCGTGCCGGTCCCCTTAAAGCATGGCCGGCCCCTTTAAAATTAAGGGGAACACCCTTTATAATTAAGGGGGCCGCCCAGCTGTAACGGCCAGAATTTTTGTTTTTTAGTGGGGAAAGTTTATTTGGTAAAAAACTAATTGATTTTGGTTACAAATTTGAATTCATATATTTAGTATGAATAAAACATTTTTCTTTATTACCAAAAGTGTTTTTCAAAAATATATAATATGTTTATATAATTAAATAAACTTTGTAATAATTAATTAAGTATCCCTTTATCATAAATTGCACTAAACACTTTGTTTATTCATACCTTAAGTGATTTGGATGTAAAGAGAATGTTAATCACTAAATACTTGTTTACGTCACAAGTTTTAGTTCTATGAGTTTATATTTTGTAATAATCAAAACATAGAGATATTGATAATATGTTAATAATGTTTTTAGGCATTATTTATGTTAACACATTTGACTCAAACAATTACTAATACATATGTTCATTTAATATTTTTGTGGTTCACGCTCAATTTCGTTCTTATAAACAAATTTGGATCTCCCTTATACTTATCTTTTGCAAAATACCTTTTTATGCAATTAAGACGAAGTTAAAAACAAAATAAAGCATTTTCACAATTTACTTTGAAACATGAGCCACAAACAAGAAAAATAAAACATGCATACGGAAACAAATAAAATCAAACAAACAAACAAACAAACAAACAAATAAATAAAGCTTGGGTTGCCTCCTAATAAGCGCTTGTTTTTGTTCGAGTCACGAGCCTGAGTCTACCCTTATTTAACTAAAATAGGGGAGGTTTTCCCTACACTTTGAATTAAGTGCGGGTGGAAGTAGCGATACACACCCTTAGGGTGGAAATATGCCACGTGAGGTGAAGGGGCTGAGTGAATGGCTTCCTTCATCCTAAAACTACCCGGATAATATTGGTTGATGGGTGGGTCGGTTCCTCTTTTGTCTCCTAGAAATATATCTAAGGATGGAAAGGTGTGTAAAGATTGAGGTTCCGGTTCATCAACACTAGGAAATTCCTAAGAACTAGGAGTAAGGTTATCACTACAAGTATTCAAACATAAATCCTCAAGTGGTTCTTGGTCCAGGGGTTCTACCTCCATCGGAATTCCTAAAGTTTCTTCTACTTCTTCTGGGTATGTCACGGGCGGTGTATCTGCCTCAAATGACGGTTGAGTATTTTGTGTGCTTATGTTATTGGCCTCATCATTCCATGTGTCAAAATCACCTATATCCTCATCATGTGTTTTGATAGTGTTGGGATATGAATATCTAAGTATTGCTGGAAAAGTCAAAGTACTGCTTTGTCAAAGTACTGCTAAATAGTCAATGTGCTGATCAAGGTCAAAGTACTGCTACTTATTGAAGATTATTCAAAGTACTTTGAAGAACAAGGACTTAAGTGCAATATTGTTTAAAGGATTATAATGTAATATTGTATGAATATTCTAGAATTAGTTAGGGATAATTACTTGTCGTTCAAGTAGATAATGTAAACCGACTTAAGGTTATCTATATAAGAAGCCTTATGATGGTATTAGAGGTACGAAGTCATACGAAGTTTTCTAAGAGTCTTAGAGTTTTACAAAAACGATTTTAGAGAAAGTTAGGGATTGTTTAGTGAACCTGTAATCAGAGAGGCAGGATTAAGAGTTGTTTTAATATTAACAAAGTTCTTCTTAGCTTTGTGTTAGTAGATTTCGCATACTTTAAAAAGTAATATCATTGTTTCAATATTAACTGTTTTGAGTTATTCAAGATTGTTAAAACCTTACAAGCTACAAAGTAGTTTGGTCAGAGTATATCGATCCAACAAGTGGTATCAGAGCTTGTGTTGGAAACTCTGATTAAGAAGAAAACCTATTAAACCGATTCTACTACAAACCCTTAAAGATGTTGATGAGTGCTCAAACACTCATCATTTTTGGTCAAATCTGAACTGCAAAACATACAAAAAACACGCAAATATGCATCAAAATGCTGAAAATATTCCAAAATTGTGTTTTACATGTTTTAGATGCAAAATTACTAAAAACAAATGAAAAATGTACAAAGTTTGCAAAATTGGCAGTTTCAGTCCCCCAACTTTCATAAAATGTCAAAACTAGTCCCTGGTCATTCAAAATATGGAAAATTATCACCAAAGGTCCTTTTAAAATCATAAGTTGTCATATTTAGTCCTTTGGTGAAAAATCTCAAAAGTTTTGGAAATTTGCAAATTAGTCCCTGGAATTTCAAATTTTGGCAAGATTGGTCCCTGGTGGGATGTTGTTGGAAGAAAAATCATTTTGGGTCCTTGGGAAATCACAAGTTTGCAAATATGGTCCTTGGGAAAAATGTTTGGAGAAATTAGAGTTTTGGTCCCAGTACTTTCAATTTTGGCATAAAAGATCCCTGGGATTTCAATTTTTGGAAATTACAAATTATGGTCCTTTGATTATTGGTACTTGGCAGGAATTAACCTCATGATAATATTGGGGAATTACATTTTCAGTCCTTGGGATTTTCAGCATTTGCAACATTGGTCCTTGTGTATTACTACTTAACCAAATTGGACCCTTGTTTATTTCACCCAAATACCAAACCAAACCCAAATATCAATTCTGATCCAGAAATACAAACACCCCAAGCCCACTATCCCTAAGCCTAAAATAACCACATCCTGTTTTTAATACTTCCCAGGTCAAACAAGTGGTCAAACCGACCACTGTTCACCCATCTTCTTCCCCCTAAACCACGCTCAATTGTCTCCCCCCTCCTCCCATCCTTTCACCAACTCCACCAACCCTTCATTAATACTCCCACCTATACGCACCAAACCCACTCACAACTGCCAACTCAAATTTTCCCGCCAAATGTTGTTTGAACGGCTTGGATCAGAAGAAGCTCATCCTATGGCTCAAATTCAAGTGGGAAAGTCCAAGGAACCCCTCAGGGCTTATATAAGTCAGAAAAGAAAAAGAAAGAAGTAGTAGTTAGTGTAGATTAGGAGTAGTATACCTCCGTCTCATGTATTAGCTTAATTTCTAAATTCTGTTGTAATCTTTTGTTAAAATCATTGTATTAAGTATTTTTAGTGTGTACCAAACTCATTTGAATCATTAATTTCAGATTTTCAGTTCTAGTTTCCAAGTTTGCAATTTTAATTTAAAATTTCAATTTCTTAGTGAAGTGTTGAATTCTGTTGGTCAGTGTTGTTGTAACCTCACATTAGCTTATTTATAAGCCTTTTTAAGTATTTGCAGCCTTAAAAACCAAGTGTCAATTAGTTTCATGAAATATCTTTTATTTACATAAAAGTTCTAATATTTCTTTGAAAAATTAAAAAGAAGAAAAAGAAGAAGGAAAGAAGCAGTGGATGTGGTTTAGAATCTCAGGGAGATAGTAGGTGACCAGTGGTTATCTGTTTTTGGCTTTGAGCACAAAGGCTCAGTGTAAGTTCTTTTTAGTTTTAAGTACCCATTCCTAATTGTGCACCTATTAGCTGTGATTGCCCTTTGTTGTTGTTTAAATCTACTTATTTGTTCTTGTTTTAGGTTAATGTAAGCTTCAATTCAGTTTCATGTTGGTAGAATCCTATTTGACACAAAAATCTTTCAAACAGTCAAAATAAAGGGGTGTTTGAATTAGTGGTGTGTAGGGTTATTCTGTTGTTGATTTGTTGTTGTTTGGGTATTAGTACAATGCATTAGGCTAATATAGGTCAAGTAAAGTTTCTAAACCAAGTCCATTTTATAAAAAAGACAAAATCACAAGGAATACCCCCTCACAGTTAACTGTGTGGGGTTTTGAATCCACAAAACCCTCATTTTAGCTTATCTGTGGTGGTTTTAGCTTAATTTAGGTTTACTCTAGCTTATTACAACTATTCTAGCTTATATGGTTTATCAGAAGTTCAGTTAAGTCAACTTTTCAAATTTACTCAAAAAGTCAAATTTAACTTGTGAAGAAAAAACCAAAAATTCAAGGAATTTTATAGAATTTTGTAGTTGGAATCAGGCTTTGGGATTTTTAGGGTTTGTTGTATCCTAGCTCATCTCTATTCCCCCCCCCCCCCCCCCTCAATTCATTTTTGTGATTTTTGTAGTGGGCCCCACTCTGGTTCAAAGACACCTGCAGGAGGTGTAACCTCCCCTGCTACACAGACCTCAGTCCCAACACCCATCTTCAATGGCTTTTTCTGGCTTACATAGTGGGCCCCACACCATAACTCTTGGCTTATTGGAAAGCCAAAAAGCCAGGGTTCATGGTCCATAGCTTATTTTATGGTTTAGGGCTCATTCACTAGGGCTGCTATACCCTTGTAACTTGTCCCATTTCTGTGTTGGTTGAGGTATAAGCCAAGTGCTTATTTTGATCCATGTGCTTATTCTGTGGTCACCATTGGCTTTTTCCAGCTTAAACATGTTCCTTTGGCTTATTCTCATCATAATCCACCCCTGGTATAAGCTTAAAGCTCATTTCAAAGCTTGTAGCTTTGACAGTTGACCAAAGTCAACTGTCCAAGCTTATTGTGCCTACACAGCTTATTTTTAAGCTTCACAAAATTTGTTTTTACAAAAGTTTTCCATTTTTAGTTATAAAATAGTATTGTAAAGAAAAATCAAGAAAAACAAATTTAATAATAAGTGATAGTTTCTATTTAATGTAATTTAAATTTTAATTTTCGTTTTTAGATTTTTTTTTAAGCACTTAGAATTTTTATATTTATCTTAAATTCCTTTTATGTCAAAGTAATTTCAGTAAATTTTCTAGATTTTAATTTTATCATTTGGTATTTATTAGATTTAATATTAGTTTTATTAGTAATGAATTAATATTTAAGTGTTAAATAGAAAAATTAGTTTTTATAAAGTAAACCCTAGTTTTTATATTTTTCCTAGCTTTTATATGTTGTAAAATAATTTTATAAATTTTCTTGTAATTTCTACTGTTCATTTTCTAGTTTTTATAATTTAAATAGTTTAATTAGTAATTAATTAATATTTAATGTAATAATTAGTAAAATAGTGTCAAAACATATAAAATAAACTTTTTATAATTTTTTAGGATTCCTGTGATGGTTAATTAGATTTTTAAAAATGTTCTTAATTTTCTAAGTTAGTTTGTCATTTTTAATAATTTAAATTAATTAAAATTAGTTAAGTAATTAATAATTAGTAATTAATTAATAATAAATAATTAAATAGTGTAAAAATTTGTTTTCTTTTTCTAAAAATTTTCTTTCATCCTTAGGTTTGTAAAAAAGTCATTTTCACCCCCTGGGGGATTTCAGATTTCAGTTTTTACTTTTTATTTTGTACGTTCGCGTAAATTTAAACTGAACGTACACGTTTTTAGGTTTAAAACGTTTTTGGATTTTCCAATTTTACAGTAATGTTTATATAGCTTATTTAAGCTATTTCATTGTCAAAATCAGTAGTGTAATCAAGCTCAAACCCCTTTCCCATCCAGATTCACCCGATCACAAACCCGTTTTATAACCATTCACACCTCGTCGGGATATAACGACCCGGGGAAACCCTATATTCCACGGAGCATTGAGCCTAAGGAGTTTGACTATATTGACCACATCCGTGGTTGACTTTAGTTGACTGCTTTTGCCTCAACCAAAATTTGGCGCCCTGCTGCCGGGGAGGTGTGCGCGCTATTCTAAACGGTTTTCAGATTAGTGAATCGGGATATACATCCATTGTATATTTACGCACCCTTGTTCATATTATCTTCTTATTTTCATATAAAAACGAAATTGTTCCCGAAAACATTTTAAAATCAGTTTTCAACGAACACAAAAAACCCAAAAAGCTTTTCTTTCCTATTTGTATATAAAATGTTTTTCCAAAAACCACAAAAATATCCATCTTTACCCTCCTACCTTTTTGATTCTTTATCCTTACCCCTCTATACACATTTGATTCTTTCTATGTCTCATCCTCACTTTCTTATTTGCCAATGGTGTGGTGATCCTCATAGTGATGGTAATTGCCCCAGTTGTGGCATGGTAGAGTCAGGAAACGGGTCTGTCTATAACCAGAATCCCTATTCCTACCGTGATACGACTGATTCATTCCATCAGTTACCACACCATGAGACTCAGCAGTTTTACTGTTTTAAGTACTGTGGTGGTTCACATTACATTTCTGATTGTCAATCGGGAAACACGCTTGTCTATGAGCAGTTCCCTGATAACAATTATAACTCAAGCACATACAACCCGCAGCCACATCAGTTTCACTGTTGTGATTAATGTGGAGGTCCACACTCTAGCTCGGATTGTCAAACAAGGAATCCATTTCCTTGTAACAATTACGACTATTCATTTTCAGACCCACCTCCATAGTACCATATGATTCACACAACTCCTCATGATACTGAGTAAGACCTTTTACTAAAGGCTCTTGATATATTGAAAGAACTTAAGGAGGAGTTGGTTACTACATTGTTTCAAGACTCTCGTGAGAAATCTAAGGCAGAATTACTTGCTGAAGAACGAGATGCTAGAAACGAATTGAGCATGGAAGAATTGCTAGTCTTAGAACAAGCAGCTATAACACGTGCCAAATTTCGTAAAGCTGCTCTTCTAGACTGTGATGATGATAGTGATAATGAAGACACCCTTGATATCCTTCAATTTGATAAGGGTTCGTCAGATTCATCATTTGTGATTCCTTCCATTGAAAATCAGGGAGAAAATAATGAGACGGAGAAATTACTAGCAGACGATCAAATGGAACTTGTACAATCCATGAATGCTAGCTCCTCTCATCTCCCTCAGTCTGTTGTTATCACACCCGAAGTTCACACTCACTCTCTAAACATGGGGGATGAGCATCTTAGCACTGTTCCTAATAAGGAATCAGACGAATTAATAAAGTCTAGTGTTGAGATCCTTGTCCCAATCCCGAGAGAGTCACATGGAACTTTGGATCAAGTGTGTGATATTCCTTCTTCCCCTGATAATCCAAATGATCAAATTGAGACTGTCTCTGATTCCAGTGATGATTGTTTATCTTATGGAGACATTGAGTATGTTAATGCATCCCTTCCCCACTCTAATGTTGACTTTCTTCTTGAGGAGTTCGCCGATGAACTCACTCACACCAATCCACTTCCATCGGGAAGTGATGATGATCTCTTTAATCTCAAAGATGATCTGGAAGAAGTCGAAGCATTCCTTGCCCTAGATAGTTCAACTTCGTATGAAGTTGATGATAACTATCTTGATTCTGAGGGGGATATTCTTTTCCTTGAAAGCTTATTGAATGATGATCCATCACTCAATTCCTATCTCAAAACCGGGCTTAGTGATTCAAACACTGATGAAAATTCTTTATCTTATGGAGACATTAGTGATGTTGATGAAATATCTTCTGAGCCCATCATTGATCACCTTATCATGACTCCTCCAGAGTATGATGGAAAGAAACATCATGATCGGGGGGAAAGATTCTCAATCATGAGAATTTGTATTTCTAGGACAAATTATCCCACCCTCCCTCCCGGAATGTTTTCTAACCCTAAGAGCTTAACCGACAAAATCCAAATTCAGGAAACTAAACATGATCTTGAGGATGAGCATCCTTTCATGATTATTCTCATGACCTTCTTGGTGCCTTCCTGTCTTCTTCACTCCTTCAGGAATGAAGATACCATCTTTGATCCCGGCATTTTCATGTATCATTATCTTGACCCGGGATTATATCTCATCGGTGTGGAACTTTCACGTGCTTTAAATGTTTGTCCAAACATCTTGAATGAAAGTCCGATGAAGATTGTCTCTTCCACATCATGCTTCCCCAAGAACCAATGAATTCCGGGTCGAGTCAAGCTAGCGACTCGGTAAACAAAAACAGTAGCATGTACTTAGGGTTTTCACCCTAAGTGTGGGGGAGTTACCCTGCTGTGGTTACAAAAAAGTGAAAAAAATGGTATTTCCACATTTAGATTGTAATGTTGTCCTTTTACGTTCAAAGAGTCGGCATAATAGCGGGGACTTTGAATATTGAGGACAATATTCATTCTAAGTGTGTGTGTGGGGGGGGGGGGGGGGGGGGGGGTATTTCGCTATTCTAGCGAATTTTATCACATTTTACTATCTAGTACCCCCGTTTTGGCCAAAATTTCAAAATTTAAAAAAAAAAAAAAATTCACTTGTGCTTCAAAATTTCTGTGGTTATGAATCTGCCATGTCTAAACGACAAAAGGATTGGCTAATCCAGGAGCAAACGGCTCTTGGTAAAGATATATCAAATCCGTTGATGGCTTGCAATTTGCCCAAAATTGTATGCTATATCAACTCGCCATATCCAAAAAAGTAAATGAGTTGGCTAGCCCGCAAGATTATGGCTTGTGGTAAAGGCAGTGGAAAAACCATAATTGGTAATCAGCTCACCAAGATGTTGACTTTGTCCATCAAGAGTTGGCTAGTCCAGAAGCAAACGGCTTTTGGTAAAGACTAATCAAATCCGTTTACAGCTGGTGGTTTGCTAAAAATCACATGGTTATCAGGTGGACCATAGTTCTTACTTGAATCGATACATCTGGCTACTCCAGAAGTGATGGCTTTTGGTAAAGTGTTTAAAATCCATTGAGTTTTCAAAACAGTTTATTGCTAGGGACTAGCAATAGTTTAGTATGGGGGATTGATGAGTGCTCAAACACTCATCATTTTTGGTCAAATCTGAACTACAAAACATAAAAAAAACACTCAAATATGCATCAAAATACTGAAAATATTCCAAATTGTGTTTTACATGTTTTAGATGCAAAATGAGTAAAAACAAATGAAAAACGTACAAAGTTTGCAAAATTGGCAGTTTCAGTCCCCCAACTTTCATAAAATATCAAAACTAGTCCCTGGTCATTCAAAATATGGAAAATTATCACCAAAGGTCCTTTTAAAATCATAAGTTGTCATATTTAGTCCTTTGGTGAAAAATCTCAAAAGTTTTGCAAATTTGCAAATTAGTCCCTGGAATTTCAAATTTTGGCAAGATTGGTCCCTCGTGGGATGTTTTTGGAAGAAAAATCATTTTGGGTCCTTGGGAAATCACAAGTTTGCAAATATGGTCCTTGGGAAAAATGTTTGGAGAAATTACAGTTTTGTTCCCTGTACTTTCAATTTTGGCTAAAAGGTCCCTGGGATTTCAATTTTTGGAAATTACAAATTATGGTCCTTTGATTATTGGTACTTGGCAGGAATTAACCTCATGATAATATTGGGGAATTACATTTTCAGTCCTTGGGAGTTTCAGCATTTACAACATTGGTCCTTGTGTATTACTACTTAACCAAATTGGACCCTTGTTTATTTCACCCAAATACCAAACCAAACCCAAATATCAAATCTGATCCATAAATACAAACACCCCAAGCCCACTATCCCTAAGCCCAAAATAACCCCACCCCATTTTTAATACTTCCCAGGTCAAACAAGTGGTCAAACCGACCACTGTTCACCCATCTTCTTCCCCATAAACCACGCTCCATTGTCTCCCCCTCCTCCCATCCTTTCACCAACTCCATCAACCCTTCATTAATACCCAAACCAACCTTCCCCTTCCTCATTAATACTCCCACCTATACTCACCAAACCCACTCACAACTGCCAACTCAAATTTTCCCGCCAAATGTTGTTTGAACGGCTTGGATCAAAAGAAGCTCATCCTATGGCTCAAATTCAAGTGGGAAAGTCCAAGGAACCCCTCAGGGCTTATATAAGTCAGAAAAGAAAAAGAAAGAAGTAGTAGTTAGTGTAGATTAGGAGTAGTATACCTCAGTCTCATGTATTAGCTTAATTTCTAAATTCTGTTGTAATATTTTGTTAAAATCATTGTATTAAGTATTTTTAGTGTGTACCAAACTCATTTTAATCATTAATTTCAGATTTTCAGTTCTAGTTTCCAAGTTTGCAATTTTAATTTAAAATTTCAATTTCTTAGTGAAGTGTTGAATTCTGTTGCTCAGTGATGTTGTAAGCTCACATTAGCTTATTTATAAGCCTTTTTAAGTATTTGCAGCCTTAAAAACCAAGTGTCAATTAGTTTCATGAAATATCTTTTATTTACATAAAAGTTCTAATATTTCTTTGAAAAATTAAAAAGAAGAAAAAGAAGAAGGAAAGAAGCAGTGGATGTGGTTTAGAATCTCAGGGAGATAGTAGGTGACTAGTGGTTATCTGTTTTTGGCTTTGAGCACAAAGGCTCAGTGTAAGTTCTTTTTAGTTTCAAGTACCCATTCCTAATTGTGCACCTATAAGCTGTGATTGCCCCTTTTTGTTGTTTAAATCTACTTATTTGTTCTTGTTTTAGGTTAATGTAAGCTTCAATTCAGTTTCATGTTGGTAGAATCCAATTTGACACAAAAATCTTTCAAACAGTCAAAATAAAGGGGTGTTTGGATTAGTGGTGTGTAGGGTTATTCTGTTCTTGATTTGTTGTTGTTTGAATATTAGTACAATGCATTAGGCTAATATAGGTCAAGTAAAGTTTCTAAACCAAGTCCCTTTTGTAAAAAAGTCAAAATCACAAGGAATACCCCCTCACAGTTAACTGTGTGGGGTTTTGAATCCACAAAACTCTCATTTTAGCTTATCTGTGGTGGTTTTAGCTTAATTTAGGTTTACTCTAGCTTATTACAACTATTCTAGCTTATATGGTTTATCAGAAGTTCAGTGAAGTCAACTTTTCAAATTTACTTAAAAAGTCAAATTTAACTTGTGAAGAAAAAACCAAAAATTCAAGGAATTTTATAGAATTTTGTAGTTGGAATCAGGCTTTGGGATTTTTAGGGTTTGTTGTATCCCAGCTCATCTCTATTTCCTCACTCCCTCAATTCATTTTTGTGATTTTTGAAGTGGGCCCCACTCTGGTTCAAAGACACCTGCAGGGGGAGTAACCTCCCCTGCTACACAGACCTCAGTCCAAACACCCATCTTCAATGGTTTTTTCTGGCTTACATAGTGGGCCCCACACCATAACTCTTGGCTTATTGGAAAGCCAATAAGCCAGGGTTCAAGGTCCATAGCTTATTTTATGGTTTAGGGCTCATTCACTAGTGTTGCTATACCCTTGTAACTTGTCCCATTTCTGTGTTGGTTGAGGTATAAGCCAAGTGCTTATTTTGATCCATGTGCTTATTCTATGGTCACCATTGGCTTTTTCCAGCTTAAACATGTTCCTTTAGCTTATTCTCATCATAATCCACCCCTGGTATAAGCTTAAAGCTCATTTCAAAGCTTTTAGCTTTGACAGTTGACCAAAGTCAACTATCCAAGCTTATTGTGCCTACACAGCTTATTTTTAAGCTCCACAAAATTTGTTTTTACGAAAGTTTTCCATTTTTAGTTATAAAATAGTATTGTAAAAGAAAAATCAAGAAAACCTAATTTAAGAATAAGTGATAGTTTCTATTTAATGTAATTTAAATTTTTAATTTTCCTTTTTAGATTTTTGTTAAGCACTTAGCATTTTTATATTTTTCTTAAATTCCTTTTATGTTAAAGTAATTTCAGTAAAGTTTCTAGATTTTAATTTTATCATTTGGTATTTATTAGATTTAATATTAGTTTTATTAGTAATTAATTAATATTTAAGTGTTAAATAGCAAAATTAGTTTTATAAAGTAAACCCTAGTTTTTATATTTTTCCTTGCTTTTATATGTTGTAAAATAATTTTAGAAATTTTCTTGTAATTACTACTGTTGATTTTCTAGTTTTTATAATTTAAATAGTTTAATTAGTAATTAATTAATATTTAATATAATAATTAGTAAAATAGTGAAGAAACTTATAAAATAAACTTTTTATAATTTTTTAGGATTACTGTGATGGTTAATTAGATTTGTAAAATTTTTCTTAATTTTCTAAGTTAGTTTATTATTTTTAATAATTTAAATTAATTAAAATTAGTTAAGTAATTAATAATTAGTAATTAATTAATAATATATAATTAAATAGTGTACAAATTTGTTTTCTTTTTCTAAAAATTTTCTTTCATCCTTAGGTTTGTAAAAAAGTCATTTTCAGCCCTTGGGGGTTTCAGATTTCAGTTTTTACTTTATATTTTGTACGTTCGCGTAAATTTAAACTGAACGTACACGTTTTTAGGTTTAAAACGTTTTTGGATTTTCCAATTTTACAGTAATGTTTATATAGCTTATTTAAACTATTTCATTGTCAAAATCAGTAGTGTAATCAATCTCAAACCCCTTTCCCGTCCAGATTCACCCGATCACAAACCCGTTTTATAACCATTCACACCTCGTCGGGACATAACGACCCGGGGAAACCCTATATTCCATGGAGCATTGATCCTAAGGAGTTTGACTATATTGATCACATCCGTGGTTGACTTTAGTTGACTGCTTTTGCCTCAACCAATGTCGACAGATGTTGCACCTGCTCCATCCATCACTGCTGTCAGAATTCTTATTGTCAAGAAGGGAGAATATGATTTATGGGCCATGAAGATGAGGCAGTACATTGCCATCACAGACCATGCACTATGGGATGTGATTGTCAATGGTAATATGCAAATTAAAGAACCATTGTAGATCCCTGGACAACCAACACCACCTAAGCCAACCTTACCAGCTGCTACCAAAATTAATCAAGACAAGGCTCTCAACATACTGCTCTCTGCCATTCCTGATGGTCACTTACAAAAGTTTCATGATGCCAAGGATGCAAAACAACTATGGGCTGCTATTAAAACAAGATTTGGAGGTAATGATGCTTCCAAAAAGATGCATAGGAACCTGTTGAACAGCAGTTTGAAACCTTCACTGTTGGTGAAAGAGAAAGTCTTGACTCTGCTTATGATAGATATCAAAATCTACTCAGCATGCTAGAGTTATATAGAGATGAAGCAACAGTTGAAGATGCTAATTTGAAGTTCTTGAGGAGTTTGCCTTCTGCATGGCATGTAGTTGCTACCATTATTAGAGGACAACCTGGTTTGGACACTATGGACTTTGATGATCTTTACAATAATCTAAAGGTGTATGAGCATGAGATGAAGGGTAATAAAGGTTCAAGTTCTCACAACCTTTCTTTTGTCTCTTCTGAAAACAGAAGCAGTACTTCCACTAAAAGTACTACTCATCCTGTCCAAAGTACTGTTGTAGAAACACATAATCCATGTACAAGTTTGATCACTACCACTTCATCACATACCACTAATTCGGATGATGTTCTGTGTTCATTCTTTGCCCAACAAGCTACTCTACCTGTTACTTATCAAGAAGATCTTTTGCAAATTGATGATGATGCTATGGAAGAAATTGACATAAGATGGCAGGTTGCCATAATTGCTGCAAGGATCAAGAAGTTTATGAACAAGACAGGGAGAGGTATTGATTTCAAGGCTAAGCAGGGTATAACATTTGACAAGTCCAAGATTGAATGCTTTAATTGTCAAAGAACTGGTCACTTTGCAAGAGAATGCAAGTTTGCAAAGTATCAAGCAAACAGGATGATTGAACAACCTAAACCCAAGGTTGAAAGAAAAGAAGTCCCTATTGCTGAGCCAAAGTCACAAGCTTTGGTTGCTCAAGAAGACCTGTCAGAAGTTGATTGGAGTAAAGAATTTTATGATGAACCAGTAACCTATTCTATGGTTGCATTGGAAGAGGTTGACTAGAGCACAGCTTTTGATGAGGAACCAGGATATGAAGCTTTGGAGTCAAGAGATGGTCTAGGAAGCTTTGATTGGAGCATGGAAAGTGAAGAAGAACATGTTCAGCTTGCTATGATGGCTACTTCACCAAGTTCATCCACTATCTCTGAGGTATGTTCCAAATGTAGTATCTCTTATCAAAAGATGCTTAAAGAATATGAAACTGAAAGAGATAACTATAGAAGGGCTAGGTCTGAGATAGCTGGTTACCGATTGACTTTAGAATCCATGGAAGCTAAGATAATCACACATGAGATTAATGAAGTAGATTGGGCTGAAAAATATGAACAAAAAAATTATCAATTAAAGCTTAGTGAGTGGAAGTTAGGATGTAAAGTTTCTAAATTAGAAAAGGTCACTAAAGAAAGAGATAAGTTGTTAGAAAAACATTCTATTTAGAAAGAATCAGGTCTGTCACATGTTAGTTTTGTTGAAAAACAAAGAACCGCAAACATTAAAACTGGCCTAGGTTATGATTCAGAAGTACTTTCATCTAGGAATCAAGAATTAAATCTTTCTCACGAGACCTCAACTAGTGATGAATAATTCATAACTTTAGAAGGAAACACATCTAGTGATGAGGAGTCACCTTGTTCAACACCTCCTGAGTTTAAGAAAAACAAAGGTTACAATGAAGTTCCTTCACCCCCAGGTAGTTTTCAACCAACTAGGACAGATGTTTCTTGTTTTGGAGTAGACAACCTAGAATTCAGGAATAAGTTTAAAGGTCAAACTAATTCAAGTCAATCTAGTCCTGAGACTTTAAGAAAATCGGTTGAGATGTAACCCCGATACTTTTCCTAAAACTATTTTACGAGTCAAAACCTTTACTTTTTATTTTCATTAACTTTCAAACTTCTTTGAACTTGTTTGGGTTTGAAAAACTGTTGATATCTTATTTAACATGGGTGTTATTCCTTTAATTGAGTCGGCACAACCTAGAAAACTCGAATCGTATCGCATTTGTCAAAAATATTGAATTAAATTGATTTCATGAAAAATGTTGAAGTTTATACTTGATTTAATTGGAAAAATTATTTCGTCAACAATGGCGTAAGTTTCGTGACTTATCGAGTTCGTTTGCTTTATCGTTTGGACCCCGAAGCAATTTCATGAGAAGTTAAGCCACGTTGGCAGTTATGGTCCTCGTGATAATTAAACCTTGATACCCTACACTTTCATTTATTACAAAAACTACCCTAGACTTTCCTTATTATATATACTCCACTAATACAATGTTTTTCTCATTTTTTTATCATTAATAACACACACACTTGTTCACTCCTCTCTCTCTCTCTAAAACACTCCACCAGAATCCCTTAGGGTTCCGGCGCCGCTGCCGTTTTCCGGCCAAATTCCGGCCACATCCAATACTTAACCGACGCGTAGATCAAGACCCGTACGTCATTCTTGGAAAAGGTTAGAACGAGAGGATCACGTTTGGTGCGTTTTTAGAGCCACACCGCCGCCACAATCTTCAGCGCCGCTCCTTTTTCTGGCGACTCCACCTGACCACTCCATCGTTAATACTATAACCGCCACACCATCTCTTTCACTGCTGCTCCAACCAAACACCACCACCACAGCCGCTGCCACCACCTCACACCGACACTTGGTATCACCTCTCTTCTTCGTTTGGTAAGCCCACGCGCCACCACTTTCCATTTTCCTTCATTATTAACGAAACCCGAACTCGGATTATATAAAACTTAAAACATTTTCGTTGTTAAATCAATTATAAAAATGTTTTTATAAACAAAATCGTGTGGATTTGCTTGTTTGGACCACGACTGGGCGTGACTCGGCGTGACTCGGTCTCGACTCACCGAGTCAACTCGTGACTCGGTGAGGATGTTGTATATTTCTATTTGTTTACAAGGATGGTGGATCTTATTGTTATTAATTGTGATTTTGGTTTGTATTTTGGGCCCGTTTGGGTTGTTGTTGTCTTGACAGTCGGCACACAGCCGAGCCAGGTTGTGACTCGAGGTGAGTCATGGTGAGGCAAATTGTAAATAGGTTTAGGACTAGTTTGGTTTCGGATTATGGAGTTTGGGTTTGCTTCGGATTGCTTCTTGTTTTTGTTTATTCCGATTTGGATATGGGTTGTGTTCGAAATTGGAGACGGATTTGTTAATGGTTAGGCTGGGTTTATGTTTAAAGAGGGATTTATAAAAGTTATTGTGATTAAATAAAAAGTTGAGATATAATTATTTTCAAGTTAAGAAATTCTTAAAATGTATTTAGTAATTAAATAAAAATGAATTTTACAACACTTAATTGAAATTAATATATTTTTTTTAAGTTAAGTGAAACTAAAATATATTTTGAGTTTCGGGATTTGTTTAGGCCGAGAGCCTTATCGGCTCATATTTAGTCGAGCCGTGAGTAGTGGTGAGTCATGACAATGTTATTTCTTATTCGGGTACGTTTTCGTTATTATTTCATGTTCGTTGTTACTCCCGATACGGTTTTGGCAATAAAGTTTTGAAATGGGAAACTTGACGGTAATAATAAACTTGAATGATAATTATGAAACAATAAAACAAGTTGATTATATTTAAGAGGTTTTGACGTTGGAATCGGATCCGGATTATGATATTGTGTCATTATTTTTGATGGACAAGGATTGGACGCATTGGATTTACGAGTTGGTTATTTAGACGTTATGGACCCTTTGGTACTAACAATACGAAATGGTCGAAAAAAAATAACTAAACAACTAATGTTAACGCGAATAATGTGTCCAATTGTATATTATAATTTGTGACATTTGACTATAATTGGTTATTTCAAAGGAGTCAAATAACTCGGAAATGTTTTATAAACGGGCATATCATGCCAAAATTTCATCAAATCTTTTATAAACTTAATCTTTTATCGATATTCTAAAAACATTTTCAAAACTTATACGATTTGATATTTTGTCAACTATTTTGGGAAAAATGGGTAAAGCCGAAACCATCTATCGATGTATTCTTTTGTTTGTCACATCTTATTTTTCTTTCTTTTCTCGTTTGAGGTTTCTATTTATTTTATGTGCGAGTTATTATTATTTTGTACATTTCACGACTTTTACGCGAGAGCGTCTCACTCTTTTCTTCTTCCTTTTCTATTTGTTTGGCTTTGTTTCGCCGACTCTTATCGTCTTAACTATTTTCTCAAACATCCACACGAGATACAAATGCTTACTTCTTTTATCGCCATTAGAAACTAAACCTTTTCATAATAACATGGGTATTCGACAAACGTTATTTTATTATCGAGTTTTATTTCTAATAAATATTACTTGTTAGGTTGTGCTGATCCAGTTTCGTTGTACTTGTACCACTTGATGCCGTGTGACTATACTTTTGATGCCATTGTGTTGACTAGTAGGTGCTAGTCGTTATATCTTGCATTGTTGCATATCCAGGTGAGTCCATAGCCCCACTTTTTAACTATTTTAATTGCTTTGCAAACTACTTGGGGTGAGATACATGCTTTTAAATGTTTTCTGAGCACAATTGTTTATTTGGATGCTTTTCTTGAATTGGTATACTATTCAAGAGGATATGCTAGGTAGCTTGTATTGCCAGAAAGACCCTCAGATCATGAGCCATTAGTCACCTGCGGGTGAGCGCGAACTTAGTAGATAGGCCTATTAGGACTGACCATCCCATTTGTAGTTGTCAAGGGCTTGACATGCGAGTGTACTATTTTCGTTTTGCCGGGTATTGGGCAAATGCCTGGCCTTGGGGGAATTTATTATGAAATTCCGCGGTTGTTTGTCATTAAATTGACTGGTTTTGGTTAACGTTTTGCGTGTCATGAGCTTAGCATATCGCAATACTTTACGCACTGGGATGTATTGGTATTGTTACTTTATATATATTGGTTGTTGTTTATTTGGTATATGCACTTGATGTAGATATACCCCGAACTTAAAATCGTGTACTCAATTACTTTACTTTAAACCTATGGATTCACTCAACCTTTGTGTTGACTTTAGCATGTTTATCTCAGGTGTTAGATATTGCCGCTACATATTTTTATTGGAGGAGCTTGGTGAAGGGCATGGCTTGGTCATAGAAGACTTCGAAAACCGTTTGGGACTTATTTTGAGTAAATTTTGAATTATAGCTTCCGCACTATTTTAACTATTGTAAAACGAATGTTTTTAATTATAAAGTTTTCTTCTAAAATGGTTTATGTAAAACCGTCCTTGTACTCCTTGTTTTGAATCTAGTTTTGAAACTATAGCTCCCGCACTATTTCATTCGATGTAAATTGAATATTTTCAATTATTAAATTTCCTCCAAAATGGTTTATATAAAACCGTTCTTTATACCCTTTGTTATGATAACAATCGAGTAACACCCCCAGACTTGTAGGCTTCCGCTGATCCGGTTTTCGGGGTGTTACAGAATGGTATCAGAGCCAAGCTTATAGAGAACTGGTATTTTCAAAACCCAGACTATAACTGTTTTTCCTATGACTAGAACGTGCCTTCCTGCCAAGCCGATGCCTCGCGTGTGATTATAACTGATGATTTTTGATGTCATGCTTGATAACATGTTTAATGAGATACGAGATATGATATTTAACGATTTGAAACTCACCCCACTTTTTACTATTTACTATGAGTATTTTCATATACTTACATTGGTAAAAGCATTTTTGACTTCGAGTTTGGATACTCGTAATGGTTTTCTAAAACGGTTTTGAAAGCGAGGGACATGGTACTAGTATAACTAAGCTGAGTATACCGAAATTCATTGATCCTCGGTTGGGATTAGATTCATCACCTATGATCAACCCGGGATAGTGGGGACGTGACTTGATCACTTACGTCTCATAAATGAATTTTGCGATACTGGGAGTAATTATAACAGGATTATGTTCTAGGAAGATTTTCGATTTTGAAATTTTGGAAAATGGAAAATTTTTGATTATTAGCACGACAAATTGGCATCACGAAACTTCACGAATTGAACGACACTTCGAATCGTTATGTGCTTCCCGCCTCTATGGAACTTTTGTCCGTCGACATTTGATTTTGCTTGCACATGGTTAGGTGAGACCCGATTGGCCGTCATTTTGAATTCGAGCTGATTATTGTCTTTTCTTTAACTCGATCGATGTCGTAATAAACACACTTTGAGTTTGTTGGAGCATTTGTATTTGGTTTTGGCTTTGTTGATTTTGGATTTTCTTGATCCCGTAAATTTTGAGCCTCGTTTGAAAATTGTTTCTTTAATCTTTTTAGGAGTATGTTACAGCCCTCATTGGCCAAACCTTACACTCTATTGATGAATCGGGTTAGATCACTAGTCGTTTAAGTGCGATCATTTTATAACACTTGTAAGATAAACCTTTTGATGGAAGTGAACAACAAAAGGATCGATGAATTCTTGGAAAGGTTTAGAAAACATGTGATAGGTTGAGTTGTAACCTAGCAGAAGTTTTAGGAACTTATGTAGAAATTTGAGTCACTATTTTAGGAAATGATACCTAACCCTTCACTTATCTCTTGGGAATACCAGATACCCATCTCATTATTTCCTTTATAAACAATAAACTACGATACGTCATTTTACAAAGTACATGATACGATGTTTTAAAAACATTATTTCAGGAAAACTATTTTTGGCCACTCTATTTTGGGAACGCTATTTTGACATACTATTCCAAATACTATCTTGAATGATAAACATTGGTTTTGTTACTTTGAAAACGTGTTATATTGATATGCTACTTGAAAACTCTTTTAGGGGTATGTTACTTTGGGTACACTAATTTGACAAACTATTTTGGATAGTAAACGTTTGTTTCACTATTTAGGAGACGAATCGTACCGGTATACTAATTTGGAAAAATTGTTTTGGATACACTATTGATGCACTCTACTTAGAACTATTTGGGAACACTCTTTTGGGCACTCCATTTTGAAAATACACTACCTTGGCATACTATTTTAAATGCTGTCTTCGGTTGTTAACTTTGGTTTCACTATTTTTTTAAAGGCCTTTGGATACACTATTGTGAGCCCTCTATTTTGGGAATACACTATTTTGAATGTATTATTTTGAAAACTTTATTCTTGGATTACCATTCGAAAGCTACTTTGAAAACATGAATTATCTGGTATTGCCCTAGGCCATTAGGTAATATGCTTTATTTTCCCCGGAACCCTCGATTTGTGAGAGAATAGAATACATCGTACTATAAGCCGACAAGTTGGATGACATCTTTGATTGCCTTAGAAAACACCTCGTCGATTAAAATAGACACGACAATGGTTTAGTCACATAAGTTGGACCTTGGAGACTGTAAACAAGATAATAGTGTTCGTGAGGAAACAATGACCTTAATTTTATAAGTAAGAGTTGCCTGTAACGACCATGATAGGGGTTTGCCCTAGAATTTGCGTTTCGAAGCTGATATTGGTTTAGAAATCTGATAAACCGTTTACCCCAATAGACCATTAACTGTTTCACACCTTTATGCTTAAACCAGGGATTCACGTCGTTTACCCTTTTTGCATCTACTTTGTTACCACTACTTTGGTTAGTTAAAACATGTGTCTTATGATATATTTAAACTACTAATTTTACTTACACACTATCTATGTGTTTGCGCTTTTCACTATGACTCGCTTTCACTAATCTTTGTTAAACTATTTTCAATACTTGCGCTTTTACCTCGTTTTCCCTACTTAACTCTTCCATATTTAAACTTTACACTTTAACCGTGGGCCCATAACCCACAAGTTATTAGACATAGCATACTCATGAGCATTATCTATCCTTTTTCACATCTTTAACACATGTCACTTTTGAACACTTTTGTTTTCAAAATCACCATTAATGGGGCATATTAGCTATAAAAATAAATAGTTCCAAACCCTTATTTTGACTTCATATAAACTTATTCTATTTTAATTATTTACGCACTTAAGCGATATCATTCTTCTTCAACTTTTACGAACTATCTTATTTCAACTACGTCTATACTTTCACTATTTTTAAACATTTAGTAATCAAAGTGCCAAATGCTATTATGATATTTATACATACAAGAACCTAATTGACTTCTCATTATTTCACTTTAAATGTCTTTACCCTAAATGATTTTATCCAAGTTTTCCATGAGTAATTAACCCACTTACTACGTTATTCCACATTCCATTATTATTTTCCACTACGCGCACAAATTATTTCCCAATTATTTTACCGACCGTTTTGAGGTCAACCCATAAAATGCTTTACTACTATATATTGAAAATGAAATTTTGATCTTACCACTATTTTATAAACAATAAATTAAATTCTTAATGTCAATCACTATTTTTATATTTTGTTATAAAATAATTTTTATAAATTGAATTATTTTAATAAGCATAGTGTTTCCAATAAAAATGTTTTATTTTCCTATTAACATATCACAAACTAAATTTGGTTACCATTTTATATATGTTGAATTATTTTCCTACTACCTTATAAATTGTTTTACAACTCATTTTACAAACTATTTTATTATTAAGTCATAGACCGATTGCTACCTTACTAATATTCCATAAACCTACGGGCAATTTTACCGAAATTTTTGTAGATTACACGACTATTATCTTTCAAATTTTTACTACCGTCCCATAAACCATTTCACTTCCCTGCGCACTGATTTAGTCACTATTTTATAAATCCTATTACCATTACATTACAAATTATTTCACCATTTCTTTCCAAAACTATTTACTATAACCCTGTGAACCGTTTTACAAATCGCCGCACAAATTATTGCATAAACTATTTTTGTTGTCTTGCTAATCTAGCATAAATTTAACTATGCTTTTGTTTCCATTTTTGGTCACTTTGTGAGCTGTCCTACAAGCTGTTTTATGAACTATTTTACAAATCATTTCACGAGTCGTTATATGAAAGGAATTACTATTTTGTTGATGCAAATCACAAATTTGACTATGATTTCGCCGTTATTTTATAAATGATAAGTTGTTCTCAATTATTTTATAAGTGGTTCTTCAAACTATTTCATAGAGAATTTTTCAATAATCAGGTAAACCATTTATGACCATGAAAAAGTGTTTTCATACTATAACCGATGATTTCCCCTTTTTAAAATAAATCAAATCTTAGAAGTGGATCCCGCACCTATGCCTCATCACTGAATAAGTAAACCCACTCGTTCCGTGCGATTAGAATCTCTGATTGGAGTGTAGATAGCGAGCTAGGTTGTCAATGTACCTTCACACTTATGATATCTTATCTTCTAAGAGTCCTAGATGACACAGACTCAACACCCGTTTCTTTTAAATGACTCAACTTCTACACCGGAATACAAAGAAAACTTAGCTTGTTTGGCGACTATTGATGTTTGATCTCACCATCTAACCAAGAAAGGACTTTTCTCATTGGAATTGATTCAAGCTTCTCGGGTCACTAGTGCAACTGTTTATGTTATGATACCCCTTAGCACCGAATTACGCTTTCCAGCCTACATGTTGATGAGTGTGTAAATACTCATCATTTTTACCTTTTCTGAGCTGCCAAAACATCTAAAAACACTCAATATTGCATCAAAATAGTGAAAATATCCCAGGAATGTGTTTTATATGTTTCAAATGCAAAATAATCAAAATCAGATGAAAAATGTACAAAGTTTGCAAAATTGGCAGTTTTAGTCACTCAACTTTCAAAAATTGTCAAATCTAGTCCCTGGTTGTTCTAAAAACTTGAAAAAAATCACCAAAGTTCCTTTTAAATAAAAAAGTTACACATTTAGTCCTTTGCTGCAAAGTTTCACAAAATGTCAAGTCTAGTCCCTGAAGTTTGGAAAATTGTCAAAAATGATCTCTCGAATATTAAAACTTTGAGAAAAACAAATTTTGTCCTTGTACTTCTCATATATGGCAGGATTGGTCCTTGATTGGCAAGTTTGGTGAAATTACACATTTGGTCCCTGGAGTTTGAAAGTTTGGCAGATTTAGTCCCTGGAAAATTTAAAGTGGAAAAATCATATAAGGTCTATGGCCCAAACACCACACCAGCCCACCCACAACACAAAAGCCCAATACCCTCTCTTTTGGCCCAAACACCACACCAGCCCACCCACACCCCATTTTAATATATACCGGGGTCAACCTGTGACCCTCGGTTAAACCAAACAACAACACCACCCTTTCCCCCCCAACTTGCAGCCATCATATCACCACTCCCCACCATCACTGTCCCATCTCCACTGCCCATACCACTCATACCACCCCAATTGCACCTAACAAGCCAAAGTGCATTTAATGCACCCCTCTCCATCACACGGAATAGAAGCAATTTGACTCTACCAATTTTGGCGCCAAATCAGTTAAACGACCAAGATTAAATTTTAATCATCCAAGGGTTCATATTGCAAGTGGGAAATGCTCAGAGGTCATCACAAACCCTAATGGAGGGCTATATAAGAGAGAAGGAAGCAATGGACGTAGCAAGTAGTCACATAGTCTTAGTTTTTAATCGAATTTGTATGAAATTAGTTTCTAATCATTAGAAGTACTTAAATTAGTTTGTAATCTGTTTACTTAAGTGTAATTGATCTTTCCTTAATCAAAAATTCAAGTATTGTGGTTTCAATTCTGTTTTTACATTTTTCTTCAAATTTTCTCTTATCAGCTTTGATCATGTCCTAAACTAGAATAACTGTTTCATAAGCTCAAGTAGTTTATTTATATCTACAACTAAACATAAAAACATAAAAAAAAAAAAAAATAGAAAAAGAAGATCAGAAACAAAACACAATAGGGTACCTTTGCATTTTGAGTGGAAAGCTTAAGGAAGTTGCCTGCAATGGAGGGGCAAGGTGGACTTTTACCTAGCTTATCCTTGATAAGCTAGGAGCTTGTTGCAGAAAAAGAGTCACTAGTAAAATCTAGTACAAGGTTTCAACTCCTTATTTCATAATTCCAAGTTTTAGAGTATAAAAGTTTGATTCTGTGTTTTTAGGGTTCTAATACTTAATTGCTATTGAATTGTGTTTATTTCTGTCTATTAGTCATACTTAAGCTTGTAGCATTTCATAGAATTTAGTTATAATAGATCTAAGTAAAATTCTCATAATTGATAATTTTTAGTGAAATCTGTGATTTGAAGTATCTGTGGTTTTAATCTGTGAATTTGTGCTTAAATCTGTTCTTGGAAGTGTAGGGTGTTAATCTTAGTTAAGTTGGTGGATCATAGCAGCTTAAATCTTTTAAAATCAACAAAAGCAAGTTTATAAGGACTGTTTGGCATAACTAAGTTTGTGGAGTTCTAGGGTGTTTTTGTGTTTAAGGACTGTTTGAGTATTCTACATTAAGTCATTACAAGTAACTCAATCCATAAAAACCAGTGTTTGTTCAAGAAAAAGTCAAAATCACTTTCAAATCTTCACAAATAGTCATCTGTAAGGATTTTTAGTTTCAAACTCATCACATCTGTTCACAAGTTGTCAAGGTTACTCATTTTCAAGTCATTATAGTCTAAATTAACATAATCAATAAGGAAATCAAGATCAAAGTTCATCTTAGTCAACCTTTTACAAAAACTCAAAAAGTCAAAAATTGCCCTTGTTTCAGAAATCCAAATCTTGGAAGAATTGTTGTGATTTTTGTGTTAAGTTTGAGACTTTGAGCTTTTCAGAAATTAATCTGTGTCACCTAGTGTACAAAAGCCCATAGTCAGCTTATTTTTAGGATTTTTTTTATAAGCTTGTGCATTAGCTTCTTTTGACCTGAAGGGCAAGCCATTGCCCTGTGCACAGGTTTAAGACCTATTTTCCAAGTAGTTTAGTGACTCACCCAGGGGGACCCACCTTTAGCTTATTGGCTTTTTGGGGAGCCTAGTAGCCCCTTTTGACATATCAGTGCTTATTTTATTATTTAGAACTTAATTGATAGGGCTGCAATTACTCTCAAGTTTGGCCATTCCCTGAGTCAACACTGAGGACTCAGTGTGAACCTCCAACTTCCAAGCCTTACACAAACCTCAATAATAAACCATAAGCCCTGCTTATTGGCTTATTTTGAAGCCTTCCAGTCCACCTTCAAGGTTGAGGACTTTATTTGGACCCCCTAGCTTTTGTGGACTCCACAGAGGTACAAAGTTCATTAGTTTGGCCTGTTCAGGACTTGTGTATGCAAGAGTGCTTATTTGCTCATATCTGCTTATTCAGTGAGGTTATTTGTTCCCATTTGTCTTACTTCAAGCTGTTAATCATCTGTTTATGCTTATTTGTTCATTTCAAAGCTTTTCCAAAAATCACTAAGTCCTAATAAGCTTAAACCACATTCTGTTAAGCACTTGGGGGTGCACACAACTTATTATTAAGCCACAACTAAAGTGTTTACATAAAAGTTGTTTGTTTTCAGTAGGTAATTAGTTGTCAAAAAGAAAATCCAACAAAAACCAAACATAAAATTAGTGATAGCTTCTTTTTAATAGATTCTATCTTTTTCATTTTTCATTTCAGCTTATTACTAAGCACTGTACCATTTTGATAATTTTCTTAATTTCCTTTAACCTTTAAGTATTTGTAATAATTTTCTTAGATTTTTCTTTATCAGTTTGCTAATTATTAGAATTAAAAATAGTTTAAATAATTAATTAGGTAATATTAGTAATTAATTAGTTTTCTTAAATTTTAATTAACAACAGTAGGTTTTTATAATTTTCCTAGGTTTTATGAATTAGTTAAGACTTTTAGAAAATAGATTTTTAATTTCTATTGTTCATTTTCCAATTTTCTTATTTAAATTAGTTAAAATAGGTTTAAATTAATTAATAGGTAAATAATTAGTAAAATAGCTTAAAAATAATTTTTAGAAGTTTTTTTATAATTTTGTAAGATTCCTGTGATGGTTAATTAGTTTTATAAATTTTTCCATAATTTTCTAAGTCATTTAGGTATTATTAGAAATTTAAAATACTTTAATTAGTTTAATTAATATAATTAGTTTTTAATTAATAAAAAACTCATAAAAAGACAAAAATATTCATTTTTATTTTTTTATACTTTCTTCAAGTTCATTTTAAGGTTTAGAATTTAGTTTTGCAAATTTTTAGCTTAATTTGTAATCTTTGTCATTTTTAGTTAATTTAAATTAGATTTAATTTACTTTTTAAATAGTTTTAATTAATTAAGGAATATTTAAATATTAAAATAATCATTTTCATAATTTCTTTTTTATTTTAAATTTTCTTTTAAATTTAAGTTTTAAAAAGTTTCACTTGCACCCCCTGTAGTTTGTAATTGTTCAAAACCCACTTTTTCTGTCTGTAATCTGATTTCCAGTTGTGTATTTGTGAATATATCTGTATATCTATTATTGTGAATATTATATCATTGTCCAAAATACCAAATATTAGTAGCATAATCAATTCCCAATCATCTTGGCTACTGTCCTCAGTGCCACTCATTCTCATAAACGTTTTCCAAAAACACCATTGCAATTTCGTTGGGACATAACGACCCGGGGACACACTATACTATCCACGGAGAATTGGAACTGAGCTGTCTTTGACTTGTTGACCTTGGTCAATAATATCTGACCGTTTCGGGACCAATCAAATTTTGGCGCTGCTACCGGGGAGGTTGTTGCGTGTTTTTAAAATCGTTTTAAGTTTAGTGGTTTTCAAAACCCTCCCTGTACAAATTTCACACAATTTATAAAAAGTTTTTGTAAAAATATGAATCATATCAAAAAGTTCATTAACACTTTTCCTGAAGTGTTAACAACACCAAAAAAATCAAAAAACAACAAAACAAACTGTGAAGTTAAATTACTTCGTTTTCTTTAAGATTACAACCTGAAACAGTTGGTAAAAGGTAAGTTCTGACATTAAATTGCGAACTGAAGAGGAATCCATTCTTTCCTCCCGCCAGCCTGCGAGTAATCTTAAAAGAACGATTTCGGTTAACGAATCAGTTCCAAAAATATAATTCCCAAAGTTTTCTGCACACACACCCATAAGCCCAAAAACAATTTTTCTGTTAATAAATACATAAAATCTTACCACCGCAAACCAAGGCAGAACACCTACCAACTGGGGGTGTGGACATAATAATTTTCCAAACAAAAGATAAAAACTTGCCATTGTATCCCTGTGAGTGGTGTACCATTTTCAAAGAAGCCATTCACTTGTGATTATTGGATTTAAGTTCACTGTGGTTTTACCTCGATCTTGTTTTGAAAAATTGTTGTTAGTGCATGCGCACTCGGTCACAAACAAAGCGTAAAAATAAGAAAAACGTACCCGAGCTACGTACTGTTATTGAAAAACCAAAAACCGAAATAGCCGATGGGCCACCACTACCACCCCCTGATCCTCCCAGGGATGAGCCAGCTCCCGATCTCCGAACGATGGAGGAGTTGTGCCAGCCTACCATGCAAGGGAGGGGCGGACCTATTGCACCACTCACTATTGAGGCTACGGACTTTGGCCTCAAGCACCACATGATCCAACAAGTCCAGAATTCGTATCAATTTCACGGATTACCGGGTGACGATGCTAACAAGCATCTTGATAAATACCTTACCGTCACCCAAAGCATGAAACAGCATGGTGTCACCGATGATGCCCTCCGGCTGTATCTCTTCCCCTATTCTCTCACCCATCATGCCACTGCATGGTTTGACTGACTCCCAAAGAATTCTATTCATACCTTTGATGAAATGGTAACCAAGTTTTTAGCAAAATATTTTCTACCTTCCATGGTTACCAAGTTACGAAATGATATCAGCAACTTCCGGCAACGTCCCGATGAGTCTCTTTTTGAGGCTTGGGAACGTTATAAGCTAGCTATTGATCTGTGCCCTAACCACAATATGTTACAAGTTACCATCATAGACACCTTCTATAATTGTCTGACATTGAGGCACCGGGATATTCTCAATGCTGTTGCTGGTGGGACCTTTATGAAAAGGCGTCCCGAAGAATGCTATGACTTGATTGAGAACATGACCGCCCACCATAACTTTTGGGATTCCTCTGCGGAGAGGGATGAGTCAAGTAAATCAATCATTCCTTCATCATCATCTCCTGAAATAATTGCTCTCACCAAAAAGATGGATGATATTTCTACGGCTGTGTTGAGAATGAACCAAACAATGCAAAATCAGGTTCAAAATCAACAAGTAAAAGTCGTGGCCCGAAGTTGTGAAACTTGTGGGGGCCCACATCTTTATTCCGAGTGTCCAGCTACTGCTGGTTTTCCTCAAGAGAATGTTTATGCTGCTCAAGGTTCCTACAACATGGGGGTAATTCTTACCAACCACAAGGGGATCGTAAACTCTTAAGCTATCGTTCCAACAATTTTCTCGGACCTCCCGGTTTCAACCAAAATCAAAACCGTAACTCGAATCAGAATCGAGGAGATTTTAACCAAGGTCAAAACTCAAATTTCCAAAACCCGAATCAAAATCAAGGTCATTTTAATCAAAACAATTTTCAAAATCAAGGTTTTCAAGGAAATTTTCAAAGAAACCAAAATCAAGGGAATTACAATCAGGGTAATTTCAATCAAAGAAATAATTTTCAGGGTAACAACAATCAAAATCGAGGGAATTTCATAACAACCGTGTTCAAAATCTTGATAATCAAAATCAAAACGTTGTTCCACCCTCGTCTTCCTCCGATGAAGTGCTAAAACAATTCATGAAAGCACAAGAGGAAACGAATCGGTTACTGATCAGCAAGATCTCTGAGCTTCAGAAGTCTTTGAATGATCGACCCTTGGGCCCGGGTACACTACCGAGCAACACGATCGCTAACCCGAGGAGCGATGTCAAAGCGATCACTACCCGAAGTGGGGTATCATACAATGGACCCACGATTCCCACTACCTCTTCTTGTCCTCCTACCAAGGTAGCGGAACGTGAACCTGAGGTTACCACGGACACGGTACTTCCTACTAATAACGGAGGTACCAACAACGTCCACCCTCAAGTTATCCCGGTCCTGACTCGTAAGTCGAAAGTTGTATTTGATCCTCCTGAAAGTTCTGATGAAATTCCAAAGAACAATCCTAAGCCTTCAATTCCATATCCTTCACGTATGATTGATCAAAAGAACCGCGAAAAAGCTAACCATCAGATGGAAAAATTTTATCAAATTTTCCAAGAATTACACTTCAATATTAGCTTCGCGGATGCTCTTCTTCTCATGCCTAAATTTGCTTCAACAATCAAAAATCTGATAAGCAACAAAGAAAAACTCTGTGAGATAGCAAAAACTCCACTTAACGAGCATTGCTCAGCAGTGCTCTTGAAAAAGCTTCCCGAAAAGCTTGGAGATCCCGGGAAATTTCTCATTCCTTGCATTTTCCCTGGGATGGTTGAATGCTTTGCCTTGGCCGATCTTGGTGCAAGCATTAACCTTATTCCTTACACAGTCTGGAAAAGGCTCTCTTTTCCGGCTCTCACTCCTACCTGCATGACTCTCGAGCTTGCAGACCGTACTATATCTCGTCCTCTCGGCATTGCCGAAGATATCTTCGTGAAAGTAGGAAAGTTCCATTTTCCGGCAGATTTCGTGATTGTTGATTTCGATGCTGACCCAAGAGTTCCTCTCATTCTCGGGAGGGGATTCTTAAGAACGGGTCGTGCTTTAATCAATGTATTCGAAGAAGAAATCACTCTACGTGTTGGTGGCGAAGCCATGACATTCAATCTTGATCAGACTTCAAGATACTCCTCCAACTATGACGCTGAAACAGTTAACCGAATTGACATCATCGATGTTACGTCTGAGGAGATTCTCAAGAAGTCCTTGGTTTCTCAGCAAGTGGCAGTACCACTCTTTCTACTGATCCTATCATTTCTGACTCTTTCCATTCTCTCACTCCGTTTGAGGGAAGTGACTTCCTTCTGGAAGAGGTCGAGGCTTTTCTTGCTCAGGATAGTTCAATCCCTCATGGGGTTGATGAAAAATATCTTGACCTGGAGGGGGACATTCTTCTTTTTGAAAAATTGTTAAATGACGATCCTTCACCCTCTCCGTCTCCAAAAATACTTCATAAAGAGGAAGTCAAAAATGTTGAAATAACTGAAGACTTTCCCGAGGTTGAGCTCAAGGACTTGCCTCCTCATCTAGAATATGCATTTCTGGAGGGTGATAATAAATTACCCGTCATTATTGCTAAAGACTTGAAAGATGAGGAAAAGGCAGCACTCCTAAAGGTTCTTAAGTCACACAAGCAAGCAATTGCTTGGAAACTCTCCGACATTAAAGGCGTAAGCCCGGACTTTTGTACATACAAAATCTTAATAGAGGATGACTTTAAGCCAGTAGTGCAACAACAGAGAAGGGTAAATCCCAAAATCCACGAAGTTATCAAACAAGAAGTTTTAAAACTTCTTGATGTGGGATTGATTTACCCTATATCTGACAGTCCTTGGGTTAGCCCAATTCATTATGTTCCTAAAACGGGTGGCATAACCGTTGTCACCAATGAGGAAAATGAGTTGATTCCAACTCGTTTGGTCACGGGTTGGCGAGTATGTATTGACTATCGTAAGTTGAATGAAGCCACCCGTAAAGACCATTTTCCTCTCTTTTATGGACCAGATGCTCGAAAGACTAGCGGGGAATGAATACTACTGTTTCCTCGATGGTTTCTCGGGTTACTTCCAAATCCCCATTGATCCACAGGATCAAGAGAAAACTACCTTCACATGCCCCTACGGAACTTTTGCTTACAGACGTATGCCTTTCGGCTTATGTAATGCACCAGGCACGTTCCAAAGGTGCATGATGTCTATATTTTCCGACATGATCGGGAAAACCATGGAGGTATTTATGGATGACTTTTCAGTCATCGGGGATCATTCCAGTCTTGTCTCTCCCACTTGGAACAAATGCTTAAACGTTGCAAAGAAACGAATTTAAGTCTCAACTGGGAGAAGAGCCATTTTATGGTTAAAGAGGGCATTTTCCTCGGCCATAAAATTTCAAATAACAGGATTGAGGTTGACAAAGCCAAAATCGATGTCATTGCTAAATTACCTCATCCCACCACCGTTAAAGGTGTCAGGAGCTTTTTGGGTCATGCCGGCTTCTACCGTAGGTTTATCCAAGATTTCTCTAAGATTGCCCGGCCTATGACCCATCTCCTCGAGAAGGATGCTCCTTTCATCTTCTCTCCTGAGTGCATCGAAGCTTTTGAAACATTATAGAAAAAGCTTACCGAGGCACCGATTCTTGTTGCCCTCGATTGGGACCTACCTTTTGAGCTTATGTGCTATGCTAGTGATTTTGCCATAGGTGCGGTCTTGGGTCAACGAAAAGCAAAATACTTTCAGCCTATACACTACGCAAGCAAAACTATGATCGAGGCTCAGAGTCATTACACCACTACTGAAAAAGAACTACTAGCTGTGGTGTATGCCTTGGAAAAATTCCGGCCATACTTAATCCTAACCAAATGCGTAGTGTATACGGATCACTCGGCCTTGAAGTACCTATTTGCAAAGCAAGATGCAAAGCCGAGGCTACTCCGTTGGGTTTTCCTCCTCCAAGAATTTGATATCATTATCCACGATAAAAAAGGAGCTGAGAACCTTGCTACTGATCATCTCTCACGATTAGAAAACCCTCATCAGGATGTGTCTGAAAAACAGGAAATAAACATTTCCTCTCGAGAAACTCCATGCGGTTGCTTTTTGTGGTAACTCTACTACCCCATGGTTTGCCAACTTTGCAAATTACCATGCGGGTAACTTCATCGTAAAGGGGATGACGTCCCAGCAGAAGAACAAATTCTTTAAAGACATTAAACATTACTTCTGGGATGATCCATATCTCTTCAAAATCTGTGCCAATCAAGACATCAGGCGATGTGTATACGGATAGGAAGCCGCTGATATTCTCAAGGCTTGCCATGCTGGACCCACCAGGGGCCACCATAGTCATAACTACACCGCCAAAAAGGTGTTTGATTCCGGTTTCTATTGGCCCACAATCTATAAGGATGCCCACGAGTTAGTCAAAGCTTGTGATGCTTGTCAGCGTCACGGGAATATTTCACAAAAGAACGAAATACCACAAAATGCCATTCAAGTTTGTGAAATCTTTGACGTCTGGGGCATTGATTTTATGGGCTCATTCCCATCTTCTCGTGGAAACAAATACATTCTCGTGGCTGTTGACTACTTGTCAAAATGGGTTGAGGCAAAGGCCATACCCACCAACGATGCCCGAGTTGTTGTGAAAATTTTGAAATCCCTCTTTACTCGTTTTGGAACTCCCCGTGCCATCATTAGTGATCGCGGTACACACTTTTGCAATGATCAATTCGCAAAAGTCATGCTTAAGTACGGTGTTACTCATCGTCTTTCTACCGCGTATCACCCACAAATTAGTGGGCAGGTGGAGGTGTCCAAGCGTAGTATTAAACGGATTCTTGAGAGGACCATAGGTGAAAACCGTGCTTCCTGGTCGGATAAACTAGATGATGCACTCTGGGCCTTCCGTACAGCTTACAAAACACCCATCGGGTATACTCCCTACAAGCTTGTATACGAGAAGGCGTGTCATCTACCGATCGAGCTCGAACACAAAGCCTACTGGGCCTTGAAACATGCAAACTATGATCTTCATAAAGCGGGTGATCACCGTAAGGTTTAACTCAATGAATTAAATGAACTTCATGATCAAGCTTACGAGAACTCTTTGATCTACAAGGAAAAGACAAAGAAGATTCATGACTCAAAAATCAAGAACCGCATTTTTAACGTTGGTGATCGAGTCCTTCTTTTCAACTCTAGACTCAAGATCTTCTCGGGAAAGCTAAAAACCCGTTGGACTTGTTCCATATTTGAGTTACTGTGATTATGTGTGGTTTAAAAGCTTGGACTTGTTCCATGCGAGATGATTGTTTGCGACGTCTTTTGTTTT
Organism: Artemisia argyi; assembly: GCA_030686995.1. Lineage (NCBI taxonomy): Eukaryota > Viridiplantae > Streptophyta > Magnoliopsida > Asterales > Asteraceae > Artemisia > Artemisia argyi. The sequence continues at coordinate 117,088,911 of CM060691.1, read as the reverse complement.
CGTTTGCGTGATTGTTTGAATGATGTGTTGTCATAGGAGGGAGTACACTTATGAAAGGGGGCATAGATAATTATGGTGGCCAACATAATTATACATGCGTCACAACACAAGTGGACTTGCAAGTATGATAGCATGGGTTGCATAGTGTATTAGGTGCTATGTGGTATATGTGCGTTACGATTGAGATGTGTGGTTTTGGAAGTAAGTATGCGTGTGGAATAGGCTTATAACTATGGTCGCGAACATAATTATAAGGGTATCACACACATGGACTTGTGACTATTGTCGCATTGATTGATGTTTGTTGTTATATGTTGTGGTAGATGGTATGTGATATCATGTTGGTGATGGCTATATGGTTAGAGGAGTATTCTCTTAACCGTTTGGGCAGTCATTATACGTTGGGGTGTGTAGGTGGTAAGATTCCATCCTACCTGTCATATGTTGATGACTCAATTATCGGTGGGTACTTATGTTGTAGTATTTAAGCTGATTCGTTTGCTAGACGCTCCGTTTTATACCTAATTCTTTGGTTGGCATTCCTATTCGTACCATGATGGTACAAATGCCATATTCTTTCTATTTGATGTCGTGATAGGTGTTGGGTAATCGAATTCGTTTTGTTGGATACTGGTTCGTTTCTTTGGTTATTCCTTGCATTCATTCCGCGAATGAATGTTATACTATTCTACGAGTATTGTTGGTTCGTGATAAGTTGGTGTGGATATTTGAATCCCTCATTTACACACACCAATTGAAAATTTGTGACATGTTTTGTGACCTGTTAGTATCGGTGTTTTTCTATGATTTTGGTTTGATTGTTGTACGAATGAGTCTTTGCGTTCTTTGCTTGGTTTGCAATGTATTTGCGTGAGTGTTCACTGGTATGAGTTCGTTTAAGGATTATTTTGATTACGGAATTCTTCAATGTCTTTCGCGTTCGATTAAGAGGTTGTGTTACAGTGTTTATGGCATTTTACAAATTCGTTTTGGGTATTTTTAGGTTATTTGTTGGAAACTATTATTTTTATGGTGAAAAGGAGGTGTGGGAAAAAAATTTGTTATGTTGATGTCTTACATAAAATGGTTTATATATATTTTATGAAAAAAAAAAGTATAAGTTTAAGATATGTCTTGTAAAAAAACGGTGTTAATTTGTTTTTGGGAAGGTCGAGTACAGGAATAAGAACTGTCTATGGTTCTCATTTACCAAACTTGTTATGTATTTGGTTCATCGAGTGTTTCTTTCGTTGAGGTACGCTTGTGGATGTTTTATGGGTACGTGTTTATATTTTCTTTGTATGGGTTTTCATGAACATTTTATCCGTGTATACTTTTATTGGGGGAAAATTTCTCATTGTGTTTTTCTAGCTTTGATTTTGGACGTTCGTTACTTCGCTAGTCGGTAATTCGTACCCCTTTTGAGTCCATTTATATACGTTTTTGTTCGATCGGTTTCATGGTTCGCGTCGTTTACTCTGGATAAATTGTCGTTTTGATTATCGATTTGTTCGTCGAAGAGGAAGAGGGTGTTTGCCAAGTTGTTCAAGTGAGAGGTTTAGCTTCAAGATGTATGTTCTTCGGATTGTGTGGGCATCGCGGAGGTAGAAGATTCATAAGAGGAACTATGTGATGCATGACTTAGAGTTTGGGAGTAGAACTTGGAGACGATGGTTGTATGGAGCAAATAGCGTTATCTTCACAGATCGTAAGAACCGTTAGCATATATTTGACAAGAGGTTAATATATGTTGAAGAGAAGTTGGTGTTGAATTTTTCAGTGACTATGATTGTCTTATTCGCTACCGTTAAGGAAGAGCGGACATCGTGGTAAGAGCGTTGAGCGGGAGTGAACGAGTGAAACTTAGATGTTTGTGAGCAATGAGTATGATAATTCAGTTCGGAGTTAAGAGGATGATACTGACAGCCTAGAGAGGGAGGTTCAAGGATGAGAATATGTAAGAAGAATGATTACTTGGTTTAGACCAGTAAATGGAAAGGAATGAAGATGGAGGAATGTACTTTGTGGACCAGCTATTGGTTTCATTGAGAGGAAGCGTAAGGACATCAATCATGCAAGGTATTTGATACATCCGAGAATGGATAAGACGTATTATTACCTTAACAAGAGATGTATGGAGGAGTTGGCGAGACTTTTCGCTCGGTGAGTTGGTAAAGAGCCATTGGGTGTCGCGTTGATCATCAAGAAACATGATGAAATACTTACTTCGCGATAGTGGTAAACGGGTTATAGAGTCTTGAGAATGCGTGTGTAGATGAGTACGACTTATCATTCTCTAATGAGTGAACTAAGTGAGCGTACAAATCAGGCGTTGGATGGTGAGCGGAGAGTATGGGTGTGTTTGATTTTGAAGGGAGCCGGGGTATACATTTACCCTTAGCTGAGTTCTCCTATATCAACAATTGTCATTCTAGTATTGAGTATGTGTTGTGTGAAAATTCTATGGAAGGTGATGTAGGTCACCTGTTCTGTGGGCAAAGGTTGGAACAAGCCAACTAATTGGTCCTGAACTGGTACAAGAGACTACGAATATGGTCTTTTGGATTAAGGAAAGACTTAAGGCAGCAAGAGATCGCCAAAAAGAGTTATGCGAATAATTGCTGTAAGCCTTAGAGTTAGGTGTTGGTGATATTGTGAGGTTAAAAATATCTCCTTGAAAGGGTGTTGTGCGTTTCGGTAAGAAAGGCAAGCTAGCATCGAGATACGTCGGACCATTTGAGATTTACGGAAAGGATTGGATTTGAGACATATCGATTGAACTTGCCTGAGGAGTGAAGTAAAGTGCATGATACGTTTCATGTATCTAATGGAAAGAAGTGGTTGGCGGATGCTAGTCTGCATGTGCCATTAGATGAATGTAAGGTTGACAAGACTCTTCGTTTTGGTCGAGAAACCTGTTGAGATTATGGATCGAGATGTTAAGGGTTTGAAGTGTGGTGAGATAGCGTTGTTAAAGGTATGGTGGGATTTGTAACAATTCGCATTTTCAGGATAATTACTATTCCCGGAAAATTTCACTATTCACTTTTACTATTCATTTTTCCCGAAAATTTTCCAGAAAGTTGATTTTTATTTGATATTCTCAAGTGATAAATCATTTCCATGGCAAATTAAATGTTTGACATTCGTCAGATCATTTTCGTGAAAGTTATTAAGGAATTACACGGAATTACACGTTTTAGGGTAAAACGTCATTCAGAAATTCTACGTACAACGAAACTCGACCGCGTTAAGTGACCCCGCATCAGAAAAATGTTTGACACACTCATGATTTATTTGAGAATTAATCGTGACTGAGAAAAACATGACCAAAGACTTCCCGGCAGGTCACCCAAGCCTGTACTACTCTCGCATAAGCACGCTTAACCGTATGGGCGATTAACCGTTAGACCACAAAACGTTTTTCTAAGACGATTTGAGTTTTCAACTTATTAGAAAAAGTCAACATATTTTTCCCTCATCCATTGACCAAAAATCATCCCTTGATGTTATAAGTCATTCCTTGATTTTTAGGCTTACGGTTTGATGTCTAAAAGACATTTAATACCAACCGACACTAGACTGAGCCCGATCTAGACATTATAAGTCATTTTAAATCATATTTATCACATTAGAAAAGTAACATTTTACTTTTCTCAATTTTACGCAATATTCGTACGTTTTACGTATTACGTGTTTTAGACCCGTGTTTCCAGTTTTTAGCAGGGTTTTACCACCCAAATGGAATCTACCACTCATTTTATATTTTATTATGGGACATATGGACATGTCTAACAATACTTTAAAGTTCCATAATTTTACGACACCCGGTTTTACGTTTTGAGGCCTAATCATTTACGGTTGTCATTTCCCGGAGTCAAAACTCTTCCTAATACTTAGGATAATACCAAGCAAAGTCCACACCTTGTCCCCCAAGTTTAGGAACCGACCTAGGGGGGGGGGGGGAATTCAGCCTTGTGTGTCTTAATCTCATGCTAGGAGCCTTAAGATGTGAACATGTGTTCAACTTGGCCTCCAAGTGTTGACTAGTCAACAATGTAACCTCCTCATTTGCATATAAATGCCTCTCCTTCCCCTCCTTGGCCATTCCAACGACCCACACACATAAAAACACACCATCATCTCATCCTTAGCTCATTTACTTCAAGTTCCATCCAAGAAATCAAGTGCAATATCCATACATAAACCCTAGTTTAGTTTTGATTCATCAAAACTACTTCAAATCCTTAGAAACTTTGGTGATTTCTCTTGAGTTTGAATCCACTCAAGTCACCTCAATTTTCATCATCTCTCTTTCAAGATTACAAGAGTAGAAAGATTGCATGAAGTGAAGTGGGTTGAAGCAAGTCTATCAAAGTCCTATCCTTACATGTTAACTTCCTTTCATCTTTGAAAGCCAAAAGTTGTGAGCCAAACCCTAACTTGATTCTTGTTAAATAATCATGTTCATGTTATTTACATGTTATTCTTGCTATATTATGTCTTGTAGTTATGTCCATGATGTATAAAAGTGAGCAAAACAAGTTATTGTTATTGATTGTTACAACAAGTTACTAAAACAAGTAAACTAGTGACTTTCTTGGTAAGACCTGATAAAAATGGTAAAAATATGATGTTTGATCATTACATATTACAGTAGAGGACTTAACAAGGAAACCATATCAATTTGAACCACCTAAAACGAGTATACGAGTCAAAAGTTACGCCCATTTGAAGTTACCAAAACTTTGCGGCAAACTGCCAAATACCATTCTGATCAAATTTGGGTTTTGAAAGTCCCACTTCTGGTCCGATTCATCAAAAAGTTAAAACACGAAAGTTGTCCAGAACGACGTTTTCGTTCAGGAACAAAGAAGCTCGAGACCTAAAAACACTTTCCGAGTGACAAAATTCTTCAAATTCTAAACAGCCCATTTTTAGGCGAAAGTCACAAGATTATGGTTATACTTTGAAAGGAACAAGAGGTCTTATGACCTATAATCAAGACCACAACCATGGCTAGAGCCAAGGTTGTGTCTCATGACCTTGAAACAAGGACCAAAGGTCATGGCTAGGCCATGACGAAATGACCATACCAACTTTCATAGGCGTAAACATGAAACAAAGAGTTGACGAGAACTTGAACAAGCAATTTGGATCTACTTCACTTAAAAGGGAACCATGAGATATTACCAAGAGAAAATGGTCATACAAAACTTATGAAACATGCCCTAATAACAATCTTCATGTACTAATAAACTTTCCTAAGTTTATTCAAATATCGGACATGTAACCTTTCGGATCAAAACTTATATCTATATATTTCATCAACTACTACAATAGTAGGGAGCCTCATGTGAGGAGTTCATTATGTAAGCCGTCGAGTTGAGTTGTGGATTTACGAGTTAAAGTGTCCTGGCTCCTCGAACGCTTACTAACATGACTTCTGAATTATGTCGGCCCGAACGGTAGTAAACGATATACAAAACATACATGTTTCATGAATCTTTTCTTTCAAGGACTTACAATATACATCATACCACATCATGGACTATAATGCAAGATATATATATAGGCACTACTTCATATTCATTACTCCGATCCTAAGTCACAACATTCTATTATAGGTTGCTCATAGAAACCTTCGCGATTCGACCATCACATTCATTACTTGCTATCTTACTTAAGGTGAGTTCATAGCCCCACTTTACATTACTTCAATGTTTTACAAACCCTTGGGGGGAATACATGCTATTTTAACCGAGCACAATGTTTTTAAATTGTATGCTTGCCTGATTGTTTTATTATCACTAAGTACCAGCCTTGCTAAACCGAGATCCCTTATTATGAACCATTTAATCACTAGCAATAGTGAGCGCAAATATTGTGAATAGGCCTATTGGGATTGACGAATCCCATTTGTAGTGAATACATTCATACAAATGCATTAATATTTGAGACCTGGGTATGCCAGCAACATACCTACCGGGATAAAACCGCTGATCGATATTGGTACACGTTAACGTTTTGGTGTCATAAGCTTAGTGTATAATACATTTTATGGGCGTATAACAACATAGCCTACCTATTTTGCTTTCCAAACATTGGTGTGAGCCTATAATTCACACTACCAACATATTGTGTTCAAACATTAAACAAACTCTATGAATATCACTCAACCTTTGTGTTGACCTCTCAAGCATGTATTTCAGGTTCATGACGATCAAGGATGGCACGGAAGGGCATGGATACTCAAGAGGGCTATAAATTTTATTATCATTCAAAACTCATTTATTATACATTGTAAACATGGAACCAATTGGGACCTCATTTTGTAACCTCTGATATTTATACAATTTGAATGATAAATCTCTTAAAACGACTCAATTGGAGTTCGTTTTCTATTATTGTGACTATTGTGCCGTCGAGTAACACCCAGTTTGAATTCCGCTGCATCCATGAATTGGGGGTGTTACAGATTGGTACCAGAGCCATGGTTATAGAGAAACGGGTCTAATTGAGAAACCACACATACAAGCAAAAACATTTTTATAGCCTTCCACTCTCCGTGTCTTCCATCCTCCAGACGATTATGAACTTAGTAAGCATGTTATGCTACACAAACATATTAGTATATTCATATATACCCATTTTGAGCATTTCCCCGAAGACATTTTTATGCTACACAAACATAATTGCATATTGATATATGTACCCTAAACATAATTGAGCATTTCCCCGTAAGCATTTTATGCTACATGAACACATATATGTATATTGATATATACACATTAGGCATTTTATGCTACATGAACACATATAAGTATATTGATATATACACACTAGGCATTTTATGCTACATGAACATATTAGTATATTGATATATAAACTCGGTTTATTTTCAATCATTTATCTAAACAATGGACTAAACATATCTGTGTATGCCTATTCTAAGGCATTTCGGCACAGCCACACTCTCCCAATCATGTTCCTACTCCAACATTATATGTCCAAGACATTGTAACTAATTACAATGGTCTCATTCATTTTCCAAGACATTGTGAGATACAATGGTCTCATTCATTTTGCAAGACATTGTGGGATACAATGGTCTCATTCATTTTCCAAGACATTGTGAGATACAATGGTCTCATTCATTTTCCAAGACATTGTGAGATACAATGGTCTCATTCATTTTCCAAGACATTGTGAGATACAATGGTCTCATTCATTTTCCAAGACATTGTGAGATACAATGGTCTCATTCATTTTCCAAGACATTGTGAGATGCAATGGTCTCATTCATTTTCCAAGACATTGTATGATACAATGGTCTTCATCATTTCTCAAATGTTTTGAGTCACACAACGGTTTAACCTACTTCCCAGACATTGTGAATTGCACAATGGTCTAACCTACTTCCCAGACATTGTGAATTACACAATGGTCTAACCTACTTCCGAGACTTTGTGTTTTGTGCAAATGGTCTCTAGAATTATTCCATCACATCATCAATATCATTTCTTATGATATCAAAAACCCGTCACAATCTATCGATTTCAAAACAAGAAATATGAGATTTCTAAAGGACAAACTAATCCATCATCGACAAAAGCTGAACTTTCTCTACATTCATCAAAGTTTTCTTATGAAACCTTCATTATTAAAAGTTTGTGATCCTGGCCAAGTATGTTCTATTTTAGAACTACTTAAAACTTCCTTTCCATACGTATCTACCCTTACTACCTTCTATGCAATGGAATATGAAAACATACGTTACAAGTCTTGTATGGACGGGACTTGCAACTTAAGGGTTTGACATCGCCTTTGTTTAGTGGACAGTTTCCCGAAAGCAACGGACATATCAAAAGTATACCTAGTTTAGGTATTTGAAAATTTTATCGAACCTTGGCTAAATATAGACTAGTCACCTATATTTAACCTAGGGACAGTGGAATATAGTCTGACTAACTATATTCGACTTAGAATTTTCAAATACTGAGAATAGTTGTACTAGGGTTATGTTTAGATTGATTTCCTACATGAACACGATAAACCACCAGAATACATTAAAACAATCTAGAGACACGATAGTGCCTTACCACTCAGCAAGATCTTAACACCTTATTTGTATGATCTAAATTCATTCTTGAAAATTTTCATTTATGAGATAATCCGAACGACTATCTTGGGATAGTTATCAATTCTTCTCTTCATCCCGTGGAAGTACCATCCTGTTTAGGATACCATTCCGTCATAAACTTTTAAAAATCTCTTAAGATTTTTAAAGCAAACTCAACATCGATACCTAAGAGTATTAATGTTAAGCATACACTACACACTTTTGTTCATCAACATATCACATCATTATCTTCACAACCGTTACAAACACAAGCTCATTAACAGATCTTGATGCACTTTTAAAGCTCAAATCATCCTTAGTTACACCACAAGCACCCTTATCAGCTTTACAAGATTGAATATTCATCTTGTACTTTTGGAACACCAGTATCATCTCGTAATACACTACCTTGTAACTCACCGGCTAAGTATGAATGTTGTGTCGGGAATTCTTGAGTAGGATGATTTATAATATCCTTATTTGGATGGATTGGGATGCTTTTCATTTAAATAAAGAAATTATAAATCATCGAACCATACGTTTATATTCCTTTAGTTACATTGTTTGGGATGCCTCTCTATGTAAATAAAGAATTATAAACAAGTGGGCTTAATTATATCCGAAATAACATAAGTATGAAGTCAATAAACACTAGATACAACAACAGATTACCTACTAGGCTATGATTGCAACGACTATCCCAATTTCCATTAGTACGAGGTTTACATTTTGGTTTTCATAATGATAGTGCAATAACAAACAAACTCATTGCGAGGCCATGTAACCATATGCATGTGCAGTCGTACCAAACTCATTACGGGGCCATGTAACCTTACGCATACGCAGTCGTACCAAACTCATTGCGAAGCCATGTAGCCATATGCATGGGCAGCCGTACAATTCAAACAGGACTTGGTCCAACCACATGTTCAACGCTTATTCCATGATTCGATTCTTATATCAATTGCTATTTGATACTTGACAACTATATCAAGTTCTATTTTGATATTCAACTACTATATCAATTCCTATTAATATTCGACTGCTATATCAATTTCCTTTGATATTCGACTATTACCATACCTTTCCTATATAAAAGTAAGCCTCATCCTACACCATACACTAAAATGACAAATCAAGTTACATCACCGGTAATCCCAGACTTTAGTCCTCATAAGTAACCACACCTTTTCATCGACACCACTCCAACATATGATACACACAGAACTTCGGGACGAAGTTTCCCGTAAGGGGTAGAGACTGTAACAATTCGCATTTTCAGGATAATTACTATTCCCGGAAAATTTCACTATTCACTTTTACTATTCATTTTTCCCGAAAATTTTCCCGAAAGTTGATTTTTATTTGATATTCTCAAGTGATAAATCATTTCCATGGCAAATTAAATGTTTGACATTCGTCAGATCATTTTCGTGAAAGTTATTAAGGAATTACACGGAATTACACGTTTTAGGGTAAAACGTCATTCAGAAATTCTACGTACAACGAAACTCGACCGCGTTAAGTGACCCCGCATCAGAAAAATGTTTGACACACTCATGATTTATTTGAGAATTAATCGTGACTGAGAAAAACATGACCAAAGACTTCCCGGCAGGTCACCCAAGCCTGTACTACTCTCGCATAAGCACGCTTAACCGTATGGGCGATTAACCGTTAGACCACAAAACGTTTTTCTAAGACGATTTGAGTTTTCAACTTATTAGAAAAAGTCAACATATTTTTCCCTCATCCATTGACCAAAAATCATCCCTTGATGTTATAAGTCATTCCTTGATTTTTAGGCTTACGGTTTGATGTCTAAAAGACATTTAATACCAACCGACACTAGACTGAGCCCGATCTAGACATTATAAGTCATTTTAAATCATATTTATCACATTAGAAAAGTAACATTTTACTTTTCTCAATTTTACGCAATATTCGTACGTTTTACGTATTACGCGTTTTAGACCCGTGTTTCCAGTTTTTAGCAGGGTTTTACCACCCAAATGGAATCTACCACTCATTTTATATTTTATTATGGGACATATGGACATGTCTAACAATACTTTAAAGTTCCATAATTTTACGACACCCGGTTTTACGTTTTGAGGCCTAATCATTTACGGTTGTCATTTCCCGGAGTCAAAACTCTTCCTAATACTTAGGATAATACCAAGCAAAGTCCACACCTTGTCCCCCAAGTTTAGGAACCGACCTAGGGGGGGGGGGGAATTCAGCCTTGTGTGTCTTAATCTCATGCTAGGAGCCTTAAGATGTGAACATGTGTTCAACTTGGCCTCCAAGTGTTGACTAGTCAACAATGTAACCTCCTAATTTGCATATAAATGCCTCTCCTTCCCCTCCTTGGCCATTCCAACGACCCACACACATAAAAACACACCATCATCTCATCCTTAGCTCATTTACTTCAAGTTCCATCCAAGAAATCAAGTGCAATATCCATACATAAACCCTAGTTTAGTTTTGATTCATCAAAACTACTTCAAATCCTTAGAAACTTTGGTGATTTCTCTTGAGTTTGAATCCACTCAAGTCACCTCAATTTTCATCATCTCTCTTTCAAGATTACAAGAGTAGAAAGATTGCATGAAGTGAAGTGGGTTGAAGCAAGTCTATCAAAGTCCTATCCTTACATGTTAACTTCCTTTCATCTTTGAAAGCCAAAAGTTGTGAGCCAAACCCTAACTTGATTCTTGTTAAATAATCATGTTCATGTTATTTACATGTTATTCTTGCTATATTATGTCTTGTAGTTATGTCCATGATGTATAAAAGTGAGCAAAACAAGTTATTGTTATTGATTGTTACAACAAGTTACTAAAACAAGTAAACTAGTGACTTTCTTGGTAAGACCTGATAAAAATGGTAAAAATATGATGTTTGATCATTACATATTACAGTAGAGGACTTAACAAGGAAACCATATCAATTTGAACCACCTAAAACGAGTATACGAGTCAAAAGTTACGCCCATTTGAAGTTACCAAAACTTTGCGGCAAACTGCCAAATACCATTCTGATCAAATTTGGGTTTTGAAAGTCCCACTTCTGGTCCGATTCATCAAAAAGTTAAAACACGAAAGTTGTCCAGAACGACGTTTTCGTTCAGGAACAAAGAAGCTCGAGACCTAAAAACACTTTCCGAGTGATAAAATTCTTCAAATTCTAAACAGCCCATTTTTAGGCGAAAGTCACAAGATTATGGTTATACTTTGAAAGGAACAAGAGGTCTTATGACCTATAATCAAGACCACAACCATGGCTAGAGCCAAGGTTGTGTCTCATGACCTTGAAACAAGGACCAAAGGTCATGGCTAGGCCATGACGAAATGACCATACCAACTTTCATAGGCGTAAACATGAAACAAAGAGTTGACGAGAACTTGAACAAGCAATTTGGATCTACTTCACTTAAAAGGGAACCATGAGATATTACCAAGAGAAAATGGTCATACAAAACTTATGAAACATGCCCTAATAACAATCTTCATGTACTAATAAACTTTCCTAAGTTTATTCAAATATCGGACATGTAACCTTTCGGATCAAAACTTATATCTATATATTTCATCAACTACTACAATAGTAGGGAGCCTCATGTGAGGAGTTCATTATGTAAGCCGTCGAGTTGAGTTGTGGATTTACGAGTTAAAGTGTCCTGGCTCCTCGAACGCTTACTAACATGACTTCTGAATTATGTCGGCCCGAACGGTAGTAAACGATATACAAAACATACATGTTTCATGAATCTTTTCTTTCAAGGACTTACAATATACATCATACCACATCATGGACTATAATGCAAGATATATATATATAGGCACTACTTCATATTCATTACTCCGATCCTAAGTCACAACATTCTATTATAGGTTGCTCATAGAAACCTTCGCGATTCGACCATCACATTCATTACTTGCTATCTTACTTAAGGTGAGTTCATAGCCCCACTTTACATTACTTCAATGTTTTACAAACCCTTGGGGGGAATACATGCTATTTTAACCGAGCACAATGTTTTTAAATTGTATGCTTGCCTGATTGTTTTATTATCACTAAGTACCAGCCTTGCTAAACCGAGATCCCTTATTATGAACCATTTAATCAATAGCAATAGTGAGCGCAAATATTGTGAATAGGCCTATTGGGATTGACGAATCCCATTTGTAGTGAATACATTCATACAAATGCATTAATATTTGAGACCTGGGTATGCCAGCAACATACCTACCGGGATAAAACCGCCGATCGATATTGGTACACGTTAACGTTTTGGTGTCATAAGCTTAGTGTATAATACATTTTATGGGCGTATAACAACATAGCCTACCTATTTTGCTTTCCAAACATTGGTGTGAGCCTATAACTCACACTACCAACATATTGTGTTCAAACATTAAACAAACTCTATGAATATCACTCAACCTTTGTGTTGACCTCTCAAGCATGTATTTTAGGTTCATGACGATCAAGGATGGCACGGAAGGGCACGGATACTCAAGAGGGCTATAAATTTTATTATCATTCAAAACTCATTTATTATACATTGTAAACATGGAACCAATTGGGACCTCATTTTGTAACCTCTGATATTTATACAATTTGAATGATAAATCTCTTAAAACGACTCAATTGGAGTTCGTTTTCTATTATTGTGACTATTGTGCCGTCGAGTAACACCCAGTTTGAATTCCGCTGCATCCATGAATTGGGGGTGTTACAGGATTCTAAGCGTGGTCCTGAGTTTACTTGGGAACGTGAGGATCAGATGATATTTAAGTACTTAAATTTGTTTGCGGATGTGGTTGCTGATCAGATCGTTTGTAGTTGGATTTAGATCGTGGAAGTTAGATGCGGGATATTCATAAATATTTGTTTTATGGGTATTTGTTATTTGTGAGTGCGTCTTGCGGTTACCATTCGAGTTTTCATTTGGTTCGAGGGTATCGTACCTACTTGTGAGAAGTCGTTTGGATCATTGGTGTTATTGATCAGTGTAGTGTATCTATTTTCGTGTATCGTTAGAGTGTCGGAGTGTTTTCTATTGTGTGAATTCGGGTAATTAGTCGGTTCACATTTTTGCGATTCTTTCTCTGTGATTTTATGGTGTGGTATTTTTCCGCTTAAAATCCATAAATTTCCTTTTGCTGCTGTGAGTGGTGACTCGTGTAATTGAAATCTCGGGACGCGATTTCCCTAAGTGGGGGATGATGTAACAACAGTGGTTTTGGCAGGTCAGTTTGACTGACAGTCTTGACTCGGTTGACGGTTGTTTGGTGTGTCCTAGGTGTTTGAAGTGATATAGATGAGTTTTAGCACTAAATCCCTTTGCGTAAATGGTTTTATTGTGGTTTGGAAAGTTTGGAATTTGGGAAAGTTCATTTTGATCACCTTTGTGATGTAGAAATGACTTGTGTAGTTTTGGTTGTTTTGTTTGTTTGCGTAACGAGTCTTCGTTCAAGTGTTTGAGCGTTAGCGGGTTACGAGGAGTTTGTTTTTATGAGTTATGTTTCAAAAGAGTGTGGAATTTTATTTTTGGAAACTTTATTTTTGGAAACGATATTTTTCCGGGTTGTCGTAAAAATTGAGGTTTATCGCGTAAGACACTAGGATTGGTTACGGGTATTTATAAAATATGAAAAGTATGAGGTTTTGAGTGTAATAAATAAATTTAATAAAAAACTATATATATATATATATATATATATATATATATATATATATATATATATATATATATATATATATATATATATATATATATATATATATATATATATGTGTGTGTGTGTGTGTGTGTGTGTAGAAATTCGGCTAGAAGGGGATAAGGGGGAAAAAGGAAACCCAATTTGAGTCCAAATATGACTCTTAGGCCCAAGGAATCCTAGTTCAACCCAAACAAGCCCAACCCCTAACCATATAACCCAAACCAACGACCCATAACTCTATTTTCCTGCAAATTATGATCAACCAAAGCAAGAGGGGAAGGAGAAAAATTAGGGTTTTTATTATTGAAGCTAAAATCAAGTTCAAGGTATAATTCTAACACTAGTTTTCATATAATTACTTAGTTATTACTTCAATTCATCTAATAATTGATATGATGGATTTAGGGTTTGTATACTTCTGTAAATTAATGAAGTAAAACATGTTAGGATCATTAGATGTTAATATTATGGTAATTGGTTAAGGGAATTGAGTGTAAAACGCGTTTGATTACGTGTTAGGGTTTGGACAGAAAACTATGGCTGTAAAGATGTTAGAGTAAATAACAGATGGTGAAGAGTTAAGTCACGAATTTTAGGACTAAATTGAATTTTAATGAAAGAGCTTTCCGAAAAGTTCAGCCACGATTGATTTCAAGGTCGGAAAGTTGGTCTTTTGATTTCTCTTTGTTAAGGTGTCAAAGCTGTCAACCCGGGACAGAATTTGGGTAAAAGTTTGAGGGTGAGTTGTGGTTGTAAAAGTGCTATTTTGACTAGCCCTTCTGGAATAGTTAAGTATTAGGTTATATTAGACTACCACGAAAAGGATTCGCGATAAAAACTTGTGGAAGTATTTTATGTTAATCAAAACTTGTTGGTGTGCGTTCAGATCCGAATTTGAGTAGTTGACAAGTTTGATTTTCTTTTGAGTACTTGTGTGTGATATTGGTCCATGGCCTTCTGGGATTAGCTTGTATGCTTATGAGAGACCATGGTAAATTTTTGGTGTGAGTTTTTGAGCTTTAATTGTCGTGATTTCATATGGGCGAATGTACCCAAAAATTATGCGTGTTTTTTATTTTTAAAGTGCAAGGGATTTAATGAGTGTTAGGTTATGGTAATGGTTAGTATGGTGTCTAGGAGATCCATGGTGGGTCATATGAGTCTTAGCATCCATCATATGTGTATTACATGGGTTATAGCTTTTAGCTTGACCTTGTGTAATGTGGATTATTTTTGTGTGCTATAGATTGTGAGTTGTTTTTGTGGAAGCTGCAGAGTTTAAGGAGAGTTCATAATCCCATATTTTACTTTGTTTTTAAAATTGGGATGGGAATGATGTTTGTCTTAAATATTTGAGTTACTGTGATTATGTGTGGTTTAAAAGCTTGGACTTATAATGTTATCGTAATAATGCTATGTGGTACATGAAAGTGTGATTACGATTAGGTTAGCGACCTAATTGATGCTCTGTGATATGTGATTCTGATTAGGTTAGTGACCTAATTGATGTTGTGGGATATGTGATTCTGATTAGGTTAGCGACCTAATTGATGCTGTGTGATTTCCAATTGGGAGGATGCTTATCCTGTTGGTCGCGCATGCGACCCAATTGATGATGTCTTTTTGGCGATCTCTTGCTGCCTTAAGTCTTTCCTTAATCCGAAAGACCATATTCGTAGTCTCTTGTACCAGTTCAGGACCAATTAGTTGGCTTGTTCCAACCTTTGCCCACAGAACAGGTGACCTACATCACCTTCCATAGAATTTTCACACAACACATACTCAATACTAGAATGATAATTGTTGATATAGGAGAACTCAGCTAAGGGTAAATGTATACCCCGGCTCCCTTCAAAATCAAACACACCCATACTCTCAGCTCACCATCCAACGCCTGATTTGTACGCTCACTTAGTTCACTCATTAGAGAATGATAAGTCGTACTCATCTACATACGCATTCTCAAGACTCTATAACCCATTTACCACTATCGCGAAGTAAGTATTTCATCATGTTTCTTGATGATCAACGCGACACCCAATGGCTCTTTACCAACTCATCGAGCGAAAAGTCTCGCCAACTCCTCCATACATCTCTTGTTAAGGTAATAATACGTCTTATCCATTCTCGGATGTATCAAATACCTTGCATGATTGATGTCCTTACGCTTCCTCTCAATGAAACCAATAGCTGGTCCACAAAGTACATTCCTCCATCTTCATTCCTTTCCATTTACTGGTCTAAACCAAGTAATCATTCTTCTTACATATTCTCATCTTTGAACCTCCCTCTCTAGGCTGTCAGTATTATCCTCTTAACTCCGAACTGAATTATCATACTCATTGCTCACAAACATCTAAGTTTCACTCGTTCACTCCCGCTCAATGCTCTTACCACGATGTCCGCTCTTCCTTAACGGTAGCGAATAAGACAATCGTAGTCACTGAAAAATTCAACACCAACTTCTCTTCAACATATATTAACCTCTTGTCAAATATATGCTAACGGTTCTTATGATCTGTGAAGATAATGCTATTTGCTCCATACAACCATCGTCTCCAAGTTCTACTCTCAAACTCTAAGTCATGCATCACATAGTTCCTCTTATGAATCTTCTACCTCCACGATGCCCACACAATCCGAAGAACATACATCTTGAAGCTAAACCTCTCACTTGAACAACTTGGCAAACACCCTCTTCCTCTTTGATGAACAAATCGATAATCAAAACGACAATTTATCCTAAGTAAACGACGCGAACCATGAAACCGGTCGAACAAAAACGTATATCAACGGACTCAAAAGGGGTACGAATTACCGACTAGCGAAGTAACGAACATCCAAAATCAAAGCTAGAAAAACACAATGAGAAATTTTCCCCCAATAAAAGTAGACACGGATAAAATGTTCATGAAAACCCATGCAAAGAAAATATAAACACGTACCCATAAAACATCCACAAGCGTACCTCAATGAAAGAAACACTCGATGAACCAAATACATAACAAGTTTGGTAAATGAGAACCATAGACAGTTCTTATTCCCGTACTCGACCTTCCCAAAAACAAATTAACACCGTTTTTTTTACAAGACATATCTTAAACTTATACTTTTCTTTTCATAAAATATATATAAACCATTTTATGTAAGACATCAACATAAATTTTTTTTTCCCACACCTCCTTTTCACCATAAAAATAATAGTTTCCAACAAATAACCTTAAAATACCCAAAACGAATTTGTAAAATGCCATAAACACTCTAACACAACCTCTTAATCGAACGCGAAATACATTGAAGAATTCTGTAATCAAAATAATCCTCAAACGAACTCATACCAGTGAACACTCACGCAAATACATTGCAAACCAAGCGAAGAACGCAAAGACTCATTCGTACAACAATCAAACCAAAATCTTAGAAAAACACCGATACTAACAGGTCACAAAACATGTCACAAATTTTCAATTGGTGTGTGTAAATGAGGGATTCAAATATCCACACCAACTTATCACGAACCAACAATACTTGTAGAATAGTATAACATTCATTCGCGGAATGAATGCAAGGAATAACCAAAGAAACGAACCAGTATCCAACAAAACGAATTCGATTACCCAACACCTATCACGACGTCAAATAGAAAGAATATGGCATTTGTACCATCATGGTACGAATAGGAATGCCAACCAAAGAATTAGGTATAAAACGGAGCGTCTAGCAAACGAATCAGCTTAAATACTAAAACATAAGTACCCACCGATAATTGAGTCATCAACATATGACAGGTAGGATGGAATCTTACCACCTACACCCGAACGTATAACGACTGCCCAAACGGTTAAGAGAATACTCCTCTAACCATATAGCCATCACCAACATGATATCACATACCATCTACCACAACATATAACAACAAACATCAATCAATGCGATAATAGTCACAAGTCCATGTGTGTGATACCCTTATAATTATGTTCGCGACCATAGTTATAAGCCTATTCCACACGCATACTTACTTCCAAAACCACACATCTCAATCGTAACACACATATACCACATAGCACCTAATACACTATGCAACCCATGCTATCATACTTGCAAGTCCACTTGTGTTGTGACGCATGTATAATTATGTTGGCCACCATAATTATCTATGCCCCCTTTCATAAGTGTACTCCCTCCTATGACAACACATCATGCAAACAATCACGCAAACAAAAACAAAAGACGTCGCAAACAATCATCTCGCATGGAACAAGTCCAAGCTTTTAAACCACACATAATCACAGTAACTCAAATATTTAAGACAAACATCATTCCCATCCCTAGTTTAAAAACAAAGTAAAGTATGGGACTATGAACTCACTTTAAACTCCGCAGCTTCCACAAAAACAACTCACAATCTATAGCACACAAAAATAATCCGCATTACACAAGGTCAAGCTAAAAGCTATAACCCATGTAATACACATATGATGGATGTCTAAGACTCATATGACCCACCATGGATCTCCTAGACACCATACTAACCATTACCATAACCTAACACTCACTAAATCCCTTGCACTTTAAAAATAAAAAACACGCAGAATTTTTGGGTACATGATGTGCTATTTGTTAGGGCAAGTTTTAAATTTATAAAGATGAGTTACCAAATCTAGAAACAACACATACGAGCAAGTGTACTCGTCTGTTATAGCAAGATATGATGGTAAGTCGGGAGCGTTCGTAGGGATTTGTGAGTGAATCGAAATATAAGTCTAAAAGTAAATCTCTAATGTACGCAAATATGATAATAAGCAAATTCAATAAATTAAAAACCTACACTTGTTTAGACTAGTTTTCTACTTAATGAGACACATGATTGTGATAACTTTTGATAACATGTTGGTTGAGATAATTAGATGGTGATCTAATCTATTGTTTCTACAAGTTAAATCTTCGTCAAGATTTTAGTTCATAAAAACAAGCTTTAGGTGTAAACCAATCAATTCAAGATCTATCCAAGGTTCATAAGGTATGATGGATATCTTAAACACAAGACTAACTTTTATTACCAATCAAATACTCTTAAGAAATGGTCAATACAAAATGTAACCTCTTCATAGACAAAAAGGCCACAATCGTTTATAAACATTTAAACTTTCGTCCTACTAAAGGTTTACAAACAATCCGATTTGATGTTATAAAAGAATTCTCA
Organism: Artemisia argyi; assembly: GCA_030686995.1. Classification (NCBI taxonomy): domain Eukaryota; kingdom Viridiplantae; phylum Streptophyta; class Magnoliopsida; order Asterales; family Asteraceae; genus Artemisia; species Artemisia argyi. The sequence goes on along the minus strand of CM060691.1, from coordinate 117,069,851 downwards.
TTACAATCATACTTATTGTTTCTTTGTTTAGTCAAAAATAATTATGGTGAAAAACAATCATTCATAGACAAATGATTATAACTAGTTGAGTAATAACAAATCTTTCGACCTTTGAAACTATTATCAATTAGTTAACCCTGGCTAAACAAATGTCACGATGAAACTTAAGGTACAGTTGGTTCTTAGGATTGACTTGAAATTGAATTAAAACATGTTATCACAATCGTCACTATTACTAAGTATAAAACATCATCAAAAAAAGTGTAAAAAGATTACTAGCCACTCATAGCAAACATGCAAATAAACTCAGAATATTTAACATAAGAATCCATGGTTATAAGTCTTACAATGCTTTAAAATTGATAAAAAAAATGACAAGGTATTGATAACCTAAGAGTTGGTGATGATTTCTTGAGATTTTCGGACTCCAAATGTTGCTTCCTTGGTCCTCCAAAGTTCCTGGTTCTTTCTGCACGAATTTTCCTCCTTAGAGAGCTAGAAGATGATAATAATTGTGTGTAGTAATGAGAGTAAAATGGTATCTTCAATGGTGTGTTGAGTTATGCACTTTTGAGGTCCTTATAGGCTTGTCCAACACTCTTGGTAATAAATAAGGACTTAAATGCTTGAACTTGGAAAATAAGACACTAAAAAGGGCCTAGAACCATGTGACAAAAGACCAAGATTTGTGCACAAAAGTTGGCAAAAACTTGCAGTAGTGGCCATCCGATCGGTTGCGGGTTGGTACCGATCGGATGGAGAAAAGTCATTATGGCAATCCGATCGGTTGCACTCCAACCGATCGGATGGTAATTCCTTGCAGTTTTGGACTTTGACTTTTCCTTGTGTAGTTCTTTATGTACTATCCAAACTTGATTAACTTCTGAACTTGGAACTTTGAGATGACAAAACTTAGGTTCTCATATGAATTACTTCATAGATTGGACTTTTGAGCTCGGGAATCTTCGTGTACATTTTCTTCACTTTTTCTCCATTTTTCCTGCATTTGGCTACATATGCTACAAAAACATACTTTGATACGATTTAGTGGCAAAAGCATATAAAAACAACCAAATAACATACACAAAAAACACTAATAACGCTTATAAAAACATGTTAACTTTGAGCGTTATCAAATCCCCCACACTTAAACTTTGCTTGTCCTCAAGTAAATCTAGAAGAAAACTAAATTTCCACATGGTAACAAAAAATGATTATAAAAATGTGATGCAAATCCACCAAGTACAAGTACAAGATAAGAATCATCCTTTTTAAGCTTGAATGGTGAAAAATCGAGATGTTTGACAATACCCAATGATTTTCTTGCTTGATTAACATTTCTAAACACCTCACGAAAAAGGAACGAACTATAATTCACTAAATCACTCATTTATTTAAGAAGTGGAGTATATATAAGAGAAATCACACTCATTGCTCAGTCCTGATCTAATTATTACCATAGGCTTGTACAAGAAACAAAACTACACCACAATGGCGTAAGCACCAAGTCTACATATCAAAGAGGTCTTTTATTCGGGTTGTAATGTAAGGCTTTGGGTTGTACCAGGCTTATGTTTAAACATCTCATACAAAAACACAATAGATTACTGGCGCGAGTTCTTGATTATTCAAAAACCGGATGGTCACTACAATATTCTTGCACTTGACATTCTCACAAAGCCATTACAATATCCGGATAGATAAAGTAATTTGGTAAGGGTAGGGATAAGGCATGGGAAATATTTATGAAATTGGTTTTAAAGAAGAACAAAATAAAGTTTAAGTCCCATTGTTGCTAGTCACCAAACTAACCTCGACCCATAAATGATTATAGTTACAATCTTCCTCTTCTTCAAATAACGATACACCGATTCGCCATAATAATATTCTTCATACGTAGCACATTGGCTAACAACATATCACAAAATTTCCTTTATTCACATATATAGCACATTTGCTATAATTGTCACCTTATAGTTATGATGACTTTTTATTTTTATTTTTTATTATTTTTTATTTTTTTTTGCAAATAAACTCCCCCACACTTCGTATAAGCATCACCACAACAATACAAATAAGAAGCTACAGTCTCCGTCTTTGTCGGAATGGAACACACATAATTGGTGAAGTGTGGCTGTTAGCCTCGCTATTTTATTAAGATAACGTCACACAAGTGAAATGGACTAGATATGTACTAAGTTGCACCCGTAGGGACTACTTATGTAAACGGGGCAAACTTAGAGTATGTTGAGCCTATAAATACCCCTCATGACTCTCCATGAGGGGTGTGAGAAATTGTGTATCTTTTATTTCATCTTAATATTATCCTTTTTCTTCACCCTCTCTCTACTTTCTCTCTCTAAAACTAAATATGGATTTCATCTATAATCATCAACCTCGACCTCCCGAACCACAAGAATCATCAATATTTTCGGTCCTACAATTGGCATCAGAGCCTCGTTGTGTTTATCATTGATTTTTTTGGTTCGTATCACGTTTTTTAAACTGTTTTTTACCCATTATTTTTGGATCTGGAAAAAATTCTTATCTTTTGTGGGAACAGTTTTCTAAACAGTTTAAGTATCCAAAAAATGGTCAACAACAAAAAGTCTAAAGTCTTTATTTCATTAGGTTGCGTACAAAACTGATATTGATTGGTTTGTTTGCCTTGTTACCAGTTTTTTTGTAACTTATATCATTTCTGTGACTTACGTTGTACCATATACCGTGTAAAGTGGTCGAATCTCATCAAAACTCATCAGAAACTGGGCAAAATAGGGTGCCGGAATCTATGGTCGAAATATGTCACAACTCACCATTTCAGGTCATTTCAGGTCATCTCCCGAACTTTGGAAAAACACTATTCATCAAACACTATTCATCGTTTTACTATTCATCATTTTCGAGGTCAATTTGATATTCTGAGAAACTTTTGGGAAATTTACTATTCACTGAACACTATTCATTTCCGGAAAAGTTTTCACTATTCACTTGCATTACTCATTTCATCGTAAATTTAGTTTACGGGTATTCAAATTCGCGTAACCGGATTGGTTTAGGTGCGAATTCATTTCATTAAGTGTTGAGGACACTGCATACGGACTGGAGATAGTCTGCATATCATCATAACAGCATTTTCATGTTATACCACTCTCAGGATTTTCAAATTTATATATTTGATACATTTAACGTTTTTACGTATAAGTATTTATAGTAAACGTTAACACCCGGTTTATACACGACGAATATATCTAAATTTTCCCACAATGGTCCCGACATATTTTTATATCCATTATAACATCATAAAAGTTATTACCTTCATTTACCAAGTATTTTGGAAATTTATTTTATTTATAACGTAAGCTTATGAATATTACGACGGTTTTCGTGAAAACTAAACAATAATCACCCGAACACTCAGTAATTGTACCCAACATATTTTTAATATGTTTTTATCAATATTATAACTTTATTTCATCCCGGTTAACTTCGTGAACATTTATTTCTATTAAACCCGGTACCCGATTTTAACTAATAAACACTAAATAACACTTAACCTTACACTAATTTCCTAAATAAATCCCAAGTACCCCTACCCCCCTCCTCATCCACATAAAATCAGCCCCATAAGTCCTCTCATAGGCAATATATACCAAGTTTCCTAACCTTATGCATTAATGTGTACATATTATACATTATAAGTTACTAGTTAATTACATAAACCTCAAAAACAAATCATACATAACATTTCAAAGATCAAAAAGCAAAACATCTTCATCCTCATCTCCAAACCCACGACTTCTACCATAATCCATGATCAAGTGAAGTTTTTCAAAAGTTTAAAGCATCAAAGTTGTTCATTTTGTTAGTCTAATCAAGATTCTTGCATCAAACACACAAGTAATCCAAGGTTTCTAGTCATCTAATCATCTCATTTTATCAAGTAAGTTATCAACTTTATTTTTACATGAATCATCTTATATTTACTTGTATTGCATGAGTTCCATGCTAAAAACCATGTAAAACTAGCAATACCACCATTTATTTTGTCAAAAATGGAACATACAAACCCTAACTTTTTATTTATGAATCCCCTTGCTATAATAACTTGGTTAGGAGCCCATGGCACCCTAAGAAGGTGTATGGTAGGATTAGATTAGCTATGTGGTGATTACAAGAGGTTTGGTGATGTTAGAAATTAGTTATAAACCTTGAAAACTTGATTTGGAGCATGTTTTAGACATGCTGTCCCATTTTGTGAAATCCTGGAAAATCAGTAAACACCAAGGGAACTTTGGCAAAATTTTTAGAAAATACTTTCAAAAACGAATCCGTAGGCGAAAGAACGGATTAAAAAGAGTTTATAACGAAGAAGTTATGATTTTTGCAAGATTGTTGACGAAAAGTATTTTTCTGAAAAATAGTTGCTGTTGGGCGTTTTTCATTGGACAAAAAGAGACTTTAGACATAACCCGGAGGAACCGAGCTTTCCAAAATATATTACTACATACTAAGACGTAACCGTGGATATAAAGAACAAGTAAAACGGACTTATAACGACCAAGATATATACGTTTCAAAATCGGCGAAACTCTATTTATTTCCATCAGCTTTTTAGCAAAATATTACTAAGTATAGAAAAACAGTTTTTGTAATACATCATGTTGAGAGCCAATTTACTCATTGATAAACTCATTTATGGAAAATTTACATCATTGACAAAAAGTTAGTTCACCCAGCCTGGTTTTCAAAATATCCAGCCGTTTGTCAAAAGGATTTATAACGAACAACTTATGGACTTCCAAACTTTCCCGAAAACTGCCCAGAATCTGCCAAAACAGCCCAAACACCTCACTTGACGGCTAATTATCTTTATGATCGAGACCTGTATGGACAAACTTCACTTCTGTGACTTTTTAGATATGGTGAAAATCTTCTCAAAACTACTGAGCTTCCTTCCTAACTCTTAATATTCACTATTTCACGACTAATTTTATGAGACCGTTTTGTCACTAATAGAAGTAATAATACTTCTACGTACTAAATTTTAGATTTTCTAAAAATATTAACCAAGTACCCAATTTCATAACTAATGATGTATTAGTGATTACAAGTATATTTTCATTAGTACAAGGCGTTATTTTAAGGATTTCAAACCGAGGATTTCAACACAAACATTGGTACATACGATATATATATAAGTATATATATTACAACTAGTTTATTTTTCTAATAGCCATATTTTCCTAAGTCTTGGAATATATACTTTTGATAACAACAAGTGTTTTTCAAAGAGTAGAGTGGTATAGGAAACATGTGCATGGACATTCATAACATCATTTCATGATCTAAAGTAGATCGTTCATCATTCATATTAGGTTGCGGCTAGTGTGCGCGCCTTGTTTTTCAGCTCATTACATGTTCATGGTACCATCATATTGGGTTGCGGCAGCTAATTGTTCATTGGTGTTCATTTTATTTCATCACAGTTTCATCAGTTAAGGTGAGTTTTCATAGCCCCGTTTTCAATTCAACATTTTTGATTGTTTTCAAATCCCACGGGGGGAATACATTGCATCAATCATTTTAGTACGAGCCCAAGTATTCAAACATGTACATTGCTTAAGTTACCTTGCCATGTGATAAGTCCCCTGTAACATCATGAACCGTTAATTTACCGTTAAGCGAGAGTGAGTGGATAGATCTATCGAGGGTGACGCCTCCATCCGTGGTAGTGATTACCAACAGTAAGCGGATGCATGTCATGTCTTTTACATTTGAATGTTTCGGCAGAACATTCGGGAGGGGCATAGAGTTTCATCAGTCATAGCTTCGGTGTCATGAGCTTAAGGCTATTGTACAATTTTCATGAGATTTTTATCTTGCACTTTTACTTGTGGTGGCCGTACATCATTACATTTTACAAACCTATGGAATTCACCAACATTCGTGTTGACGTTTTAGCTATGTATTTCAGGTTATTAAGGTAGCTCATGTGACATGCATTTGGACCTTCATGGAGTCGCGGAGTCGACGCGTCTCATCATTATTTCATGCACTTATGTAAACATTTGATCTAGTAGGACTTGTTTTCATAAACTTGCAACACATTTTGGGGACCTCATTTTGTAAACTCTGGATTATTTCAATGATCAAATGCAGTATTTTCCAAACGACACTTTAGGTCGTTCAATGTAACTGTAACTGTGGTGCTATGACAGACACCCCCAGGTATTCCATTCCGCTGCAAGTCAGGTAAATTGGGGGTGTGACAAAATATTCGCCGGAAAAAATCAGAATTTCTTGTATAAGAAATTCTTGATGTAGTTGTTATCGAGAACACCCGGTTATCGAGAACTTAATACCCTAAACTATCGAGAACATATTTTCGATAAGTTCAGAAATTCTTGATGAAGTCATGATTTCGATAATCCATGTTTTCGATAAGATTGAATGTTCTCGATAAAGTAAATTTTTTTTCGATAAGTGTCAAAATTATCGAAAACTTTACAGAAGTGAAGATGAAGAGAAGACTTTGACCAGTTGAAAAACCTTAATACCAAGACTCAAAGTGACTTCAGGTTATATAACCATCATCAGTCCTCTGCCTGAAACGAAAAAATGGAACGAGAAGCAGGAACAACCGATCCAAAACTGGTCCACAAACAAGCAAATCCTAAAACTAAACACAACCATAATCCTCACATTCACGTTATATTTTTAGATTTGTTTGGTGAGAGAGAGTTAGATGGGGGCGGATATATCATACAATTTGTCATAGGGTTAGGTTAATATAATATATATATTGGTATTATTGAGTGTGGATTTGGATCAAGATTTTAGGCTTGGCTTAATAATTAATCACTTTGAATTGGGCTGAGATGAAGACCACGCTGAAGTGATTAGTGAAACATTGGATTGGGCTTATCATTCGCAAATGGGTATTGGTCTTCGGCTTAGATTGATGTTGGGCTGGTGTTTGGTCATTCGTTTGGACATATAAAGATAGAAATGCTAACAATTTTTTCTGCCAACTTTGGGCATGCAACAAATGTCACCCGAATTTGTTGAATACAAATGTTTAAGAATTGATAAGTGTTAGTATTAAGAGTGGTATTTTGGATTATAAATTTCGCGAGGATACATAGTTCACGGCTAGAATTGCTTCATTTAACAAAAATGACTACGGGGTTTTTGTACGGTATTATTGATTTGATTTTGAAGTGGCATTTCAAAAATTGTACTTATTTATCTCAAAGTCTAGGGGAGGTTGGATGCACGACTTTTGATGATAACTTGTCTGCGCAAATTAAAAAATTCAGTATTGACAATCTAGTTATTACTGATGTAAGGAGTTACGTTGTAGTGCTCACAGTATAACTATCACTTTAAGGAGTTACGTTGTAGTACTCAGTGTCACGCGAAGCAGTGGATTGTTCAAGTGGTGAATATTTCGTGCAACCTCATACTTAAAGGAGTTACTTTGTAGTGCTCAGTATAGGTATTAAGTCACATCTATCGTACAAGCATTAAGTCACAAGATGGGATGTTTACTTCTTTTTCAAGCTGGTCATATCGGGCAGTCTCCATATGTGGTCATTACTAGTAGCCGGTGAATTACAAGGAGGTTTGTTTAAAGGTTGATTTGAGAGAATAGTATTGAGAGTATATTTATGCGGCATATACTCACAAATTATGCTTTCATGGTCTATCTATATTGCATCAGAAGTGTAAAGTACGGGTAATTATGGCATGTACGCAAAATAGTATGATGATTTCGATAAATCGCAACCATCAGGAGGGAGAAGAACATGCCAAAAGAAGTAGTGTTTCATCTCTAGTACGTTGGTTGTTCGAGGGAATTGTACTTATACTAGAACCGAAGAAGTACTAATGATGTGTACATTAGAGCGTATTACCAACCTTCTATGCAATGTTATGTGAGTTATATTGTCATGATGCTCCCTGAACGACAACCATGTGCCTACACTTTTGAATCTACTTTTATTCGCTGCGTGATGAAATGAGAGTTGTCGGTTCAGGAGGGAGTAGGAAAAAGAATAAAGGCTCACTAGTTAGGAGGGAGTAATAACCTAACTAGACCGTTACAGTTGAAGTTCAGAGCTACAAAGACCTTTGCCGTCAGTGTCAAAGATCATACGCCGAGATCGTCGGAAAAGAGAACTTCAAGTCTGCCTCAGTATCTAGACTACAAAGACTCTGCGCTTAAACAACGTCAACATAGTTTACTATTGTTGTAATTTTACATTGTTAATGTTTTTATAGGTCTCATTGTAACCATTCACGTGTGACGATATCTTGAAGGGAGATTGTTAGCCTCGCTATTTTATTAAGATAACGTCACACAAGTGAAATGGACTAGATATGTAGTAAGTTGCCCCCGTAGGGACTACTTATGTAAACGGGGCAAACTTAGAGTATGTTGAGCCTATAAATACCCCTCATGACTCTCCATGAGAGGTGTGAGAAATTGTGTATTCATTCCTTTCATTTTAATATACTTCCATTTTCTTCACCCTTTCTCTACTTTATCTCTCTAGAAAGATGAATACTTTCATCTTCTTTGATCAACCAAGACCTCCCGAACCACATGAATCATCTATATTTTCGGTCCTACAGTGGCTAACTAATAATCATCAGAAACTATCCAACAACCAAGCAACTAGCAACCCACCATTTGGACTTTGACAAGGGTTAGGCTAAGGTTTAAAGTGTAAAATATTTTTGTATTTTTCTGGATTTATCATAAACGAAAAGGATGGCTCGAAGGGTGTAACTAAGGGTATCTAGCGTTAAAAATGAACGCTAACAAAAGGGTTAAAAATTGGAAATTAACTAATCAATGTGACTAGCTAAAAATCAATAATGAAGGCTATTTGGTTAAAATCCTAAGGTTGCCTCTTATCACGTATGTATACTTATATTACAAAAATGTAATCTCACAATGGTCTCGTAATGATTTACAAGTACAAGTTCTAGAATAAATAAAATCACTGGCACACTCATAACAAAAGATTCAACCATAAAAGATGTATGCTAGATATTAAATAGGCTCAAATCCTCACAATTTAGTGGAAAGGGTTATAATATGCGCTAGCAAATGCTATCAATCCCAGAAATGGATTGCAATATTAATCGGGACACATCTCAAATTTTTCAAAAATTACTAATTTTACCAGTGGATAGATCCAGTTATTGTAATAAATTATTCCTAAAAGCGTGAAAACAACTAGATCACAAGGACAAACAAAATTTAAAAATTAAATCAAGTCCTCAGCCCCCCACACTTAAGTTAAACATTGTCCTCAATGTGATAAATGAAAAAGCATGAAAGTAGGGAAAATGAGAAAATAAACCATGATATCCGGTGTTATCCAATCTTCTGTTTCTTGTAGTCAACACCTGCATTATTAGAAACAAAAACAAACAAACAAAAAGCATTGCAGTTTTATTCAAATTAGTGGCACACCCCCACACTTAAGTTCGACCAAGTAGTAAAACTTTGGGGTATAAACACTGAAAATCTAAAACAAAAATAAAATAAAACACATGGGTTGCCTCCCGAGAAGCGCTTGTTTTATTAACGAGTCCTCAGCCGGACTCAAACTTCGAAATAGATTATGAAGTTTTAGTGTTATGTTTCCTTTTAGGGACATACAACACATTTTCTATCACAATTCCCTCTCCTGTTTCATCTATGTTTTCCAATTTAACATTTTCCCATGCTCTAGGAAGAGCATCATAGATAAAACCATTACTGTGTGCCCAAGGAACCATTTCCTTGTGTGGAGCCATGAATGTGATAGCTTCATATTCAAAGTCGGATGAAATTTCTTCATTAGAAATCATGTTTAATTACTCCATATCATAATAGAGTTTAATTCGGTGCCCATTTACAATGAAACTTCCACCATGTTTGTCATAAAGTCCAACATAACCTGATGGAAATCCATGTTTCACTACATATGGTCCAAACCATTTTGGCTTGAGTTTTGGAGCTTTAAACTTGTATTTCATATTAAAAAGCAGAACTTTATCTCCAGCTTTGAATTGTTTTCGAATTCTCAGCTTTCTATCGTGATATGCTTTGGTTCTTGCTTTATATAGCTTGGAGTTTTCATAAGCTTGAAGTCTTAACTCATCAAGTTCATGTAATTGCAAAAATCTCTTTTCTCCAGCTATTTTTAAATCAGGATTACAGCTTCTTAACGCCCAGTAAGCACGGTGTTCAAGTTCGAACGGTAGATGACATGTTTTCCCATACAAGAGTCTGTACGGTATTGTACCAATTGGTGTCTTATATGCCGTACAAAATGCCCATAGAGCGTCATCTAATTTCCTTGACCAAACGGAAGGATTGTCTTTAACCGTTTTTTCAAGTATTCTTTTTATATCTCTATTGGTATTTTCGACTTGACCACTAGTTTGTGGATGATAAGCTGTAGCAAAACGATGATGAACTCCATATCGTTTCATTACTTTCTCCATTTGTTTATTACAGAAATGAGATCCTCTATCACTTATTAAAGCTTTAGGAATTCCATAACGAGCAAAAAGCTTTTTGAGAAAGTTGACAACAACTCGTGCATCGTTAGTAGGAAGAGCTTCAGCTTCAACCCATTTGGAAACATAATCGATTGCAACGAGGATATATTCATATTTGTGTGATTTAGGGAAGGGTCCCATAAAATCAATTCCCCAAATTTCGAATATTTCACAGACTTGAATGCTCTTTTGAGGCATTTCGTCTCTTTGAGAAAGGTTACCGGATTTTTGGCACGCATCACTGTTTTGAACAAGAGTATACGCTTCTTTGAAAATTGTAGGCCAATAGAATCCAACATCAAAAACTTTTCTAGCTGTAGTGGAAGGACTATAATGTCCCCCAGTTGGGCCATGATGACACTCATCAAGAATTTTTCTTGTTTCGGCACCCGAAACACATCTTCGTATCATTCCATCCTTGCACATCTTAAAAAGGTAAGGTTTCTCCCAATAATAGTGTTTTAGTTTTGAAAAGAACTTACTACGTTGGTAGTGACTCATCCCTTTTTTAAGAACATCTCCTGCAAGATAGTTTGTGTAATTTGCAAACCATGGTATTTCCTCATCATCATCTTTATCTATAGTCATGAGAGTTTCTTCTGGAAAATAATCATTAATTTCATTTTCTTTTAATTCTTCCAAATTTGGATTCTCGAGACGTGATAAATGATCAGCTGCAAGATTTTCTGCTCCTTTCTTGTCTTTTATTTCGATATCAAATTCTTGCAGTAATAAAATCCATCTGATAAGACGTGGTTTTGCATCTTGTTTGGTTAACAAATATTTGAGTGCGGAATGATCGGTAAAAACTATCGTTTTTGAAAGCACAAGATAAGGTCTGAATTTGTCAAATGCAAAAACTACGGATAATAATTCTTTCTCCGTAACCGTATAGTTTTGTTGAGCATTGTTGAGTGTTTTACTAGCAAAGTAAATAGGATGAAAATGTTTTCCTTCACGTTGTCCTAAAACAGCTCCAACAGCGAAATCGCTTGCATCACACATGATTTCAAATGGTAGTGACCAATTAGGTGCAACCATAATTGGGGCACTAGTCAATTGACTTTTCAATGTTTTGAAAGCTTTAGTGCAGTAAGCATTGAAATCAAATACAGAATCCTTTTCTAAAAGTTTAGTCATAGGACGTGATATTTTTGAAAAATCTTTGATAAATCGGCGGTAGAAACCGGCATGTCCTAGAAAACTTCTAAAGGCTTTAACGTTAGTTGGTGGTGGTAATTTGGTGATAACATCTATTTTAGCTTTGTCTACTTCCATCCCTGAACTTGATATCTTGTGTCCTAACACAATTCCTTCAGTTACCATGAAATGACATTTTTCCCAATTAAGAACTAGATGTGCAGCTTCACATCTTTCAAGCATTTTATCGAGATTGGAAAGACAAGTTTCAAAAGAATCACCAAAAACTGAAAAGTCATCCATGAAAACTTCCATAGATGTTTCAAGCATGTCTTGAAATATTGCTATCATACACCTTTGAAAAGTTGCAGGTGCATTACATAGACCAAAAGGCATACGCCGGTAAGCATAGGTTCCAAAAGGACATGTAAATGTGGTTTTCACTTGATCGGCTGGATCGATAGGAATTTGGAAATATCCCGAAAAACCATCAAGGAAGCAAAAGTATTTGTTTCCTGCTAATCTTTCGAGCATCTGATCCATGAAGGGTAAAGGAAAATGATCTTTCCTGGTGGCTTTGTTAAGTTTTCTTTAATCAATACATACTCGCCATCCAGTGACAGTTCTAGTAGGAACTAACTCATTCCTTTCGTTTGTCACTACAATCATTCCTCCTTTCTTTGGAACACAATGAACTGGACTCACCCATGGGCTATCCTCGATAGGATAAATAATACCTGCGTCAAGAAGTTTAATGATTTCCTTCTTAACAACCTCCTTCATATTCGGGTTGAGTCGACGTTGTCTTTCTACAACGGGTTTAGTACCTTCTTCACAATTGATTTTGTGTTTGCAAAAATCAGGACTAATTCCTGGAATATCAGAAGTTTTCCACGCAAAAGCGCGTTTATGCTTCCTAAGAACATAAACGAGTCTTTCTTTTTTATTTGTTTCGAGTAACGACGATATGACTACTAGAAGAAGTGAATTTTCTTCTAAGTAAGCATATTCAAGATTATTGGGAAGGGTTTTGAGTTCCAAATCAGTGTGTGGTTCTTCTAGGGATGATTTGATTTTCAATTGATCTTTCTCAGTGATATCTTCAAATTTCTCTTCTTCCTCTTCTTCTAATTTAATTTCCATGAATTCCTCAAATTCTTTATCAGAATATGTTTCACTAATCTTTACTGAAGTAGTCATGAATGGTTTCGAATCGTCAAGTAATGCATCCAATTCTTCTTCAGTGACTACATCAATTACATCGATGTTATAGCATGTGTCATCACTGGAATTTAAATATTTCATTGCTTTATCGATTAAGAATGTTATTCGATCTTCTCCTACTCCGAGATTTAGTTCTTTACCTTTAACTTTAATCATTGCATCAACAGTGTTTAAGAAAGGTCTTCCTAAGATTAAGGGTACTCGACTATCTTCTTCCATTTCTAAGATAACAAAATCCACAGTAAAAACAAATTTACCAACTTGAACAAGCATATTTTCAGCAACCCTAACAGGATATTGGTATGTATGGTTGGCTAATCGTATACTCATCTTAGTAGGTTTCAATGTATTGATGGAAAGTTTAGAATACAACGAATAGGGCATCAAATTGATACTTGCACCTAAATCGGCTAAAGCATCACATGTGATGTTGTTTCCTAATGTACATGGTATAAGAAAACTTCCGGGATCTCCAAGTTTTCGTGGAATTTTGTTTTGAATTATAGCAGAGCATTCTTCATTAAGAACGGTAGCGGAAATTTGTTCTAACTTGTTTCGATTATTAAGAAGTTCTTTAAAGAATTTCCCATAATTGGGCATTCCAGCTAGAACATCAACGAGGGGTACGTTAATTCTAACTTCTTTGATCATCTCTAAAAACTTCTTATTTCGCTCCTCTCTTTTCTCTTTTCTTAGGGCTTGTGGATATGGTATTTTTGGTGTATAAGGCTTTATTGGTGAAACGGTTGGTTTTTGGGTTGGTTCTTCTTCAACTGCTTCTTCCTCAGCTTCTTCCTCCTCTTCTTGAATAAGAGTATTATTGGTAGGAATGGGTGGTGGATCATATGAGAGACCACTTCGAGTGAATACATCATTGATATGCTCATTTATGTTTTGTGGTGGACGATAATTCTTATCGTTTGATCCAGATGGTTTTGGATTGGATTGGGTGTTACTTGGTAATGTACCAAGAATTCGAGAAGAAAATTGATCAGAAAGTCTACCAAATTTTTGTTCAAGATCCTGAATAGAAGCTTGATGATTTTTCTGACCTTGCTCAACTTTGGTTTTGAGATTGAAAAATTGAGGTTTTACAAACTCATTTGTGGTTCTTTGAGCATTTACGAATTCTCGCATCATTTTTTCGAAATCAGATTCTTGCTTTTTATCTGAATTTGTTGGGTTTGAATTTTTTGTTCGAGGTTGAAAATCACGTTGTTATCCCTTTGTTGGCGATCTTGCCAATTTCCAGAACTTCTTCCATAATAATTACCACGAAAACCTCCTCCATGATATCCTCCTTGGACATAATTGGCTTTTCCTTCGTTGGGTCTATTCATAGGTTGGTAATCACACTCGGATGATGTGTGATTTCCTCCATAATTATTACAGCCATCTCGCATTTCTTTCATTTCTCCTTTTATATCTTTATATTGCGAGTCCATTTTAGAAGACAAGGCTTCTATTTTGTCCATGAGTTTTGAATTATCTGAACTTTCGGCAAAAGCAACGGTTTTCCGTAAGGGTTTGGTTTTGGAATCTTTTGACCAATCGAGTTTAAGAAGTACTCGATCTTCAAGAAGTTGATATGCCTCATTAGGTGTTTTTTAAAGGAAAATTCCTCCGGCATCAAAGATTGCTTGAGATGCTTCATCAAGACCATGATAAAAGATTTGGATTATTGTTCCTCGTCCTAAATTATGACGATGACAACTTCGAAGCAAATCTTTCATGCGAAGCCAAGCTTCAACAAGAGATTCATTAGGATTTTGTGAAAAAGCAAAGATTTCTCCCATTAGTCTATCATACATGGTAGGTGGAAAGAATTGGCTTACAAAAGCTTGCCTCATCTCCTCCCAAGTATTAATAGTTCCTGGGGTTAATTCGTTATACCATACTTTGGCATCTCCGGCGAGTGATGATGGAAAAAGTTTGAGCTTGATAGCATCGACATTAGTGTCTCCATAACAAAACATGCCACAAATTTCAATGAATTCGGCAATGAGTTTATGCGGATCGGCCCGCGAACGGCCATCGAATTGACGGTCTTTGATGATAGAAAGATGGTGACCTTTAACGGTAAAGTTTTCACCAAGGTCGGTGACAACAATAGCAGCTCCAGGAGTGGGTGCTACGGTTCTATTGGCGGCCCACATGGGTAAATCGTCAGCCATGGGTATTGGTTCAAAAAGATTAGAAATCGGGTGTTCTTCAGAAAGATTATCAAACCAATTAAGAATAGTTGAAGATCTCTTCTTACGAAACAAACTTTCGGGATCGGATAAAGGTGTACTAAGCTTTTTAGTAGTAGAACGAGTGTTCATACAACTATCAAGAGAATCGAGCCAATTACCTAAACAAAAGAACAAGAAAAAAAAATAAAAAAAATAAATAAATAAAATAAACAGAAAAATCAATCCGAATCGGTTGGGAACCAAACCGATCGGATGGTCGCTACGGTAAAAATAAAAATGTGGGAAACCGCTCGGTTGGAAGTGAATTCGATCGGTTGGTTGCTACAGATATATATATATATATATATATATATATATATATATATATATATATATATATATATATATATATATATATATATATATATATTTAGAAAACGAACACGAAAAGAAACGGACTTTTAAAACTTAAAGAAACACGATCAAATTCCCCGGCAGCGGTGCCAAAAACTTGATGTGCTATTTGTTAGTGCAAGTTTTAAATTTATAAGGATGAGTTGTCAAATCTAGAAACAACACATACGAGCAAGTGTACTTGTCCGTTATAGCAAGATATGATGGTAAGTCGGGATCGTTCGCAGGGATTTGTGAGTGAATCAAAATATAAGTCTAAAAGTAAATCTCTAATTTACGCAAATATGATAATAAGCAAATTCAATAAATTAAAAACCTACACTTGTTTAGACTAGTATTCTACTTAATGACACACATGATTGTGATAACTTTTGATAACATGTTGGTTGAGATAATTAGATGGTGATCTAATCTCTTGTTTCTACAAGTTAAATCTTAGTCAAGATTTTAGTTCATAAAAACAAGCTTTAGGTGTAAACTAATCAATTCAAGATCTATCCAAGGTTCATAAGTTATGGTGGATATCTTAAACACAATACAAACTTTTATTACCAATCAAATACTCTTAGGAAATGGTCAATACAAAAGGTAACCTCTTCATACACAAAAAGGCCACAATCGTTTACAAACATTTAAACTTTCGTCCTACTAAAGGTTTACAAACAATCCGATTTGATGTTATAAAAGAATTCTCATTACAATCATACTTCTTGTTTCTTTGTTTAGTCAAGAATAATTATGGTGAAAAACAATCATTCACAGACAAATGATTATAACTAGTTGAGTAATAACAAATCTTTCGACCTTTGAAACTATTAACAATTAGTTAACCTTGGCTAAACAAATGTCACGATGAAACTTAAGGTACAATTGGTTCTTAGGATTGACTTGAAATTGAGTTAAAACATGTTATCACAATCGTCACTATCACTAAGTATAAAACATCATCAAAACAAGTGTAAAAAGATTACTAGCCACTCATAGCAAACATGCAAATAAACTCAGAATATTTAACATAAGAATCCATGGTTATAAGTCTTACAATTCTTTGAAATTGATAAAAAAAAAATGACAAGGTATTGATAACCTAAGAGTTGGTGATGATTTCTTGAGATTTTCGGACTCCAAATGTTGCTTCCTTGGTCCTCCAAAGTTCCTGGTTCTTTATGCATGAATTTTCCTCCTTAGAGAGCTAGAAGATGATAATAATTGTGTGTAGTAATGAGAGTAAAATGGTATCTTCAATGGTGTGTTGAGTTATGCACTTTTGAGGTCCTTATAGGCTTGTCCAACACTCTTGGTAATAAATAAGGACTTAAATGCTTGAACTTGGACAATAAGACACTAAAAAGGGCCTAGAACCATGGGACAAAAGACCAAGATTCGTTCACAAAAGTTGGCAAAAAATTGCTGTAGTGGCCATCCGATCGGTTGCGGGTTGGTACCGATCGGATGGAGAAAAGTCATTATGGCAATTCGATCGGTTGCACTCCAACCGATCGGATGGTAATTCCTTGCAGTTTTGGACTCTGACTTTTCCTTGTGTAGTTCTTTACGTACTATCAAAACTTGATTAACCTCTGAACTTGGAACTTTGAGATGACAAAACTTAGGTTCTCATATGAATTACTTCATAGATTGGACTTTTGAGCTTGGGAATCTTTGTGTAATCGCGTATACTTCATTTTCTTGACTTTTTCTCCATTTTTCCTGCATTTGGATACATATGCTACAAAAACATACTTTGATACGATTTAGTGGCAAAAGCATATAAAAACAACCAAATAACATACACAAAAAACACTAATAACGCTTATAAAAACATGTTAACTTTAAGCGTTATCAGTACATTCGCCCACATGAAATCACGACAATTAAAGCTCAACAACTCACACCAAAAATTTACCATGGTCTCTCATAAGCATACAAGCTAATCCCCGAAGGCCATGGACCAATATCACACACAACTACTCAAAATGAAATCAAACTTGTCAACTACTTAAATTCGGATCTGAACGCACACCAAAAAGTTTTGATTAACATAAAATACTTCCACGAGTTTTTATCGCGAATCCTTTTCGTGGTAGTCTAATATAACCTAATACTTAACTATTAAAGAAAGGCTAGTCAAAATACCACTTTTAGAACCACAACTCACCCTCGAACTTTTACCCAAATTCTGTCCCGGTTTGACAGCTTTGACACCTTAACAAAGAAAAATCAAAAGACCAACTTCCCGACCTTGAAATAAATCGTGGCTGGACTTTTTGGAAAGCTCTTTCATTAAACTTCAATTTAGTCCTAAAATTCGTGACTTAACTCTTCACCATCTATTATTTACACTCACATCTTTACAGCCATAGCTTTCCGTCCAAACCCTAACACGTAATCTAACGTGTTTTACACTCAATTCCATTAACCAATTACCATAATATTAACATCTAATGATCCTAACATATTTTACTTCATTAATTTACAGAAGTATACAAACCCTAAATCCATCATATCAATTATTACATGAATTGAAGTAATAACTAAGTAATTATATGAAAACTAGTGTTAGAATTATACCTTGAACTTGATTTTAGCTTCAATAATAAAAACCCTAATTTTTCTCCTTCCCCTCTTGCTTTGGTTGATCATAATTCGCAGGAAAATAGAGTTATGGGTCGTTGTTTTGGCTTATATGGGTAGGGGTTGGGCTTGTTTGGGTTGAACTAGGATTCCTTGGGCCTAAGAGCCATCTTTGGACTCAAATTGGGTTTCCTTTTTCCCCCATATCCCCTTCTAGTCGAATTTCTACACACACACACACACACACACACACACATACATATATATATATATATATATATATATATATATATATATATATATATATATATATATATATATATATATATATATATATATATATATATATGTTATTTTATTAAACTTATTTATTACACTCAAAACCTCATACTTTTTCATATTTTATAAATACCCGTAACCAATCCTAGCGTCTTACGCGATAAACTTCAGTTTTTACGACAACCTGGAAAAATATCATTTCCAAAAATAAAGTTTCCAAAAATAAAATTCCACACTCTTTTGAAACATAACTCATAAAAACAAACTCCTCGTAACCCGCTAACGCTCAAACACTTGAATGAAGACTCGTTACGCAAAAACACAAAAACACCAAACCTACACAAGTCATTTCTACATCACAAAGGTGATCAAAATGAACTTTCCCAAATTACAAACTTTCCAAATCCCAATAAAAGCATTTACGCAAAGGGATTTAGTGCTAAAATTCATCTATATCACTTCAAACACCTAGGACACACCAAACAAACGTCAACCAAATCAAGACTATTAGTCAAACTGACCTGCCAAAACCACGGTTGTTACACCAGCGCCGCTCCTTTTTCTAGCGACTCCACCTGACCACATCATCGTTAATACCATAACCACCATACCATCTCTTTCACTGCTGCTCTAACCAAACACCACCACCTCACGCCGACACCTCGTCTCGCCTCTCTTCTTCATTTGGTAAGCCCACGCGCCACCACTTTCCATTTTCTTTCATTATTAACGAAACCCTAACTCGGATTATATAAAACTTAAAATATTTTCGTTGTTAAATCAATTATAAAAAAGTTTTTATAAACAAAATCGTGTGGATTTGCTTGTTTGGACCACGACTCGGCGTGACTCGGTCTCGACTCACCGAGTCAACTCGTGACTTGGTGAGGATGTTGTATATTTCTATTTGTTTACAAGGATGGTGGATCTTAATGTTATTAATTGTGATTTTGGTTTGTATTTTGGGCCCGTTTGGGTTGTTGTTGTCTCGACAGTCGGCACATAGCCGAGCCAGGTTGTGACTCGAGGTGAGTCATGGTGAGGAAAATTGTAAATTGGTTTAGGACTAGTTTGGTTTCGGATTATGGAGTTTGGGTTTGCTTTGGATTGCTTCTTGTTTGTGTTTATTTCGATTTGGATATGGGTTGTGTTCGAAATTGGAGACGGATTTGTTTATGGTTAGGCTGGGTTTATGATTAAAGAGAGATTTATAAAAGTTATTGTGATTAAATAAAAAGTTGAGATATAATTATTTTTAAATTAAGAAATTCTTAAAATGTATTTTGTAGTTAAATAAATATGAATTTTAAAACACTTAATTGAAATTAATATTTTTTTTTTAAGTTAAGTTAAACTAAAATATATTTTGAGTTTCGGGATTTGTTTAGGCCGAGAGCCTTATCGGCTCATATTTAGTCGAGCCGTGACTAGTGGTGAGTCACCACAATGTTATTTGTTATTCGGGTATGTTTTCATTATTATTTCATGTTCGTTGTTACTCTCGATACGGTTTCGGCAATAAAGTTTTGAAATGGGAAACTTGACGGTAATAATAAACTTGAATGATAATTATGAAACAATAAAACAAGTTGAATATATTTAAGAGGTTTTGACGTTGGACTCGGATCCGGATTATGTTATTGTGTCATTATTTGTGATGGACAAGAATTGGACGCATTGGATTTACGAGTTGGTTATTTAGACGTTATGGACCTTTTGGTACTAACAATACGAAATGGTCGGAAAAAAAAAGTAAACGACTAATGTTAAAGCGAATAATGTGTCCAATTGTATATTATAATTTGTGATATTTGACTATAATTGGTTATTTCAAAGGAGTCAAATAACTCGGAAATATTTTATAAACGGGCACATCATGCCAAAATTTCATCAAATCTTTTATAAACTTTATCTTTTATCGATATTCTAAAAACATTTTCAAAACTTATACGATTTGATATTTTGTCAACTATTTTGGGAAAAATGGGTAAAGCCGAAACCATCTAACGATGTATTCTTTTGTTTGTCACATCTTATTTTTCTTTCTTTTCTCATTTGAGGTTTCTATTTATTTTATGTGTGAGTTATTATTATTTTGTACATTTCACGACTTTAACGTCAGAGCGTTTCACTCTTTTCTTCATCCTTTTCTATTTGTTTGGCTTCGTTTTGCCGACTCTTATCATCTTAACTATTTTCTCAAACATCCACACGAGATACAAATGCTTACTTCTTTTATCGCCATTGGAGACTAAACCTTTTCATAATAACATGGGTATTCGACGAACGCTATTTTATTATTGAGTTTTATTTCTAATAAATATTACTCGTTAGGTTGTGCCGATCCAGTTTCGTTGTACTTGTACCACTTGATGCCGTGTGACTATACTTTTGATGCCATTGTGTTGAATAGTTGGTGCTAGTCGTTATATCTTGCATTGCTGCATATCCAGGTGAGTCAATAGCCCCACTTTTTATCTGTTTTAATTGCTTTGCAAACTACTTGGGGTGAGATACATGCTTTTAAATGTTTTCTAAGCACAATTGTTTATTTGGATGCTTTTCCTGAATTGGTATACTATTCAAGAGGATATGCTAGGTAGCTTGTCTTGCCGGAAAGACCCTCAGATGATGAGCCATTAGTCACCTGCGGGTGAGCACGAACTTAGTAGATAGGCCTATTAGGGCTGACCATCCCATTCGTAGTTGTCAAGGGCTTGACATGCTAGTGTTCTATTTTAGTTTTGCCGGGTATTGGGCAAGTGCCCGGCCTTAGGGGCATTTATTATGAAATTCCACGGTTGTTTGTCATTAAATTGACTGGTTTTGGTTAACATTTTGCGTGTCATGAGCTTAGCATATCTCAATACTTTACGCACTGGGATGTATTGGTATTGTTACTATATATATATTGGTTGTTGTTTATTTGGTATATGCACTTGATGCAGATATACCCCGAACTTAAAATCTTGTGCTCAATTACATTACTTTAAACCTATGGATTCACTCAACCTTTGTGTTGACTTTAGCATGTTTGTCTCAGGTGTTAGATATTGCCGCTACATATTTTTATTGGAGGAGCTTGGTGAAGGGCATGGCTTGGTCATAGAAGACTCCGAAAACCGTTTGGGACTTATTTTGAGTAAATTTTGAATTATAGCTTCGCACTATTTTAACTATTGCAAAACGAATGTTTTTAATTATAAAGTTTTCTTCTAAAATGGTTTATGTAAAACCGTCCTTGTACTCCTTGTTTTGAATCTAGTTTTGAAACTATAGCTTCCGCACTATTTCAATCGATGTAAATTGAATATTTTCAATTATTAAATTTCCTCCAAAATGGTTTATATAAAACCGTTCTTTGTACCCTTTGTTATGAAAACAATCGAGTAACACCCCCAGACTTGTAGGCTTCCGCTGATCCGGTTTTCGGGGTGTCACATGAGACACCTAGGGATGATAATAAGGTTTCTGAATGTGAAAAAGATTTTTCAAAACAAGCAGTTCTTCCAAAAACTTCTCAAAGTACTGCTGATCATTCAGCAGTACCTACAAGAAACTCTTTTCAGAATACTGCTTATTACAAAAAACCTTTTGGGAATGGATTTGGGATGATGGGTCCAAAGTTATGTTTTGTATGTTACAGTCCTTATCATTTGATCAAGGACTGTGATTATCATTCAGAATACTTGAACAAATATCCAAAGACCACATCTGCAAACCATAAGAACAGAGAGAATAAACCAAGGGAGAATAAACTAGTTTGGAATTACACAAATAGGGTTAACCATAGCAATTTCTCAAAAGACTATAGGTACCCTCATAAGAAAAGACCATTCTCCAAACACACAGTACCTTCCAAAAGCACTGGTCAAGCAGTACTTCCTCAAAGTACTATTAGGAAGTTTCCAAATCAAGGTACTGCTAGCAAAGACTCAAGTGTAAGACCTAGTAGATTCAATTCTTACAAACCTAGAAGGCCTTACAATCCAAGAAAAGCTGCTAGAACACAGAACCCAACACCAAAAGTTACAACTAAGTGGGATAAGAAAGAAAGTACTGCTGAGGGTGACAATGTACTTTCAGAAAATAAGGGTGAAAAAGGGAGTGTTGATAACAATTCCACACAGGTTTTGGAATCAAAAATAGTAGTTCTTGATAGTATTTTAAAAAACAGTGGTAATTACATACTCAAAAATTTTGAGTATGTTACTCCACAAGGGGAACACAAGTCAGTAATCGCTTAGGTTCCTAAAAGAAACTAACCCTTTTCATTTTTATGCAGGGCAACCCAGCAGAGGAGCTTAAAGATCATCTTATTGTGGATAGTGGTTGCTCTGGAAGTATGACAGGAGAAAAAGAGCTCTTGTCAGATTTGAAGGCTTATTTTGGAGGAAGAGTTGCATTTGGGAATGATCCTAATGGTGGGAGAATAACTGGCAAAGGAACCATTAAGGCATGATCTATTGATGTTGAGAATGTCAGATATGTGAAGGAGCTTAAGTTCAACCTTTTGTCAGTCTCTCATATTTGTGGCAAGAAGTACCCTGTATTGTTTCTTGACACAAAATGTCTTATTCTCTCCCCTGAGTTTAGATTAGAAGATGAAAACTTGGTGATGCTGAGAGCACCAAGAACCAATGATGTGTATAGCATTGACTTGAAGAACATCAATTCTGCTGAAAGAGCAACATGATTAATTGCAAGGGCAAAAATGGAGGAAGCACATCTATGGCACAGAAGACTAGGGCATGTTAATTTCAAAAACATAAATAAGCTAGTAAAAGGAAATTTAGTTAGAGGTTTACCTTCTAAAATATTCAAACTTGGTCATTCATGTTTGGCTTTCAAGAAGGGTAAACAACACAAGGCTTCATGTAAGAAGATTGAAGAAACAATTAGGGAGCCTTTGGAGTTGCTGCATATGGATCTGTTTGGACCTTTTTCAGTTGTTAGCTTAAAAAGAAGATGTACTGTTTGGTTATAACAGATGATTGTAGCAGATTTAGCTGGGTCTTTTTCTTAGGATTCAAAAGATGAAAATTTTGATGCTATTCATGATCTTATAATAGCACTTGAAAATCAGTTAAGACCCAAGGTTAGAGGAATTAGATGTGATAATGGAACTGAATTCAAGAATCAGCTTATGGATGAATTTTGTGCTAAGAAAGGGATTAAAAGAGAATTCAGTATTGCTAAAACTCCTCAGCAAAATGGAGTTGCAGAAAGGAAGAACAGAACTTTGATAGAAGTAGCAAGGACAATGCTTGCAGACTCCCAATTACCTATTCCATTTTGGGCTGAAGCTGTAAGTGCTGCTTGTTATATGCTGAACAGAGTATAAGTGACAAAACCTCAAATGAAGACACCTTATGAGTTACTCATAGGAAAGAAGCCAAACATTAAGTTTATGAAGCCTTTTGGATGTCCCCTGACTATCTTGAAAATTACTGATAATTTGGGAAAATTTGATGGTAAATCTGATGAAGGATACTTATTGGGTTATTGTACCAGTAGCAAAGGATTCAGAGTGTACAACAGGGCTACAAAGAAGGTTCAAGAATGTCTTCATGTTGAATTTATAGAAGAACAAGAAAATCAAAAAGGTAAGGGTCCTGATTGGATGTTTGATCTTGATTTAATGGCATCATCCATGAACTATGTACCTATCAGAGAAGAAAATCAAGTTGTTCTTAATGAAGAGGAGTTACAATACATTGTTCATGGTGTTAACATAAGATCTAAAGATGATTCTGATGAAGCACCCAATGATGAGAAGAAAATTACTGCTGCACCTCAAGGTACTGTTGATCCACAAAGTACTGTTCCCCCAAAGACCACAGTATCTAATGAAGACCAAGCAATCCAAGATGAACTTAATAGCATGCTTCTTAAAGAAACAATTGCTAAGTCCTATGAAGATGATCAAAGGAGAGCTTATGAAGCAGAAAAGAAGAAGGCTAAAGGCACTGACAGTACTTTGCCCCAACGTACTGCTGATCCATTTGAAAGTACTTCTCAAGTCTTAGATACTTCAAATTGGAAGAATGCTGATGATTTACATGATCCAACCATGCCTGCCTTAGAAGATACTGATGATGAATTGGAACAAGAAGGCATTTTCTCAGATTCTAATGAAGACCCTGACATCACAAATTTGGAAGATAATCTTGAAGTTTCACCAACTCCTACTCTAAGAATTCACAAAGATAATCCTGTCAGTAAGATAATTGGACCTTCTATTTCAGGAGTACTTACAAAAACTAAAGCTAAGAATATGTCTCAACAACATACTTCTTTACTTAGCTTTATATATAAGCAGAACAAGGTGAATCATAAAGATCAACAATTGTTTTATTTGCTTGCTTTGTGTCTCAAGAAGAACCTAAGACAGTAAAACAAGCATTAGCCAAGGAGAGTTGGGTTGAAGCTATGCAAGAAGAACTATTATAGTTTAAACTTTAAGAAGTATGGGTATTATGTGATTTACCTGATGGTAAAAGGTTACTTGGAACAAAATGGGTTTTTAGAGTGAAAAGAGATGAAAGAGGGAATGTAATCAAGAATAAAGCAAGGTTAGTTGCTCAAGGATATAAACAAGAAGAAGGAGTAGACTATGATGAAGTATTTGATCATGTAGCAAGGATTGAAGGCATAAGGTTATTTTTGGCTTTTGCATCTTATATGGGATTCCCTGTATATCAGATGGATGTTAAAAGTGCTTTTCTATATGGCACCATCATAGAGGAAGTTTATGTTAAACAACCTCCTGGTTTTGAAGATCCTGCACATCCAAACAAAGTCTACAAGGTTATTAAGGCTCTGTATGGCCTTCATCAAGCCCCTAGAGCATGGTATGAAAGACTCTCCAATTTTCTATTCCAACATGGTTACAGGAGAGGTGCTATTGACAAGACTTTGTTTATCAAAAGAGATAAGAAGGATATCATGCTTGTCCAAGTTTATGTAGATGATATTATTTTTGGAGCAACTAAGCAATCTATGGTGAAGGAATTTGAAGATCTTATGCAAAAAGAATTTCAGATGAGTTCAATGGGAGAATTAACATTTTTTTGGGACTTCAAGTGAAACAATCAAGCAGTGGAATATTTATAAGCCAAGATAAGTATGTTGCAGATTTCTTAAGAGATTCAACTTCACAACTGTCAAGCCAACATCCACACCTGTTGATCCTAACAAGCCTTTTGGGAAAAGATGAAGATGGAGAAGATATTGATGTCACATTATACAGGTCTATGATTGGATGTCTAATGTACCTAACTACATCTAGGCTTGACATTACTTTTGCTGTTTGTTTATGTGCAAGACATCAAGTTCATCCCAATGTATCACATTTGAATGCTGTCAAAAGGATCTTTAGGTACCTTAGGCAACGACTTAAGCTAGGATTGTGGTATCCTAGGGAGTCTCCTTTATGCTGGTGATAACTATGACAGAAGATCAACAACTTAAGCTAGGACAGTGATTTATGCTGGTGATAACTATGACAGAAGATCAACAACTGGAGGGTGTTAGTATCTTGGAAGTAGATTAGTCTCATGGCAATGCAAAAAGCAAACAATTGCAGCAACATCTTCCACAAAAGCAGAATATGTAGCTGCTGCAAGTTGTTGTGCACAAGTACTTTGGTTGCAAAATCAGCTTTTGGATTATGGATTCAACTTCAAGAATACTCCTATCAACATTGATGATGAGAGTACCATTTGTATTATGAAGAATCCAGTCTATCATTCCAAAACAAAGCACATTCAAATCAGAAATCATTTTATCAGAGATTGCTATGAGCATAGGCTTATCAATGTGGTTAAAGTCCATGCAGATGATAATGTAGCAGATCTACTCACAAAGGGCTTTGATGTTTCAAGATTTACCTTTTTAGTTGTGAGTATTGGTATGATTAATAATTAAGCTATTTTTTAGGGGAGGCATTAGTAGTTAGTCATTAATTGAGGGGAGGCTACATGTATCATTCAACAGAAAAGATTTTTATTCATTATTATCAAGGGGTTACATTCATAAGTCCAAGAGATACAGACAACCATGACAAAGACACAACAAGGACACACAGAGAACTACCACAAACACCTTACACCAAACCTACCTAACCTACCCAACACACGCTACTCCATTGGCCTTTTTCCTTTACCCTGATAACTTTGCTTTCCCTTTTGACCAGTATTTCTTTTGTCATCAAAAGAAGCTTGCTTCCTTGGGCAAGCCAGGCCAAGTACTTGTTTGGGAGGTCTCTTTTTTCTTAGAGAAGGCCACTTCATGTTCTTTATGGCTGATTCAAGGGCTTGAGTCAAGGCATGTGGAAGTTCATTTGCCAAAGAAGAATCAGGAGTAGGGACATACACTTTTTTCTTGGGTTTTGGATTGGTAGTGCTTGCTGCATATGTGATGGTAAAGGTTGATACATCAGGAGGAAAGTACCCACTCCATCCTGCATCATCATCAAAGTCAGAGTCAGAATATTAGATGATCTCTGAATCGGTGGAGCCATCTGAATCAGAAGAGATGTACACCAAAGGGAAGTGACTCATATTGTTCACTAAGGTTTTTGAAAGAATATTACAAGTGTTGATGAAAGAGATGTGTTGGTGGAAAGTTACTTTTATAGGCAAGAAAAGTTATAAGGGTGATTAATGAAGCTCATTGAATTCTACTTGCCTTGGTAGCTTTGGGAATTAATTTGGAAAGGTATTAATTATCTCGGGTTGACTTTCAAAGATATTTTGGTCAAACAGTCAACGCTAAAGATATTTTGATGGGAAAGTACTTTGCCCAACGTACTGCTTTGTTTTACAACTGAAAGTACTGCTCCATGTTATATGGAATGTACTGCTTGGTGTTCTGAAAGGTACGCTGACGTGTCAGGATACTGTTCCAACGGTCAAAAATGCGGGTACCAAACTTTCGAAAGATATGAGGAAGATAACTTCCAAAAATAATGGTACAATAATTAATTCACCGTGATTCTTTGTATATTATCCCTTTTTACTCATATCTTTTTTTTATTTATACACCCGTATTCATTCACAACTATCATTCATCAAATCCACAAAGTTCATCAACGATTACCATTCTTCTCTCAAATCATAATCGCAATGGCACATTTGATGAGGCGAAAAATGAACCACTTTTAGGGGGTCGTTTAAGCCCGGAATTGAATTTATTTGATCAAATATTGCCCTAAATCATTCCTTTTGTGATTTTAGGTACTTTGGGAGTGAATTCTGGAAAAGGAAGCATTTTGGACGTTTTTGGAGCATAAAAGTGAAGAAAACGGCAAAGACTTAATTTTCCATGCTGAGAACAGTACCTGACGGCGTCAAGAGGCTTTTCATGACGGCGTCAAGAGTAAAAGTGGTGACGGCCCAGAAGAAACGTGAAGGCGTCACCTAAGGCCGTCACGTGTTAACTTGTCAAAACTTGCGCGTGGAGTAGCTGATATTGTTTTGGTCATAACTTTTGCATACGAACTCGGATTTAGGTGATTTAAAAGCCCACGCGAAGAGGACGAGGAGATCTAAAATTTGGTGAAAAAATGGTCGTGACGGCGTCAAGAGGAACGAGCTGACGTTGTCAAGATGGGCCGACAGAAAACATGCCTATAAATATAACATCATAACTTCACTTTTTGTAAGCCCTAAACCCTAAGGTCGATTCCTGGTTTAGGTGGGTGTTTTTCTAGCAACTTAGAGGGTTTCAATCACTCCATAAACATCATGTATTGGTTTGATGATTCTATTTCAA
This sequence comes from Artemisia argyi, assembly GCA_030686995.1. NCBI lineage: Eukaryota > Viridiplantae > Streptophyta > Magnoliopsida > Asterales > Asteraceae > Artemisia > Artemisia argyi. The sequence continues at coordinate 117,041,703 of CM060691.1, read as the reverse complement.
TTATGTCTTTCATTATTATTGTTGATTGTCCTTCTTTGATTATGTTTTGCTAATTCACCTCGTGTCTACTTATGATTGTGTGAAACTTGTGTATAATTAATTAGATCTCATTGATTTCTTATTGATGTTTGTGTCTATCTCCATCAATGAGGGGCTTGTTGATGTGTGTGTCTATCTCCATCAATTAAGGCATGACAACTTCAATAGATCTAGTTGGTTTAGTTTATAATTCTTGTTTCCTATTGATTCTTGTTTTGATTGAATGTTTCATCAATGTTAGGCTTAAGAAAACTGGCAGACTTCCATAGGGTAACATGCTTGAACGTCTTAAGAAACATGAACCGATGCGTACTAGGTTTTTATGGTTGTATTTAATGCATGAGCAAATTCTAGTGATCCCATGTTAGGAGCTTCTTAGCCGGCTCGACATAGGAGTGAAGTAGGAGCTTATAGAATTGGGGAAGTAAGTACGCCACCCCATGAATGGTATTAAGGAATACAACCCGTCAATTAAAACAAGGTGTGGCAATTCAATAGGTAGAATTGGATAGCTAGCAAGGAGTAACATATCATAGGTAGACATGCTTCACATCCCTTGTAGAACCTTAGTTTACTTTTCTTGTTTATTAGTTTGATTAGTAGCTTTTGGGTTAGTTGATTAGCAGCTAATTCCGCCCCTCCTTCCAATACCCGAGATTTTTACTTGCTTTTCATAAAATATAAAAATACAAAAAGAATCATCCTTCACCTTTAGACCTAGTTAGATTAATTTTCAATCCTAACGACACTATTCCTGAGTTGAACGATCAATCCCCCGGTACTTGTCACTATACTATACTACAACAATCAGGTACACTGCCTGGTGGGGGTTGTAAGCTTCTCGAGACCTAGTTAGATTAATTTTCAATCCTAACGACACTATTCCTGAGTTGAACGATCAATCCCCCGGTACTTGTCACTATACTATACTACAACAATCAGGTACACTGCCTGGTGGGGGTTGTAAGCTTCTCGAGATCCCTTGAGAGGTAAAGCATGGTGCAATTCCCACGCATCAAGTTTTTGGTGCCGTTGCCGGGGAATAGTTATTGTTTAGGTTGAATTTGATTTTTATTGGTCTACTCATTAGATTCCTATCAAGTGGGATTTTTTTTCTTTTTATTTTGTAGCTTTCTCGTAGTCTATCTTTTCTTTGTGATTTTGTTTGTAATTTGCTTCAAATGGACTTTACACTTAGACTTCTAAGATTACAAGATAAGGTTGAGCGGCTAACACACCAAAAAGTTCAAAATACCTCATTTAGAGACACCTATGAATCATATGAGCCTTCACCTAGGATAGATTCTTATGAACAACCTCCATGTTTAAGATCTAGTTTTAGTGAGGCCAATAGGAAATGCGACCTAGTTTACCAAGGAATTTTGGAGAGAGCCATTGCAACAAATCATAAGTTGGATGAAGCACTTGGTTTGCTATTATCACTACCTAAGAAAACAATTGAGGAGGATTTAGCCGAGCATGATCACATTGATCAAAAAGACCTAGGTTTTATGATCGATGATGATGAATCTCAAGAAACAGATGATCAAAAAGACCTAGGTTTTATGATCGAGCATGATCACATTGACCAATTGAGTTACACCCCAGCTACATGTATGCTTCCGCTGGACCCGATTTTGGGGGTGTGGCAGATTGGTGTCAGAGCTTTGGCTATAGCGAACTAAGCGTTTTTAAAACCTAGACTATAGCTACTTTCACGAAAACTTAAACCTATGACTGCCACGTGCCTGCCTGCCAAGCTGATACCTCATTGGTAGTTGTTGATGACTTATGTGATGAGGTTGTATCTCATTATTAGATATATCATACTCATTTATTCTAGTTGATTACCGTAATTGTCTTCCCTATTAGTAAGCTTATATAACTTATGCGTCTCATGTTACGCCTCCTTGCATAATTTCATCATTCGACCTCGAGTTTGGTCACTTGCCTTAGTCTTTCAGAATGTCTTGGTATTGATGAAGGACATAGTTTTAGTATAACTGAACTGAGTATTTCAAAATTCATGAAACCTCAGTAGAATGTAGACTGGTCATCTACATTCGACCCGGGATACTGGGATATAGGCTGACCACCTATGTCTGACTCAGAGATGAATTTTGCGACACTGAGAATGGTTATAATAAGATTTTGTCTGGATTGAATTCTCTACTCAATTTCCAAATGTTTCATTTATGTGTGTGTATACCCTCGTTGTCTGAACATTCATACTTTTTATCACTTCGTGAATCACCGATTGGAAGCACGTCAACTGGTCATTTCATCTCATTAATCTTCACGTCTATGCATGATACACTTACATTAAAGTATTTTCTTTTATCACAATCTCATCTTGTCGCAGTTGTCATAGTCTTTTCCCTTCTCACCATCACTATCATTTCCTTTCCCCATCCCCATATATATAAGGAATTAGCTTACACTATATAGATTTCGATGTCACTCATCCCTCACTACTCCCAATATTGATAAGTGGATATTATCAATGATCTCCCTAGGAAAGACTTTCCATACCATCTATGAGGAGGATTCCTCGGTACATTAAGACCATTCAAAACTCAACAGAAATCTCAGGACATCACAAAACTATTCGAACCACTATCACTAGCCAGATCGTCAAAATTCTATCATCTAGAATGTATTGACTTGACTAAATTACAAGATTAGTTTCGATGCGAATGCTCACTAAGCATCACTATAGAAATACATCCAGCCTCCTAACCAAGACTATAGAACCTTTAATTGAACATGTCCTCACCAATAGACTTTATCGAAACATGTTAGACACCTATGCATTTGTGCAGACATACCTACCCGACTATTTTATTCCCTTAATACTTTCACTTTTAAATGGATTTTTCTCTAAACTACAGTTATACAAAACATATATCTTGTAAGAAATACTTTTCTGAGGCACTTATTTTGACAAGCAAATTCCTTTTGGTTAATCTTTTGCAAATCTATTTGATGTTAAGAAATTTTAAACATCGATCTTTGGTAAACCATACTATCCACCTCATGTTGAAAACAGTCATATCTTGCATAACTATTAAATTTTGAAACATCAATAAAAATGTTACTTAAAAAGCCTTTTGCTTAAAATTGTAAATTCATTTATTCAGGGAAGGTTTATGAACAAAACAAACTTTGAAAAATCAATCACTATATAACATCTCTTATACATTTAGGATTTTATGATTTGATGACATAGAACTTGGTGAAAATCTTAGTAATGGAGACTAAGCATCGTAGGTGGAGAAAGACTCAATTCATGACATCCTGCGGAGGATCACAACCTTATCCTAATCCTAATCTATTATTTTCAACAACACCCTTTGACAAACTTAACCTTGTATGTTTTTCCACAAGATTCATGATATCCATTTCAATTATTCCTAATAGAGGAATTTGATTCACCTCAAACTCCTAGGAATTTCATTAAGATTCCTTTGGAACTACACAAACTATCATCTTCAGACCAATGGTCAGAATTAGAGAATGATTCAAACATAGAGAGATATGCCCAAATAGGGTGTGATTGATTCTGTAAATGGTTGGGCTGACCATTTGCTATAAATTGGATTCACTTACAACAATAAATATCACACGATCCCAAGGACAACATCATTGAGACACAATTAACAAACATGAAGAGATAAACCCGAGATACATTGGACCATTCAATATTTCAAATAGAATGAGCCTAGTGGCCTACAGACTTGAGCTCCCATTAGAGCTCAGTAGCTTACACGATAAATATCATTATCTTTTCACCAATACCACTCTAGAGACCAAGACAAACTGAACTTCGGGACGAATTTCCTGTTAGAGGGGAAGACTGTCACAACTCGTAATTTCAGGTCCTTTTTTCAAACATCAAAATTTCATTATTCAACTCAGAAAGTTACTATTCATCCGTTACTATTCATCATTTACTATTCATCATTTTCAGAGTTAGTTTGAGATTCCGAGAAGCGTTCGAAAATTTTACTATTCATATGACACTATTCATTCTGGAAGGAAATCACTATTCACGATTGTCGTTCATCATTTCGTAAATCCAGTTTACGGGTATTCAAATTCGCGTAACCAGTTAGGTTTAGCTACAAATTTATGCATCATCAGTAGGGACACGTCATATAGACTGGAGTAGTCTACATATTATCAGTAACGTCATCAACACTTTAGATCATGCACGGATATGAATTATTTCTATTTACGTATGCTTAATTTGTAATTAACGTTACCACTCAGTTTTTACTACTAACATATACCCGACACTCCCGACTATGATCCTAATATATTTTCATACTCATTATAATAATATAAAATTTATATTATTAATTTACCCGGTGTTTTGAAAACAATTGCTATATTTTCCGGTAAACGACTATAATTACGTCGAATCACGATATCTCAACCCGATAAATATTTTAATACCCGATCCTCATCAGGAAAGTAATTTCATAAGTTTTACAACGTCGTCATATTTTATTTGGTACAGTTAAACTTTATTCATAGCAAACTCGGTACCCGGTATCACCTAAACCTAATAATATCTAACAAAATCAACACAATATCTAACAAAAGTCTTTACCTTTTCTTTCACCCTTTGAATTGCCCCCCCCCCCCTCCTTAAATTATGTATCTTGTCTCATAAAATATCTACATACATTTACATACTATTTTTCTCATTCTTATATATTACACTTCAAGTAAACAAGCTAAAAAGTTCTCCTTTCTCTCCACTCCATGTGTATGATAGGCCAAGAACACAACCATAAGAAGAATCCATAAATTTTTGAAGTTCAAGTGTTTAATCAAGTCCTAATTATGATCTAGTTAGGGTTTTGTGGTAAAAAGCCTAGGTTATTATACATTTTCTCATCAAATCACTCCAATATTGCAAGTAAGCTTCAAAAATATCTTTATGATCCTTTCATACTTTCATTTACCTTATATGTTTATGTATTTTCAAGATATACTAGTTGGTAATGCAACTTATTTATGTTTTAGATACCACTTTGCACATAAACTATCTTTAACACTAGATCTATAAATTTCACTACTAATCTCATGAGATCCACCAAGGTTGTTGATGTTTAGGACCCCATGACACCCTAAGAAGGTGTATGGTAGGATTGAGTGCTTGTGGAGTTGATTTGGAGTAGTTTGGTAAAGATTTGAACAAGTTACAAACTAGGAAAATCAATTTTTGAAACAATACATAACCTACTGTCCTATTTTGTAAAACGTGGGAAACTCAGGGGTTTCTAGGTAACTTTGGACTAAAGATTTAGAAAATACTTTCAAAAACAAAGCTCTGGGCAAAAGAACAGATTAAAACGAGTTTATAACGAAGGAGATATGATTTTTGCAAGTTTAACGACGAAAGCTATTTTTCTGAAAATACCTTGCTGATGAACAGTTGTCACGGACTGTTCTGAGGCGTAAAACTAAATCTAGCCATCCCGACTTATCAAAAATATGTTAGTATGTTGTCCCACGATTCTGGGGATATAAAGAACGTAGAAAACGAGCTTATAACGACCAAGATATACATGTTTAAAACCCGACAAAACTTATAATAAATTGACAGCTTTTGGTAATAAAAGTTGCTAAGTGTTGAAAACTATATTTTTCAAGTAACGACATTGAAAGGCATATTTCTTAACCGCCGAGACCCGTATGGTCAAAAGTTAAATGACATGACTTCTAGACATTGTTGCAAGGTTTTCAAAAACGCCGAGGTTGACCATTAACACTTAACGTACAATATTTTGCGACTAGTTTTGTGAGGCCAATTTGGGCATATTTTCAAGTAATGAAAGTGTCATTTTACGACGAAAATACTATATTTACCGATAAAACGCCAAACAAGGATCGTGGAGTACCGTTTCAAAGTATTTACATGGAAAGTGGTTATTAACTTAACGAGACATCAAAAATGTATTTTTCGACGATAAACATTATTTTCAAATTTCACGAGTGGTATCGATAACATACGTATTTGCATGTGTAGCATCATTTCATTTCTTACATTAGAGACTGTCATTCATATTAGGTTGCGGTTACAGATCGTGCCTCATTTCAGTGTATCCATTTTTGTCATCGTAGCTATCGCACCAGGTGAGTCATAGCCCCTACTTTTTCAATTGTTTTGGTAAACACTTTGGGGGAGAATACATGCTCGTTTTACTTAAACGCATTACACGCTTTACATGGTTGATTACTCAAATATTTTCAGCTTTACCTAAATATATGTTTGATCACCTGCATTTCATTGGTATGTTTAATTACCTGTATTTCTTTGGTATGTTTGATTACCTGCATTTCATGGGATTTGTCATCCTTGTTTATATGACCTCATGGTCACCAATTGTTCCTATATGTTCTTTGTATTATTGTGGTATTCCCCACTTGGCTGTGATGTCAAACGTAATATTGTGGTATTCCCCACTTGGCTGTGATGTCAAACGTATTGTGGTATTCCCCACTTGGCTGTGATGTCAAACGTAATATTGCTGTTTTCCCTACTCGACTAATTTATCTATCTGGCGAGATTGTCAGGATTGTTAAAACTATTTATCTGGTGACATTGTCAGGATTGTCGAAATTGTTTATCTGGCGATATTGTCAGACTTATTTTATATGACCTCATTGTCATTATTGTTTACCTGGTGACATTGTCAGCTTTGTCAGACTTGTTTATATGGCCTCATTGCCAATAATTGTTTATATAATGGTATTGCTACATGTATTTTTGAATCTAGCTACAAGTATTACTTTTGTTCACGTAAACCAAATCATATTTGGCAGTGGGTCGTAAACACACAGGTTACAAGTCTCTTATGGCGGGACTTGTAAGTGAGTGGATTTACGATGCCTTTGCTGGGAAATCTTCATTCATATGCATTACATTTCTTTTTCACAAGACTCTATGAACTCACCAACCTCGTGTTGACACTTTAGCATGTATTTTCAGGTATTAAGCAATGGCACGCTACAGGAGATTTTGGCAGGGCATGGCATGGTCATAGAAGACTCTGATATTCACTTGGGGACCGTTTTTAACTATTTAAAGGCCTACTTCTGCACTACTTTTAACAATGTAAATTCAATACTTTTAGTTAAATGATTGAAGTGAAAACTATTTTTGAACTTGTGCTGTAATACCAATTGAGTTACACCCCAGCCACATGTATGCTTCCGCTGGACCCTGTTTTGGGGGGTGTGACAAACATGAAACGTTTCAAGGGATGAGAACCCTTGAAAATACTATAAAAGTTGTGCTAGGGTTTATTAAGTTCGACCCTAAAATTCTCCTCTCAAGTTCCACGATTAATGAATGAAAATTAGAAAATTATATATAGATTTCATGAGGTGAAGGCGTCAAGAAGAAAGTTCTGATGCCGTTATCTCGCCGCCAATAAAGTTCTCGAACTGCCTAGATCCAGATCTGACGACGTCATGTGTATTTCTGTTCTGGGCCGTCAACACTTTTACTCTTGACGGCCTTGATTTGACGCCGTCACGTTTTCACTGGGCCGTCACCATTTTTACTCTTGACGCCGTCACCAAATTGCTCTTGACACCGTCAGGTACTGTTCCCAGCAAGTAAAATTAAGACTTTGCCGTTTTCTTCACTTTTATGCTCCAAAAACATCCAAAATGCTTCCTTTTCCAGAATTCACTTCAAAAGTACATAAAATCACAAAAGGAACGATTTAGGGCAATATTTGATCAAATAAATTCCAATTTCGGCTTAAATGACCCCCTAAAAACAGATCATTTTCGCCTCATCATATACCCTTACACTTGAGATTTGCTTGTCCTCAAGTAAATGCACTTTTATTCTAGTCAAAATACAAGTTAGGGGTCATTTAACACTAATATAAAAGTAATTACAACAAATAATCGTTCCACTAAAGACCAAAGACAAGCACGGAGGTCATATTATAGCACCTCACAAATAGTGTTTAGATACTTACATCTCTCGGGTGTAATAAAATATATATCACAATATGGAAATGGAAAACATCTCTCACTACCTGTTGATGAGGCGAAAAATGAACCACTTTTAGGGGGTCACTTAAGCCCAGAATTGAATTTATTTGATCAAATATTGCCCTAAATCGTTCCTTTTGTGATTTTAGGTACTTTGGGAGAGAAATATGGAAAAGGAAGCAATTCGGACGTTTTTGGAGCGTAAAAGTGAAGAAAACGCCAAAGTCTTAATTTTCCTTGCTGGGAACAGTAGGTGACGGCGTCAAGAGCAACATCCTGAGGGCGTCAAGAGGAAATTGCATGACGGCCCAGTACAAACATGAAGGCGTCACAAGTAGAGCGTCAATAGTAAAAGACGTGACGGCCTGGAAGACCATAACACATGACGGCGTCAGATGTAGATCAAGGCAGTCCGAGAAGTATTTTGGCGGCGAGATGACGGCGTTACCTATTTGGTCTTGATGCCGTCAGCCTCAATTTCCTATATATAGTTTTCTAATTTTCATTCATAAAAAGAGAAGTTTTGGAGAAACCCTAAGGCCAAACCTATTACGAATTTTACAGATTTTTCAAGGGTTTTCAGCCCTTGAAACCTTTCTTGTGTAATTGAGATAAGTGTTCTTCTAATTCAATCAATATGTCTATGTGTTGGTTGTCTAAATCTTGTTCTTGTCTTAATTCCATCATGCTAGGCTAGATCTATCTTGTGTTTGCTTAGATCTAATGAAATCTAGATGTTAATTATGTGTTGATTACTTGTTTATGGTTGTATTGGATGAATGATTTTGATGTTAGGCTTAAGAAAACTGGCAGATCTCCAAATGGTAACATGCTTCAACGTCTTAGGAAACATGAACTGACGTGAACTAGGTTTTATTGGTTGTATTTAATGCATGAGTAAATTCTAATGATCCCATGTTAGGAGCTTCTTAGCCGGCTCGACATAGGAGTGAAGTAAGCACTCATAGGATTGGGGAATTAAGTGCGCCACCCCATGAATGGTATTAAGGAATACAATCCATCATCCACGCAACTATAACAAGTAATTAACGTGTAAAAGATATCTAGGGAGTAGTGAAATCTAAGTAAACACAATTTCTCCACTTATTGCTCACAACCTTAGTTTAATTTAGTTTATTTTCATTTCTAGTATTTTATTTTGATTGCATCTTTAGTATTGGGTTAGTTGACTATCAACTAATTCCGCACAAATCCTTATAACCCGAGATATTTACATGCTTTCTAAAAAAATATAAAAATACAAAATAATCAGCCATCATCTCTAGAACTAGTATTTAGGTTTTCTAATTCTAGCGACACTATTCCTAGCTGAACGATCAATCCCCCGGTACTTGTCACTATACTATACTACAACGATCAGGTACACTGCCTGGTGGGGGTTGTAAGCTTCTCGAGATCCCTCGAGAGGTAAAGCCTGGTGCAATCCCCACGCATCAAGTTTTTGGCGCCGCAGCCCGGGGAATAGTTATTGTCTAGGTTAGAATCTCTTTTTATTATGTCTACTTGCTAGATTCCTTTCTAGCAAGATTTTATTTTTATTTTTAGGTTTTCTTTAGTCTATCTTATTTCTTTGTTTCCTTTATTCGTAAACTATTTCGATGGATAACAATAACATTGATCGTTTGATTCCTGTTATTCGTGTTTTCCGTCGTAGGATTTTCCAAATGCCCGCCCCACTCCCTTTAGTTGAGAATGAGAACCCACCTAACCTCTCACCCAACCACCACTTTTTCAATAATTCTGAGTTAGAGGAGTCTGATCATGATGATGACCATAGGGATAGTCCTTTTTACTATTCAGACTCCGATGAGTATCTTGATGATGGTGATGTGATTAATGAGAATAGGATGGAAGAGGAAATAAACCCTCTTAGGTATGTCGACCCTAGAACTAGGATTGAGTGTGATAGTTCATTCAACATGCAATTCCCTTGTAAGATCGGATTTAAGAGCTTTAACGCCTATCTTAACTCATCTCTCCCAATGAACATAATCTCGCGTAATGAATATAATAAAATCATGGTAGATGAGTTAGAATACAAAGGAGAAAACATTATTGCTAGGGCAATACCATTGCATGTGTTTATAGGAAGTTTGGTTTATCTTGTTGAGTTCATGGTTATGGAATGTCTAGGGGAATTTGTTGATGATAAGTTAACCTAGGTTGTGTTTGGAAAACCCTTCAAAAGGTTGACCAACCTGGATGAAAAACTCATAGAAGGGTTAATTACATTCTCGGATGGGGAAGAAGATTTTGTGTACCAAATGCCCCGCACACACCCTAGGTTCAAGGATTTTTCCATGGAGAAATGTAGTAGGTATCCACCCATTGAAATGCTAAGTGAGAATGATAAGAGAAAAGGGCTTAAGTATACTCATGAAAAGAATAAAAGATACTATCGCGGATGTCTAGAGTTAGGAGATGAGTATAAGAAAGATGAGGCGACCATTAGATGGCTCACGCTTGGTTATGTGAGCATAAGCGATACACGGTGACCCATGACCTTGAGTCTAGCTACAAGACTCATAAATAAAGAAAAGCGCTTCTTGGGAGGCAACCCACACTTTGTGTGATTTTATTTTGTTTGTTTGTTATTTGCTTCCGTATGCATGCTTTATTTTTATTGTTGGTAGATCGTGTTTCTAAATTAAATAGTGGAAATACTTTACTTTGTTGTTTTGGCCTAGTCTTAACTCCACCTAAAAGTATTTTTGCAAAAGATAAGTGTAAGGGGAAACCCCAAATATGTTTTTAAGAAACAAACCGATCATGATTCTCTACAATATTAAGTGAACATGTATATTCGTATTTGTTAGAGTCAAATGCTTGTATTGAGTCATAATGAAGTTTTGCAGGATTTTCCAGGAAGTAGGACCAAGTTTTTCCAGAAATTTTCCGGAAACTTAACATAAGAATTTCTGTAGGTCACTTCTGACGGCGTTACGAGATTACTCTTGACGGCGTCATGTGTAAAAATCTGGAAATTTTACCGGTTTTGTTTTTCTAACGGAGTCTTACGGTTTTTGTTGAATTATTAAGTTTTATAATCTCCAGGATATCTGCAAACTTCATTCCACAAGCATTATATCTTACTTTATTTTCTAGGATTTAGTAACTTATATAGATTGCCGCCGGTTTTATGCGAGGTTGCTTTGTTTGTTTTCTCAGGATTTACAGGTTATGTATGACAAGAAGATGATTTATATTCTGGAAGGGAAGCTTTGATTGTTCATTTTCTTGGAGGAAGATTTAACCTGGCCACCTTATTATCCATACCGAGCGAATCAGGGGAGTATTTGATTTCATTCTTTTTACTTATTTAACTTTTACATTCTTTACTTGAACATTGGGGACAATGTTCATCCTAAGTGTAAGGGGAGGGTAAAATGATGATACCTTACATGTACACTTTCGCTTGAGTTTGTTTTGTTTAATGGTAGATGTGTAATAAAACTATGAGAAATACTTGTTAGTGCAATTTTAGCGCCAAATTTAAATTTTTTTACAACATTTAGGAGTGAAACTTTAGCCATAGCAAGCGTCTCATGGATAGGAGATTGTATGACTAGCACATAACCGTACTTTCAAAAAAAATTTTCCACCCAAATATGTGAGGTTCGCCTTTAGATTTGATAGGAAAAGCATTCATTATTAGTGCTTATGAGTGTACCAGTAGCATGTAGATTCTAGAACTTGCGTTAGTGATGCATCCCGAGACCGCTAATGAGACTACATTCGTGTAGTAGGATTTACTACATGATAAGAGGCATTAGGATCACCCTTGTGTTAAACCCGTATTATAATTACTTGACCATTTAAGTCATATTACTTGGCTAGTTAAGTCAACTAATTTTTCCCACACCCTTAGCGTTGACTCATTTTTAGTACACGAAACCCCTAGTACACCCCTCCGAGCCTATCTTTTCGTTTCTAACTTTAAGCATCTTACTTAAAGGAAGAATTTGTTACACCCCACTTAAATGTACACCCAAATCGCCTTAGTCTTCCATGTATGCGCTCATTTTTAGTGCATTATTGTTATTTGTTAAACCCTAAGTTAACTATCTAATTGATTACATGGTTGCTAAGTCGAGTCATATCCTTGTACATATTGTTTTGGGACGATTGGGACTCATGGGTAAAGTACTTATTTATGGAGTAATGGGGAAGAACATCATTTATTACCCCCGTATGTGCGTTAATCTTAAAAGTACTCCAAGTGTTTTGATTTTCTTAATTCGAGTCATTAGATTAGTTTATTGTAAAGTATGTAAAAATTCAAGTGTAAGGGGAATGTTCAATCCCTATGATGTATTATGTTGGATGGTAGGGTAAGAGTGTATGCAAAAAAAAAAAAAGAAAAAGAAAAAAAACATCGAAAAATCAAGAAAAAGAAAAAAAGTAGAAAAAGAAAAAGAGAAAAAACATACGGACTACCATCCCTTTTCATTCTATGTTTATTTTATGTTTTGGTTATTTTTGATTTATTAGCTTAAGTCGAGTCTAGTCTTGGCTTAGCAACGACATATTGTACATGTAATTAACCAAGATTGTTAACTCGCCACCATTAAAAACTTCCTTTATCTAACAAAACCGTGTATTTCATATCCCTACACCTAACGTTACAACCCTTTAAAAGACCTATTTGATAGTTTATCCTAGGTACTTACGCCATGTGGTGGAGGTTTGATCCTTTCCCAAGCCTATGGTAATCTATTTTGCTATGATAGGTAGTGAGAGATATCTTCCGTTTCCATATTGTAATTTATACTTTATTACACCCGAGAGATGTGAGTATCTAAACACTATTTGTGAGGTGCTTGTGTATGACCTCCGTGCTTGTCTTTGGTCTTTAGAGGAACGATTATTTGTTGTAATTACTTTTATATTAGTGTTAAATGACCCCTAACTTGTATTTTGACTAGAATAAAAGCGCATTTGCTTGAGGACAAGCAAATCTCAAGTGTAAGGGTATATGATGAGGCGAAAAATGAACCACTTTTAGGGGGTCATTTAAGCCCGGAATTGAATTTATTTGATCAAATATTTCCCTAAATCGTTCCTTTTATGATTTTAGGTACTTTGGGAGAGAAATCTGAAAAAGGAAGCAATTTGGACATTTTTGGAGCATAAAAGTGAAGAAAACGCCAAAGTCTTAATTTTCCTTGCTGGGAACAGTAGGTGATGGCGTCAAGAGCAACATGCTGACGGCGTCAAGAGGAAATTGCATGACGGCCCAGTACAAACATGAAGGCGTCACGAGTAAAGCGTCAATAGTAAAAGACGTGACGGCCTGGAAGACCATAACACATGACGACGTCAGATGTAGATCAAGGCAGTCTGAGAAGTATTTTGGCGGCGAGATGACGGTGTCACCTATTTGGTCTTGACGCCGTCAGCCTCAATTTCCTATATATAGTTTTCTAATTTTCATTCATAAAAAGAGAGAAGTTTTGGAGAAACCCTAAGGCCGAATCTATTACGAATTTTACAGGTTTTTCAAGGGTTTTCAGCCCTTGAACCCTTTCTTGTGTAATTGAGATAAATGTTCTTCTAATTCAATCAATATGTCTATGTGTTGGTTGTCTACATCTTGTTCTTGTCTTAATTCCATCATGCTAGGATAGATCTATCTTGTGTTTGCTTAGATCTAATGAAATCTAGATGTTAATTATGTGTTGAATACTTGTTTATGGTTGTACTGGATGAATGATTTCGATGTTAGGCTTAAGAAAACTGGCAGATCTCCAAATGGTAACATGCTTGAACGTCTTAGGAAACATGAACTGACGTGCACTATGTTTTATTGGTTGTATTTAATGCATGAGTAAATTCTAATGATCCTATGTTAGGAGCTTCTTAGCCGGCTCGACATAGGAGTGAAGTAGGCACTCATAGGATTGGGGAATTAAGTGCGCCACCCCATGAATGGTATTAAGGAATACAATCCGTCATCCACGCAACTATAACAAGTAATTAACGTGTAAAAGATATCTAGGGAGTAGTGAAATCTAAATAAACACAATTTCTCCACTTATTGCTCACAACCTTAGTTTAATTTAGTTTATTTTCATTTCTAGTATTTTATTTTGATTGCATCTTTAGTATTGGGTTAGTTGACTAGCAACTAATTCCGCCCAAATCCTTAAAACCCGAGATATTTACTTGCTTTCTAAAAAAATATAAAAATACAAAAATAATAATCCATCATCTCTAGAACTAGTATTTAGGTTTTCTAATCCTAGCGACACTATTCCTAGCTGAACGATCAATCCCCCAGTACTTGTCACTATACTATACTACAACGATCAGGTACACTGCCTGGTGGCGGTTGTAAGCTTCTCGAGATCCCTCGAGAGGTAAAGCCTGGTGCAATCCCCACGCATCACCTGTCATAGCAATATAGATTACCATAGGCTTGGGAACAGATCAAACCTCCACCACATGGTGTAAGCACCTAGGATAAACTATCAAAGAGGTCTTTTAAAGGATTATAACGTTAGGTGTAGGGATATGGAAAACACAGTTTTATTGGACATAGGCAGTCTTTACTGGTGGCGAGTTAATCATCTTGGTTAATTACATGCTCAATATGGCGTTGCTAAGCCAAGACTAGACTCGACTTAAGCTAATAAATCAAAAATAACAAAAACTTAAAATAAACTTATAATGAAACGGGATGGTAGTCTGTATGTTTTTTCTCTTTTTTTTCTTTTTTTATTCTTTTACTATTTTCTTTTCTTTTTCTTCATTTTTCAATTTTTTTTTTTTTTTTTTTTTTTTTTTTTTTTTTTTTTTTTGCATACACTCTTACCCTAAAATCCAAAATAATACATCATAGGGAATGAACATTTCCCTTACACTTGAATTTTTACACACTTTACAATAAACTAATCTAATGACTCGAATTAAGATTATCAAAACACTTGGAGTACTTTTAAGATTAACGTACGTATGGGGTAATAAAATGATTTTCTTCCCCATTACTCCATAACAATAGTACTTTACCCATGAGTCCCAATCGTCCCAAAACAATATGTACAAGGATATGATTCGACTTAGCAACCATGTAATCAATTAGATAATTAACTAAGGGTTTAAACATGTAACAATAATGCACTAAAAATGAGTGCATACACGGAAGGCTAAGGCGATTTGGTTGTACATTTAAGTGGGGTGTAACAAATTCTTCCTTTAAGTAAGATGCTTAAAGTTAGAAATGAAAAGATAGGATCGGAGGGGTGTACTAGGGGTTTCGTGTACTGAAAATGAGTACAACGCTAAGGTGTGGGAAAAATTAATTGTCTTTACTAGCCAAGTAATATGACTTAAATGGTCAAGTAATTATGATACGGATTTAACACAAGGGTGATCCTAATGCCTCTTATCATGTAGTAAATCCTACTACACGAATGTAGTCTCACTAGCGGTCTCGGGATGCATCACTAATGCAAGTTCTAGAATCTAAATGCTACCGGTACACTCATAAACACTAATAGTAAATGCTTTTCCAATCAAATCTAAAGGCGAACCTCACATATTTGGGTGGAAAATTTTCTGAATGATACGGTTTTGTGCTAGTCATACGACTCCTATCCATGAGACGCTTGCTAAGGCTAAAGTTTCACTCCTAAATATTGTAAAAAATTTTAAATTTGGCGCTAAAATTACACTAACAAATATTTCTCTTAGTTTTATTACACACCTACCATCAAACAAACAAACTCAAGTGAAAGTTTATCTATAAGGTATCATCAATTTACCCTCCCCTTACACTTAGGATGAACATTGTCCCCAATGTTCAATTAAAGAATGTAAAAGTAAAACAGGTAAAAGAATGAAATCAAATACTCTCCTGATTTGCTCGGTATGGATAGTGCAGTAACAAGGTTAGATCTTCCTTCAAGAAAATGAACAATCAAAGTTTCCCTTCCATAATATAAATCATCTTCTTGTCAAACATAACCTGTTAAACCTGAGAAAACAAACAAGGCAACCTCGCGTAAAATCGGCGGCAATCTATATATCTAACAAATCCTAGAAAACAAAGTAAGATATAATGCTTGTGGAATGAATGTTTGCAGATTTCCTGGAGATTATAAAACTAAAGATTCAACAAAAACTTCAAAACTCCGTTAGTAAAACAAAACTGGCAAAATTTCCAAATTTTTACACGGGACGCCGTCATGAATTTCTTCCTGACGCCGTCAGAAGTGACCTGCAGAAATCTTTATGTTAAGTTTTCGGAAAGTGTCTTGAAAAACTTTGTCCTACTTCCTGGAAAATCCTGCAAAACATCATTATGAATCGATACAAGCATTTGACTCTAACAAATACGAATATACATGTTCATTTAATATTGTGGAGAATCATGATCGGTTTTGTTTCTTAAAAACATATTTGGGGTTTCCCCTTACACTTATCTTTTGCGAAATACCTTTGGATGAAGTTAAGACAAAGCCAAACAACAAAATAAAGTATTTTCACCATTTTAGTTTGAAACATGATCTACCAACAATAAAAATAAAGCACGCATACGGAAACAAATAACAATCAAACAATTAAAAATCACACAAAGCATGGGTTGCCTCCCAAGAAGCGCTTTTCTTTATTTACGAGTCTTGTAGCTAGACTCAAGGTCATGGGTTTTTACGTGACCTCATCCTTGGTCTCACTCTCTAGGTCATCTCCTATATTAGTTTTCTATTCTGGACCTAGTTGTAAGCATTCTTTGTTGAAACCAAGTATCCTATTCATAACATATTCAACTCCTCTACGTCTATCCTCATCATTTCTATAGTAAACCGCTTGTTTGTGTTCCTTTTCTATGTTTGATAGGAGGCGGTATTGTTCAATCTTATAAGGCATTTGGTGGCAATTTCATCATTCTCTTTCTTGAACCTAACTCTCCCTAGAGTCGAATCATAACTCATCTTAGAGGTCTCAACGAATGGTTTTCCGAACACTACTTGACTTAGGCAATCATCTATCACCGGACGAGTATCCTCCACTATCACAAAGTCGGTCTCATAAGTGAAGTTTCCAACAATCACATGCAATCCTTTCACTCTTTCTACAAAATTACTTATCAGATTCTTATTGGGCATCATCCTATAACCAAGTTGTTTCTTCATTACCCAATTATAATAAGTCCTAGTCATGATGTTTATAGGAGACCTAGGATCAATATAAGCTTTCCACACATGCATATGCCCAATGTTTTATGGTATGTTGATGTTAGAGGGATCACCTACTTTAATAAGTGGTGAACCAAGGATTTATGGTGTCTCGGGATCATCAAATAAATCCTTATGATATTCCCGTTCTTCCTTGGTGGGAAACTTATCAAAGTATTCTACTATGTTTTCTACTTCCTCTAACTTCTCTCCCTTATCAACCTCAACTTCCTTAATTTCATCCCTAGTCTCGGTTTCTACTCCAACTTCATCCTTGTCACTTTCTTATATATCCTTATCTATTAGCTTAATGGTGACAACATTGACAAAGTGGACGTATTTGGATGACGAGGGGTCCTTAGTTTGGATTCCACTATTGGCGTCCCTAGTGTCCTTCCTAGATGTAGTTAACGCTTGGTTGTTGAGGGCTTTCAACAAGTTGTCAATCTTATTGGTCATCTCCGTTTGTTGTTGATTGAAGTCGGTTTCAAACTTAACTATGCGAACTTCTTGAGATGCCATGAACTTGGACATCAACCCTTCAAGATTGTTGGTACTACCATATTTATTAGAAGGATTGTTGTTGAAAGTACGGTTGGAGGGTGGACCGTTTGGTTGGTAACGATTAGGCGGATTGGAAGAATTGTTTTGGTTTTTTTTTTTCCACCTAAGGTTCAGGTGATTTTTCCAACAGGGGTTGTAGGAATTACCGTAAGGGTTTGGCTCAGGCTTGAAAGTGTACCACTTATCTCCCACTTCGTCGGTACACGAGGATGCGTCGTCCGCAAAAGCTGTTCCGGGGAGTTCCACGCAATCACGAGTGTCATGGGGACCACTACATAATTCGCATGAAGAAGTGATTTTGTTCACTTGGCTTGAAGGCTTAGGAGCTTCGTAAGATTTCATGAGAAACTTGACTTGGTCCTCAAGTTCCATGATCCTACGGTCGGGAGTGCTAGAATTGTTTGAAGGCAAAGATATTGCCTTGACCGTTTTGTTCAAATCACGGGGATCATTCCAACTTTCATTGTCATAGAGAGCAAGATCTTCTATGAGTTCCCATGATTCTTCTGCACTTAGATCACGTAGCTTACCACCGGCCGATTGGTCAATGGTTCGCCTTGTGGAGAGATCGATGTGGTCATAGAAGATTTGGACTTGGAGCCAAAGATCTATGCCATGATGAGGGAATTTTTGGAGTAAGTCCTTGAAACGAGTCCATGCATCATATAGAGTTTCACCTTGACGTTGTTAGAACATCAAGATATCATTTCTAATCTTGGTAGTTCTCCCCTGTGGGAAAAATTGAGCAAGGAAACGAGTGGTGAGATCATCCCATGAGGTGATGGATCCCGCGGGTAAACGTTCAAGCCATTGACTAGCTTGATCACGTAGAGAGAATTGGAATAGGCGTAATCGGGTTGTCTATCTAGTTGTAACATCAAGGTCTATGGAATCTACGATTTTAAGGAAGTCCTTGAGATGTTGATTAGGATCTTCGGAACGAAGTCCATGGAATGCAAATCCGCTTTGCACCAACCGGATGGTTTCAGATCGCAAGGGAGACACATTGGCTCCTTGGGTGAGCTTAATGGTGTTTCGGTAGCCTTGGTGGCTAGGACATGAATACTCTCCTAGGGTTCGGGGCCTAAGAGGTTGGTTAGCTAGTGGTGGGTTTTGTGGGTGGTCTTGTTGTGGTGGGTTGATGGGTTCAAAGATGTTACCACCTTCCATGATGTCGGATGGTAAGGATTACGAACAAAGGCACGAAGAAATAGATAGACTAAAGAAAACCTAAAAATAAAAATAAAATCTTACTAGAAAGGAATCTAGCAAGTAGACTTAATAAAAAGAAATTCTAACCTAGACAATAACTATTTCCCCGGCAACGGCGCCAAAAACTTGATGCGTGGGAATTGCACCAGGATTTACCTCTCGAGAGATCTCGAGAAGCTTCCAACCCCCACCTGGCAGTGTACCTGGTCGTTGTAGTATAGTATAGTGACAAGTACCGGGGGATTGATCCTTCAACTCAGGAATAGTGTCGCTAGGATTAGAAAGCCTAAAAACTAGGTCTAGAGGTGAGGGATGATTCTTTTTGTATTTTTATATTTTTTTTATGAAAGCAAGTAAAATCTTGGGTTTTAGAAGAGTGGGCGGAATTAGTTGGTAGTCAACTAACCCAATAACTAAGATTCAATCCAAATAAAATAACAAAAAATGAAAATAAAGCTAATTACTAATGTGGTGTGAACAATAATTGGGAGAATTGTGTTTACTTAGATTTCACTACTCCCTAGATATCTTTTACAGGTTAATTGTTTGTTACAGTTGTGTGGATGACGGGTTATATTCCTTAATACCAATTGTGGGGTGGCGTACGTACTTCCCCATCTCTATAAGCTCCTATTTCACTCCTATGTCGAGCCTGCAAGAAGCTCCTAACATGGGATCACTAGAATTCGCTCATGCATTAAATACAACTATAAAAACCTAGTACGCATTGGTTAATGTTTCTTAAGACGTTCAAGCAAGTTACACAATGAAGATCTGCCAGTTTTATTAAGCCTAACATCGAAATCATTCATCCATTACAACTATAAACAAGCAATCAACCTATAATCAACATCTAGGTTTCATTACATCTAAGCAAACACACAAGAGATCTAGCCTAGCATGTTAAAATCAAGACAAGCGTAAGATATATTCAAAAAACACATTGACATATTGAATGAATTGAAAGGATACTTATCTCAATTGAACATGAAAGGTTTCAAGGGTTAAAAACCCTTGAAAATACTATAAAAGTCGTGCTAGGGTTTATTAAGTTCGACCCGAAAATTCCCCTCTCAAGTTCCACACCTAATGAATGAAAATTAGAAAAGTATATATAGATTTCATGAGGTGACGGCGTCAAGAAGAAAGTTATGACGCCGTCATCTCGCCGCCAATAAAATTCTCGAATTGCCTAGATCCAGATCTGACGCCGTCATGTGTATTTCTGTTCTGGGCCATCACCACTTTTACTCTTGACGGCCTTGATTTGACGCCGTCACGTTTTCACTGGGCCGTCACCATTTTTACTCTTCATACCGTCACCAAATTGCTCTTGACGCCGTCAGTTACTGTTCCCAGCAAGGAAAATTAAGACTTTGCCGTTTTCTTCAGTTTTATGCTCCAAAAATATCCAAAATGCTTCCTTTTCCAGAATTCACTCCAAAAGTACCTAAAATCACAAAAGCAACGATTTAGGGCAATATTTGATCAAATAAATTCCAATTCCGGCTTAAATGACCCCCTAAAAATGGATCATTTTTCGCCTCATCAGGTTGCCTCCCAAGAAGCGCTTTTCTTTATTTACGAGTCTTGTAGCTAGACTCAAGGTCATGGGCTATTACGTGACCTCATCTCGTGATATGACGTATCCCATATATGTGTAATCCTTGTTATCAGGGTGGTGGTGTTTCAATTGTTCGACACTCACAGTCACCTCCCCCCTCTTTTACTGCTCAAGGTGACTACATGATCCTGGCGTGGGCTTTTTATTGTGAATGGTCCATACCACCAGGGACTTGGTTCATCGGGAGGTACTTTTATCTCTGAATGCCTTAAGAGTACCAAGTCTCCTTCTGCAAATGGGGCAAGATTCTCCATCGGTGGACTGCATTCAAACTCGACATGAATTTTATCACTACTTTTGCATTTTTCAGGCTTAGTTTCTTCGTAGCTTTAAATTTGTGTCTCCCATGCGAGGATTTTTTCTTGAACATGATTATTTGGTGTACCGGCGTTGTTTTCGTGCCTGCTCTCCACTATGCCTTCTCGCACATATCGTGGGGTCATAGGGAAGTGAATCTTCCTTTTTCCTCACTTAAGTTCAATTTCCCCTTTTTCATACCTAATGACAGCTCTTGCTGTGGTAAGGAATGGTGCTCCAAGAATTATTGGCATACACCTATCTCCTTTATCATCAATGATCCTGAAATCGGCGGGATACATGAAACCAGCTACATTGACCAAGACATCCTCT
The DNA here is from genome assembly GCA_030686995.1 of Artemisia argyi. NCBI lineage: Eukaryota > Viridiplantae > Streptophyta > Magnoliopsida > Asterales > Asteraceae > Artemisia > Artemisia argyi. Next base: position 117,020,412 of record CM060691.1, on the reverse strand, counting down.
ACAATTCCCAAAGGATATACCTAAGAGTGACTAGCGAAGGATAATCTAACACGGGTGGTGGCTGGCATCTCTTTGGTGAGTTGGGTATAGATAGTTAAAGGCATCTGGTTCACTTCCGATCCTTGATCGGCGAAAACATCCAAATATTGCAATTTCCCAATGCTAGCTGGTATCTCAAAGTTCCCATAAGCCATTTACTTTGAGGCTACTTTTTGCATAAGTAGCTTTTCGTATAACAGCCCCAGGTAATGTGTCATACTCATCCTTCACCTCTTCTTCTCCTTGAGAGACCCGTTTGGTGGATTGGTTATGTCCGTCTCACTTTATCCAATTTATTATGGTTTTCTCATTTATATCATGTTTTAGGTAGTACCCTAATGATTGGGATTTTGGCGGTTCCTCTATGCTTTGTGCAATAGGGGTTTCTTTTCCTTCATTGCCCCCTTGGACAATGGATATAGAGTTAACAAATTTGGTAGTGGGAGTGACGCTTTCCTTCCTTAACAGCACCATTTCCGGGGTTTTTAGGTTTGAGTACTCCACCAATAAGCTCATCATCTCTGATAACACATAAATTATACATGTTTTTAGGAGTGTTTTATGCATCATATTTGGCCATATTTGTACGTATTTGTTACTTAATCATTAGAATAAAAGTCATTTTTAATTTAATTATAATTTTAAATGTTTAGTTAATTTAAAAAAAATTGTTACAGGTTCAAAGAAACCGATCGGTTACTGCCCGTAACCGATCCAGTTGCTTTTGGTGTTTAATCCAACTGATCGGTTGGAGTAGAAACCGAACGGTTTCTCTCCTCGGATTTAATTTATTTGAAAATTTTATTTTGAGTTGTTTTTGTGCTTTTATAGCTTTGGCTTGTTAATTTATTAGGTATTGTTTCATTTTAAGGTTTTTTTTTTTTGTTTTTTTTTATTTTATTTTTTTTTTATGACTAACCCTAATGCTAATGATTTGGTTGTTTTGTTGATTGTTATGTTATAGTTAGTAATTTGCTTTAGTGAAATGGAGAGTTTAAGTCAAATTTCAGAGTACTTAAGGAACTTGGAGGATATGTTCTGTTAGCATTAAAAATATGTATTTAGAAGTGATGGTCATTCTCATACATGTAACTTTGTAATGTGTCGTAGATTACAATAGAATAGTCAATGGGCTTATGGTTTGGACTAATCTAATAGGTTATAAGTTATGCATTACAACTAGTCCATACTTAATGTAAAAGTCCAATCGATGACCAAGCCCATCCAAGCCCATTAGGGTGTTTCATATCCAACTATATAAACACCTCAAATGAGTCATTTGAGGTGTGTTGTTGTTTGTGTATTGTGTGTGTTTTCTTTGAATAAAAGCTCTCATTTCCATCTCTCTCTCTCTCTCTCTATATTCATACGAAATACATATACATCTACAAGTCACCATCTTTCAATCTCTTTTTCATCTTTGCTTCTATAATGGTGTGATAAAGTTGTGATATCGAAGGTCCTACAATTGGCATCAGAGCCATGGTGTTCTTTTTGATGATTTTTGTGGTTCGAATACATATTTGAAGCTGGTTTTACACATTTTTTTAGATCTGGAAATTTTTTTTCCTTATCTTTATTTATAACAGTTTCTTCTCATGTGTCTTGTATCAAAATATGGTCAAAACAAAGTAAGTCACAACTGTTTTGTGTCGTCCTTGTCCAAACAGTATACACTGTTATTATTTGGTGACTTGTTTTATACCATCTGTGAAAAGTGGTCATAAAAAGGTCGGAAAACTCATCGGAAAATTCATCGGAATCTGCAAAAAGTCGCCAGAATCAGGTCGGAATTTCTTGTATAAGAAATTTTCGATATGTATTATTTTTCGAGATTACATTTCCGAAAAGTACTATTTTTCGAGATTATGTTTTTGAAATGTACTATTTTTCGAGAATACTCATTTTCAAATCTTTTTATGTTTTCAAAAACTCACTTTCTCGATAAATAAGTATTCTCGATAAAGATGCAATATTTCGAAATTACAAGATTACAAAGTTTCGCAAATATAAGATTACGTAGTTTCGAAATGTTGACAGAATGGAGATGAAGTAAAAGACCACGTTGACCACAGAACCAAAACCAAATACCAACCTCTGTCTTTAAAACAAAACAGTCCAAGAAAACGAAGGTAATGAAAACCGAGCCGACAGACATATTAATCAAAATCATCATCTATCCTAAACTCAACATCAACTGTCAACAATAATCCCCTCCATATCTAAACACAAACCCATCTCAAATTTAAGGTATTAGGTGATCGGTTATTGAGATGGATATGAAGGTGGAGTTGTTTGTGTGTTGAAGCAGATCTGAGAGAAAAAAGGAGGATGGGGGCGGTTAGTTTAAGACATGAGTAGTTTAGGGTTGAGTGAAAAGCGTATAATGTCAAGAACAGATTATATCATGTTTCTACTTTGAATTGGATATGGGCTCGTGCAAGTTGATCAGGTTATTTCATGTGGAATTGGGCTTTGGATCGATCTAAATTTTTGGGCTACATAAGTATGTCACAAAGATTCAACGTGGACCGGATGAGAATTAAATTAAAATGGGTTGAAATCGAAGGACTGTGCATACATGGAAATATCAAAATATAATATCTGAATTTATTTTTTTGATATTGTATTATTGATAACATTTGGTATTAAGAGGGTATTTTGGATTATAAATTTCACGGGGATACATTATTCACGGCTAGAATTGCTTTGTTTAACAAAAATGACTACGGGGTTTTTGTATGATATTATTGTTTTGACTTTGAAGTGGCATTTCAACAAGTGTACTTATTTATCTCAAAGTCTAGGGGTGGTTGGATGCATGACTTTTGAAGATAACTTGTCTGCGAAAATTAAAAAATTCAGTCTTGACAATCTAGTTATTACTGATGTAAGGAGTTACGTTGTAGTGCTCACAGTATAGCTATCACTTAAAGGAGTTACGTTGTAGTACTCAGTGTCACACGAAGTAGTGGATTGTTCAAGTGACGAATATTTCGTGCAACCTCATACTTAAAGGAGTTACATTGTAGTGCTCAGTATAGGTATTAAGTCACATCTATCGTACAAGAATTAAGTCACAAGATGGGATGATTACTTCTTTTTCAAACTGGTCATATCGGGCAGTCTCCATATGTGGTCATTACTAGTAGCCGGTGAATTACAAGGAGGTTCGTTTAAAGGTTGATTTGAGAGAATAGTATCGAGAGTATACTATTGCGACATATACTCACAAAATATGCTTTCATGGTCTATCTATATTGCATCAGAAGTGTAAAGTACGGGTAATTAAGGCATGTACACAAAATAGTATGATGATTTTGATAAATCGCAACCATCAGGAGGGAGAAGAACATGCCAAAAGAAGTAGTGTTTCATCTCTAGTACGTTGGTTGTTCGAGGGAATTGTGCTTACACTGGAACCGAAGAAGTACTAATGATGTGTACATCAGAGCGTATTACCAACCTTTTGTGCAATGTTATGTGAGTTATATTGTCATGATGCTCCCTGAACGACAACCATGTACCTACACTTTTGAATCTACTTTATCCGCTGCGTGATGAAAGAGGTTGTCGGTTCAAGAGGGAGCAGGTAAAAGAAAGAAAAGGCTCACTAGTTAAGAGGGAGTAATAACCTAACTAGACCATTACAGTTGAAGTTCAGAGCTACAAAGACCTTTCCATTCAGTACGCCGAGATCGTCAGAAGAGAGAAGTTCAAGTCTGCCTCAGTATCTAGACTACAGAGACTCTGCGCTTCAACAACGTCAACATAGTTTACTATTGCTGTAATTATACATTGTTAATGTATTTATAGGTCTCATTGTAACCATTCACATGTGACGATATCTTGGAGGGAGATTGTTAGCCTCGCTATTTTATTAAGATAACGTCACACAAGTGAAATGGACTAGATATGTAGCTAGTAGTAACTTCAGGGACTATTAGTGGTCATTAGGCAAACTTATTATGTAATGAGCCTATAAATACCCCTCATGACTCTCCATGAGGGGTGTGGGAAATTGTGTAATTGTTCTTTCATTTTTAATATATTCCATTTTCTTCACCCTCTCCCTACTTTCTCTCTCTAGAAAAGATGAATACTTTCATCATCTTTGATCAACCTCAACCTCCCGAACCACATAAATCATCTATATTTTCGGTCCTACAATTATTGTAGGACCGAAAATATGCATGATTTATGTGATTTGGGAGGTCTTGGTTGATCAAACATGATGAACGGATACATGTTTCTAGTGAGAGAAAGTAGAGAGAGAGGGTGAAGAAAATAGAATATATTAAAAATGAAAAAACAATTACACAATTTCCCACACCCCTCATGGAGAGTCATGAGGGGTATTTATAGGCTCTACACATTACAAGTTTGCCTAGTTAACATAAGTAGTCCCTATTGGCACAACTTGCTACATATCTAGTCCATTTCACGTATGTGACGTTATCTTTATAAAAGAGCGAGGCTAACAATCTCCCTCCAAGATATCGTCACACATGAATGGTTACAATGAGACCTATAAATACATTAACAATGTAAAATTACAACAATAGTAAACTATGTTGACGTTGTTGAAGCGCAGAGTCTCTGTAGTCTAGATACTGAGGCAGACTTGAAGTTCTCTCTTCCGACGATCTCGGCGTACTGACGACAAAGGTCTTTGTAGCTCTGAACTTCAACAGTAATGGTCTAGTTAGGTTATTACTCCCTCCTAACTAGTGAGCCTTTATTCTTTTACCTGCTCCCTCTTGAACCGACAACTCTCTTTTCATCACGCAGTGGATAAAGTACAGCGGATAAAGTAGATCCAAAAGTGTAGGCACATGGTTGTCGTTCAGGGAGCATCATGACAATATAACTCACATAACATTGCACAGAAGGTTGGTAATACGCTCCGATGTACACATCATTAGTACTTCTTCGGTTCTTATGTAAGCACAATTCCCTCGAACAACCAACGTACTAGAGATGAAACACTACTTCTTTATGCACGTTCTTCTCCCTCCTGATGGTTGCGATTTATCAAAATCATCATACTATTTTGTGTACATGCCATAATTACCCGTACTTTACACTTCTGATGCAATATAGATAGACCGTGTAAGCATAATTTGTGAGTATATGTCGCAAAAATACTCTCAATACATTTATCTCAAATCAACCTGTAATCGAACCTCCTTTGTATTCACCGGCTACTAGTAATGACCACATATGGAGACAGCCCGATATGACCAGCTTGAAAAAGAAGTAATCATCTCATCTTGTGACTTAATGCTTGTACGATAGATGTGACTTAATACCTATACTGAGCACTACAATGGCTTCTGAGAGATACGCTCTAGAACCCGCGCTTAATCGAATGGCTTCAAATCAAAACGGATTAGTACCCGCACCAAACATGCGGACTTCTGGACACATTAGTTCAGGACTCATGCCTCAAGGAGCTCAGTCAACAAACACAGATAAACCTTCAGAACAAGAACTGGAAAATTTCTTCGAGTTAATGTTTGATGAATATTATGGTGGAACTTCGACAAATGCATCTCATCAACATTCCGCTGCACCCGCTCAAAATCATCCACCACCACCACCACCACAGGATGCATCTACAACAATCGAAGCTGAAGCACCAACTAGCTCAACATCATCAACATCTACTCCAGCAACTCCAGTTATTGAAACTGATCTGCCAAGAGTTGATGAGCAAAACCAAAACACAAATTTTCAAGAAGAACCAACAAATAATTCAAACGATGTTGCGTTAGAAGAAGAAGAAGTATTTGAAAACCCATTTACAACATACTCTGCTGAATCTTCTTCAAGGTTACAAGAACCATCTAACACACATTCGTTAAACCCAAGGTACCCTTCTATGTTTCAATGGACAAAAGACCATCCAATAGAACATGTTATTGGTGAACCTTCAAAGCCAGTTCAGATATGGAGACAACTTGCCACAGATCTCGAATTGTGCATTTACATTTGCTCAATCAGCCTCAAAGAACCTAAGAACATTCGGGAAGCAATGGCAGAATACCCATGGATTGAAGCGATGCAGAAGGAAATTCTTCAATACGATTTACATGATAGTTGGGAACTTGTTAAACGACCACTTGATAAACGTGTTCTTGATCTCAAGTGGTTGTGGAAGAACAAACTGGATGAGGAAATGACTGTTATTCGCAACAAAGCTCGTCTCATGGCTAAAGGTTATCCATAAGAAGAAGGGATAGACTTCGAAGAATCATTCGCGCCTGTAGCTAGACTTGAAGCAGTCCGGATTTTCTTAGGCTATGCAGCTCACAAAAACATCACAGTCTATCAGATGGACATTAAGACTGCTTTCTTGAACGGAACTCAGAAAGAAGAAGTGTATGTGAGTCAGCCAGAGGGATTCATCAACGAAAATCATCCAGACTACGTCTACAAGCTTAAGAAAGCAATTTATGGTTTAAAACAAGCTCCAAGAGCGTGGTATGACGAACTATCATCTTTCTTGCTCAAAAACAATTTCACAAAAGGAACGGTTGATGACACCTTGTTTATCAAAAAGTTCAAAGATGACATTTTGATCGTTCAAATTTACGTGGACGACATCATTTTTGGATCAACCAATCCTAACCATTCAAAACATTTTGAAAATCTCATGAAAAGTAAATTTGAAATGTCCATGATGGGGGAACTAAAATTCTTTCTTGGTTTACAAATCCATCAATCCCCTCATGGTATTTTTATCAATCAAGCTAAATATACGATAGAGATTTTGAAAAAACATGGAATGGAAAATTGTGATTCTGTTGGTACACCAATGGTCACTTCACCAAAAATAGGTGCTGATTTGTTTGGGAAACCTATTGATCCAAAGAAATATCGGAGCATGATCGGTTCTCTCATGTACCTAACTGCTAGCCGACCCGATATTCAATTTGCTGTATGTTTGTTAGCAAGGTTTCAGGCAAAGCCTACCGAACTTCACCTCAAAGAGGTTAAACGGATCTTTCGGTACCTACGAAGCACCATTAACATGGGACTTTGGTATCTGAAGGATTCGGGGTTTCATCTAACCGCATTTTCAGATGCAGACCATGCTGGTGATCAAGTTACAGCAAAGAGTACAGTAGGTGGAGCACAATTTTTGGGTGAAAACCTTGTAAGTTGGTCGTCACAGAAACAGGACTTTACTGCACTATCAACCGCCGAAGCCGAGTATGTGTCTCTATCTGCGTGTTGTGCCCAAGTTCTTTGGATGCGGACACAGCTCACAGATTATGGCTTTACTTTTGACAGAATACCTATGTATTGTGACTCAAAAAGTGCCATAGCCATCTCGTGCAATCCCGTACATCACTCTAAGACGAAGCATATCAAAGTCCGCTACCATTTCATCAAAGAACACGTGGAAGAGGGTACTGTTGAATTATTTTTCGTTAAGACTGATTATCAACTCGCCGATCTATTTACTAAAGCCCTTCCAAAAGAACGGTTTGACTATTTAGTTCGACGAATTGGCATGCGAAGCCTAACTCCTGAGGAGCTAGAACGTCTTCTCGAATCTTCTTGAAAAATGTTTTCAAAATCGCTTCGCTGTAAATAACTTTTGAAAAAAAAAAAACAAAATACAAAATTTGAAAAACCAACAAAAACAAAATACAAAAATATAAAATTTTCAAAAAATACGAAAACAATATAAAATCACAAAATACAAAAATATTCTTCTCACGACATGTCTCTCGTATAAATCAATATTCTGTACATTTCTAGAAATATCATTCAACAATGATACGGACATGTACAGATGCTTGAACGGGAGTTCTTTAAAATATTTTTCTAAAACATGTCGTTTCTCAAAAGTTCTTTCACTATGGCTTTCGTATACCTCAGTACGAAACCCGTACTTAAACGATGACTTCTGATTATTATCAAATCAAGGACTCGTACGTTCAATGACGAACTCTTTTTCAAAAGTTCGAGTCTAAACAAACGAAAAATATTTCAAGCATAAACTCGTTTTCCAACAAAATTCTTGAGCACTTTTTCAAGATTGTTCAAAAGATTTTTCAAAATCTCTAAAAATTAGTGCTCAAAGAAAACTCCCTCTAAACCCCTAAATTTGATTTTAAATGAGCTATCATTAAGGGGGAGTATAAAAAACTAAAATGTTCCAAATTCATGAAAAATCTGTCTTTCTCTCCAAAAGCTTTTTCTTAATCAGTTGATATAAAAAATATCACGTTATGATATTTTTGAGGGGGAGAAGACATGATTAAAATGTGATCAAAACGTGTAAAGATTGTGGCTGAATCTCAGAAGAGCTCGACTCAGAAAGTACCAATGAATTGACGAAGCTTAAATGTCAGTAATCGAAAAGACTTGTCCAGGACGGGTAATAATTTCAAGCTAGTCTAACTAGTGATGTAAGCGTGTCTCGAATAGGGCTTGTCTGAGTAGAATGTACCGTATCGAGAGACTTTCTTTGGACTTGACCAGGACGGGTAATAACTTCAAGCTAGTCTAACTAGTGATGTAAGCGTGTCTCAAATCGGTCATGTTCACTGAAAGTGGATCAATTCAAAAAGTGTAAACTCCTCCCGCATGTGCAAATTTCTTAAAAATTTCATGAGCACATGTGAAGGGGGAGTCCTTCAAAAGTAATGCAAAACTCTCGAAGTGTCAACAATGTGTTTTACTATTATAAACACTTTGAGAGATTTTCACAAATGGTTTTATGACAATGATAGGATAGTCATGGAGTTATAAGGTGACTAAGGTTAGGAAAAACCGTCCTATGATCCGCCAGAGCCGGAGGGATCTACCCAAGGACAAATCCAATAGATTAGAATTAGAAGTCCTTAGGTATGATTGAAAAAAGGAGAAAATGAGAAAGGAGAAAGAAGGGGTTGAAGAATTAAAAAGAAAAGTTATGAAAAAGGGTGAAAAGAAATAGCCCTCCAAATGTTCTACCTTAGGGCAGACACCGGTTACAATTCGTATGCTACTGGTTGTTACTAAGGTGACACCGGTATTGAAGACAAAGACGTCATGGACCCAGTGACGCACTGCACTAAACCTTCTTAACCACTTAAGTTCTCTTAAAAGAGCTTGTTTCATTCTCACGGGGAACCGGTGTAATCTATTGACTTATCTCTTAGAGATGGTTGATATTGAAGCAGGAGACCCCTCCCTAGTCTCCGCATAGGAAACGTAAGTGTGCACTTTTCGAGTCTAGAGCCATGAGATATGATGAGTGTGTAAATACTCATCATTTTTATCGAATTTTAACTGCCAAAATGGAGAAAACACTCAAGAATACATCAAAATAACAAAAATGTCCCAAAGATCATGTTTTATATGTTTTGAATGCAAAATGATCGAAAACAAACAAAAACGAACAAAGTTTGCATGATTGGCAGTTTTAGTCCCCCAACTTTCAAAAATTATCAAAACTAGTCCCTAAGCGTTTATTTCAAATGAACAGTCAACCCAAGTTTCTTAAAAGTCAAAAGAAGTCAAAAATGATCTTTGGGTAAAAAACTTTCAAAAATGAACAAGCTTAGTGAAAAGTTTGAAAATTGTCCGACTTTGGTCCCTGCAGTACGGAATTTGGCAAAAGTGACCCCCGGGAATTACACTTTGAATAAAAATCAGATACAAGCCCTTGGGAATGCATAACTTATCACAAATAGTCCTTGGTTGAAGTTTGGAGCAATAGCTAAAATGGTCCTAGAAGAATGCAGAAATTACAAGATTAGTCCTTGGGCCTTATATCTATTTCTAACAAATAAACCTAAACCTACACTACCCATTTATCCCTTTACCCAAATCCACAAGCCCAATTACCCACAAGCCCAAAAACCCCATCCCTTAATATTATAAGTCCGGTCAAAAAGTCAAGAGGTCAAAACGGGTCAAACTCAAACCTATTACCCCCTTTTCTTCCCCACCCCCCTTTTACCCAGTACACCACCATTCCCCCACCATCATACCTGCAACACTCATCCCACCATCAAAAGTACCCCACTCCAGTTCCCCATCCCACTCATATCTCCCCCTCCTCACAAAACCCTACCTAACACCCCATTCCACCCTGGCAGTCCTGGATTTACACAAAACACCTTTGGCGCCAAAACTGAATTAATCGTTGGGATTGATTTTACTTTAATTGGATGATTGGGATTTGTTCAGAAGGTCATCAGGATCAAATTTTAGGGCTGATTTGTCTCAAGGAAGAAGCACAAGAGCAATTTCCATACCTACCACGATTAGTAGTATAAATAGAAGCATAGTTGTAGCCTCAAAGGCATCCTTTTCTTTGTAATCTTTCTGTTTTATGTTAAATTCTCTTTTGTAATGAATTTCTGTTAATCTAATTTAAGCATTATTCAGTTTTTAAGCAAGTTCAATTTTTACTTAAATTTCTCAATTTTTGCCAATATTTTTTATTTACTTTACTGTGTACTCAAATTAACTCCAGAAGCTTATATAAGTCATTTGAAAGCAATTTGGAGTTTTTAATATAGGAAACTCAAAAAAACAAACAATATCAGGAAATACAAGAAAAATAACAATAATACAAAAAAAATTATCAAGAGGAGTTGCAGCAGTAGAATGAAGGTGAAACATGGTCTAGAGCTCCATGGGAGCATTAGGTTGTCCTTGGGTTCTTAGTTCTCAGCTTACTCATAACCTTGGATGCCAAGTAAGAGTCTGAGTCTCATTTTCATCATAAGTGTTAAATTTGCTGTGTTGTTATTGATTGATCTAAGTCATTTAATTATGTTTAATAGTGCTTAGTATAAGTAAATTAAATAAGTTTAGGAGTTAATTCACCCATTTGCTTTAGAAAATCTCAAATACACTAGATAAAGGGGTGTTTGGAATTGACTGTGTAGCTGGGTTGTTTTTGTTGGTATGGGATAAAAATTGTGTAGACACCTCTATTAGGCTTACACTAGCTCAATCCAACTGTGGCTTTAGTAATTTTCAATCAAAAAGTCAAGATTAACTTTAAATTTTTATATATGCTTAACTGTTGGTGTAATGGTCTAGCATAATCCTTAATTTCGTTTAGAACCTATTTAGTTTGCTTGATTTAGTCTCATATTAGGTTTTGATACCAATCTCAGTCACATATATCCATTAGGAATCTCAAACTAGTCAACTTTTGCAAATACTTAAAAAGTCAAAATTGCATGACTGTCGAAGTGGGACAGATTTCCAAATCAATTGTAGGATTTATTAGTGTTTGGAAATGGATATAAATTGTTGTTTTGGAATACTTGGTTGCTTGTGAATCTAGATCAAAAAGAAACTTTTAATTTGGAGTTCATTTGGCACTTTGAATTCAGCCTCAAAGTTGACCCATTGGCCATGTTACTGTCCAACACCCAGATTTCACTTTTGACCCATTTTTCTTTTAGCCACAACTTGCTAATCTTGTGAGCTTAGATTTTGATCTTTGGTGATTCTTGGAGCTTGCTAGGCTGTTTAGTTAGATCAACCTTTGTTTTGCACTCATATGCTTATTTGATAACTTATTTTTGCCTCCCAAAGTCACCCACAACCACTGTTGCTGCTGATGTGTATCAGCAGCTATAGGCTTGTTTGATCTTATTAGTTGTTGGATTTTAGCTGTTTAGTTGTTGATTTTATGTTGTTAATAAGTGTTTGAGACTGTGAGTGGCTGCTTGTGTATTTGTTCCAGCTTATGAGCTTATTGCTTACCCTTTAGCTTGTTCCAAAACTCATTTCAAGCCCATTGTAGCCAAAACACTCCACTGTTGGAGTTTAAGCTTGCTACAAGCTTCATTAAAGCTTTCCAGCTAATCTTCTTTCACAAAAGTTATTTGGTTTTGAGGTTAAAGTATTTTTGCAAAAGAAAATTAAAAAAAAATAAAAAAATCAAAAAAGCCAAGGGCAGGATTCGAACCTGTGCCCCTTGGCTCACATCTGAACACACACACATCACACCAGTTAACCAAACGTGCCCTTGGGTCTTTTGCAACATAGCTTTCATCCTTAATTCTTTTATATAGTTTGTAATCCGTTTTGTGCTTATAAGACATAAACTGCTTTTCGGGCTTATTTTTAGTGCTTATTTCAAAGTTTTTATTTTTCTTATATTTCTTTTAACTTAATAGATTTTTCAGTAAAGTTTCACAATTTTTAGAATAGTATAAGTATTTATTTCGAATTTATTTCTTTAAATTAGTAATAAACTCGTAATAAATAGAATTTAATTTGAAAAATTAATTTTCTTTTTTTCTAAAAAATTCTTTTGTCATTTAGTGCGTTAGAAAATTATTTGTAGACCCGTAGGACTTGTGTAGCTCTAAATTCACGTTTTTATTTGCGCGTTGACGTTTATTTAGAATAAACGTCACGTTTATGTGAAATTTGTGATTTTTAGGATTCCCGATACCTATTTTTGTTTTTCGTAGCATTTTAGGTTATTTTAAATAGTACTTAGCATTCCTTAGTTTAATTTTCCCTTTAGGTTACGTTTATTCCCTTTTCGTTCGTTAATTCGTAATTTTTGTTAATTCAACGTACAACAAAACCAAACAATCTTTCACAACCAAACATACAAGGTTTTAATCTCGATCTCACTCGAAGCTTTCCATTCACACCTCGTTGGGGTACGACCCGGGAAATCACTTCCCGGTCTCACAATTTGAATATCACTTTCACAAGTTTTGCGAGGTAATCGCTTTCCTAAACGGTTTACTCGTATTACTTTCACGTCTATTTGTCTCACGATAAATTAGACTTCACGTTTGTTGATATTTTTAATAAATTGTTTTTGCACACCAAAACACAACGAATCAAATGGCGCCGCTGCCGGGGAGGCTGTGTGTCGAAAGTCTCGATAAGGTTTAGACGATTAGTCTTGTAGAACCTTCGCAAGAAGTTACGCTTTTACAAAACTTATAAAAAAACCAAAAATATTTTTCTTTTGTTTCTATATATGTATTATATCTATATAAGATAAAGAAAAACACAAAAAAATTTTCCCGTTTCTTTGTTTAATAATAACAACATTAAAATCTTACCACCGCAAACCAAGGCAGAACACCTACCAACTGGGGTGTGACCATAATAAGTTCCCAAACCAAAGATCAAAACTTGCCTTTGCATCACTTGCGTTTTGGAAAACTTTTAAACGAGAAATACACTTTAAGAGGAGTCGAAACGGTATGTGGCAATCCAACGAACTTCACCCAGTGAGAGATCCATTCTTCTCTCCCGCTCCTTTGTGCGTTTTTCTTTAGAAGTCGACCTTTCGTTCTTGATTATTGGTTTTAAGTTCCCTTTTCGTTAAAGTGGTATTGTTTTAATTGATTTTTTGTTGTGGTGCATGCGCACTCGTTCGTCTACGTCAACAAGTCCTTTGCAATCGCTTAACAACATTCCAAGAAGAAGGCGTAATCGACGACATACCAATCCAATAGTCGAACCCGAGATTCGTACTATTCCTATCATGGCGGCCGAGCCCACTATCAATGAGCTGCTCCAAGCATCCATCGAGGGTTACGGAGATGCTATCGTTGTTCCAGCCATCGTGGCTGACAACTTTGAGCTCAAAACGGGGTTGATAAACCTTGTCACCTCGCGTCAATTCTATGGTTTCGAAAAGGACGATCCTCAAGATCACATTCGATGGTTCAACAAAATCACGTCCACCATCAAATGCAAAAATGTCCCTGAAGAAGCAATCAAACTTCTTCTCTTCCCGTTTTCCCTCGATAGGGCTGCCAAGAATTAGCTAAACAAACAACCCCCTCGATCGATTGAAACATGGGAAGATTTGGTCAAGAAGTTTGTGAACGAATTCTTTCCTCCTTCCAAAACCACGGCCCTCAAGAATGAGATCATGAAATTCACACAGAAATTTGATGAATCATTAGGTGAGGCATGGGACCATTATAAGGATATGCTTCGTAAATGTCCTCATCATGGTTTTTCCGAGTTAATGCAACTCGACACTTTCTATAATGGTGTGAGCCAAATTGATCAAGACTCTCTTAATGCCTCCGCGGGAGGTAATTTCTTGAATCGAACCACAAGAGATGCTTTAGTAATCATTGAGAATAAGTCTAAGGTCCGCATTCCACGAAGTAAACCGGTTGTTTCCCAAGTGAATGTTGGTCCTCCTACTTCATCACCCGTGGCTCAATCTAGCACCGATGCTAGGCTTGAAAAACTCACGGAAGCTATCCATGCTTTGGTTCTCACCAAAAATAAGAAAGTTCCTTCTCAACCTGCCGAAGTAAAAAAGGTTGAAGTTTGTGTTACTTGTGGTGGTCCACACGCATATTACAATTGTACTGCCACCGATGGCAATCCATTTGACGTTAATGCAATAGTCGGTAATTCAAACCAAGGAGGTAACCAATACCATCCTCAAGTTGACCCGAACTATCGTGCTAGCAACCAAGGTGGTCCACCCGGTTTTCCTCAACCCAATAATCCAAATCAATTCAATCAAAATCAACAAAGAAATCAAAATGTTCAAAATCAATTTCATACCCCTAATAATCAATTTTCTAATCAAGGGGGTAATTTCAATCAAGGTTCTCAAGCTCATAATCACCAAGCTCCTAATGTTACTTCAAATGAACTTTCTAATTACATTAAGGCAAATGAAGCTAGCATGAGGAATATGCAAAACCAAATCAACACTTTGAAGAATGATTTTGAATCTTCAATGTCGAGACAAGGTCATGAGCTTAAAAATGAACTTTGTAATACTAACCACAAGATTGAAGAATCTCAAAGTAAGATTGAGAACATGTTTGCTAGTCTTATGAGTCAAATGAATCAAGCTTCTACTTCGGGTACTCTCCTGGGAAATACCATCTCCAACCCGAAGGGTGAATTGAAGGCTATTATTACTCGTAGTGGTAAAGCTATTGATGGACCCTCGACTCCTATTCCTCCACCTTTGAGGAAAGTAGAACGAGAACCGAGGTTATCAAGGACAAGGTGCAACCCTCAAGCTCACGAAGTACCGCACACGTCCAACCTTCGTAGGTCCAACCATCAATTCCCGAATTTGCTTTTCCTAAGAGCATTTCTAAGCCTTCGATCCCATATCCTTCAAGGCTTAATGATCAAAAACTTCGTGAACAAACTAATGATCAAATGAAGAAGTTTCTTGAGATATTTCAAAAGTTACACTTCGACATTAGTTTCGCGGATGCTCTTCTCTATATGCCCAAGTTTGCTTCCACTTTTAGGAGTCTTTTAAGTAATAAAGAGAAATTGTTTGAACTCACTAAAACTCGTTTGAATGAAAATTGTTCGGCGGTTCTTCTAAAGAAACTTCCTGAAAAATTAGGAGACCCCGGGAAATTTCTCATTCCTTGTGATTTCCAAAAGCTTGAAGAATGCTTCGCCTTGGCCGATCTTGGGGCTAGCATAAATCTCATGCCTTTCTCTATTTGGCAAAAGCTTTCACTTCCTGAGCTTACACCAACACGAATGACTCTTGAATTAGCAACCCGAACGGTTACGGTTCCGAAGGGTATTGCTGAAGATGTCTTTGTGAAGGTTGGCAAGTTCCATTTCCCTGCCGACTTTGTAGTCGTTGATTTCGATGCCGATCCTCGTGTTCCCCTAATTTTGGGATGACCATTCTTGAAAACGGCTCGTGCATTAATTGACGTCTTCGAAGGTGAAATGACTCTAAGAGTTGGCGATGAAAAATTGGTCATTAACATTGAAAACACTTCAAAAGATCTTCTCAAACTTGAACGAGAAGAAATTAACCGACTTGATGCCATTGATGTTACATGCGATGAGTATTTTGAAGAAGTGTTAAATGTGCAAGGATCAATTAATTCTACCATCGATGTCTCTTCCCCTTCTCTCACTCCATTTGAGGGAAGTGACTTTCTTTTGGAAAAGGTCGATGCTCATCTTTCCCAAGATAGCTCAATGTCACACGAGTTTGATAGTGACTATCTTGATTCCAAGGGGGATATTCTAATGCTTGAAAAATTGTTGAATTAATATCCTTCACCCCCTCACCCTCCAAAAGAACTTCATATCGAGGAGGTAAAAAATGTTTAAAAAACTGATGACTTCCCCGAGGTTGAACTCAAGGAACTTCCACCTCATCTCGAGTATGCATTTTTGGAGGGAGACGATAAATTTCCCGTCATAATTGCCAAAGACTTGAATGAGGAAAATAAAACCGCTCTCCTCAAGGTTTTAAAGTCACACAAGCGAGCCATTGCTTGGAGACTTTCCGACATCAAGGGTATCAACCCGAAATTTTGTATGCACAAGATTTTGATGGAGGATGACTTTAAACCGGCGGTTCAACAACAAAGAAGGGTAAATCCAAAAATACATAAGGTTATCAAGCAAGAAGTCATAAAACTTCTTGATGCCGGTTTGATTTGCCATATTTCGGATAGTCCTTGGGTGAGTCCCGTTCATTGTGTGCCCAAGAAGGGTGGCATAACGGTAGTTAAAAATGATGATAACGAGTTGATTCCAACTCGATTGGTAATGGGTTGGCGTGTTTGTATTGACTATCGAAAGTTAAACGACGCCACCCGCAAAGACCACTTTCCTCTACCTTTCATGGATCAAATACTCGAAAGATTAGCGGGAAACGAATACTATTGTTTCCTTGACGGTTTTTCAGGTTATTTCCAAATTCCCATCGACCCTCAAGATCAAGAAAAAACGATTTCACGTGTCCATATGGAACATTTTCTTATCGACGCATGCCTTTTGGCTTGTGCAATGCTCCGGGAAGGTTTCAAAGATGCATGATGGCCATTTTTCACGACACGATCGAGAAAACAATGGAGGTCTTCATGGATGATTTTTCGATCGCTGGGAATTCATTTGAATCGTGTCTCTCCAATTTAGACAAAATGCTTCAACGGTGTGAAGACACCAATCTTAGTCTAAATTGGGAGAAAAGTCATTTCATGGTCAAGGAAGGAATTGTCCTTGGCCATAAGATCTCCAAGAGCGGGATTGAGGTTGACAAGGCAAAAATCGATGTCATTGCTAAACTTCCTCCTCCCACAACCGTTAAAGGTGTTCGGAGTTTTCTGGGTCATGCCGGCTTCTATCGTAGATTCATTCAAGATTTCTCAAAGATAGCTAGGCCTATGACCCGACTTCTTGAAAAAGAAACTCCGTTTGTCTTCTCCGATGAGTGCATCGAAGCTTTCCAAACTCTCAAAAGAAAGCTTACTGAGGCACCAATTCTAGTTGCCCCCGATTGGGACCTACCTTTCGAACTTATGTGTGATGCAAGTGACTTTGCCATAGGTGCGGTCTTGGGGAAACGAAAAACCAAGCATTTTCAATCGATTCATTATGCAAGCAAGACCTTGACCGAAACTTAAGCTCATTACACCACAACAGAAAAAGAATTACTAGCTGTGGTGTATGCGTTTGAGAAGTTTCGGCCATACTTAATCTTGACTAAAAGCATAGTGTACACGGATCACTCGGCTCTCAAATATCTCTTTGCCAAGCAAGATGCAAAGCCGAGATTGCTCCGTTGGGTTCTCCTCCTACAAGAATTTGATATCCTCATTCGTGATAAAAAAGGAGCAGAGAACCTCGTTGCTGACCATCTTTCCCGATTGGAAAACCCTCATCAAAGTGTCCTCGAGAAAAAGGAAATAAATGAAATGTTTCCTCTCGAGACACTTAATGTGATTTCTCGTCGTGGTGATTCTAGTACCCCATGGTTTGCCGTTGCAAACTACCATTCGGGGAATTTTGTTGTCAAAGGGATGTCGTCCCACCAAAAGAAAAAAAATTTCAAAGATGTGAATCATTACTTTTGGGACGATCCCTATTTATTCAAAATTTGTGCGGATCAGGTCATTCGTAGGTGTGTTCATGGCAAAGAAGCCATGGAAATTCTTAGGGCTTGTCATAATGGACCCACCGGGGGACATCATGGCCCGAACTACACCGCTCGAAAAGTATTTGATTCGGGTTTTTATTGGCCCTCCATTTACAAAGACGCCCATGACTTAGTCAAATATTGCGACTCATGTCAACGTCAAGGAAAGATAACACAACGGGATGAGATGCCACAAAATGTCATCCAAGTTTGTGAAATCTTCGACGTTTGGGGCATAGACTTTATGGGGCCGTTCCTGTCTTCACGAGGGAACAAGTACATACTCGTGGCCGTTGACTATTTGTCAAAATGGGTCGAAGCCAAAGCTTTCCCAACTAACGATGCCCGAGTAGTTGTAAAATTTTTAAAATCTCTATTTGCTAGGTTTGGAACTCCCCGCGCTATAATTAGTGATCGCAGTACTCACTTTTGTAATGACCAATTTGCAAAAGTCATGCTCAAGTATGGGGTCACTCACCGACTTGCTACCGCTTATCACCCACAAACAAGTGGGCAAGTGGAGGTTTCAAACCGTTGTCTTAAAAGAATTCTTGAAAGAATCGTAGGTGAAAACCGTGCCTCTTGGTCGGATAAGCTAGATGACGCTCTATGGGCTTTTCGCACGGCTTATAAAACACCCATCGGGTGTACTCCTTATAAGCTTGTGTATGGAAAAACATGTCATCTACCGATTGAGCTCGAGCACAAGATGCAAATTTCGATCTTAAGTCCGCGGGTGATCATAGGAAGGTTCAACTCAATGAACTTAATGAACTTTGCGATCAAGCGTACGAAAACTCTTTAATCTACAAAGAGAAAACAAAGAAGATCCACGACTCCAAAATCAAAAACCGCGTTTTCAACGTTGGTGACCGAGTCCTTCTTTTTAATTCTAGATTGAAGATATTTTTCGGGTAAGCTTAAAACCCGCTGGACTGGGCCTTACACCGTTGCCAAAGTTTTTCCATATGGTACCGTCGAGTTGTCTCAAAATGACGGTCCAAACTTCAAAGTAAATGGGCATCGGTTAAAGCATTATTTTGGAGGGGACTTACCACCCATGGTTGTCCCGGACCTCCAAACTTTCCCCATGGACCAATGAATTCGGGGATCGAGTCAAGCTAGCGACTCGATAAACTAAAACAGTAGCACTACATGGGTTTTCACCCATGCCTCTAATTTCTTTCTACTTTCTAACACCTAAGTGTGGGGGACTGGCCACCCCCCGCAATTGTTTGCAATGTATATATCTTATTCAAAAAAAAAAAAAAAAACAAATGAAAATGACAAAAAAAAAATGTGTTGTTGTATAAATAAAGTGAAAAATGAAAAATGACGTTCCCACAATTAGCTTTTAATGTTATCTTCATACGTTCAAAATTTCGGCATAATAGTCGGGACTTTAAATATTGAGGACAATATTCAACTCTAAGTGTGGGGGAGGGAAAAATTCTAGCGAATTTTATCAAAGTATATCGTCTAGTACACCCGTTTTTGGCCTAAAATTTTAATAAAATTTTTTCACTTTATTTCAAAATTTTTGTGGTTATCAAATCGCCGTGTCTAAAAGACTAAAGGATTGGCTAATCCAGGAGCAAACGGCTCTTGGTAAAGATAACTCAAACCCGTTGATGGCTTGCAATTTGCCAAAAATTGTATGGTTCCTCAACTCCCCATATCCTCAAAAGCAAATGAGTTGGCTAGCCCGCAAGATTATGGCTTGTGGTAAAGGCAGTGGAAAAACCATAATTGGTAATCAACTCACTAAGATGTTGACTATTCCATCAAGAGTTGGCTAGTCCAGAAGCAAACGGCTTTTGGTAAAGACAAATCAAATCCATTGACAGCTGGTGGTTTGCTTAAAATCACACGGTTATCAGGTGTGCCACAGTTCTAACACCTGGCTACTCCAGAAGTGATAGCTTTTGGTAAAGAGATTTTCAAATCCATTAAGTTTTTCACAAAAGATTGCTAGGGACTAGCAATACTCAAGTGTGGGGGATTGATGAGTGTGTAAATACTCATCATTTTTACCGAATTTTAACTGCCAAAATGCCAGAAAACACTCAAGAATACATCAAAATAACAAAAATATCCCAAAGATCGTGTTTTATATATTTTGAATGCAAAATGATCGAAAACAAACAAAAAATGAACAAAGTTTGCATAATTGGCAGTTTCAGTCCCCCAACTTTCAAAAATTATCAAAACTAGTCCCTAAGCGTTTATTTCAAATGAAAAGTCAACCCAAGTTTCTTAAAAGTCAAAAGAAGTCAAAAATGATCTTTGGGTAAAAAACTTTCAAAAATGAACAAGCTTAGTGAAAAGTTTGGAAATTGTACGACTTTGGTCCCTACAGTTTGGAATTTGGCAAAAGTGACCCCCGGGAATTACACTTTGAATAAAAATCAGATACAAGCCATTGGGAATGCATAACTTATCACAAATAGTCCTTGGTTGAAGTTTGGAGCAATGGCTGAAATGGTCCTTGAAGAATGCAGAAATTACAAGATTAGTCCTTGGGCCTTATATCTATTTCTAACAAATAAACCTAAACCTACACTACCCATTTATCCCTTTACCCAAATCCAAAAGCCCAATTACCCACAAGCCCAAAAACCCCATCCCTTAATATTATAAGTCCAGTCAAAAAGTCAAGAGGTCAAAACGGGTCAAACTCAAACCTATTACCCCCTTTTCTTCCCCACCCCCCTTTTACCCAGTACACCACCATTCCCCCAGCATCATACCTGCAACACTCAACCCACCATCAAAAGTACCCCACTCCAGTTCCCCATCCCACTCATATCACCCCCTCCTCACAAAACCCTACCTAACACCCCATTCCACCTTGGCAGTCCTGGATTTACACAAAACACCTTTGGCGCCAAAACTGAATTAAGGGTTGGGATTGATTCTACTTTAATTGGATGATTGGGATTTGTTCAGAAGGTCACAAGGATCAAATTTTAGGGCTGATTTGTCTCAAGGAAGAAGCACAAGGGCAATTTCCATACCTACCACGATTACTAGTATAAATAGAAGCATAATTGTAGCCTTAAAGGCATCCTTTTCTTTGTAATCCTTCTGTTTTATGTTAAATTCTCTTTTGTAATGAATTTCTGTTAATCTAATTTAAGCATTATTCAGTGTTTAAGCAAGTTCAATTTTTACTTAAATTTCTCAATTTTTGCAAATATTTCTTATTTACTTTACTGTGTACTCAAATTAACTCCAGAAGCTTATATAAGTCATTTGAAAGCAATTTGGAGTTTTTAATATAGGAAACTCAGAAAAACAAACAATATCAGGAAATATAAGAAAAATAACAAAAATACAAAAAAAAAAAATTATCAAGAGGAGTTGCAGCAGCAGAATGAAGGTGAAACATGGTCTAGAGCTCCATGGGGAGCATTAGGTTGTCCTTGGGTTCTTAGTTCTCAGCTTACTCATAACTTTGGATGCCAAGTAAGAATCTGAGTCTCATTTTCAACCTAAGTGTTAAATTTGCTGTGTTGTTATTGATTGATCTAAGTCATTTAATTATGTTTAATAGTGCTTAGTATAAGTAAATTAAATAAATTTAGGAGTTAATTCACCCATTTGCTTTAGAAATTCTCAAATACACTAGATAAAGGAGTGTTTGGAATTGACTGTGTAGCTGGGTTGTTGTTGTTGGTATGGGATAAAAATTGTGTAGACACCTCTATTAGGCTTACACTAGCTCAATCCAACTGTGGCTTTAGTAATTTTCAAGCAAAAAGTCAAGATTAACTTTAAATTTTTATATATGCTTAACTGTTGGTGTAATGGTCTAGCATAATCCTTAATTTAGTTTAGAACCTATTTAGTTTGCTTGATTTAGTCTCATATTAGGTTTTGACACCAATCTCAGTCACATAGACCCATTAGGAATCTCAAACTAGTCAACTTTTGCAAATTCATAAGAAGTCAAAATTGCATGATTGTCGAAGTGGGACAGATTTCCAAATCAATTGTAGGATTTATTAGTGTTTGGAAATGCATATAAATTGTTGTTTTGGAATAGGTTGCTTGTGAATCTAGATCAAAAAGAAACTTTTAATTTGGAGTTCATTTGGCACTTTGAATTCAGCCTCAAAGTTGACCCATTGGCCATGTTACTGTCCGGCACCCAGATTTCGCTTTTGACCCATTTTTCTTTTAGCCACAACTTGCTCATCTTGTGAGCTTAGATTTTGATCTTTGGTGATTCTTGGAGCTTGCTAGGCTGTTTAGTTAGATCAACCTTTGTTTTGCACTCATATGCTTATTTGATAACTTATTTTTGCCTCCCAAAGTCACCCACAACCACTGTTGCTGCTGATGTGTATCAGCAGCTATAGGCTTGTTTGATCTTTTTAGTTGTTGGATTTTAGCTGTTTAGTTGTTGATTTTATGTTGTTAATAAGTGTTTGAGACTGTGAGTGGCTGCTTGTGTATTTGTTCCAGCTTATGAGCTTATTGCTTACCCTTTAGCTTGTTCCAAAACTCATTTCAAGCCCATTGTAGCCAAAACACTCCACTGTTGGAGTTTAAGCTTGCTACAAGCTTCATTAAAGCTTTCCAGCTAATCTTCTTTCACAAAAGTTATTTGGTTTTGAGGTTAAAGTATTTTTGCAAAAGAAAATTAAAAATAATAATAATAATAATAAAAAATCAAAAAAGCCAAGGGCAGGATTCGAACCTGTGCCCCTTGGCTCACATCTGAACACACACACATCACACCAGTTAACCAAACGTGCCCTTGGGTCTTTTTCAACATAGCTTTCATCCTTAATTCTTTTATATAGTTTGTAATCCGTTTTGTGCTTATAAGACATAAACTGCTTTTCTGGCTTATTTTTAGTGCTTATTTCAAAGTTTTTATTTTTCTTATATTTCTTTTAACTTAATAGATTTTTCAGTAAAGTTTCACAATTTTTAGAATAGTATAAGTATTTATTTCGAATTTATTTCTTTAAATTAGTAATAAACTCGTAATAAATAGAATTTAATTTGAAAAATTAATTTTCTTTTTTTCTAAAAATTTCTTTTGTCATTTAGTGCATTAGAAAATTATTTGTAGACCCGTAGGACTTGTGTAGCTCTAAATTCACGTTTTTATTTGCGTATTGACATTTATTTAGAATAAACGTCACGTTTATGTGAAATTTGTGATTTTTAGGATTCCCGATACCTATTTTTGTTTCCCATAGCATTTTAGGTTATTTTAAATAGTACTTAGCATTCCTTAGTTTAATTTTCCCTTTAGGTTACGTTTATTCCATTTTCGTTCGTTAATTCGTAATTTTCGTTAATTCAACGTACAACAAAACCAAACAATCTTTCACAACCAAACATACAAGGTTTTAATCTCGATCTCACTCGAAGCTTTCCATTCACACCTCGTTGGGGTACGACCCGGGAAATCACTTCCCGGTTTCTCAATTTGAATATCACTTTCACAAGTTTTGCGAGGTAATCATTTTCCTAAAAGGTTTACTCGTATTACTTTCACGTTTATTTGTCTCACAATAAATTAGACTTCACGTTTGTTGATATTTTTGATAAATTGTTTTTGCACACCAAAACACAACGAATCAAGATACATCAAAAATCTCTTAGGAACACTTAGTATTTTTACAACTGGTGATCTACATCAATGGACACCGGATGTAAATTATCGAGTCCTTCGCAGATCTTAGCAATCTGCCGAGAACGTTTATGAGAGAATTTACATAAGTATTTCTCAATGATTGAACGGAAATCCTGCCAGGGTCAACATCAAACAGCCCTGACAGCAGGTCACTTCGGTAACTCCTTGTGGGTTACGCTTAGTGTTTGCAGTGATTTATTAGCGGTCTACAGTCGTGGAGTGATCCCCAGCGACTCACCTAGTCATTGAGCTACTAAGTAGGTCTTGTAAGCTCTCTCGAGAGTATCTGACATGGGAACGGCCTTGTTAAGGATTAGAAGGAGTCCTCATACTATGCCGTTGACGATCTCTAATTCCTTATCTGTAAGTACCGGTTATTTTATTGCTAACTGTTTACCTGCAGCTACGTATCACCTCCATGGCGACAGATTCCACGTGCTCATACATGCATTTCGAAGTCAAAGGAAAGTTCTCACAAAGATCAAAGCAAAGAAAGGTTCAAAGAAAGATTCTACGCAATGTGAAAGAATCTACAGAAGTAAAGTGACAAAGATCTGTGTAAAAGAACGGGAACTACATATGCATATATCACAAAGACTGAAGATGTATGAGGATGTTGGAATGGCGAACAACCACCACAAACGCAAAAGTGATGAAAGGCAGATAACTCCACATCACAAAAGAACAAAGAAGGATGAAAAGTCAGTTATCTAAGATCACAAAGCATGAAGGAACAAAGACTAAAGACTATTCTACAACGACACACAAAGTTAAAGACAAAGATCAACAGAAGACCTAATCACGTGGAGCATCATTCGAATGACCACCCCTTAGGGGGAGATTGTTAGAATTAAAAATATGTATTTAGAAGTGATGGTCATTCTCATACGTGTAACTTTGTAATGTGTCGTAGATTACAATAGAATAGTCAATGGGCTTATGGTTTGGACTAATCTAATAGGTTATAAGTTATGTATTACAACTAGTCCATACTTAATGTAAAAGTCCAATCCATGACCAAGCCTATCCAAGCCCATTAGGGTGTTTCATATCCAACTATATAAACACCTCAAATGAGTCATTTGAGGTGTGTGCTTGTGTGTGTATTGTGTGTGTTTTCTTTGAATAAAAGCTCTCATTTCCATCTTTCTCTCTATATTCATACGAAATACATATACATCTACAAGTCACCATCTTTCAATCTCTTCTTCATCTTTGCTTCTATAATGGTGTGATAAAGTTGTGATATCGAAGGTCCTACAAGTTCAAATATTCGGGTGATTCTTTGGAGAAATTGGAAATCATGTTGGAGAAAGCGAAAACGGATTTGGAAAATAGAGAAATAGTTGGGGAGAACGATGTTTGTTTGCCTAAGGAACTTAAGAAAAGGGTGGTTGTTTTCACAAGAGCTCCTTTTAAGAAGTATGATGCCCCACACATGAGGTATTCTACACCTTGTGCGGTGGAGGGGATCAAGGCTATGGATGCGGAACTTAATATGGAGTATGGGGACAACTATATAACAGAGGATGTTCTAGACAAGCTTGGTTTTGTTCGTCTTGACTATGAGGATTATGGAAGAAAGAAGGTTAAGGATGTGAAAGTGAATATTCATGGACACATTTTTAAGGTTGACTTTGTTGTTCTTGATTATTGCAATTCTGATGAACCGGAGATAGTTTTTGGTAGGGAATTTCTTGTGACTACCAAGTGTACGGTGGACTTTGCACTTAGTGAGTTAAGGATTAATATAGCTGATTTGGAGGAAGAAAAGGAAGTGGATGTTATGATAGCGGAGTTATGTGAAAGTATGGAAAAGAAAAAGGAAGGAAAGGAAGAGGTTTGTAAGATGGGAAAAGTGAATTGGAAGAAAGGAACACTAAACAAACTTACCCAACCCTCAAACCCAAAAGTAACTCATTCCACATCATCATCATCATCACTACCTAGTACACCACCAAATTCACCAAAAGTTACTCAACCTTTAACTAATTAACAAAAAGAAGCGATATTAGAGAATTTAGAAGAGAAGATTCATGAACTCATGGAGAAGAAACCGGTTATGCGTTGGCCAATGTAACCTCCCGTAATTTTCCCATGCGATTAGTAAATATCAATAATTGAATAAAAGAATGTTACGTTATTTAAATACCATTTTTACGGGGAACAATTTTTTTTTAATTATGCATGACATATTATATGAACCACTATGACATTTATGATTGACCATTTTCCTAGGAACGATGCTTACACACAACCTCGATAATCTATAAATATCGCGAATAATATAATAAATTTAAAACGTTTATATTTTATAAATATACGTTTCGTATATTTACCGTACAATATTTATATATTTAAAACTATTAATAATTAAAACTATACGTCTCGTTCATTTAACGTACACTATTTATATAATTCCGGAGCCTACGAAAATTCCCGAGACTACTCACTAATATTATTGGACCATAACCTGACTCTCAAAACTCACAAATTGGGCCACGTGACCCAAAGGCCCATTAAAAACTAAACTGCTCACTTAAAAATCTGTTTTCATTCTTTTTCTTTGATTTGGGCCCAATCCACGAAAGCAGCCCACCAGGTCCAAGGCCCAAGCGCCCTTTTTGATATTTTTTGTTCTTTTTCTTTTGTTTTCCAGCCGCGACACAGCTCCAAAACCACCCTCTTTTATTGCGAGTTCAACATACAATACCCACATATTATTACTCGTCTTGTTTCACCTAGTACCCGAGAATCACAAATGATAAAAGATACAACCTCCCTCACTCGTTTACTACCCTAAAAATGACCCAAGCAAACCCCAAAACTCACCCTTGGCATTTTTACCCAAACGTTTCCCAAGCTCTCTTACGAGCCACCCTTGCTCCCCAATCCCTACAAAACACCTAAACACATAATATAATATGTCAGGAATGTCAGGAACGAAAATCTTACAAATCTAAACCTTGTAAAGTGTCGATTGGTGGATTTGGAGGCAACATGCAATGTACACAAGCTCACACACCATCTCTTATGATCACAAAGCTTCAAATAGATTATATAAATAACCCCTAGCAACCTCAGTTGATAACACACACCCAAATGAACCAAATAACAAAAATATAAGTCGAGCATACTAAGAAACGGGACAGAAAGATGGCGAGAAGTACGAAGGGTTAGAGACAAGTTCAAGGATCGTCCTTACTCATTCTACATCCTTACTTGGCCACAAGTCCACCCACAACCTCCATTTGCACCCATTCGAACCATACCCTAAGTATTACGCCCCCTTTTGAAACGAAGTAAGTCTACTCGACACCTAGTTCATTTTTTCCATTTCAATAACTTTCTATTTTTGGCACTTTACTTTGATCCACTATCTCAATAATTAAAAACGTAATATATACTTTTTATTCGACATACTAGGAGCCTAATATACTAGCAATCAAGTGGTATAAAGTTTTCAATCTAAGAATAACGTTTACATATTAAATCTAACACGTTTAGAAGTGATCTTGGACACTTGAGAATTATTTTCCAACACTTGGTAAAAATTTGGGTTAATATGAAATACTTGCAAAAACTGATTTAGTCCATTTGCTTTGATGATTTATCTCGTAAAATATATTAACAAGGTATGTATATTTTTACACGTATAATATGCTCACTGTATCAACTATTAAGAACAATAAATATTCGACCATAATATGAATGTTTAAACCAAATGTTGGCCACGTCTATATGTATCTTGACCCACTCGAATTTTGATAAAACACTTAGAATATTTTGACTCATGAAACTGTTTCAGAAAATGACTATGACATGTTAACTTTGGCCTTTATACTTCGAATCTAGGAATATAACATATAAATTTTAAAACATGAACTCATTGTTGACATGGTTAACAATCGAGTGACAATTTTAATTCAACCTTATAAGCTTATTTAGACCTTTTGCCTGACCCCTTTTGATCGACCAAAACCTGTTTTTCATAAATACCTTATAACTTGATTTTGGGCTTAATAATCCATTAAGCTATTTTTAAGCTTTTCGTATAAGCTGACCATTTAAGCACTTTTGTAATGTTTTTGTAACATAAAAATGAACCCGAGACCAGGCCCAAACCCCTCGTAAGCCCTTTGGATCATGAAACCTTAACGGGCCTTAAAGTTAAGCTCGTTAAGCCC
Organism: Artemisia argyi; assembly: GCA_030686995.1. Taxonomy (NCBI): domain Eukaryota; kingdom Viridiplantae; phylum Streptophyta; class Magnoliopsida; order Asterales; family Asteraceae; genus Artemisia; species Artemisia argyi. Next base: position 116,992,634 of record CM060691.1, on the reverse strand, counting down.
ATTTGTAAAAATAAGCACTTTTTGAGAAAATAAGCTTTTGAAATAAACTTATCTGATTATTCTGAGCTTATAGAAAAAGTGAAAATGTTAAGTTTCAAGTTTGGTGAAATTTGGACTAACTTTGCAAAATTTTCATAACCGGGGACTAAAAGTGTAAACTTTGCAAACTTTGGGTCAAAACTGTAATTTCTGATTTTCTGAGTTTAAAACTGTAAATAATAATAATTGTAGTTGAAAAATGTAAATATTGATATTATTTGGACTTAAAATGAAACGATTGTTAACTACGGACTAACGGTGTAAAATTATATTCGTTAGGGTTAAAAGTGTAACTTTGGTAAAACTTGAAGGGATTTTCTGTAATATTATTTTATAAAAATAATATTAATATTTTATATATAAATACACATGTTTAGTATTAAACTCTTATAAATTTAACTTATATATATATACGATATAAATATTCGCGTAACTATAATAAATTTTAACGATATATATATATAACGATACGTTTATTTCTTTTCTTTTAAAACTAACATCATAAAACATCGTCTACATACTTCGACTTATTCTTGATGATTTTCCATCGCACATCGATCATCGATCATTACACTCACAAGTTATATGTATATATAACTTTGTTCTTGAACTTCAAGCATTTAAACGAACACGAGTTTTAATAACAAACTGAATGACTAATATTCGCGATAAAACGAGATTTAGACTATCAACTAAAACATACCATATCTTTTAGGTTGTGTGTGAAGCCGTTGCCTTGCATCGTTGAGATTATGTTACTACCACTACTACTGTACTACTAAGGTGAGTCATAGCCCCTACTCTTACTTGTTTTACAATGATTTATAAACGTTTTTGGGGGAGATACATGCTTAACTACTGTTTTTACTTTTACAAGTATTCATTAACTAAATACATGACTGTATTTCATATAAACTTTACTGGTTTACACATTTTTGTATCTCATAAGGAAATACCTGCTATAGACATGATTACAAGTGACGGTTCGATGATATGCTATACTTGATTTCTATTGCCTAAGTACCGATTACCAAAAGTCCCTCGTTCATGCACCTTAATCACCCAAAGGGTGAGCGTAAGTAGTTGTGAATAGATCTATTAGAGATTGACAATCCCCATTTGGTCGCTAGAGGAAAGCCACCAAATGCACGCTATTTGATTTCATAGGTTACTGGTAAATACCTATCTTGAGGGCCACTGGTTTACATCATTATTATGGATAATTTTGATGCCTGTTAATCGTTGAGTGTCATGAGCTTAGAGCAATAGAACGGTAGTACTGTAGTCATGATACAGTATTACAATGACTGATGTTTGGGGTGTACAATTCTGTAGCCCACTGTTTTATTAAACGATGAGATTGTGCTCACTATATAGCAGGAAAACTATTAATAATTGGCAAACGAACAAACTATTTTGGTGTTGATCCGGTTAGGTCAAACAAACTACTATTTCGGTGTTGACCCGGTGAAGGGCAAACCAACGGACTATTTTTGAACTAATAAGGAAATCACCCATTTTCTGATTTTGATAAATCAACGATTTAAACTATGAACACTATGGATTTTCTCACACTTTAATTGGATAATCAACTGTTATTATAATTTCTATGGAACCATAAACTCTTAAATTGTGGAAATCGATATTCAAAACTATAAACTCTATGAACTCACCAACCTTTGTGTTGACACTTTTAGCATGTGTTTATCTCAGGTAACTAAATACGAAGGAACTTGAAGGCACGGAGTGGGCTTGTAACCCGGCATGGGCTTAAATAAACATTTTGACATATTTCAAATAAACTTGTTGTTTAAATTATGAAACATCTTGATGTCTCGAATATTTGGTATATTGAATGAATTAAACTTTAAAGCGTCACTTTTGTGTCGTTTTCTATGATTGTGACAAAGATCCTCGAAGTAACACCCAAAAAGTCTTCCGCTGACATTTTAAGTCTTCCGCTGACATGATGATTTTGGGGGTGTTACAGATTGGCATCAGAGCTACAGTTATAGAGAACCAAGTGTTTTGAACATTGGACTATAACTACACTTTTAAAACGGACCACTTTTACAAAATACCACCTTATGCCCTCCGTGCCTACGCGTTTCCAAGATCCGGTAGAGACATTACTTTTACATGATTTCGTATATATGTTAACATGTTATGATTATGCTAATGACTTATATTTACTAATCGGGATTATTACAAATACCATGTCTTCATATTCCCACCCTATTGTCTTGTCATCTGATTTATAGGCTTCCCCTTCAACATCACCTGATCCAATTCACCGAAATAGGAAAATTCGACAACTTCAGCCGTATGAAGCAAATTCTTCTTATATCACTACCAGCTCTTGTCATACCACCACCAGAATCAGTTGTGTCACTACCACTTACACCACCTGTGCTATCACCATCACCACCTACTAGCTTCTACCAATAGATCCATCAACTTCTTACTAGAGCAGAACTATAGGCATATTTAAATGCACATCCCTTGTTCGACGAATTTGACCAGCATTTCGTACCATATAAGCATACCTTCACTCAAAGTCATTAGGACTATTGTTACCCATACCATGAACTAGAGCGAGTCCAATCCATCCTCCTTCCCTGAATAGGTTGTGTCCCCTACATACGCTTCGCCCTCCGCTACTGCGCAAAGATTTAGATCCCCCGTTTAGTAAGTCATGAAAACACTACCTTATGTTTAGACGTATTGGCTTTAGTAAAAAGACAAATAGAGAGTTTTACGTGTGCCTGCTTTATGAGTAAAGGAAAAGCTTGAAAAGCATACTTGCTTTAAGAACGGAAAAAGATTCCTTCTGCGATTCAACCTTACATCCACATAGGAGTTATTTGCGTAGAAAAACCCCAAATAGTCCTCTTAGTATCGAAACCTTCTTTTGACAACTTGTGAAGAAACATAAGTAAACTGAAAGACTTTAGACCTCCCACCAGGACAAAAGTTGAAGTTCAGCAACCTTCTCTACGTCCATCACTTTTATCCGAAACCCTCATTATTAAATATCTGTTACAGACAAACTTTTTGTCTATATGGGTAAGTTACCCCATAGATTTCCTCGGAACAATAGAATGTGAACAATAATTATTTTCCAAACACAATAGAATAACCATCTTCATTTAGAATGAAATTGTTTCTCAAGTCAAGACGACGCCACTAGTTAGAGCTACTCAACAATTATGACTGTGAGATACGTTATCGCCCAAGAAAAGCTAATGTAGTAGTAGATACGTTAAGCTGGAAAGAACAATTAAAAAAGAAGAAGCTAATGTAGTAGCAGATACGTTAAGCTAGAAAGAACAATTAAAACCACTCAGGATTAGGAATAACTATTTATTCACCCCTTCATCACACTATACCCTTGTTGGCAGATAGACTTGCCCGGCATGAGAATCGAATCGATACTATTACCGACACTTTCAACGACTTTCTTCGTGAACACGTAGAGACTCTTACAGATAAGATTGAGAACTTCGTAATTGGCCAGTTAGCTATGAAGGCTGTATTTGAACAGATGAATACTCAGTTTTGGGAATCAATGGAGTTTTGTGTGGAGCCAACACTTCAACAGAAATAATGATGGGAGCCCGGGACCGTGAAACTGAGAGGATTGACATGGAGAATGTGTATCTTAGGCAAACCTTACAAGAATCCCTAGCTAGGGAAAGAGCAAGAGATCAAACCATCAAAACTATAACCACTGCCATTCAAGAACTTCAAAAACCGTATGGACAAAACCTTAGGAAAACCATGAATCTGAAACTTGTTAGCTTAACAAACCAATGTTCTATTAATAAGGAATCTTGTCATATGATGTTTTGTAAACATTCAAACAAGTATTAATAAATGTTGTAATGACATCGGTTTATGTTTGTCCTTCCGACATGCTGTGACACATCTTCATTTAAATTTCTCATTGACTAAGTTGTTATGATTATAACCTATTCTTGGTTGTATAAGAAGTATTCTAACTTAACATAGTGAGTATGAAATTCTAAACATACGTCTTTCTTCCGTCGATGATAGCAACATAGCTAGAACTAGAAGAACAACCACAACCACTACGCCAACAAACCCCGAAGTTATGACCCCAGCAGCGATACACCAAGTAATTGCTGATGGTGTCAATACCGCCTTAACCGAACAAGCCCGCCAAAGAGATACTGGCACACAAATGCCTGGAAACGCGACACCCGCACCTCGTTACTACACCTATAAGGACTTTATAGCATGCCAACCCACATACTTCAAAGGTACCGAGGGAATATCCGAATTAGCCGAATGGTTTGAGCGATGTGAAACGATCTTCCAAAGAAGTAGATGCTCAGAAAACAACAAAGTTAGCTTCGCAACGGGAACTCTAGTGCAAGATGCCCTATCTTAGTGGAATACTATTGTTCAGACTCTAGGAGCGACGACAGCATATCAACTCTCACGGACTGAATTCAAGACCAAGATATTAAAGAAGTATTGTCCTCATTCAGAATTGAGGAAGCTTGAGGATGAGTTCTATGTGATGGTAGTAAAGGGAATCGATCTGAGAACTTACAACCGAAGGTTTTAGGAACTTAAGATACTATGCCCATCGATGGTGCCTGACCTTGAGAAAACCTTGGAAGAAGTACGTCGAAGGACTCCCTAGGAGCATTGAAGGAGATGTCACCTCATCAAACCCGCCAACCCTGGAAGCAGCACTGAAACTTGCTCAAAAACTATTGGACCAAGAGGTCAAATGCAATGAGCTCAAGAGGAAACTCGATAATAAAAGAATCACCCATCACCACGACAACAACCATCATGGCAACACCAGCAATCACCGCAACAAAAACAACAACAACAACAAACCTCGCAACAACAACAACAAAAAATGGAAAAATAACCAGGGAGGTTATAATAACAACCAACACCATAATGCTAATCGCCATCAATAACAGAATAGGAAACAAGGGGCTCCAATAGGATATGTGGCAACACAAGCACAAGGCAAAGGTTGTGCGGGGACCCAACCACTATGTAGTCGATGTAAGTATCATCACTCGAGTCCTTGCCCTGCTAAGTGCTACAACTGTCAAAAACCGGGAAACCTTGCCAGAGACTGTAAGGGCCAAACTATGATTACATGTTTTGGATATGGAGATCAAGGACACTATAGAAACCAATGTCCCAAAACTAAGATCAACAAATCGAGGTCGCTCGTGGGAGAGCGTATATGCTAGAAGCTGGAGAAGCTCACCAGGGTCTCAACAACGCAACAAACTGATGAAGTTTAGAATCTAACCGTCTGAATTTCCTTAAGCACTTGGTTGTACTAAGTTATGTCACCTTTAAGTGTTTGTCTTTCTCACGACTTAGGTCTACTTTCTGTTCAATGAGCGACTCGCTGTGATATTTTCTCACCTATTGTGCTATCTAGTTCTTCTTGAAATCCATTATATCCGCTCCTTCTACTCTAACTATCCTTTCATTTATGACATGACCAAAATCCATTTCTACACCAAACCAACGAACTATTTTAGTATTGACTAAGTTAGAGCAATCACTCATACCTTGATTTAGGAAATCAACCGTCTGACTTATAAACTCTACAAACCAACAACTAGACCGGACATCATACGGGTCGATTGGTCCAAGCATTGCATTATTACTCGTAAATTATACATAGCCTGATCACCTATGTCTAATTTAGAAAGAATCATGCAATGAAGGGAACTATGATCTCTGAGGTGTAAGTAAGTTATACTTGAAATATAGGATTTTTAAGGAACACGAAGACCAGATTCGCACCAAGTACCTACACCTTTTCCCTAGACACCCGTGGCAACTATCTTAGACTAGAATTCCGGGACGGAATTCCCTGTAAGAGGTAGGTAATGTAACCTCCCATAATTTTCCCATGCGATTAGTAAATATCAATAATTGAATAAAAGAATGTTACGTTATTTAAATACCATTTTTACGGGGAACAAATTTTTTTTTTTAATTATGCATGACATATTATATGAACCACTATGACATTTATGATTGACCATTTGCCTAGGAACGATGCTTACACACAACCTCGATAATCTATAAATATCGCGAATAATATAATAAATTTAAAACGTTTATATTTTATAAATATATGTTTCGTATATTTACCGTACAATATTTATATATTTAAAACTATTAATAATTAAAACTATACGTCTCGTTCATTTAACATACACTATTTATATAATTCCGGAGCCTACGAAAATTCCCGAGACTACTCACTAATATTATTGGACCATAACCCGACTCTCAAAACTCACAAATTGGGCCACGTGACCCAAAGGGCCATTAAAAACTAAACTGCTCACTTAAAATCTGTTTTCATTCTTTTTCTTTGATTTGGGCCCAATCCACGAAAGCAGCCCACCAGGTCCAAGGCCCAAGCGCCCTTTTTGATATTTTGTGTTCTTTTTCTTTTGTTTTCCAGCCGCGACACAGCTCCAAAACCACGCTCTTTTCTTGCGAGTTCAACATACAATACCCACATATTATTACTCGTCTTGTTTCACCTAGTACCCGAGAATCACAAATGATAAAAGATACAACCTCCCTCACTTGTTTACTACCCTAAAAATGACCCAAGCAAACCCCAAAACTCACCCTTGGCATTTTTACCCAAACGTGTCCCAAGCTCTCTTACGAGCCACCCTTGCTCCCCAATCCCTACAAAACACCTATACACGTAATATAATATGTCAGGAATGTCAGGAACGAAAATCTTACAAATCTAAACCTTGTAAAGTGTCGATTGGTGGATTTGGAGGCAACATGCAATGTACACAAGCTCACACACCATCTCTTATGATCACAAAGCTTCAAATAGATTATATACATAACCCCTAGCAACCTCAGTTGATAACACACACCCAAACGAACCAAATAACAAAAATATAAGTCGAGCATACTAAGAAACGGGACAGAAAGATGGCGAAAAGTACGAAGGGTTAGAGACAAGTTCAAGGATCGTCCTTACTCATTCTACATCCTTACTTGGCCACAAGTCGACCCACAACCTCCATTTGCACCCATTCGAACCATACCCTAAGTATTACGCCCCCTTTTGAAACGAAGTAAGTCTACTCGACACCTAGTTCATTTTTTCCATTTCAATAACTTTCTATTTTTGGCACTTTACTTTGATCCATTATCTCGATAATTAAAAACGTAATATATACTTTTTATTCGACATACTAGGAGCCTAATATACTAGCAATCAAGTGGTATAAAGTTTTCAATCTAAGAATAACGTTTACATATTAAATCAAACACGTTTAGAAGTGATCTTGGACACTTGAGAATTATTTTCCAACACTTGGTAAAAATTTGGGTTAATATGAAATACTTGCAAAAACTGATTTAGTCCATTTGCTTTGATGATTTATCTCGTAAAATATATTAACAAGGTATGTATATTTTTACACGTATAATATGCTCACTGTATCAACTATTAAGAACAATAAATATTCGACCATAATATGAATGTTTAAACCAAATGTTGGCCACGTCTATATGTGTCTTGACCCATTCGAATTTTGATAAAACACTTAGAATATTTTGACTCATGAAACTGTTTCAGAAAATGACTATGACACGTTAACTTTGGCCTTTATACTTCGAATCTAGGAATATAACATATAAATTTTAAAACATGAACTCATTGTTGACATGGTTAACAATCGAGTGACAATTTTTATTCAACCTTATAAGCTTATTTAGACCTTTTGCCTGACCCCTTTTGATCGACCAAAACCTGTTTTTCATAAATACCTTATAACTTGATTTTGGGCTTAATAATCCATTAAGCTATTTTTAAGCTTTTCGTATAAGCTGACCATTTAAGCACTTTTGTAATGTTTTTGTAACATAAAAATGAACCCGAGACCAGGCCCAAACCCCTCGTAAGCCCTTTGGATCACGAAACCTTAACGGGCCTTAAAGTTAAGCTCGTTAAGCCCATTTGTAAAAATAAGCACTTTTTGAGAAAATAAGCTTTTGAAATAAACTTATCTGATTATTCTGAGCTTATAGAAAAAGTGAAAATGTTAAGTTTCAAGTATGGTGAAATTTGGACTAACTTTGTAAAATTTTCATAACCGGGGACTAAAAGTGTAAACTTTGCAAACTTTGGGTCAAAACTGTAATTTCTGATTTTCTGAGTTTAAAACTGTAAATAATAATAATTGGAGTTGAAAAATGTAAATATAGATATTAGTTGGACTTAAAATGAAACGATTGTTAACTACGGACTAACGGTGTAAAATTATATTCGTTAGGGTTAAAAGTGTAACTTTGGTAAAACTTGAAGGGATTTTCTGTAATATTATTTTATAAAAATAATATTAATATTTTATATATAAATACACATGTTTAGTATTAAACTCTTATAAATTTAACTTATATATATACGATATAAATATTCGCGTAACTATAATAAATTTTAACGATATATATATATAACGATACGTTTATTTCTTTTCTTTTAAAACTAACATCATAAAACATCGTCTACATACTTCGACTTATTCTTGATGATTTTCCATCGCACATCGATCATCGATCATTACACTCACAAGTTATATGTATATATAATTTTGTTCTTGAACTTCAAGCATTTAAACGAACACGAGTTTTAATAACAAACTGAATGACTAATATTCGCGATAAAACGAGATTTAGACTATCAACTAAAACATACCATATCTTTTAGGTTGTGTGTGAAGCCGTTGCCTTGCATCGTTGAGATTATGTTACTACCACTACTACTGTACTACTAAGGTGAGTCATAGCCCCTACTCTTACTTGTTTTACAATGATTTATAAACGTTTTTGGGGGAGATACATGCTTAACTACTGTTTTTACTTTTACAAGTATTCATTAACTAAATACATGACTGTATTTCATATAAACTTTACTGGTTTACACATTTTTGTATCTCATAAGGAAATACCTGCTATAGACATGATTACAAGTGACGGTTCGATGATATGCTATACTTGATTTCTATTGCCTAAGTACCGATTACCAAAAGTCCCTCGTTCATGCACCTTAATCACCCAAAGGGTGAGCGTAAGTAGTTGTGAATAGATCTATTAGAGATTGACAATCCCCATTTGGTCGCTAGAGGAAAGCCACCAAATGCACGCTATTTGATTTCATAGGTTACTGGTAAATACCTATCTTGAGGGCCACTGGTTTACATCATTATTATGGATAATTTTGATGCCTGTTAATCGTTGAGTGTCATGAGCTTAGAGCAATAGAACGGTAGTACTGTAGTCATGATACAGTATTACAACGACTGATGTTTGGGGTGTACAATTCTGTACCCCACTGTTTTATTAAACGATGAGATTGTGCTCACTATATAGCAGGAAAACTATTAATAATTGGCAAACGAACAAACTATTTTGTTGTTGACCCGGTTAGGTCAAACAAACTACTATTTCGGTGTTGACCCGGTGAAGGGCAAACCAACGGACTATTTTTAAATTAATAAGGAAATCACCCATTTTCTGATTTTGATAAATCAACGATTTAAACTATGAACACTATGGATTTTCTCACACTTTAATTGGATAATCAACTGTTATTATAACTTCTATGGAACCATAAACTCTTAAATTGTGGAAATCGATATTCAAAACTATAAACTCTATGAACTCACCAACCTTTGTGTTGACACTTTTAGCATGTGTTTATCTCAGGTAACTAAATAAGAAGGAACTTGAAGGCACGGAGTGGGCTTGTAACCCGGCATGGGCTTAAATAAACATTTTGACATATTTCAAATAAACTTGTTGTTTAAATTATGAAACATCTTGATGTCTCGAATATTTGGTATATTGAATGAATTAAACTTTAAAGCGTCACTTTTGTGTCGTTTTCTATGATTGTGACAAAGATCCTCGAAGTAACACCCAAAAAGTCTTCCGCTGACATTTTAAGTCTTCCGCTGACATGATGATTTTGGGAGTGTTACAGCCGATACGGGGTCAAGTGTTAGTGTGATGCCTTATCCGTTGTATCAAAGGTTAGGACTTTGTAACCCACAACCAAACCAATAAAATCTTACAATGGCGGATAATTCAAAAGCTAAGGCCATGGGAGAAGTTAAGAATGTACGTGTTCAAATTGGCTACCAAGCATTTTTGTGTGATTTTCTTGTGCTAAACATTCCGGTTGATAAGGAGTTACCAATTTTGTTGGGGAGACCTTTCTTAAGAACATGTGGGGAAAAAATAGATATGGGGCATGGAACCATGACCATTAATGATGGAATTCTTAAGCATACTTATTATCCTAAGCCTAGGAGAGGAAAGAGAGATAGTATATGTTGATATAAATAATGTTTGTGAATGTTATTAATATTTCTCAATAAACCTATGTTTTGATAATCACAAAACTTAAATCAAATTAAGTCAAAAATAAGACATAAACAAGTATTTGGTGACAAATATTTACTTCTACATCTTATATCACTTAAGGTATGCATAAACTTAGTAACTTATGCATTACATGATCAAAGGAAATTTTATATTAATACATAACATTATATAAAATGATTTTAACATTTTATATATATTTGTAAATCATTTTTGGTAAAGCTTTATTAAACCACAAAAATATGATTTCAAATTTCCAACCAAAAAGGGCAAATTTTATCCAGAGAATCTTTTCAAACGTTCAGGAGGGCGGCCCCCTTAATTTTACTAGGCGGCCCCCTTAATCATTAAGGGGACCGGCCTATAATTAAGGGGACCGGCACGCTCCCGAACAGTAAAATCTGGCCCTTTAAATACTGGATCATTTTGCACATTTTCCTCACCTTTTTGCACTATAAACTTTCTGATCCAATCTTCTTCTCTAGATCTAAAATCCTTTGATCATATATTTCATAAGTCTTTGTTTCCAAGTGATCCAAAGCTTCATTCATTCAAGTGCAAGAAGAAGAACACTTCTCTACATCCATCTTATTGTAGTGGTGTTGTGTATAGCTAGTTTCATATAGTACTAGTGATAGTTATTTGTAAAGGTGTTGTGCATATTTGTTGATTGTAGAATCTTGGTGTGTTATAAACTAGTTTAGTAGTTGTGACTTAGTTGTGCATAGAAGAAGGTGTGAAGATTGACTAGGTGTGAAGACGGTGTGAAGTCTTGAAGAAGGTGTGAAGGTGTGATTAAGGTGTGAAGATCACGTGGTGTGATATTTGGTGTGAGATTGGTTCTAGCTACGATTAGAACTCGACATTTAGCTTAGTGTCGTTAACTTGTGTAAGCCAAGGTGTGTAAGGTTTCTCCACCATAAGGAGTTTGTTGACATAGTGAAGAAAACTCTCGAGTGTGGTACTCGGGGAGTGGAGTAGGGCAAGGAAGGTGTCCTTGTAGCCGAACCACTATAAATTCACGTGTTGTGGTTTGATCTTTCTAACTCTATCTTTTCTTCATTATATTTCAATACTTTCAATATTAGTTTAGACTTGCTCATATTGGTTGTTGTTTGAATTCATTTAAGATCGAATCGAAAGTTTTTATGACCAACAAAATATTTTTAGAAATAAATTTAAAAGGACATAAAACTATTCAACCCCCCCTTCTAGTTTTCCACAATTGGTATCAGGAGCCACGTCTAGCAAGATCTTTAAAATATATTGTATTTTAAAACTTGTAACGATCTATGGAATCTGAAAAATATTTAGAAGGGCAATCTATGCAAAGACCACCACTATTTGAAAGTGATGGATTTTTATATTGGAAAAATCGATTCGAAACTTATGTGAAGTCAAAAGATCTAGATCTTTGGCATGTTATTAGTAATGGTGATTTTTTACCTATTCAAAATAACCCAGAAACTAAGAAAGATGAAATCGTACCTTTTGAAAAACAAAATGATGATTTAAAAAGAAAACTTGCTAAAAATAATGAAGCAAAAATGGTTATTTATAATGCGCTACCACGTAAAGAGTACGAAAGGATCTTTATGTGTGAAACCGCAAAAGAAATTTGGAACTCTTTACTAATAACTCACCAAGGTAATAGTCAAGTCAAAGATAATAAGATAGATCTACTTGTTCAACAATACGAGCAATTCACGATTCCGGAAGAAGAATCAATTGACAATGCTTTTGCTAGATTTAACACTATCATCACAAGTTTAAAAGCACTTGATGAGAATTTTTCTAGTAAGAATTTTGTTAGGAAGTTTCTTAGGGCTCTTCATCCAAAATGGCGAGCTAAAGTGACGGCTATTGAAGAATCGAAGAATTTGTCAACTTTGCAACTTGACGAATTAATTGGAAATCTAAAAGTCTACGAAGTCATCATTAAAAAGGACTCCGAAATGGTCAAGGAAAAACGAGAGCAAAGCAAGTCAATCGCCTTGAAAGCTAGAAAGGAATCTAGTATCGAAGATAGCTCATCTTCCGAAAGTGATGACGAAGAATACGCCATGGCCGTAAGAGATTTCAAGAAATTCTTCAAAAGGCGAGGAAGATTCGTAAGACAACCGTATGATGAAAAGAAAACATTTCAAAAGAGTAAAGATGACAAGAACAACAAGATTGAAAGAAAGTGTTTCAAGTGTGGAGATCCAAATCACCTTATTGGAAAATGTCCAATGATGACAAGAGATCAAAATCAAAGAGCATTTGTTGGAGGTGCTTGGAGTGATAGTGATGATGATGAGAATGAAACGACAAAGGAAGAAAAATGTCTCATGGCGAATACACCAAATGAGGTACGTTCCGAAACCGAATATTTTAGTGATGAAAGTATATCATTAGATGAAAAAGATCTAGATAAGAAATATATTAAACTATGCAAATTAGGACAACTAGTAATGGCCAAAAACAAATCACTAAAATACATTAACAATCAATTAGAAAGTGTTGTACTTGAACTAAAAATTAAAATACATCAACTAGAAAAAGGTAAAGAAATTTTTGAAGAATGTAAATCATGTCAAGAGCTTAAAGGTGAAAACGAAATACTTAGGGAAGAAATTCGCAAACTTGACAAATTTGAAAATAGTAGTCAATCACTTAGTAAAATAATAAGTATTCAAAGAACATCCGGAGACAAAACCGGCTTAGGATTTAATTCAAATGAGGCTTCAACAAGCGAGATTAAAAATGTAAAATTTGAAAGTGAACTCAACAAACAAAAACCTTTAAAATCTAATCCTAAGTATATACTTATTAATGATAAGAAAATACCTCTTGCCAACGATGAAGAAGTTAAAGATTTTTATAAACCGTCTTTAAAGACTGAAGTAGGATCGTCTAAACCCAAAATAAGATCTAAAACTCCACCACCTAGAAAACCAAATAATTCTCATCCTAGGTCTAAAACACCTCAACCAAGAAGAAATCAAAATAGACAAAACTATAATAACAATAATAATCAAATGTGGAACTACCAACAAAGCTACAATCCTTGGGGCATTCTACCACCTTTCATGCACCCGAGTCAAATGTTAAACATGTTTGGACCAAATAACTTTGGACCAAAAGGACAATGGAGATCAAATGGCTAGACGAACATTCCTTGAGGCAATCTTGGTTTTTCCCTCAACATAGACTTTTTCAAAGTCTATATTTCATCTTGATGATGTTGAAGACTTCTTTTGAAGACCACCGGGTACGCCATTCTTTCACAACTCATTGTCATGCTTAGATAAATATGCATTGTTTGATTTCGTCAATTATTTAGATATGATTTGTCATTGTCTTCTATTTGTTAGAATCACATATATACTTATATATACATATATATACTATTATACGTAATATATTAAATATATATATATATATATATATATATATATATATATATATATATATATATATATTCACTTGCACATAACCTAGATACGTCATTTGTTGACTTTCTAGAACTCCAAGAAATCGTTCTTTATCGAACCCTTTCTTTCCCCCCTCACGTTATTCTAGTAAGTCCTCTTTTAGGAGACTCATGATGATGAAGGGATATGAGTCAAGTGGACTTTTATTATGCAAGAACGCCTTCGCACGTGAACACTATGGATGAAACTAACTCCTCTCGCCAACTATATCCTATCTCCGCTACTATCCTTCAAATCTCACCCATCAACCCATCTTTCAATCACATTTATACTTATATATATAAACAATATATATATATATATATATATATATATATATATATATATATATATATATATATATATATATATATATATATATATATATATATATATATATATATATACTTATTCACATATTCCCGAACATACCTCAAACCCCTCATCAACTTAACACTTTGATCATTTTATCCAAAAATTGTCAAAGGTATATTTTAATTATCGAAACGGTAATTAAAACTTGTTAAGAATTTTATCATCGTGCCAATAGACGTTTACGTATTTTTGATATATTATAAATCTAAGTATATACGTATAAATATTTTTGTTCCAGAAACGAATTCCGCGAAATTTGGAAAATTTCAAAGGCGGCCCCCTTAATGATTAAGGGGACCGGCTTGTTATCGAGGGCGGTCCCCTTAATGTTTAAGGGGGGCGGCCATCTGAGAGTTCCAAATCCGTTTTTCCTTCTTAATTCTATTCCCAAACACTCCATTCACTCATTTGTTCTTCCCCACTGCTACTGAGTACGAACCAAAACCCCCAAAAAACTTCAAAATCCTCCATCATATCACCAATCCGGGGTTATTTCGCAAGGGGCAAACATCAACCAAACATATAACAACATCTTTTGTAAGTTTTCCAACATGCATTTCATCACATTTCATTCGATTTGGTGTCTAATCAATAATCATGCATTTTATTAAAATTCATTTTAACTCGATTTTAAGAATAATTGAAGCTAGAAATTGAACTACCAAATGCTCCCCATAGGATTAGGATGATGTTTTGCAACTCAAAATTAGTATAACATATCATCTTGTCAAAATCATTAATCGCCCAAAAACCCTAGTCGAATTTTATTTTTCATAAGTCACATTGTTGATATAACTCTTAAAAACCATTTAAAACTTACTACATTACGTTGTTTTAACGATCTAAACAATCAAAGCATACTTTTCAAGTTGTTGTTAAATGGTTCATGAAGACAACATGGGCGTTTGGTTCATGAATAAACCATAACTATATGAAGTTATTTGAAACCTAAAACTAGCTTATAAGTTTTGTTAATAATACTAGAATCAATAGAGGTCATCAAGATATATAATCAATATATATATTGATATTTTTAGGATATTGTTATCTAGTTAAGGGAGCGTTTGGTTCGTCTCAAAAATGATATTTTTTTTGAAAACTAAAATTCGCATTTTAATCTTTTAAACAAACTTGTGTTGTCTCAAACTCTTATGGAATGGAAGATATATAATCTAATATATATCTAGCCTTATTTCGAAATGAATTATGATATCATACTCTTCGATATTATATATTCTAAACGAGTTTAAAAAAAAATAAAAATAAAAGGAACATCATGAAACTACTTCATTGAATATTTTTTTTGTGTCGAAGTAGAATTTCATTCCACAAATAGTGCATATAATTATATAAATATATAACATATGCATGATAGTTGTTTTTATATTAATTTTATTTTTTGTTGTTATATTGTTTAGGTGAAAATGCCTAAGACCACGGTTGGTGATGTATCCAAAACCAAACAATACATTCCAAATGTCTCTTCTACTCCCGGCATGTCTCCTTCAGTTGCATGTTTCTATCGTCCTATTGAAAATAGAAACATTCACGAAGGAAGAATTGTCGACCCTTCTTTCTATGAATCTGATGACACAGAACGAATGTTCTCCAATATTCGTTTTGAATGTCTTTTTCAAATCAACGAACCTGTCATTCCTTGTTTCATCCTCGACTTCTATAGCCAAGTGACGGTGCAAACCGATCCCTATGGCCATCTCCTCATTTCCTTCATGATTCAAAATCAATTCATCACTCTTTCTCTTGCTCAATTTGGGCAAATTCTTAGAATCCCATTCAACGGCCAAGCCGTTTTCTCAAATGAATGGGATCTTTCCACTCTTGAAAGAAATCGTCCTCAGGATGGCCCCTACTATTCTGAGATTCCTAGTCCTGAAGACATTCGTCGAATGCTTGAACTAGAACGTCGTACGACTAGTCGAGTAATCAAGTCGAAGAATGTCGATATTCATGCCAATCAAATCCTCCTCAAAGAGCTAAGCCAAGATATGAAGAAGTGGGAAGAACTCATTCGAGAGAATGCGTTTGGTACTGGTGGTCACCGTGATCATGTCACGGCGAGCATTGCCCACATGCTTTATTGTGTCATTGCTGAAGAGCAATACAATTTGGCTTATCTTTTTATTCATCGAATCATGTCCGCCAAAAACACCCCAAATGCCAATCTTCCTTACGGTATGTTTCTCACACGACTTTACCGTTATGTGATGGAACATTACCCACATCTTCAAAGAGACTACTACGTTCATATCCTTCCTACTTTGAACCAACTTACTCGTGTTCGTACTCGCCGTCCTCGTAGTGACAAAGGAAAATCTCGTGTTCCCTTGTACTCTAGGGGTCGTGGTTCTACGTCTCATCGTGATGACAATGATGATGAGGAGGAAGACACCTCACATGTTAGTACTCCATCCCCCACGACCTTTGTGGAAGATCTTTCCGATCTTGATGATACCGAATATCAAATTCCTCTTCCTCATCAACGTACCGATGAGCTTCTATTCACTCGTCAAACGTCTATCATCAATCGTCAACAACAAATGCATGAAGAACTTCGAGGGGGATTCAAATCCATTGGGAAGATGTTTAGGAAGATGGTTGGAAAGAAGAAGAAGTAGAATATTTTGATGTATTGCTACTTATTATGTGTTTCTATTTGACATATGTATGGCTTAATATTTGTCCGACATGTTCGGAAGTACTTGTGTTAGCTCATGTTTATTTCTTGGATGATTTTTAGTCTTTGAATAATTATCATGCTACAATCTTAATTATATGATATGCTATGTCTCTCATTTCATATGGATTATAATATGTCAATTTGTATGCAAAATTTGGTTATACAAATATGTTTATATATCATCATTCCTAGTGCATATGATTCTAATAGAGCTTGCTGGAAAAACAAACTTGAAAAATGGCCAAATTCTACAAATTTTGGGTTTCTGGTCGTCTGGGAAAACACCAGATGGGCGGCCCCCTTAATTCCCTAGGCGGTCCCCTTAATGATTAAGGGGGCCGGCATACAATTAAGGGGACCGGCCATCTGGAACTGGATTCACTGTTTTCTTTTGCATCTTGTGAACCCTTTCTCTAGTTTCAGCTATCTTTTCCCATTTTAACCAAACTGATTTTAGAATCTCTTTCAACCATTTCAAACATTTACCTAAATCACCCATTTCCATACTATAAATTCCCTCCATTATCACCATTCTTCATCTCATCATTCATCATATCATCATGACTCCTCCAAGCACCTCAAACTCTAAAACCTCCAAGAAACAAAAACTTATGGTCATCCCCCCAAAACAACTCTTCATTGACCTAACAAATGAAGACAACAAAACACCATCACCTCCACCCAAATGCTCATCCCCAAGTGCACCCAATGCACCATCCAAAACACCTTCCACTCATGGAACTTCTTCATCTTCCTTACCCTCAACCTCATCAATCAATGACTACATCAATTCTCACTTGTCACCACAAGTATCATCACCACTTCCCACACAAGAACCTATATCCACCCATCTTACAATCTCAGTTTCACCAATAACACCACTTGATACTCAACTCTCATCTCCACAAACTACACCACCATACTTTGCCAATCCCGTACCTTGGAGGATGCTTGAATCACATGGTGATTCTTGCCTTTGTTGTATCCACAACCGCACGGTCATCTTTGGCCTTAGAGATGAAATTCAATATATGTTTTCATATATTGAACATTTGCTTACCAACCCACCACCACCACCAACTCCACCATCCTCTCCAATAATCCCTCCACCACAATTCTCACCCATTACTCCACCATCACCATCATGCTCTCCAAATTAAGCATATGATATGCTTAATAAATAAAGCCTTTACCATCCCCTTTGCTTGGAAGCTCTATGGAGTCCATGTACCCTTTGCATGATGATGTATTTCTATTGTTGTTAGCTTATGTAGTTGCTAATATCTTGTACTCTTCATTACTTGTACTTGTATTGTTGTGTCTTGACACAACCATTGCACTAATATGAATGCTTCTTTCTTTCCTTATTACATTATATTTGTGTGCATGTTTATACTTGTGCTTCTAATATTTTTGTTTTGCAAGCATTCCATAGCTCGTTCTCTTGGTGCCCCCAAACGAGGGGGAGTACACATCAAGGGGGAGTTTCTACCCGTCAAAATTTTCAAGATTGAAAACTTGTAGGCTTAACCTTTTTGATGTTACAAAAAAGGGGAGAAGTACACATAAACTCACTAAAATACTTGTTTAAAAACTAATTTATGAGTTAATGAGTTTAAGTTTTGTAATCATCAAAAAGGGGGAGATTGTTGATATAAATAATGTTTGTGAATGTTATTAATATTTCTCAATAAACCTATGTTTTGATAATCACAAAACTTAAATCAAATTAAGTCAAAAATAAGACATAAACAAGTATTTGGTGACAAATATTTACTTCTACATCTTATATCACTTAAGGTATGCATAAACTTAGTAACTTATGCATTACATGATCAAAGGAAATTTTATATTAATACATAACGTTATATAAAATGATTTTAACATTTTATATATATTTGTAAATCATTTTTGGTAAAGCTTTATTAAACCACAAAAATATGATTTCAAATTTCCAACCAAAAAGGGCAAATTTTATCCAGAGAATCTTTTCAAACGTTCAGGAGGGCGGCCCCCTTAATTTTACTAGGCGGCCCCCTTAATCATTAAGGGGACCGGCCTATAATTAAGGGGACCGGGATGCTCCCGAACAGTAAAATCTGGCCCTTTAAATACTGGATCATTTTGCACATTTTCCTCACCTTTTTGCACTATAAACTTTCTGATCCAATCTTCTTTTCTAGATCTAAAATCCTTTGATCATATATTTCATAAGTCTTTGTTTCCAAGTGATCCAAAGCTTCATTCATTCAAGTGCAAGAAGAAGAACACTTCTCTACATCCATCTTATTGTAGTGGTGTTGTGTATAGCTAGTTTCATATAGTACTAGGGATAGTTATTTGTAAAGGTGTTGTGCATATTTGTTGATTGTAGAATCTTGGTGTGTTGTAAACTAGTTTAGTAGTTGTGACTTAGTTGTGCATAGCAGAAGGTGTGAAGATTGACTAGGTGTGACGACGGTGTGAAGTCTTGAAGAAGGTGTGAAGGTGTGATTAAGGTGTGAAGATCACGTGGTGTGATATTTGGTGTGAGATTGGTTCTAGCTATGATTAGAACTCGACATTTAGCTTAGTTTCGTTAACTTGTGTAAGCCAAGGTGTGTAAGGTTTCTCCACCATAAGGAGTTTGTTGACATAGTGAAGAAAACTCTCGAGTGTGGTACTCGGGGAGTGGAGTAGGGCAAGGAAGGTGTCCTTGTAGCCGAACCACTATAAATTCACGTGTTGTGGTTTGATCTTTCTAACTCTATCTTTTCTTCATTATATTTCAATACTTTCAATATTAGTTTAGACTTGCTCATATTGGTTGTTGTTTGAATTCATTTAAGATCGAATCGAAAGTTTTTATAACCAACAAAATATTTTTAGAAATAAATTTAAAAGGACATAAAACTATTCAACCCCCCTTCTAGTTTTCCACAGTATAGATGAAGAAGTAGAGGATTACTTTGGTTGTTTTGAAGTTGGAAGAGATGAAGAGGGTAGGCCAAAGTATGGGCCATTGACACCCAGTTTCTTTGATATTGAGGATGAAATGGAAAGAGCTCTTGCTATGGAGGCTTTCTTTAACTCGTTTAAAAATATTTTTGTGTTTAATAAACTTACAGATTTTCTTGGATCATTACCGGTTCCACTTAAAAATTTGGAGTGGGGGCCCGATGGACCTAGCAACTAGAAGAAAGAAGAAGGAGATGGAGAGTGGCAAGTCATATTTGATATTGTATGCCCAAGTAGAAACAACTTTGCTAGGAGGTTCAAAACACAAAAGACAAATCGGAAGATATCGAGAACGTACCAAAATGAAGACATTCTTAGGAATGAGTTTTTTCAAGGCTAAATGAGTAAGAGGAGCAAGTTTCAAGAATAAAGCACTTCTTGTGCTAGTTTGTTTGATTTTACTTTTATGCATTTTCATTTTAAGTTTTATGGTTAAGACTATCTATCTATCTATTTATCTATCTATTTAGGTTTGATGTCTTATGTTATGTTTATGTCGTAATAAGAGTTTGAGTTTTAAGTTTTTAGTTGAGTTATTTAGTATTTAGTTTTTGTTAAGAGTTAGTAGTTATAGACCAATTTTGGTAGTGTGGTTGAAAATTTACATACAAAAATGGTTTTAGTTAAAAGTAAACACGTTAGTTGCTTGTATCAAGTAAACTAAGTGTTGAGGTTTTGAAAAATTCAAGTTTTGCAAAAATTCAATCCAAAATGGCTGGATCAAAAACTGAACGGTTAGAATTGAACATATAAACCCAACTTTTCAAAAATCACAAGAAAACCACCCACACATACACACCAAATTGGGGGTCTAGAAATTCGATCACATAGAGGTTGTTTGAGGTTGCAGGAGTGTTAGGATATCATCCATGGCTCCAAAACAAGTAAGTAACATCATCAATTTACTTTAATTAAGTTTTAATTCGGATTATTGGAATTAGGTCAAGATTTGGGTATTTTTGATATAGTGCGAATTAAGATGTAATCTTTTGAGGATAAGTGGGTAATTGATAGTGGAAGTCATTGCAAAAAGAATTAGATTGATTGATTAAGTCTTGAAGAAGAATAAATTAATTTAAAATTTGAATTGAATTGAGTTTTTACTTTAGAACATGTTTGCTTGCAATTGATGATTTCCAAATGTTATATACTTGTTAATTAGTGATGTTAGGATAGTGCATTGTTGATTAGAACACTAATTTGAAGGACTGATTAGATAGTGTTCTTACATATTCTTGGTTTTGATTAAAGGAGTGTTTGGAGATGATATGGATCGTTATTAGGATGATTTGGATGATTAGAAACTACCATGGATGATCAAAAACAGGTTAGGATGAAGTAGGAATGGATTGGAAGTGAAAGGAAACGAGAAATTAAGTTTTGGAATTTTTTCAGAAAATCCAACTGACCGGTTGCGAGGGGCAACCGATTTGAACATGAGCATCCAACCGATCGGTTAGATGGGATACCAATCGGTTGGATGACTTGTTAACATTTTTAAATTTTTTTTCGTTTTGACTTTTTGACTTCTAATTTGTGTAGCATTGGCTCTTACAATCTTATAATAACATTGATTTGTAACTTTTAGAGTCAAGGTGCAGGTAGTTTGAGAGGAGTGAAGGTTAACCTGATTGTTACGAAATATCTTTTCAGGAATTCAAAGAGTAGGGTTATGTATAGTCTTCAAGCAGAAAGGAACGACAATCTTAATTTCAGAAATTTGAAGAATGAGGAGAAGCATGCCTTTCGTGAACGACTTTCTAAGCTTCAAGGTAGACAAATTGCTTCACCACATCCCATTGATTGGAGTTTGTTTACTGAATATGAATGTAAGGATCAATTGAGGGAAATGATGAGAATGACTTATGTGTATCCGGCGGATGAAGATACATTTGTAGATCTTTCGTGGGAAAGAGCTTTTAGCATTTGCGAAGATGTTTATCATGAGTGGTGTCTAGAATTCTTTTCTATGTTCTATTTTGAAAGGAAAGTTTATGATCTTATGAGGGAAGTTTGCATTTGTTTTAGACTATGTGGAGTTGAGTATGCTTATACTTTGCCACAGTTTGCGGTTTACTTGGGATTGTACGAGCAAGATGAGATAAATCATAGGTTATTTGAGACACACTTCTTGAGGTTAACAAGGTTTCATCATAGGTATGATGGTATTTTGGAGTATTGGAATCGTGTTGGTGATCCAAGTTGCAATAGGAAGAATGCATCTAGAATTAGGAACCTGTTGATGAAGATTTTGCAAAAGTTAATTACTTGGGGAGTTTTGCATAGGACGGGTGGTTATGATAAGTGTAACAATACGGATTTATGGGTGATGAAATTGCTTGAAGAGGACAAGAATGGCAATGCGGCTTGGATTATAGCCGAATATCTTTCTAGGAGAGCACCGGGGATCAAGGAAAGGAGTGACATTTGTGGAGGTCATTATGTGACCGTTTTGGCAAGAAATTTGGGTTATTTTGTAGATGAAGAGTTGGCTAAATGTTCGGAGCCAACCGAGAGTGAGACTTGGGATGATAAAGGTTTTGGTAAGGCATTGAATAAGAGAACCAAGACGTTAGGAGAATTGACTGAGCCTAACATTGAGGTGCCACAACAACAATTTCAACAACAACCACCACAACAACACATGGGAGGTATCTATGGACATGCTCTAGGAATTGTTGATTCGGGGTGGGGAGATGGGCATAGTGAGTTGAACGATATAGAGCGTAGGGATGTGTGAAGAGATTCGACGTTGATGAGACAAAACTATAACTATGATTATTCCATGCCGATGATCCAACACATTGCACGAGAGAATAGCTATGCGGTACCACTTTATGTGCCACCTAATATTCCTCCCTAGCCAATTCCTAATGAGCCATATCATGGTCCGTATCCATACCCCTATCCTGGTAATTCACCATTTCTTGAACCGTATCCGGCTTATGGTAGAGTTCCTAATGTGGGAGGTACGCATGTTGGAGGAACAAATTTTGATGTCGAAGGATCATCTCATGGTGGTGGCAAGAAGAAGCGTAGAGTTGAAGAAGAAGAGGAAGAAAGTGAGTAGAGCGAGGATGAGTTTATCAACCCCGACATGGATTATGACGTTGACGAGTGATTGTCATGTGGTTTATGGTTGATTTCAAAAACAATTATGTGTGTTGAATAATTTATATTTCTTTCTATAACTCTTTCTTTCAGGATTAATAACTTACTATGTTAACATTTGGTTTGTTTTAGTATTTGTGTTTGTGTTTTAGTTTGTTTGTTTGGTATATGTTTGCAGTTTATGCAGGGGTAACATTACGGAAGCTTATGGTTGATCAATATTTGGAGTCGGAGAACTCATTTGCTTAGTTGTGATGAAATATGCATATCGCGTATTTTTACCCCGGTAGTTTATGTTTTACTAAATTTTTCCCATTTCCTTTACTTCGAAGTTATTTTTATTACATTGAGGACAATGCAAAACTTAAGTGTGGGGGAGGGAAGAAAATAGGAAAAATAGGTTTAATTTTTAATTTTTTAGGATTAGTTTAGAATTCAAGTAACTAGGATTCGTTCGCTCTTGAAAATCTAGTTGTTTGAACACTTGAGTTATTTTTAAAATAAAATTGTTTTAATGGTAAAAATAAGGGTACTTGAAGATTTTTGGATCTTAATCAAGTTATTAGAGCAAATTCATTTCGGAATTGATGACATTTACTAGTACATGTTATAGTATTCACCTTAAATTGTGAGGATTTAAGCCTTTTTGTATAAAGCATTTCTTATGCTATATATTCTTTCTATGATTGTGTTGATTCTAGAACTTATACTTGTTATGCATTATCGTTAAACTCACTTTCGAGTGGTAAAACATATTCAAATGATAAGAGGCAACTTAGGATTTACACCAAAATGCCTCCCATTTACAAAATAATTTTTGCTAACCACATCGGTTAGTTATCCTCGTATTTGGAACCCATTTGTTAGCATTTACCTTTAATGCTAGATACCCTTAGTACACCCTTCGAGCCAATCTTTTTCTTTTGTTACATCCATAAAAATACAAAAAAATATTTTACATTTTAAACCTTAGCCTAACCCTTGTCATAGTCTAAACGGTGGGTTGCTAGTTGTTTGGTTGATGGATTGTTTTTGATGATTATTAGTTAGCCACACTTTATCATTTGTGTGTGCCGTTCCAACAAAGATGAAGATTGATCACCTTTAGTTTTGTATTTTTGTGGTGATGCTTATGCGAAGTGTGGGGGAGATGTGATGTTTGTGTAAAAAAAAAAAAGAAAAGAAAAAAAGAAAAAAAAAATCATCGCAACTATAAGATGACAATTATAACCAATGTGCTATGCTATGTATGGAGATGGAATAAGAAAGTTATGTGATATTTTGTTAGCCAATGTGCTAAGTATGAAAAATATTATTATGGCGAATCGATGTATCAATATATGAAGAGTTCATAAAGGAGGAGAATGATTGTAACTATAATCATTTTTGGGTTTGAGGTTTGTTCGGTAACTAGCAACAATGGGATTTAGACTTGATTTTGTTTTTCTTTTATAACCAATTAAATATTTCCCATGCCTTATCCCTACCCTTTTTGGCTTTGTGAAAATATCAAGTGCATGAAAATTTTAGTGACCGTCCGTATTTTTGGTAATGGAATGACGCACCAGCGATCTAGAGACTGTTTTGGTGACCATCCGTTATGCAAATGACGCGCCAGCGAACCAAGGTATAATCTAGTGACCATCCGTTATTACTTACTAAAAAATACGTGCCAGTGATCTATTTGACTCTTGTATGAGATGTTTGAACATTAGCCGGTACAACCCATTAAGCCTCAAGTTACAACCCGAATAAAAGTCCTATTTGATGTTTTGTTTTGTTGTTTTGATACTTGTACAAGTTTATGGTAAGAAACATGAATCATGACTGAGCAATGAGTGGTTTACCAATCAAATTACCTTTGAGTGTTGAGTGAATTCAAAATTACCTTTCGTGAGGTGCTTAGTTATGTTATCATGCTTTATACTTATTTATGCTTCATATAATTTTCGCATTAAAAATTAACAATTAACCTTAAGGATGATTGTTAAATTTTTGGAAACATAAATAAATCATACCATTGAGATTATTTTTCTTCTAGACTTGCTCGAGGGCGAGCAAAACTCAAGTGTGGGGATTTGATGACACGTAAATTATACATGTTCTTAGGAGTGTTTTATGCATCATATTTGGCCATATTTGTGCGTATTTGTTACTTAATCATGGAAAAGTGTTTGTACAAGCAAATATAGCCAAAAACAGGAAAAAGTGATGAAAAGATGAAGAAATGAAGTGAAGGTGCATAATTGGGGATTTTCGAGAAGGAAACGAGTGAAGAATCATACAAGGACTCAAGGATTTGTTAGATTCAAGATTTCTACGTTCATATGTCAAGATAATATCAAGTTCTATGAAAGGAATTAGCACCAAAGTGGAATAGAATGCATGCGACGAAGAACGATAATGAAAAAGACAAAAGTTGGTTACAAGTCAAATCCAACCAATCGGTTGGAGCCCGCAACCGAATCGGTTGGAGTTGACCTGAAGAACCAACCGATCGGTTGGAGCAATTACCGATCGGTTGGATGGTGGCTGTTTTTACAAGATTGCATTTAATGGTGTTTTTACTCCTCATTATCATGGATGGCTGATCATTTCTCACTAATAACTTTTTAGGGACGTTTTTACTTGAGAATTAAGTGATTGGAGGCTATATAATGACATCTAGGCTTGCAACCAAAGTGTACCACAAAATCTTAAGTAATAACTTACACCAAGTTATTACTAACTCAATATTTCTCACCCAAAAGGTTGCTACAGCAGTAAAAATGTCCAGGAAACTTTGAGTTAAAGTCTCAATAGTTTGGTTAAGTGTATGGAGTTGTTTATTGTATTTGGTAGTCGATTGGAGGCGTGTGGTTGCTATAGTTTCACGGTTTTAGTTCTTGTAATTCTCAAGCTATGTACATCTTGTTTCTTACAATGAATTCTTGTTACTTTGAATATAACGAATGTTTTGTTTACTACTTGTGTTTTAATATAATTGATATGGAGTGATTTGGTATATACTTGTGTGAATGATGTAGTTAGTCATGGAGTGTTCTTTATTTTAAAAAGGTGATGCATGAAAACTCTTCTTAATTTATGAGTTTGTTGAGATAATATCTAATCTTGCTTAATTTGTTGATAAAAACATCTTTGGGGAATATTGGCCGAAAGGGGTTTTCTAAATGTTTTTATTCCAAAAAGTTAGTGCACGAATTAGTATGGGATATGGTGTGTGACGAGCATCATGTTTACTCTTTAAAATTGATTTGAGAAGATTTCATCACGAAATTAGGCCAAAAGAATTTGTAGGAATTCATAAGTAAAGAATTGCTTTTTAAACAACACTGTGTTAATGGAATTATTATTCTAGTTGTCTTAGGCCGAAAGGAAGTAACTAGATGATTGAATTCTACTGATGGTTTAACATGATAAACACCATTGATTGTTAGTCATTCATACAAAAGTTGTGCATCCTAAAAAGTTTATACCAAGCTTAACATGAATACTCCAATTGATTGATTGTGGCATTTCACACAAGTATATGTTTTAGTTTTATTGTTTCTTGAATATTTGAATTTTCGATAATAAAGGATTGTCAACCCTTTTATACAAACTAGTTTTCTAATACTTTGATCTATAAATCCCTTGGGACGATCTCGACTTACGCACCTTTACTAAAATGGACGAGTATACTTGCTCGTATGTGTTAAATAGTTAGTCGGTAATCGTGTTTATAAATTTTAAAACTTGTACATACCGTGAGCACATCAAGTTTTTGGCGCCGCTGCTGGGGATTTAATTAGATTTCTTAGTTTTTAGTTTGTTTTTCATAAAATTTGATTTAGTAAAGTTAAAAAGTAAAAAAATAAAAATAAAAAAAAAAGTTAAAAAAGGATTGTTCAATCCAACCGATCGGTTGGATTTCCAACTGAACGGTTGGTTGAATTGGTAATATTTTTTTTTTTTAGTTTTTTTTCGTTTATTGTTTTCATTAATAGTTATTTAATGTTAGTTAATTTGGTTATGATTAGTTTTAATGGTTCTAAATTAATTTTATTAATTCGAAATTTTAATTAGTTTTATGATTAGTAATTAATGTTTTTAATAATTAGTTAATTAAGTTTATATAGTTTAAGTTAGGATAATGAAAAGTTTTTTTAATTAAGTTTTTAATAATTAAGTTTTCTTTTATGTTTTTAATTAATTAAGAATTTATAATATAAGAAATATAGTTTAAGTTTAATTGAGTCATTAGAATAAAAGTCATTTTTAATTTAATTTTAATTTTAAATGTTTAGTTAATTAAAAAAAAAAAAATTGTTACAGGTTCAAAGAAACCGATCGGTTACAGCCCGTAACCGATCCGGTTGCTTTTGGTGTTTAATCCAACCGATCGGTTAGAGTAGAAACCGAACGGTTTCTCGCCTCGGATTTAATTTTTTGAAAATTTTATTTTGAGTTGTTTTTGTGTTTTTATAGCTTTGGCTTGTTAATTTATTAGGTATTGTTTCATTTTAAGTTTTTTTTTTTTTTTTTTTTTTTTTTTTTTTTATGACTAACCCTAATGCTAATGATTTGGTTGTTTTGTTGATTGTTATGTTATAGTTAGTAAATTGCTTTAGTGAAATGGAGAGTTTAAGTCAAATTTCGGAGTACTTAAGGAACTTAGAGGATATGTTCAAAGATTCGGGTGATTCTTTGGAGAAATTGGAAAGCATGTTGGAAAAAGCGAAAGCGGATTTGGAAAATAGAGAAATAGTTGGGGAGAACGATGTTTGTTTGCCTAAGGAACTTAAGAAAAGGGTGGTTGTTTTCACAAGAGCTCCTTCTAAGAAGTATGATGCCCCACACATGAGGTATTCTACACCTTGTGCGGTGGAGGGGATCAAGGCTATGGATGCGGAACTTAATATGGAGTATGGGGACAACAATATAACGGAGGATGTTCTAGACAAGCTTGATTTTGTTCGTCTTGACTATGAGGATTATGGAAGAAAGAAGGTTAAGGATGTGAAAGTGATTATTCATGGACACATTTTTAAGGTTGACTTTGTTGTTCTTGATTATTGCAATTCTGATGAACCGGAGATAGTTTTTGGTAGGGAATTTCTTGTGACTACCAAGTGTACGGTGGACTTTGCACTTAGTGAGTTAAGGATTAATATAGCTGATTTGGAGGAAGAAAAGGAAGTGGATGTTATGATAGCGGAGTTATATGAAAGTATGGAAAAGAAAAAAGAAGGAAAGGAAGAGGTTTGTAAGATGGAAAAAGCGAATAGGAAGAAAGGAACACTAAACAAACTTACCCAATCCTCCAACCCAAAAGTAACTAATTCCACATCATCATCATCATCACTACCTAGTACACCACAAAATTCACCAAAAGTTACTCAACCTTTAACTAATTAACAAAAAGAAGCGATATTAGAGAATTTAGAATAGAAGATTCACGAACTCATGGAGAAGAAACCGGTTATTGAGGTTTTGAATGATTACATGACCTATAGGAAGAAGTTGGATTCGGTCATGTTGGCAAGGTCAAGGTTGGAAGATACAACATTTGATGAAGTTGAAAGAGAAAGGATAGTAGAAAATGGGCTTCCTAAGAAGATGAGTGACCCGGGAAACTTTGTCTTACCAATAAAAGTGAATGGGACTACTCCAATGTATGCGTTGGCCGATACAGGGTCATGTGTTAGTGTGATGCCTTATCCGTTGTGTCAAAGGTTAGCACTTTGTAACCCACAACCTAACCAATCAAATCTTACAATGGTAGATAATTCGAAATCTAAGGCCATGGGAGAAGTTAAGAATGTACATGTTCAAATTGGCTACCAAGCATTTTTGTGTGATTTTCTTGTACTAAACATTCCGGTTGTTAAGGAGTTACCAATTTTGTTGGGGAGACCTTTCTTAAGAACATGTGGGGCAATAATAGATATAGGGCATGGAACCATGACCATTAACGATGGAATTCTTAAGCATACTTATTATCCTAAGCCTAGGAGAGGAAAGAGAGATAATATGGATGAAGAAGTAGAGGATTACTTTGGTTGTTTTGAAGTTGGAAGAGATGAAGAGGGTAGGCCAAAGTATGGGCCATTGACACCTAGTTTCTTTGATATTGAGGATGAAATGGAAAGAGCTCTTGCTATGGAGGCTTTCTTTAACTCGTTTAAAAATATTTTTGTGTTTAATAAACTTACATATTTTCTTGGATCATTACCGGTTCCACTTAAAAATTTGGAGTGGGGGCCCGATGGACCTAGCAACTACAAGAAAGAAGAAGGAGATGGAGAATGGCATGTCATATTTGATATTGTATGCCCAAGTAGAAGAAACTTTGCTAGGAGGTTCAAAACATAAAAGACAAATCAGAAGATATCGGGAAAGTACCAAAGTGAAGACATTCTTAGAAATGAGTATTTTCAAGGCTAAATGAGCAAGAGGAGCAAGTTTCAAGAAAAAAGCACTTCTTGTGCTAGTTTGTTTGATTTTACTTTTATGCATTTTCATTTTAAGTTTTATGGTTAAGACTATCTATCTATCTATTTATCTATCTATTTAGGTTTGATGTCTTATGTTATGTTTATGTCGTAATAAGAGTTTGAGTTTTAAGTTTTTAGTTGAGTTATTTAGTATTTAGTTTTTGTTAAGAGTTAGTAGTTATAGACCAATTTTGGTAGTGTGGTGGAAAATTTACATACAAAAATGGTTTTAGTTAAAAGTAAACACATTAGTTGCTTGTATCAAGTTAACTAAGTGTTGAGGTTTTAAAAAATTCAAGTTTTGCAAAAATTCAATCCAAAATGGATGGATCAAAAACTGAACGGTTAGAATTGAACATATAAACCCAACATTTCAAAAATCACAAGAAAACCACCCACACATACACACCAAATTGGGGGTCTAGAAATTCGACCACATATAGGTTGTTTGAGGTTGCAGGAGTGTTAGGATATCATCCATGGCTCCAAAACAAGTAAGTAACATCATCAATTTACTTTAATTAAGTTTTAATTCGGATTATTGGAATTAGGTCAAGATTTGGGAATTTTTGTTATAGTGCGAATTAAGATGTAATCTTTTGAGGATAAGTGTCACACCCCCAAAATCGGGTCCAGCGGAAGCATACATGTAGCTGGGGTGTAACTCAATTGGTATCTCAACACAAGTTCAAAAATGGTTTTCACTTCAATCATTTAGAATAAAATAGTTTAATCAAAATGTTGAATCTACATTGTTAAAAATAACGCGGAAATAGAATAGAATAGCTAAATCAGAATGTTGATTTTTACATTGTTAAAAGTAGTGCGGAAGTAGGCCTTTAAAATAGTTAAAAACGGTCCCCAAATGATTAAATCAGAGTCTTCTATGACCATGCCCTGCCCTGCCAAAACCTCTTGTAGCGTTCCATTGCTAAATACTTTGAAATAATAGGTGGTGAGATGATTAGAAACCTTGGATTACTTGTGTTTTTGGGTTATGATTCTTGATTAGAATGATGAAATGAACAACTTTGATGCTTTGTACTTTGAAAATTAATGGATTTTGGTTGGGGATCTTAATTGGGTCATGGTCTAGGGAGGAAGACAAGATAAAACCTCACTTTGATTCTTGAAAATGAATGTAAATGTGTTAAAGGTGTTTAAGTATAAAATATCTAATGAAATGGCATTATGGTAAATATTTAGTCAAGTGGAAGACAAGGGGGGGTGGGGGGGGCTGCACATGTAAAGAAATTTGATGAGTATGTAGTAAGCTTGGTGTTATCTGGTTCACGGAGTCGGTTTTGGTTCCGTTATTCGCAAAACGTAAAGTTTTAAACCGCGAAATGTAAATTCGGGCATCGTAAAAATATGAAACTTGAAAGAATGACTAAACTTGTCAAAATACTCCGTAATAAAATAAAAATGAATGGTAAGTTCCATCGGGTTGCTTGAACGTTGTTAAAACTGGAAACGCGGGTTAAAAACGCGTAATTCGCGTAAAACGCTGAACTGGAAAACGTAAAATTCCAAAATACTGGGTAAATGAATGTAATAACTTTTATGATGATATAATGGATATAAAAATATGTCGAGACCATTGTGGGAATATTTAGATTTATTCGTCGTGTATAAACCGGGTGTTAACGTTTATTATAAATAATTATACGTAAAAACGTTAAATGTATCAAATATATAAATTTGAAAATCCTAAGAGTGGTATAACATGGAAATGCTGTTATGATGATATGCAGACTGTCTCTAGTCCGTATGCAGTGTCCTTAGCACTAATGAAATGAATTCGCACCTAAACCAATCCGGTTACGCGAATTTGAATACCCGTAAACTAAATTTACGATGAAACGTGTAATGCAAGTGAATAGTGAAAACTTTTCCGGCAATGAATAGTGTTTAGTGAATAGTAATATTCCTGAATGCTTCTCGGAATGTCAAACTGACACAAAAATGATGAATAGTAAACTGATGAATAGTGTTTTGATGAATAGTGTTTTTCCCAAAGTTCGTGAAATGACCTGAAATGGTGAGTTGTGACAGTCTTCCCCTCTAAAAGGAACTTCGTCCCGAAGTTCAGTTTATGTTGGTATTTGAGAATGTATTAGTGAAAAAGTGATGATATTCGAGAATTCTAGCGAACTCTAACGATAGGAATTCGACTCTGCTTCAACTGTTCGACCTCTCGGTCCATGATTTCTACTTGTTCTCCTGCAAGGTTTATGTTTGACTTTGGGTTGGATTCCTTTCCAAATGGAATTATGAGTGACAATTCTGAAAAGCTGATAATACGTGGTTGTGTAATCCTGTTGCTGTTGTTCTCTAACAAGGCTCAAGTCTGACGGCCACTAGGCCTACTCTGTTTGAAATATTACATGGTCCAGTGTATATCTCGGGTTTAACTTTCTAAGTTTTCTGAATGATATCATGCCTTTCCTAGGCAGAACTTTCAACATAACTCTGCTTACCAACTTGAAGTTTTAATGGTTTACAACTTATTGAACTTGTAACTGATTCTTGACTTGTAGGAAATTTCCGGTTATTTCATGAATGCCTACTAGACTAGTATGTTGGGCTTTTCCAAATTTCGTTCCGTCAATGGATATTGGCACTTCGACCATAGAGTGCTCCAAATGGTGTAGTCTCTAAGCTCGTGTGGTAACTATGGTTGTAAAGGAATCTGATTTATGGCAAATGGTTAATCCAACCATTTCTAGAGTCAATCACTCATGCGATGTAGTTAACCATACCCAATAAATGCAGGTAAATCCATACCCAATGCAGGTAAATCCATACCCGATGAATGCAGGTAAATCCGTACCCAATACAGGTAAATCCGTACCCGTTGAATGTAGGTAAATCCATACCTAATGCAGGTAAACCCATACCCGTTGAATGTAGGTAAATCCATACCCAATGCAGGTAAATCCATGCCCGTTGAATGTAGGTAAATCCATACCCAATGCAGGTAAATCCATGCCCGTTGAACGTAGGTAAATCCATACCCAATGCAGGTAAATCCATACCCGTTGAATGTAGGTAAATCCATACCCAATGCAGGTAAATCCATACCCGTTGAATGTAGGTAAATCCATACCCAATGCAGGTAAATCCATACCCGTTGAATGTAGGTAAATCCATACCCAATGCAGGTCTCCTTATGTTTGAATCATTCTCTAATTCTGACCATTGGTCTGAAGATGATAAGCGGTGTGGTTTCAAAGGAATCTTAATGAAATCGCTAGGAGTTTGAGGTGAATCAAATTCCTCTATTAGGAATAATTGGAATGATTATCATGAATCTTGTGGAAAAACTTATAAGGTTAAGTCCGTCAAAGGGTGTTGTTGAAAATAATAGATTAGGATAAGGTTGTGATCCTCCGCAGGATGTCATGAATCGAGTCTTTCTCCACCTACGATGCTTAGTCTCCATTACTAAGATTTTCCCCGAGCTCTATGTCGTCAAATCACAAAATCCTAAATGTATAAGTGATGTAATATAGTGATTGATTTTTCAAAGTTTGTTTTGAGATTGTGTTTTGTACATAAACCTTCCCCGAATAAATGAATCTACAAGTTTAAGCAAACGGTCCTCCAAGTGACATTTTTCTTGATGTTTCAACATTTAATAGTTATGCAAGATAGGACAGTTTTCGATATAAGGTGGATAATATGGTTTACCAAAGATCGATGTTTAAAATTTCCTAACAATTCAATAGTTTTGTAAAGGATTAACCAAAAGGAATTTGCTTGTCAAAATAAGTGCCTCAGAAAAGTATTTCTTACAAGATATATGTTTTGCAAAACTGTAGTTTGGAGAAAAATCCATGTAAAAGTGAAAGTATGAAGAGGATAAAATAGCCAGGTAGGTATGTCTGCACAAATGTATAAATGTCTAATATGTTTGAATAAAGTCCATTGGTGAGTCCATGTTCAATTGAATGTTCTACAGTCTTGGTTAGGAGATTGGATTTATCTCTATGGTGTTGTTTTGTGAGCACTCGTATCTAAATGAATCTTGTAATTCAGTCAAGCCAATACTTTCTAGATGATGGAATTTTGGCGATCAGGCCAATGATAGTGGTTCGAATGGTTTTGTGATATCCTGATATTTCTGTTGAGTTTTGAATGATCTTAGTGTACCGAGGGATCCTCCTCCTAGATGGTATGGAAAGTCTTTCCTATGGAAGTCATTGATAATATCCACTTATAAATATTAGGAGTAGTGAGTACTGAGTGACATAGGAATCTATAGATTGTTAGCTAATTCCTTATATATATGGGGATGGGGAAATGATAGTGATGGTGAGAAGGGAAAAAAAACTGTGACAGCTGTGACATAATGAGATTGTGATGAAAGTTACTACCGTGATGTAAATGTAATGTGCATAAACGTGAATGTTCATGAGATGAAATGACCAGTTGACGTGCTTCCAGGCGGCGGTTCACAAGATGATGAAAAAATATAAACGTTCTGACAACGAGGGTATACACACACACATGAATGGAACTTTTGGAAATTGAGTAGAGGATTCAATCCAGTAAAAATTTTATTATAACCATTCTCAGTGTTGCAAAATTCATCTCTGAGTCGGATATAGGTAGTCAGCCTATGTCCTACTGTCCCGGGTCGAATATAAATGACTAGTCTATATTCTACCGAGGTTCCATGAATTTTGAAATACTCAGCTCAGTCATACTAATACTATGTCCTTCACAAATACCAAGACGTTCTGAAGAGACTAAGGCAGGTGACCAAACTTAAGGTCAAATGATGAAACTATGCAAGGAAAAACATAATGCGGTGACATATATGATACGTGAACATGCTTATATGAAAGACAATTATAGTAATCAACTATAATAAATGAATATAATATATCATATAATGAGACACCAATCTCATCACCTATGTCAGTGACTAACCACAAATGAGGCTTCAGCTTGGCAGGCAGGCACGTGACGGTCATAGGGTTAAGTTTTCTTGAAAGTAGCTATAGTCTAGGTTTTAAAAACACTTAGTTCGCTATAGCCAAAGCTCTGATACCAATCTGTCACACCCCAAAATCGGGTCCAGCGGAAGCATACATGTAGCTAGGGTGTAACTCAATTGGTATCTCAACACAAGTTCAAAAATGGTTTTCACTTCAATCATTTAGAATAAAATAGTTTAATCAAAATGTTGAATCTACATTGTTAAAAATAACGCGGAAATAGAATAGAATAGCTAAATCAGAATGTTGATTTTTACATTGTTAAAAGTAGTGCAGAAGTAGGCCTTTAAAATAGTTAAAAACGGTCCCCAAATGATTAAATCAGAGTCTTCTATGACCATGCCCTGCCCTGCCAAAACCTCTTGTAGCGTTCCATTGCTAAATACTTTGAAATAATAGGTGGTGAGATGATTAGAAACCTTGGATTACTTGTGTTTTTGGGTTATGATTCTTGATTAGAATGATGAAATGAACAACTTTGATGCTTTGTACTTTGAAAATTAATGGATTTTGGTTGGGGATCTTAATTGGGTCGTGGTCTAGGGAGGAAGACAAGATAAAACCTCACTTTGATTCTTGAAAATGAATGTAAATGTGTTAAAGGTGTTTAAGTATAAAATATCTAATGAAATGGCATTATGGTAAATATTTAGTCAAGTGGAAGACAAGGGGGGGGGGGGGGGGCTGCACATGTAAAGAAATTTGATGAGTATGTAGTAAGCTTGGTGTTATCTGGTTCACGGAGTCGGTTTTGGTTCCGTTATTCGCAAAACGTAAAGTTTTAAACCGCGAAACGTAAATTCGGGCATCGTAAAAATATGAAACTTGAAAGAATGACTAAACTTGTCAAAATACTCCATAATAAAATAAAAATGAATGGTAAGTTCCATCGGGTTGCTTGAACGTTGTTAAAACTGGAAACGCGGGTTAAAAACGCGTAATTCGCGTAAAACGCTGAACTGGAAAACGTAAAATTCCCAAATACTGGGTAAATGAATGTAATAACTTTTATGATGATATAATGGATATAAAAATATGTCGAGACCATTGTGGGAATATTTAGATTTATTCGTCGTGTATAAACCGGGTGTTAACGTTTATTATAAATAATTATACGTAAAAACGTTAAATGTATCAAATATATAAATTTGAAAATCCTAAGAGTGGTATAATATGGAAATGCTGTTATGATGATATGCAGACTGTCTCAAGTCCGTATGCAGTGTCCTTAGCACTAATGAAATGAATTCGCACCTAAACCAATCCGGTTACGCGAATTAGAATACCCGTAAACTAAATTTACGATGAAACGTGTAATGCAAGTGAATAGTGAAAACTTTTCCGGCAATGAATAGTGTTTAGTGAATAGTAATATTCCTGAATGCTTCTCGGAATGTCAAACTGACACCAAAAATGATGAATAGTAAACTGATAAATAGTGTTTTGATGAATAGTGTTTGATGAATAGTGTTTTTTCCCAAAGTTCGGGAAATGACCTGAAATGGTGAGTTGTGACAATAAGTGGGTAATTGATAGTGGAAGTCATTGCAAAAAGAATTAGATTTATTGATTAAGTCTTGAAGAAGAATAAATTAATTGAAAATTCGAATTGAATTGGGTTTTTACTTTAGAACATGTTTGCTTGCAATTGATGATTTCCAGATGTTATATACTTTTTAATTAGTGATGTTAGGATAGTGCATTGTTGATTAGAACACTAATTTGAAGGATTGATTAGATAGTGTTCTTGCATATTATTGGTTTTGATTAAAGGAGTGTTTGGAGATGTTATGGATCGTTATTAGGATAATTTGGATGATTAGAAACTACCATGGATGATCAAAAATAGGTTAGGATGAAGTAGTAATGGATTGGAAGTGAAAGGAAACGAGAAATTAAGTTTTGGAATTTTTGCAGAAAATCTAACTGACCGGTTGCGAGGGGCAACCGATCGGTTAGATTGAACATGAGCATCCAACTGATCGGTTGGATGGGATACCAATCGGTTGGATGACTCGTTAACATTTTTAATTTTTTTTCGTTTCGACTTTTTGACTTCTAATTTGTGTAGCATTGGCTCTTATAATCTTATACTAACATTGATTTGTAACTTTTAGAGTCAAGGTGCAGGTAGTTTGAGAGGATTGAAGGTTAACCCAATTGTTACGAAATATCTTTTGAGGAATTCAAAGAGTAGGGTTATGTATAGTCTTCAAGCAGAAAGGAACGACAATCTTAAGTTCAGAAATTTGAAGCATGCCTTTCGTGAACGACTTTCTAAGCTTCAAGGTAGAAAAATTGCTTCACCACGTCTCATTGATTGGAGTTTGTTTACTGAATATGAATGTGAGGATCAATTGAGGGAAATGATGAGAATGACTTATGTGTATCCGGCGGATGAAGATACATTTGTGGATCTTTCGTGGGAAAGAGCTTTTAGCATTTACGAAGATGTTTATCATGAGTGGTGTCTAGAATTCTTTTCTACGTTCTATTTTGAAAGGAAAGTTTATGATCTTATGAGGGAAGTTTGCATTTGGTTTAGAATATGTGGAGTTGAGTATGCTTATACTTTGCCACAGTTTGGGGTTTACTTGGGATTGTACGAGCAAGATGAGATAAATCATAGGTTGTTTGAGACACACTTCTTGAGGTTAACAAGGTTTCATCATAGGTATGATGGTATTTTGGAGTATTGGAATCGTGTTGGTGATCCAAGTTGCAATAGGAAGAATGCATCTAGAATTAGGAACCCGTTGATGAAGATTTTGCAAAAGTTAATTACTTGGGGAGTCTTGCATAGGACGGGTGGTTGTGATAAGTGTAACAATACGGATTTATGGGTGATCAAATTGCTTGAAGAGGACAAGAATGGCAATGCGGCTTGGATTATAGCCGAATATCTTTCTAGGAGAGCACCGGGGATCAAGGAAAGGAGTGACATTTGTGGAGGTCATTATGTGACCGTTTTGGCAAGAAATTTAGGTTATTTTATAGATGAAGAGTTGGCTAAATGTTCGGAGCCAACCGAGAGTGAGACTTGGGATGATAAAGGTTTTGGTAAGGCATTGAATAAGAGAACCAAGACATTAGGAGAATTGACTGAGCCTAACATTGAGGTGCCACAACAACAATTTCAACAACAACCACCACAACAACACACGGGAGGTATCTATGGACATGCTCCGGGTAGTTTTGATTCGGGGTGGGGAGATTGGCATAGTGAGTTGAATGATATAGAGCGTAGGGATGTGTGAAGAAATTCGATGTTGATGAGACAAAACTATAACTATGATTATTCCATGCCGATGATCCACCACATTGCACGAGAGAATAGCTATGAGGTACCACTTTATGTGCCACCTAATATTCCTCCCTAGCCAATTCCTAATGAGCCATATCCTGGTCCGTATCCATACCCCTATCCTGGTTATTCACCATTTCCTGAACCGTATCTGGCTTATGGTAGAGTTCCTAATGTGGGAGGTACGCATGTTGGAGGAACAAGTTTTGATGTTGGAGGATCATCTCATGGTGGTGGCAAGAAGAAGCGTAGAGTTGAAGAAGAAGAGGAAGAAAGTGAGGAGAGCGAGGATGAGTTTATCAACCCCGACATGGATTATCATGTGGTTTATGGTTGATTTCAAAAACAATTATGTGTGTTGAATAATTTATATTTCTTTCTGTAACTCTTTCTTTTAGGATTAATAACATACTATGTTAACATTTGGTTTGTTTTAGTATTTGTGTTTGTGTTTTTGTTTGTTTGTTTGGTATATGTTTGCAGTTTTTGCAGGGGTAACATTACGGAAGCTTATGGTTGATCAATATTTGGAGTCGGAGAACTCATTTGCTTAGTTGTGATCAAATATGCATATCGCGTATTTTTACCCCGGTAGTTTATGTTTTACTAAATGTTTCCCATTTCCTTTACTTTGAAGTTATTTTTATTACATTGAGGACAATGCAAAACTTAAGTGTGGGGGAGGGAAGAAAATAGGAAAATAGGTTTATTTTTTAATTTTTTAGGATTAGTTGAGAATTCAAGTAACTAGGATTTGTTCGCCCTTGAAAATCTAGTTGTTTGAACACTTGAGTTATTTTTAAAATAAAATTGTTTTAATGGTAAAAATAAGGGTGTTTAAAGATTTTTGGATCTTAATCAAGTTATTAGAGCAAATTCATTTCGGAATTGATGACATATACTTGTACATGTTATAGTATTCACCTTAAATTGTGAGGATTTAAGCCTTTTTATATAAAGCATTTCTTATGCTATATATTCTTGCTATGAGTCTGTCTGTGATTGTGTTGATTCTAGAACTTGTACTTGTTATGCATTACGGTTAAAATCACTTTCGAGTGGTAAAACATATTCAAATGATAAGAGGCAACTTAGGATTTACACCAAAATGCCTTCCATTTACAAAATAATTTTTGCTAACCACGTCGGTTAGTTATCCTCGTATTTGGAACCCATTTGTTAGCATTTACCTTTAATTCTAGATACCCTTAGTACACCCTTCGAGCCAATCTTTTTCTTTCGTTACATCCATAAAAATACAAAAAAATATTTTACATTTTAAACCTTAGCCTAACCCTTGTCATAGTCTAAACGGTGGGTTGCTAGTTGCTTGGTTGATGGATTGTTTTTGATGATTATTAGTTAGCCACACTTTATCATTTGTGTGTGCCATTCCAACAAAGATGAAGATTGATCACCGTTAGTTTTGTATTTTTGTGGTGATGCTTATGCGAAGTGTGGGGTAGATGTGATGTTTGTGTGAAAAAAAAAAGCCATCGCAACTACAAGATGACAATTTTAGCCAATGTGCTATGCTATGTATGGAGATGGAATAAGAAAGTTATGTGATATTTTGTTAGCCAATGTGCTAAGTATGAAGAATATTATTATGGCGAATCGATGTATCAATATATGAAGAGTTCATAAAGGAGGAGAATGATTGTAACTATAATCATTTTTGGGTTTGAGGTTTGTTCGGTAACTAGAAACAATGGGATTTAGACTTGATTTTGTTTTTCTTTTATAACCAATTAAATACTTCCCATGCCTTGTCCCTACCCTTTTTGGCTTTGTGAAAATATCAAGTGCATGAAAATTTTAGTAACCGTCCGTATTTTTGGTAATGGAATGACGCGCCAGCGATCTAGAGAATGTTCTGGTGACCATCCGTTATGCAAATGACGCGCCAGCGAACCAAGGTATAATCTAGTGACCATCCGTTATTACTTACTAAAAAAATACATGCCAGTGATCTATTTGACTCTTGTATGAGATGTTTGAACATTAGCCGGTACAACCCATTAAGCCTCAAGTTACAACCCGAATAAAAGTCCTCTTGGATGTTTTGTTTTGTTGTTTTGATACTTGTACAAGTTTATGGTAAGAAACATGAATCATGACTGAGCAATGAGTGGTTTACCAATCAAATTACCTTTGAGTGTTGAGTGAATTCAAAATTATCTTTCGTGAGGTGCTTAGTTATGTTATCATGCTTTATACTTATTTATGCTTCATATAATTTTCGCATTAAAAATTAACAATTAACCTTAAAGATGATTGTTAGATTTTTGGAAACATAAATAAATCGTACCATTGAGATTATTTTTCTTCTAGACTTGCTCGAGGGCGAGCAAAACTCAAGTATGGGGGATTTGATGACACGTAAATTATATATGTTTTTAGGAGTTTTTTATGCATCATATTTGGCCATATTTGTGCGTATTTGTTACTTAATCATGGAAAAGTGTTTGTATAAGCAAATATAGCCAAAAACAGGAAAAGTGATGAAAAGATAAAGAAATGAAGTGAAGATGCATAATTGGCGATCTTCGAGAAGGAAACGAGTGAAGAATCACACAAGGACTCAAGGATTTGATAGATTCAAGATTTCTACGTTCATATGTTAAGATAATATCAAGTTCTATGAAAGGAATTAGCACCAAAGTGGAATAGAATGCATGCGACAAAGAACGATAAAGAAAAAGACAAAAGTTGGTTAGAAGTCAAATCCAACCGATCGGTTGGAGCCCGCAACCGAATCGGTTGGAGTTAACCTGAAGAACCAACCGATCGGTTGAAGCAATTACCGATCAGTTAGATGGTGGCTGTTTTTACAAGATTGCATTTAATGGCGTTTTTACTCCTCATTATCATGGTTGGCTGATCATTTCTCACTAATAACTTCTTAGGGGACGTTTTTACTTGAGAATTAAGTGATTGGAGGCTATATAATGACATCTAGGCTTGCAACCAAAGTGTACCACAAAATCTTAAGTAATAACTTACAACAAGTTATTACTAACTTAATATTTCTCACTCAAAAGGTTGCTACAACAGTAAAAACGTCCAGGAAACTTTGAGTTAAAGTCTCAATAGTTTTGTTAAGTGTGTGGAGTTGTTTATTGTATTTGGTAGTCGATTGGAGGCGTGTGGTTGCTATAGTTCCACGGTTTTAGTTCTTGTAATTCTCAAGCTAGGTACATCTTGTTTCTTACAATGAATTCTTGTTACTTTGAATATAATGAATGTTTTGTTTACTACTTG
This sequence comes from Artemisia argyi, assembly GCA_030686995.1. NCBI lineage: Eukaryota > Viridiplantae > Streptophyta > Magnoliopsida > Asterales > Asteraceae > Artemisia > Artemisia argyi. The sequence goes on along the minus strand of CM060691.1, from coordinate 116,951,466 downwards.
TGTTTTAATATAATTGATATGGAGTGATTTGGTATATACTTGTGTGAATGATGTAGTTAGTCATGGAGTATTCTTTATTTTAAAAAGGTGATGCATGAAAACTCTTCTTAATTTATGAGTTTGTTGGGATAATATCTAATCTTGCTTAATTTGTTGATAAAAACATCTTTGGGGAATATTGGCCGAAAGGGGTTTTCTAAATGTTTTTATTCCAAAAAGTTAGTGCACGAATTAGTATGGGATATGGTGTGTGACGAGCATCATGTTTACTCTTTAAAATGGATTTGAGAAGATTTCATCACGAAATTAGGCCGAAAGGATTCGTAGGAATTCATAAGTAAAGAATTGCTTTTTAAACAACATTCTGTTAATGGAATTATTATTCTAGTTGTCTTAGGCCGAAAGGATGTAACTAGATGATTGAATTCTAGTGATGGTTTAACATGATAAACACCATTGATTGATAGTCATTCATATAAAAGTTGTGCATCATAACAAGTTTACACCAAGCTTAACATGAATACTCCAATTGATTGATTGTGGCATTTCACACAAGTATATGTTTTAGTTTTATTGTTTCTTGAATATTTGAATTTTCGATAATAAAGGATTGACAACCCTTTTATACAAACTAGTTTTCTAATACTTTGATCTATAAACCCCTTGGGACAATCTCGACTAACCCACCTTTACTAAAATGGACAAATATACTTGCTCGTATGTGTTAAATAGTTAATCAGTAATCGTGTTTATAATTTTTAAAACTTGTACACACCGTGAGCACATCAATCTCCATCATTTTCTTTTGCATCTCCTCCTTTTGTCTATAGATTGTCTCTTCGAATTTTGCTAGTCGCTCAGAATGGGTTGCCATATACTCTCTCATTCGAGTTTTGAATTCCGGGCTGAGGTTCTGAGGAGGCGAATAAGGTCAAGCATGTTTTCAAAAGGTTTCGGCATTTTCTTGAAGAGGTGATTCGGACAATGGTATTGGATTCATATTTGAGATAGAATTGACCGTTTATCATCTAGGACTTAAGGGTCTCTTTTGTTTTTCCATGAGGTAATCAACCTTTCTCTCAAGTTCGCAAAGGCATTCTTCGGAGATTTGAGTGGTTTCCCTAGGTGTCGAAATTGTGTTGATAGCCGAGTTTATAACATGAGTGACTTCCCATAATTCATGATTGTCGAAGGCAAGCTCATCAATAATTTCCCATGATTCCTCGGCGTCCTTATCACGCAACCTACCCCCGGTGGCTCGATCAATGGTGCGTTTGGTGTGAAAGTCGACATGGTCATAGAAGATTGAATTAAGAGCCAAAGATCTATGCCATGATGAGCGACTTTTTGGAGTAAGTCCTTGAAACGAGTCCATGCTTCATAGAGAGTTTCACCTTGACATTGTGGGAACATCAAGATGTCATTTCTAAGCTTGGTAGTTCTCCCCGGTGGGAAAAATTGAGCAAGGAAACGAGAGGTGAGATGATCCCAAGAGGTGATGGATCCTGTGGGTAAACACTCAAGCCATTGACTAGCTTGGTCATGTAGAGAAAATTAGAAGAGACGCAATCGGGTCGTCTCTTGAGTTTCAACATCAAGGTCTATGGAATCAACGATTTTGAGGAAATCCTTGAGATGTTGATTAAGATCTTCGGAACGAAGTCCATGGAATGCACATCCACTTTGCACTAACCGGATGGTGTCAGATCGGAAGGGAGATACATTGGATCCTTGAGTGAGCTCAATGGTGTTTCGATTGCCTTGGTGGCTAGGACGGGAATACTCTCCTAAGGTTCGGGGTCTAGGAGGTTGGTTTGGTAGTGGTGGGTTTTGTGGGTGGTTTTGTTGTGGTGGGTTGATGGGATCAAAAAGATTACCACCTTTCGTGATGGCGGATGGCAAAGGTTACGAACAAAGGAACGAAGAAATAAGATAGACTAAAGAAACCTAAAAAAATAAAATAAAAATCTTACTAGAAAGGAATCTAGCAAGTAGACCTAATAAAAAGAAATTCTAACCTAGACAATAACTATTCCCCGGGCTGCGGCGCCAAAAACTTGATGCGTGGAATTGCACCCTCCCAAAAGGTTTTACCTCTCAAGGGATCTTGAGAAGCTTGCAATCCCCACCTGGCAGTGTACCTGTTCATTGTAGTATAGTATAGTGATAAGTACCGGGGGATTGATTGTTCAACTCAGGAATAGTGTTAGTTGGGATTGAAAAGTCCACTAAACTAGGTCTAAAGGTGAGGGATGATTCTTTTTGTATTTTTATATTTTAAAGAAAGCAAGTAAAATCTCGGGTTTTGAAGGAGTGGGCAGAATTAGTTGCTAGCCAACTAACCCAATTAACTAAAGATGCAATCAAAATAAAGTAAAATAAACTTAAACTAAATTGTGGTGTAAACAATAATAAGAGAAAATGTGGTTACTTAGATTTCATTAATCCCTAGATATCTTTTACCGGTTGATTAGCTTGTTACAATTGCATGGATGACGGGTTATATTCCTTAATACTAGTCGTAGGGCCGTGTACTAAATTCCCTAACTCTATAAGCTCCTACTTCACTCCTATGTCGAGCCGACTAAAAGCTCCTAACATGGGATCACTAGAATTCGCTTATGCATTAAATACAACCATTAAATCATAGTACACCTCCAATCATGTTTCTTAAGACTTTCAAGCAAGTTACCAATTGGAAGTCTGCCAGTTTTCTTAAGCCTAACATTGAATACAATCATCCACAACAATTATAAACAAACCATCAACCAATAATCAACATCTAGGTTTCATTACATCTAAGCAAACACAAGAAAAACCTAGCCTAGCATGTTAAAAAGAAAACAAGCATAAGATAGAATCAAACAACACATAGACATATTGCATGATTATTGAAAAACTTATCTTCAATTGAACATGGATGGAACAAGGGTTGAAACCCTTGTTTTTACAGAAAATTTTTCTAGGGTTTTCACAAAGAAGTTCTCCAAAAGTTCCACACTTAATGAATGGAAATTAGAAAACTATATATAGATTTTACACCTTGACGACGTCACGTTATAGCTTGTGACGCCATCAACTTGCCGCCAAGATAAAATTCGTATTGCCTAGATCCACTTCTGATTCTGTCATGTGTAATTTTACTCCGGGCCGTCACATGTATTCTGGCCCTGACAGCCTTGGTGATGCCATCAGGCCAAATTGCCTTGAAATTGTTCTGGGCCGTCATGTGTATTTTCCACATCCACCTTTTTGCCAACCTTGACGCCGTCACTTGCGTAGCCTTGACGCCGTCAGGTACTGTTCACAGTAAAGATGTTGAGAGTTTGTCGTTTCCTTCACTTAATCGCTCCAAAAACGTCCAAAATGCTTTCTGTTCCACATTTCTTCTCAAAAGTACCTAAAATGACAAAAGGAACGATTTAGGGCAATCATTGGTCAAATAATCATGAATTCGGGCTTAAATGACCCCCCAAAAGCGGTACACTTTTTGCCTTATCAGTTTTCCTCTCTTCCCTCCATCTGGAGATTTCCTCCGTTGGAGGCTTCCCTCCTCCTAGTTGGAGTTTGCGCAAGAAGCTTTCCGAGACCCACAGCTCTTCCCCTTGGCCTTTGAGCTGTCGGAGACCTTACTCTTACCGCTGACTGTGTAGGTCCTTGTGCGAAAGGTCTAGGCTCCATTTCTATTTCTTCATCATAGTCTTCACTTGAGTAATCCAACTCCATTTGTACTTTTGTGTTCCGAATTTGTCTTTTGCGAGCTCTTAACAAAGACTCTAGCGTTTCAAAGTTAGCCTCAACAAACGCTAGGCTAATTAATGGTTCTGGATTGGCTGATGTTGAGGCATGATGATTTGTTTCTGGATGAGATATGGTTGTAAAGGTGGGAGCAGTTATCAGAGGAAGGTTATTGGAATCATTAATTGGTATTTGTGTCAAGGTCTGGAATCCCGGAAGGGAAGTATCTTCTCTTCCCTGATTGATGCCGAAAATGTAGTGAATTTAATTGAGCGGTTGTAAACATGAAAATTACGAGACCAATAGTAGCGTCCCACGGATGGCGCCACTGATTGTATAATAAATCGTACGATCAGGCCTTGCGATGATGATCGAAGGATATGGGGGTTGTGAATGTGTGCCAAGCTTGATGTCAACCTGAAATAAGAAATACAAAGACACTACATTAAGTGATTGTGCAGGGGGTTGGCCCTGCGAATCACTTCTAGTGTGAGAATGACTATATGTAATGGTATAATTGTAAGTATGAGAGGTTATGTGTGTGTTTTTTGAACGTACCATACTCAGTGACTCGTCCAAGCTATTTATAGGAGAGGAAATTAGTCCTTGGAGAGTTCCATGCTCCATTTGCGGGAATCAAGGAGGCGTTCCTTGATTTAAAGTGACTTCTAGGGTTCAAGCGCGTATCAAGGGGATGATAGCTAAAGTTTAGGGCGTACATGGAGGAGTCCCATGATCATAGCTGTAACTTGGGGGCATACATGGGGAAGTCCCATGATTTAAGCCTTTGACATGAATCTATGATAACGCTCATTTTGTACATATTTTAGTAGCGTTATTCGTATGTTTGTGCATATTATTTGGTTGTATTTGTGAACATTTTACACTTAAAAGGTGCAAAAGATGTATTTAGGTTTAGGTACAACTATGTCGAAGGAAATAACGAAAGGATGAAGAAAAGTCGACAAATCAAGAGTATGTGCACGAAGAAAAGTTTTCCGTCCAAGATAAAGATCCATCCTATGATTATTTCCAAGTTCAAGTAAAAGATTATGAAGTTATTCAATGAAGGAAAGAGTCAAGATTAAGTTTCAAAGATGTTTGTTAAAGATGGAGTTTATTGCCAACCCATGGTTGAAACACTTATGCAAACCAATTTCCAACCTAAGGTTGAAGTTGTGGTTCAAACCCACGGCTCAAAGTCCAATTTGAAGGTGCGCAGAAATTGAAACTGCCGGGTTCAGACCCAAATCTTGGATTAGGTTTATTTTTGTGGTCAGAATGTTCCAAACCGCCAAGGTTCATGTCCAAACCGCAGGTTCATGCACTAAAAGTCTTCCAAAGTTGCATTTAAGTGTGGAATTAAGTACCATTACTTCCAAGGCCGACCATATACCCTCCATAACTCATTTTTCCTACATTTTTATGACACTTTGTGGCCCAACAAACATGTTTGGTGACCAAGGATCATTCAACTACAAATAAGAGTGCTTGGTTAAGTGTTTTGATCATCTTTTCATAACCAGTATCATCTTTTTCATACCATAATCTAAACCAATTCTCTCTACACTTGTAGGATTCTCTCCAACCACTCCCCACCCATTTCTAGAGGTGTTGGGGAGTTGGTTTGGTCTACATTCGCAAGACATATGACTTGATCATCCTTAAAACATAAGGCTTGATTATGGTTCACCACAATTAAACACCACATACTTCACCAACAATCCTTATTACCAAACACCCCTTAGCCATATACTCACAACATGAAGCCGATTTCCAGGAAGGTTTAGGGATGAAGGACTTGTATTTTGGTAGTTTCTTTTGGTTGGAATCACATGGTTGGAATTGTAGCACTTGATGCTTTGACTCTAATGTTTGGTATTGTTTCTATTAATTTCAATCATATTTATGTCTTTTACTTATGTTGATCATGAGAATTCCTTTGTGTATTGTGTTACATGTTTGATTATGATAATCTCTTTATGCTTGTTTGGTTATTATGAGAACTTGGGATAAAAGGATGTTTGGATATAATTAGTGTTTGTTTGGATTATAATGAAAGACATCATATTTGGTTAAATTGGAACTTGTCGTTGTTTATTGTTTTGGTTGATCATTATTGATTCTAAAGGCCGAAAGGATTCTCAATAGTGATTAGTTTCATTTCATTAGTCGACGAATGATTTTGATCTTGTACTTTGTGATGATTGTGCAAGTGAATTAAGAAACATAACAAGTGAAAGTTTAATAAAGATTAAAGGTCGAAAGGAGTCTTTTGAGTATGTGTTATCATCATCTTTCAAGTAAATGGAACTTCACAAGTTAATGACGTCAAAGTTTATTGGTCGAAAGAACTCTTTATTTGTTGTTGGTTTAGGCATAAGCCTCATGACAAGACCATTCGAGTGAGACTTATGTATATTTGATTTATAAAATAATAGACTAATATAATTGGTTCTATAGGTCGAAAGGATTACCAATGGTAATATGTTTTCCAAACTAAACATCCTAATATACTTGTGATCATTTATCCATACAAGTATGTTCTTTATGTGCTTACATTATGATTTCCATATTGCTTTTCTTGTTTGTTTGATCTGTGACTATCATAACCATTAACTTGTTACTTGCTTAAACAATCAAACAACACTTGAGTACAACCAAGTCTCTTGGGACGACCTTGACTCACCAACCCTTTTACTATGACGGACGAGTATAGTTGCTCGTATGTGTTCCTAGTTAACCGGTAATTCTTGTTTCTATAAATTTAAAACATGGTTGCTAACCGCACATCAATCTCCTTGGCGGGAAAGCTCAAAGGAGATGTCGAACGTCTTCTTCATTTCGTACCTTCACTGTCCTGATCCTGAAGGACTTGTGCCTTCGGTTGGCGAGTTCCCAAATGGTAACCATGTCTCGGAGGAATGGTTTTACACCACTGAAGGTGTTAGGAAATTGTATTGGACCTTCGAATGTACAGGCTCGAAGGGGTGTCCTTCGACTTGTTCGGAGGGTATATCATTAAGTATCAATTCATTTATAAACATAAAGGAAATGAGGAATAATTACAATTTAAATATAGTATACATTTGATGTTATTAAATATCTCCCAATTGACTTCTACTTATCCCCAAGTAGACTATTGATTAAGTAATCAGAAAAGTATATCAAACCTTAGTTTAGGAATTATGCATCAAAGTAATTAACTTAACAAATAGTGCATAACCATTACACCTCACAAACAAGAAATGAAATTTGCTCATCTCTCGTAACAAATCTAGGGTGTTTATTGTGGGGTACACTCAATCACACAGTCGTGGTGAGTATTTTATCATAAGCTTGGTAATGATACACATATCTACCACTAGAGTCCGAGAACTAAAACCAATTTCAAAGGCAAAATGGGTAAAATGTGAAGGCTTAATGGTTAGTTATTCTTTTTAATCTCTATCGATACCAATATTCCAAAAAAGGTGACAAAATCACAAATATACGACAAAATCCATGACCGCGAAACTTGTGATTGCCCACTCCCTAACTTGAATAAGCTAGAATAGGACTAAGTAATCTTCACCAATAATGAGGAAAAAAAAGGGGGGTTGAATAGTTTACCGGTTTTTAAATTAATTATCTTTTAAAACTTTCCATGTAATCAAAGATCTAATCTAAAAGATAATATGTAATATGCAAGAATAAAGAAAGAAACGATCAAACCACACCACAATAGTTTATCGTGGTTTGGCTACAAGGACTCTTTTTCCTTGCCCTACTCCACGCCCCGAGTATCCAACTCGAGAGTTTCTTTCACTATTCAACAAGCTCCTTTCACCGGCAGAGAAAACCTTACACGTCGCTTACACAAGATTACCGACATAAAGCTAGATTTCGAGTTCTTTTACAAGGGTACAACAACTCCTGTCACACTATGTATTTTAAAGCCTAAAATACTAACCGATCACTACTGAAAGTACACAATCACTAGATGTATAAACCTCACTAGGTTACACAAAACTAAGCTAACAAGACTTGCGATGTAATGTTGCGACTTGTAACTTTTGGTATAAACTTGTGATCTTTTTTGCTACAAAAGATCTCACAAATGAAATCTTAATGAGTTAGATGAATGTAATGAGAATGTATGTGTAAATTATAATGAGAAGTGATGAGAGATTTCTTGCAAGTGGCTTGGTATTTATAACCAACCAAACCATCAGACTGGCGGATCCGACGGAACCAAAACAAGGGTTCCGCCCTTGTAACGCAAGGGTTCCGCCAGGTCTGACAGTCAAAGTCTTCTAGAAATCTTTCCATATCAAGCAATGTCAAATCAAGTTTCTTCAAGTTAACACACAATAGATAGAGTAAGAAACCTTCTATAATGTGTAAGAGATCTTATGGAAAGTCAAATACTAGATTTGGTAAGCTTTGCATAAATGCTCATGATGCATGCCATGATGTCACGTTACATTTTCTATATTTAGAAATATGAAAATGTTATATTTAATATGAAATGTAAATGTAGCAAATAAAGTCTAGTGATCCAAGACTAAAACTAAAATCATGTTATACTAAAAACTAAGTTTACACTTTGTTGTTAATAAAACTTAGCAAAGATCATAAAATATAAATAACGTTTTTAGGCGATATTTGTATTAACAATCTTCCCCTTTTTGTTGATCACAAAACATAAACTTTACTTTTAAATAAATCACTAATTCTAGTGTTAAGTCTTTAAAAGTTTGTATTTAAACTTGTTTTACTTAATTGACGAAAATCATTTTAAGTTTATAAGTTTAAATATATTTTCTCCCCTTTTTTGTCGAAACAAAAAGAAGAGTAGCAAAGCGGAATAATGCAAATGCTCCCCCTTGGACAATACTCCCCCTAAATGGAGTGCCAAGTTAGGAAACATGGATTTTGAACCTACAACAAAAGAAGTTAGTTGGCGATAATGACACACTATAAATCGTCTAGCCACAACACAATATGAGAATATAAGCAACCATATCACAATCACAACTCATATATGATCAACCAAAAATGCAAACAAAATAGTAGAAAAGATGTTATTCCAAGTAAAATTTGACTTTGTAAAAGTCAAAGACAAGAAATGAAATATTCCATCCTACTTCTAGAAAAACAAAGTAAAATAAATAATAAAAAAAAACTAAGAATTAAAAGTCCTACTTCTATAAATGGAAGTCTCCCAACAAATTCTTAAATGGGGCAAAGCCTCCATAATACGCTCTAGGATTCGTTTGGGTGTGAAAGAGCATCCAAATGTTCAAGAATGTGTTGTAGAGCAAAGCGGTTTCATCTTGGACTTGGTGGAGCATGATTTTTATGCTCTCAATTATTTTAGCCGCCCGCTCACAATGTGAGCAACCATGGCGGGGATTGGGTAGTATGGGATCATTTGATGATGGTTGTGGTGGTGGAATGGTGGTAGTTTCTTGAGTGGAGGATGGGTTTGCAATGGAGGCAAGCAAGGTGGTTTGAAACTCCATGGCTTGATGGAGATGATTGTCCACCATGCTTTTGAAGGCATAAAGGTTGTCAAGGTGATCGTTGATCTCCTCGTAGGAGTTTGGAGGTTTGTTCCATAACGACGCTTCAATTTCCTCATAAGATGGAATAGAGACTCAAAGTGTTGGGATTTGGATTATGATTGTGGTTGTGACACTTAAGGTTGTGGTTGTTGGTTTTGTTCAAAGTAGGCTTCTTCATAGAGAGGTCCATGGATGTCTTTGTAGATAGGGTGAAACACAATGGTTTAGGTTGTGATGGTGGTTGTTCTTGTGGTAGTGGTTCTTGTTCAAATGGTACATTTGGCTCAAAGAATGCCCGAGTGTATTCATGTGCCATTCGTTTGCTAGAGCCAAACGAAGGCAAGGGTGGTGGATTTGGTGATCTAGGTGGAAGATCCTCAAGATCCTCTAGAAAAGGATTTGGTGATGTTGGTGGAGTTCCAAATAGTTCCATTGGTTCAAGTTATGGTGATTTGGGTGGTGATGGAGACTTGGATGATTGAGTTGGAATCGGTGGTGGACTTGGATCAATGGGTGTCTTGGTTGGTGGTGGAATGGTGATAACATGGTTGAACTTTGGTGATGGTGTGGGAGTTGCAAAATTTAGGAAGTTTTCATCTTTGATTGGGGAGGAGATGATTAGTGGTGATTCATCCGAAGATGAGGAGCTAAGATTGATGGTAGTGTTGCAACAAAAGGGTTTTACACTTATGCGTGCGGTTCTCCTAATGGGTCGAGATGGCGGAGAGGTGATTGTTGACTTTGTCATTGTCTAAATGGTGGTTTAGAAGATTAGATTCAGAGATTGAGATGTTGATGGTGTGATTTGAAAGTGTTCTAAGATGGTTAAATTTATAGAGTTGAAGAAATGTGGAAAGGAGTGTTTGGATTTGATGTTCTACCATACAAAAATTGAGGTTTATAATGATTTGGAAGAGTTATGAAGGTTGTAAAATCATTGGAAGTCAATCCAATGAAAATGGTGGAGTAAGAAGACCAAGATATGCACTAAATGCTTAGTGGTCTTGTCATAGTGATTTGGATCAGGTGTCCCACGGATACCAAGGAACCTTTTGGAGGGTTCCTTGCCTTATGAGGAAGGGTTCCTTGGGTTGGTTATGATTAAATTTTATTTTTGGAGGAATGAGTTTCAAACCAAAAAGGATGATTTGGATTTGTGTGGAAGTTGAAATTTGAAAAATTGGAAAAAAATCTTGCAGGTGATCGGCGGAACCCAACAAAAACAAAGGTGGAACCCTGTTTAGGGTTCCATCTATTCCGTTGGGCCAAACTTCGTTTACCTAGAAAAATCACTGGTGGAACCCTTTATTTGGTTACGCCAGTTCCGCCAAGTCACAAAAATGAGACAAAACAGGTGTACGGGGGCGAAATCCAAATTTTTCCAAAAACTCTTGGAACATAAAATTTAAGGTATAACTTATTAGGAAATGCAAAAAATGGATAAGGAAACACTCTTACCGTTATGCTTTCACCGGGGGCTAGCGAATTTCACTATACTTAGTGAAATTTTCCATAGACATGAAAATTTGAGAACATACCAAATGTTGTCATCCTGCGAAATTGGTAGTACAAACAAGTTCTAAACATAACCAAATATCCCTACGAAAACATAAGACAAAGTGTTAAATATCCAAATTGTTCAAATGACACCTAGTTCCAAACACTCCCAACACTCGCTCTCATTGGCGATCCATCTTCTTGTTGAGTTTTCCAAGGAACCTCCCAAGACAATTGAACATCCTTTTAGTTTGCTTGTACTCCTTGGACTCATTTGGAATTTTTGGAAGTTGTGAAAGGTATTCAAGAGGTGGAAGCCTAGAGTTGGGTAACCCGTCATCTTCACTCATTGATGATGATGATGATGAAGTAGGAGGATGAGGGTGTTTACCTTCGGCTTAGAAGACTCTCTTATCACTAAGTGGTACAAACGTATGTGGGATGAGGGAGTAGTCTAGGCGAAGGCCTCTTGGGGTCGGAGAAATTGGAGAAATGTGTCTAAAGAGACGTGTTAGGAGCATTCCATAAGGCATAGCCGTTGTGCCTTGCACGGGAATGTCGGCCATCCTTTTGGCCATGTAGTAGGCCAAGTTGAAGGGTTGCCTAATGGACAAAGAGTAGAGCATGTAGTAAAGGCAAACATTGATATTATCTCGGTTTCCTATGGTGCTAACGAAATTGGATCTAAGGACTTGTTCCCATTTCTAGAATTGAGGCTTGAGTTCATTGAGTTCCATACCATAGGGGTCATTGTTGACCTCGTTTCCGATACGGGTTCTCCTAGTGTCGGAAGTTGGTGAGTGCTTATTCACTCACCTTTTCTTATACAAATATAGACTAAATAATCCAAAAGCTAACCCAAATTGCCAAAGAAAGTGTGTTTTTGTGATTGTGAATGTGCAGGTACGGATATTTCATAAAAAGACAAAAAACAACAAAAAACCGGCAAAAACAAGCTTGAGAGTGGACAGAGTCAGAAAGTCAAAGATGGAATCTGAAAAGTCAAAAATAAGTTTAAAAAGTCCAAAGGAGTCCTTAAAGTTTGAAAGATTTACATGATTGGTCCTTGTTGTGAAGTTTGAAGAATGTGCAAGAATGGCCCCTATACTTTTCAAAGTTGCCAAAATTGGTCCCTGATAATAGTTATGAAGAAAAGTTAACATCGGCCCTTCAACAATTCAATATGTGACAAGAGTGGCCCTTGGATAACACTTTTTGAAATTGACAGTTTCAACCCTTGTATTTCAGAGACATTACACAATTGGTCCTTGTCATAAACCTGAAATTACAAATACACAAGGCTTAGTCTAATTCAATGTCTGGTCCAAAATTAATATCCATTGCCAAAATCCAAGTGCAACACACATAGCCCATCTCCAAATAATCCCATACCCCGCCCACACCCACTTGGTCAAATCTACTTACCACAAGTCAAACCAAATAAAAAGCTAATTTACCCTTCCCACCCCCGAATTTAACCCTCTTTACCCAGGAATAAAATCACATGAACCCTAGATACCCGATTCGTAAAAATTACGGCAATTAAGGGTATATCTGTCAAATCAAGAGCTTCTAGAAGTGTCAGGGAGTGTCAGAAGGTGTAAGAGCCAAAGAAACACATGAGGGGATGACATGGCAGCTTTTGATAGGTCCAAACACGTCATTGATATTTATCAAAGGGCTATTATCGGAAGGCATTGATTGGTGAATGATCAGACGGCTTAGAGGTGATGAAAAGAAGCACAAGCACACAGATTGCCAGCTTGGCAATCCGTGACCCCTCCGCCTACTAGAACCATCTTACTTCATCTATAAATAGGGACCTTTGTAGCTCATTTTAGCAAGTAGTTTTTAGTGTAATGAAATGCTGTCAAATTTTATTCTCATTTGTATTAGTTTAAAAATTATAATCTCATTTTCCTTTTAATAAAAATTAGTTTAATTTCTACTTTTCAATCATTCTGATTACTTACTGTTTTTCAGCTTAATATTTGTTAAACTTAGCTTTATTGAATCTCAGTTACATAACTTTCTTTTATAAATTTCATTTTAGTTCTCATCTTAAAAAAAATAAAAAAAATAAAAAAAAAATAAAAAAAATTGTTCATTCAGCATGCAGTCAAGCTTTATTATAGTTTGATACACTTCATCTTAGCTTTTATAGCTTCTATGAAGGTGATTGTAGCTAGATATTGATCAATTCTCTCAAAAGTTTACATAGTTAACTAAAGTCAAACATCATATGAAAGTGATGAACCTGGTGTGAATTGATATGTCAAAGGGAGATTTGGAAGCCTTTGGCCTATCTAAAGATAGGCTAGCATAGTGAATCCCCTCTGTTAGAGCTGAGGTGAAATACTCTTGTAAGTTTTTGCTTCATTTTCAATTCTAAAATTGCATAATCAGAATAGGATAGTGTTGATTTATAATTGTTAGTTGACTATTGTTACATTCGTTAATTCTGATCATATTTAAGTTTATCCTAGTGAGTTTGATCATTATTGAGTTAGATTAGATTTAGTTTACTGTGAGTTCATTTAGAATCTGTCATTAATAGCATAATTAATATTCTGTGGTTTGAGTTGTTTATTTCTGTGGTTTTAAGCTCAATGCAGTATATTAGATCAGTTTATGATAGGATTTGGTGAAATCATGGTTTAATCTCACAAGTTGCATCACTAATAGTTCATAACTGCTAGATATAGGAGTGTTTGGTTTAGGGCTTGATTCTAAGTTTAGGTTGTTTTTAGGTGTTGCAGTTAGTTTCAACAAGTTACTTTAGGCTTAATAAGGTTAGTTCATACATAAAATCAGTAGGCTATTTGATTAAAAAGTCAAATTCTCTTTTGATTCTTCATAATAGTTGACTGTTTTCTTTAACAGTTTACTTAAGCTTGTTTTTTGATGCATAACTAGTACATTTAGCTTAATTTCATTTCCTTATAGCTTAACACTGCATTTCATTTCATTTTTAGTCATTCAATTCTCATAAAAGTCAAAATCTCACAAAAATTCAAAAAGTCAAAAATACATTTGCAGTTTCAACATTATTTTGTTATAGAATTCTTATAGACTTAATTCTCAACCATTTTCAGTGAAACTTTGGGATTTCATAGATTGATAGCTTGTCTTTCCAAAAATATTTTTAGTTTAATTTTTAATTTTTTTCTTTAAGCTTTTCATAAGCTAGAACTTCACTATTTTTAGCATATCTCCCCTGCACCAGGGGATTTAATTTTCTAAATAGCATCTATTCTTGATGATAACTAGTACTTCAGTTGTTGGTTTGTGATAGGGTTTTTGCTATTTTTAGAATCTCAGCTTGGTAGCCTAGCTTTTGCCCCCATTGGTTTTATATTTTCAGCTTATTTGATCTGCTGAAATGTGTCCGCAAGTTAAGTGCTTCATTGATGGTTGCTGAAATTCACATAGATTTGTAGTTGTGCAATTTAACTTGATTTACTGAGCTTGATTGTTATACCTGAACATCATTGAGTTTGTTTGAATGTTTTACATGATTTTTGAGTTCACTGCTTATTCTAGATCAAAACTGCTTATTCATTTTGCTATTTAAAACTGCTATTTGATCATTACTTGAGATTTTGTGTAATCTTGCTCTAAATTGAGTTTATTTGATGCTTACTTGAGTATAAGACACTTGTAGTTAAAGTTTCATATAGTTTTGTTACAAGTGCCTATTAATAAGCACTTGTAATAAGCTGTTTTTAAGCCAATAAGCACTTTTTAGCTTTTTTTTTCCAGTTTTCTTATTTTTCTTAGGTTTCAAATATTATTTTAGATTTTCCATATAAATTTCATATTTTTCTGAGTTGATTTGCTATTTTTTTCATTTTATTTCAATTTTTAAGCACTTTTAAATACTTTTTAATAAAGTAAATTCAAATAAAAATCCGAAAAAGCCTGAAAATTTCCAAAAATATTTTAGAAAATTCTTTTCAGTTAGTTTAGATTTTTCAAAATTTATTTTTTATTTTTCACATTTATTCTTACATTTTCTCTATTTTTAATTCATTTTAAAATTACAAAAATAGAAAATAAATAAAAAGTCAAAAAAAAAAATCTTTTTCTCAAAATTATTTTTAGTTGTTTAAGATTTTTAGAAAGTTATTTTAGATTTTTAGGATAATTTTTCATTAAAATTCATTTTTAATTCGTACGTAACGTTTTAAATTCGCGTTTGATTTTCCGTTTTTAGTTTTTAGATATTTGTGCAATAGTAGCTTGTACCTTCTGCTTATTCTCTTATTTCTTATCATTGTTTTAATTCCATAATCACAATTTCACTTTTCACTTTTTCACAACGCGATTTCACGAATCGAATTTTACGATTCCATTCACTCCTTCACGGAAAACGAACTTGGGATTTGTATTTCTTGCAAATCCTTTAGAGCAATATATATATATATATATATATATATATATATATATATATATATATATATATATATATATATATATATATATATATATATATATATATATATATGATTTGATCTTATCAGAAGTCCTAACAAAGAGATGCTCACGAAGTACATCCTTGGACACGAGAGGAGTGTCAAGAGTTGTGAGTGAATGTTTGTCGGTGTAGATATAAGTACCATGGTTTGGAACCCCTAGGATTTGAGCAAATTCAATAAGAGTGAAGGTGTAATGGTTGCTACTAACCATAAAGTTTATAGACATGTAACCATAATCATCCGAAGAAAGAGTAACGAATGCATAGAACTCTAGAATGAACCTAAGACAAATAGGCTCGTCGATTTCTAAGAGACAATCAAAGTTGATGGTGGCAAGTTCCCTATGGAGATTGGTTCCGGTTAGGAAGGATGGGTCAATGGTTCTACCCTCGTGGACATAGCGTTTTTCTAAGGCTTTAAAAATGTTCCTTTGAGTTTCGGTGAGGCCTTTGGTTTTGTGGTGTTTGGGTAGGTAGTTAATCCTCTCCTTGTGGTCATAATGAGTTGCGGGAGGCATGATGATCACTAGAAAACACAAAATTGCACAGTTTTAGTCTAAATTAATGACTTCTATAATGTGGATGTTCTAGTGTGTGTGCCTATATGAAAACAATGTGTAGGTGCGGTTATCTTGACTCATTTTGATGCTTAAAACATATTATAATGCAAGTTTTTTTTATAAACAAAAGATAACCCAAACGCTCCTAATTCAATGTAGCTTCGTTTGAATGTACTCAAAAATTCATATTAGTTATGTATTCCCTTTAGCATTCAAGAGACATTATGCAGGTGATGTTTTAAACATAACGTTTTTATTTTGTATTTACAATATGAGACGAAAAAGTATTTGTCCTATTTGTGAGAAATTTTTGCAAGAATTTGACATGGGGTGTTTTAGTGAACATGCAAATATCTTATAAGGATGCAATTCCTAACTATGGGAAACATGATTAGTTTAGTTTAACAACTAATGTTCTACATGATTTACTTAAGTTAATGCATAACCCCAAGTTTTAGTTTTTGTGCAAAAATAGAATTCCTAGACGCAGATCAGGAGTATAATTATGTTTGGAATACTTACAATGATGATTAGAAACAATGTGTATGAAGAAGGACCAAATTTTCGTTGGTGTGGATGAGTGGTGAAGTGAATAGTAGCAGGTTGGAAGTGGTGATATAAGATAAAGAGTGTTTGGTTTAATATAAAAAAAAAAGAAAAAGTTCCTGCAGGTCGGTGGATACAGCGGAACCAAAAGTAAGGTTCCGCCCATTATGGCTGAAGGTTCCGCCAGATCAGCAGAAAGAAACAATTGTTTTTATTTGTTTTGATTTTTGTGATTTTATTCTATTGTTCCAAACTACAATGTAGGTTCCATAAGTCCTAAGCTAAGCCTAAGAAGGTTGAATGGTTCTCGTTTAAGAGGTTTTGTAAGAATGTCGGCAATGTTGTCTTCGGAAGAAACTTTCTCAATTGAAATGTTTCCTTTTTGAATATTGTTACGCAGGAAATGATGACGGATTTCAATATGTTTAGTGCGAGCATGTTGAACGTGATTCTTACTAAGATCGATGGCTCCTTTGTTGTCACAAAGAATGGAGATGTCGTAAGTTGAATTCTATAGTCTACAAAGCTTGCTTTATCCAAAGAGCTTGTTGACATGCTTTTCCAGCTGATATGTATTCGGCTTCAGTTGTTGAGATGGCGAGAGCCGTTTGCTTCTTAGAGAACCATGAGGTGAGACAATGTCTAATAAAAGTACAAATACCACTTGTACTTTTTCTATCAACATAGTCACTGGCATGGTCCGAGTCGGCATACACTATGGTGTCTACTCCCGTTCCTTTGGGATACCATAATCCTAAATGTGTAGTGCCCTTACTATATCTAAAAATCCTTTTAATGGCTTCAAGATGAATTGTTTTAGGATCTTCTTGAAAATGAGCACATAGACAAACACTAAACATAATTTCGGGTCTACTAGCCGTTAGGTAAAGTAGACTACCAATCATACCTCTATATTTAGTGTTATCTACGGATTCACTTTCCTAATCCTTTGTGATTTTAGTTTCCGTGGAGATAGGTGTTTTGATTGGTTTCGAATCTTCGAGACCAAATTTCTTAAGCATGTCCTTAATATATTTTGATTGGTTAAAGAAGATACCATATTCTAATTGTTTGATTTGGAGTCCTAGGAAAAAGTTGAGTTCTCCCATCATACTCATTTCAAACTCATCATGCATGATTTTTGAGAAATCAACACATAATTCTTGACAAGTTGATCCGGATATAATGTCATCAACGTAGATTTGGACTATGATAATGTGTGAACCTTTATTCTTAGTGAAGAGAGTATTATTGACTAAGCCCATGGTATACCTATGGTCAACTAGGAAGGTTTTATGTCGATCATACCATGCTTTTGGAGCTTGCTTAAGTCCGTATAAAGCCTTTTTAAGTTTGTAGACATGATTTGGTTTTTCAAAATTGATGAAGCCTGGTGGTTGAGCAACATACACTTCTTAATTTATAAACCCGTTTAAAAATGCACTTTTGACGTCCATTTGAAAGCGTTTAAAATGGTATTCGCATGCATATGCAAGTAAAATTCTAATTGACTCGAGCCTAGCAACCGGAGCAAAAGTTTCATTGTAGTCAATACCTTCTTGTTGATTATATCCTTGTGCAACTAGCCTAGCTTTGTTTCTAGACACAATACCATTTTCATCCATTTTATTACGAAAACCCATTTGGTTCCAATTATGGTTTGACTTTTTGGTTGAGGAACTAATGTCTAAACGTCATTTCTAACAAATTGGTTTAATTCTTATTGCATGTCTATTACCCATGACTCATCTTTTATGGCTTCGTTTATATTTTTCGGTTCAATGGTTGACACGAAACAAAAGAAGTTGCTTTCATTTTGAACTTTTGATCTTAGTGTTCTTTCGTTAATATTTCCTATGACACTATCTAATGGATGACTTTTAGACTCTTTGACATTGACAATTTCTTTGTTTAAAAGTTCATCTTCCTTGTCATTATCTATGATATCTTGATTTTCCATATCTTGACTTTCAACTAAGCCATCATCTACCAAAGGTGATGTCTTAGAGGCAGGTGGACTCTCGTCAAATGTTACGTTCAACGATTCCTCGACTCTTAAGGTTTCTTTGTTTAACACAATATAAGCTTTGCTATTTTGTGAGTATCCAAGAAATACACCTTCATAAGACTTTGGTTCAAATTTGGTGAGATAATCCTTTGTGTTAAGTATAAAGCATTTACTCTCAAATACTCTAAAATATCCTAATGTAGGCTTTTTACCTTTATATAGTTCATATGGTGTTTTGTTTAAAAATCGTCTAATTAAGACTCGATTTAAAATGTAGGTTGACGTGTCAACGACATTACACCAAAACTTTTGTGGAATATTTTATTCATTAAGCATTGTTCTACTCATCTCTTGTAGAGTCCGGTGTTTGCATTCTACTACACAATTAGATTGAGGAGTACGTGGAGCTGAAAATTTATGTCTTGTACCATTTTTATCACAAAAGTTTCCAAATTGTATTTCATTGTAAAATTCACGACCGTGATCCGTTCTAATAGACACAATGCAAGTTCCTAATTGATTTTGAATTTTCTTACTTTGAATTTGAAATTGATCAAAAGATTCATACTTACTTTTCAAAAATTTTGTCCAAATATATCTTGAATAATTATCTACTATAACCAAAGTGTAGAAGTTACCTCCATAACTTTGTATAGCGGATGAACCAAACAAAACCATATGTAAAAGTTCTAAACACCTAGATGTGGACACCATATTTTTAGCCTTATGCCTATTATGAACTTGTTTACCAATTTTGCAAGCATCACAAAAGTGTTGGTCATATTTCAACTTGGGTAGGTTTTGAACTAAGTCTTTGGAGGAGAGGTTTTGGATAAGTCTCATGTTAGCGTGTCCTAAATGTCTATGCCATATAGTTGAAGATTCATCTAGTGAGGTGTGACAAAGTTTGTCTCTAGACGTTTGATCCATCTTCATGACATATATGTTGTTCTTAAGAACACCTTTAGCTATGGTTATGCCATCTTTAAGTATTTTACTTCCATTTTCACTAAAAAGGACGTTATACTTTTTCCGGCAAAGTTGACTAATACTAAGGAGATTAAAACCTAAGTTATCAACATGAGCTACATCATCTATAGAGAGAGAGTCATGAGAGATTGTGCATTTTCTAATGATTTTGCATTTAGCCTTGCTACCAAACGTAACATTACCTTCATCACATTTTTGATATGTTGAAAAGAGGTTTTTGTTACCCGTCATGTGCCTTGAGCAACCACTATCTTTAATTCATTCATTCGGTTCCAAACTAACTTTGAAGCATACCTATTTTATGAAAAACACTCAAACGTTTGGTCCCCAATATCTCATGGGTCCATTTTGGTTAAACATACCATTAACTTGATCCATGTATGAAAATGGAACATATGGGTTCCATGACATGAAGTTTGGAGTTTGATAATGTCTAGCTTTGTTTTGGTTCCAGCGATGTTGGTAGTTTGGTTGTACGTTGTAGTTGCTCTTTCGAAAGGGGCATTTGGGAATAGGAGTTTTAGGTCTCGGTTTAGTAGTTTTAGTTCTAAATTCATTTTTAACAAGTCCTACTCCAATCTTAATAGCTGGTTTTAGTTTTGTATCATTTATGCTAATTTTGGACTTATTTGTGACTTTAACGAATTTAGTACGATCTGACGAAGAAACTAACTTTTCAGCTGCAGACCCCACGGAACCTTTGGGTTCAACGGGCGGAACCCTGGTTTGGGTTCCATCTGGTCCATGAGTGCATGTAGCAGTTTTGTTAGTTTCTTGTGTTTTCTTGTCTTGTTTCGTTTGACTCTTTAAAGTTTCTAATTTCATGAAACCGAGTCCCGTTTTATAAAATGGTGACTTTTGAAGTTTCATTATTTCATCAACACAAGAAATACTTTTATCGAACCTATTAAACTTTGAGGTTTGTTTAATTAGATCATTTTGAGTAGTTTTAAGTTTCTCAATTTCGAGTTTAAACTCTTCACATTATTTACACAATGTGTCGATACTTTTACTCTTTTCTAACCTCTTAGCTTTTTCTTTTAATTCATAGACTTTATTTTCCAAAAATTCCATTTTAGTTTTCAAAAATTTGTTTTTGTTTATGATTTTTAGACTTAGTTCATAAAGTTTGTTATATTCCTTTTGCAATGTATCATCATCAATAGAAGAACATGATGACTCGGATTGTACCTCATTTGAGTCTTGAGCCATGAGAGCATTCTCTTCTTTCTTTGGCTCTTCGTCATCATCTTCACTATCGCTCCGAGCACCACTTACAAAAGCTCGTTGAGTTTTACTTTTGGATGGTTTTGGGCATTCTCCTATGAGATGACTTGTGTCTCCGCACCTAAAGCACTTTCTTTCTCCTTTTTCTTTCTTATAATCACGATCTTTTCGGGAAGCTTTCTTATCATCTCTAGGTTGCCTTACAAACTTTCCTCATCTTCGAAAGAACTTCTTGAAGTCTCTAATGGCCATTGCATATTCTTCATCATCACTATCCGAGCTAGATTCTTCATCATTGCTTGATTGAACTCTAGCTTTCAATGCATTAGACTTGACTTTTTCTTTCTTGTCTTTAACTATTTTCAAATCTTTTTCCATCACTATTTCATGAACTTTGAGGTTTCCAATTAGCTCATCAAGTGATATGCTTGAAAGATCCTTAGATTCTTCAATTTTCGTCACTTTGGCTCTTCACTTCGGATGGAGTGCTCTAAGGAATTTCCTGACAAAATTCTTGCTACAATAAGATTCATCAAGTGCTTTAAGTGAAGTAATAATAGTGTTAGACCTAGCAAAAGCACAATCAATAATCTCATCTTCAGGAATAGTAAATTGTTCATATTGTTGAACAAGAAGATCAATTTTTTTATCCTTAACTTGTGAGTTTCCTTGATGAGTGACTATTAAAGATTGCCAAATTTCTTTAGCGGTTTTACAAATAAAGACTCTTTCATACTCTTTCTTTTGTAAAGCATCATTTTTGCCTCATTATTTTTAGCAATCAATTTCTTTTGATCTTCATTGTGTTTGGTAAAAGAGCTATCCTCATCTTTACCATTTGTACCATCCTTAAAAGTAGGTATGTTATCACCTTCAATAATTATATACCATAGATCTATATCTTTTGACTTCACGTAAGTTTCAAAACGGTTTTTCCAATATATGAAACCATTAGCTTCAAATAGTGGTGGTCTTTGCATAGATTGCCCTTCTTTGTAATTTTCAAAATCCATGGATCATTTCAAATTTTAAAACACAATATATTTTAAAAGCTTGAGTAACGTAGCTCTAGATGCCAATCGTGGAAAACTAGAAGGGGGTTGAATAATTTACCGGTTTTTAACTTAATTATCTTTTAAAACTTTCCGTGTAATCAAAGATATAATCTAAAAGACAATATGTAATATGCAAGAATAAAGAAAGAAATGATCAAACCACAGCACGATAGTTTATCGTGGTTCGGCTACAATAACTCTTTTTCCTTGCCCTACTCCACGCCCCGAGTATCCAACTCGAGAGTTTCTTTCACTAGTCAACAAGCTCCTTTCACCGGCGTAGAAAACCTTACACGTCGCTTACACAAGATTACCTACACAAAGCTAGATGTCAAGTTCTTTTACAAGGGTACAACTACTCCCGTCACACTATGTATTTTAAGGCCTAAAATACTAACCGATCACTACTGAAAATACACAATCAATAGATGTATAAACCTCACTAGGTTACACAAAATTAAGCTAACAAGACTTGCAACGTAATGTTGTGACTTGTAACTTTTGGTATGAACTTGTGATCTTCTTTGCTACAAAAGATCTCACAAATGAAATGTTAATGAGTTAGATGAATGTAATGAGAATGTATGTGTAAATTATAATGAGAAGTGATGACAGATTTCTTGCAAGTGGCTTGGTATTTATAGAGAACCAGACTAGCAGACTGGCGGATCCGGCGGAACCAAAACAAGGGTTCCGCCCTTGTAACCCCAGAGTTCCACCAGGTCTGACAGTCAAAGTCTTCAAGAAATCTTTCCATATCTAGCAATGTCAAATCAAGTTTTTTCAAGTCAACACACAATAGATAGAGTAAGAAATCTTCTATAATGTGTAACAGATCTTATGGAAAGTCAAATACTAGATTTGGTAACCCTTCCATAAATGCTCATGATGCGTGCTATGATGTCATGTTACATATTCTATATTTAGAAATATGAAAATGTTATGTTTAATATGAAATGTAAATGTAGCAAATAAAGTCTAGTTATGCAAGACAAAAACTAAAATCATGATTTACTAAAAAATAAAGTTTACACTTTGTCGTTAACAAAACTTAGCAAAGATCGTAAAATATAAATAACGTTTTTAGGCGATATTTGTATTAACAAATAATATTACACCAAAAACGCGAGAAAACCGCCAATGCTCATCCAAATCCATGAATGAGACACCAATGATTGCTCAATTCCCTGATCTTAGTAAGCTAAAGGTTAGGATGAAATGAATAAGGGTATGCATGGAAAACATTTATAACTGGTGTAAAATAAAAATGAACAAAATAAATAGATTAAGTCTGACACAACCAAATGCAACTAGCTACTACCTTACCATAAACCCGAACGAGACATTTATCATTGACTAACTGATACTTTAACATGGAAAGCATACGCTTTAATGATACACGAATAAGACTCAAATATACCTCGATCAACATCATCAACAATGAAATATACCAAGTTGGCTATCATGAATTACTAACACTCAAAAGATCCCGAAATATGCAATAAAATAGTGGCAAAATTACGGCCACTATACACTAAAATAAGTGGTTTATATTACGTACCACTTAAACTAAATAATAAAAATTCACATTCTTTTTTGTTTCTTTTTTTCTCTTTTTTCTAACATAAACTGAAAATCAAACGAATGGTGCATTACTTTACCATTTAACCAATAATATCCCATCTATGATACTCATTTACGTATAGGAATCCGAATGAAATAAAAAATTAGTGAAAGTAGTAATATAGGGATGTTACACAAATTACATGCTTTCACATTTCCCATTGGATCGTGCAATTCTCCCGACCAATGTCTCTCTAAAAAAAAATCGAACGAAAAACTCACACAAACACTGGAAATACATGGGACACATGTAGCAACTAGCAACAAAACAATAGACATTAATCTACATGCTAGGCTAAGGTGTAAAGGTGTAACGATACATGAACATTTAGTGGTGTAACAAATGAAAAGATAGGCTCAACATGTTATACTAGGGGTATCTTACTCTATAGATGAGAGTAACAAAAGGGTTTAAACGGGTGGTCAACTAACTAGAGTAGAAATAAACGTATATAATGACATGGGCCATTTGGGTGAATCCTAATAATTTTGCCTTTTATGCTGATTAAATTCGATTACACCTGCAATGCTCATTATTATGGTTTCAAATAGATATACCAAGCCAAGTTCTAAAGTCCACATCAATCCATCGGCACACTCATATTTTTTGTAGATTTGGGGTAAAATAGTGAAAACGGAAAGGTTTCAATCCTCACAAATGGTATCAAAGGTTATTGTGTGATTCAGCTACTAATGATCCACGAAAAACACGTGAATTTTTTTAATTGTAGCATATTTTTATTTGTTTTCGTAAAATAGGACAAGTAAAATTCTAATTCTAGCTACCTCCCCCACTTGAACTGTACAACGCCCTCGTTTTACAAATGAATACAAAAAATTAAAGAGCGTAGAATTACAAACAGAAAACTCCTGCTGAGATAGCTCAGAATAATCCTCCATGATAAGAATGTGAGCAAGAAAATGTGTACGTAATCTGTCTTCACTAAATACGGCGTATTACTAGCGTTAAATATGATGTATACCTTCAAATCATTACACTGTTACTGGGGATAAGTGTGACAACTGGCAAATTAGGGAGCCATTTTAAAAACTCGCGTTACGTTTAAAGTTCGTTTATAAATTATTTTGAAAAATTTTATTCATAATGAACTTGTAAAACCTATATTGTGGTTGATAATATTTAAAATTTTTATGGAATCGAATTTAGATTATCGATGTGATGAGAATTTATTTCGAGATTTATTTGGCACTACGTTGACTCCGGCACTAGAACGACCTAACAAAAATTTAATGTTTTGGATTTATGGTTTGACTGTATATTTATTTTGAACGTATAGTGATATTTTAAAGTTTTGAGAACGAGCTCGGTCCGAGAAAGAGTTGGAGTATTTTATAACGTTACGGGTTTTGGTTCGTGGAATTTACACCTAGCCACCTTACTCTAAATATAATAATATTTTTATTTTTATTATTATTATTATTAGTATTATTGTTATTTAAAAGAAAGAAAAGAAAGAAAGGAATAAAAAGAAATAAAAAAAGTAGCAACATAAATCGTCCTTGTGTCTTCACTGGTTTCACAAAAACACAAACACATAACTAATATCTCTCTCTCCCTCTTATCTTCCTCTTCTTATCAAAACCCTAGCCACCACAAGCAGCCGCCGCCCTGCTGCTACTCCACCGCCACTACTACAACCACACCGTCACCATAAAAATAATCCCCATCATCTTTTCTCTTAGATCCACTACTACACGCGCCTCAAAACCCACTCCATCACCACGAATACATGAAGATCGAGCCTTGAACCACCACTATTCCTTGTTATTTTTTTTAGATCCGTGAGTCTTGAGGTTCAAGGAGGTGAGTAAACACCGAAACAAGTATAAACTTGTCTCGGTGTGATTAAATCCGTAAAATATGGTGAAACCTTAAGGGGTTTTGGGTTTTCTTGATTTAATCTTGTTTAAAAACAGTGGGAAAATGATTTTTGATATAGAGAAATGTGATTTACCTAGTTTGGTATCCAAAGCGGTGTTGTTTTGCTTGTGTCGAAGTGGAACCGTGAGCCTATGTTCACGGCTTGGTTTTAATTTCGAGCTCATATGGTTCTATGGATGGTTTTGATCTCGTAGACCTGGTAGCGAGGGTCCTGATTTTTGTGGAAGGATTGTTTAACTTGAGTCTTGATTTCAATATAGATACTTGTTGTGGTCCTTGAGATGTCGCGACCTTAAGGGTCCGTTTGGATATTTTTGGTATGCTCGGATGAGCCTAAGCCGAGACCAAAGTGGTCTTGGGTTTGAGTCACCTTGACTCGTGGTGTAGCCGAGACCCAAGTGGGTCTCTCGGCACGGGTTTGGCTTGGTATAATCGACCCGGATCACATATATATTCTTGATGTTTTCCTTGTTGTTTCCTGTTGTTGTATTTTTTACTTTGGACTGGGAAGTATTGTTGGGCCAAGACTCTTTGTGGTCTCGGCAGTGGGACATTGTTTATTGTGAAGTGTTGACGAGGATGCGAGTAAATGGAGACCGATTGTGAGACGGTCAACTAGAATGACGGAGATAGGTTAGTCGGGTGCCGTAGTCGGACCTTATTGTTGTAGCACGTGATTTGGGAATTGATTGGTTGGAGTTGGTTCGCTTGTTTATGACTTGGTTATTTTATTTTGGACTTGGATAATGAGCCGAGAGTAATGACTCGGACATGTGACCATTTCGTATGACTCGATAAAATGTTTATAATCAAACGCAAATAATAAAACTCGTAATAATATTATTGGTAATATAAACATTTATATAAATATATAGATGTGAAAACATATATATATATATATATATATATATATATATATATATATATATATATATATATATATATATATATATATATATATATATATATATATATATATATATTTATACAAGTGCGTATATTAGTAATAAAACGATCACGAGTAATATTATAATAATAACGTGACTATAAATATTATGCTATGAAAGTAGTGTAATAATATTGGGAGCATTATTATAATTAAACGCTATAAATAACGATGAAATCTTGACGTTGAATAAATATTAAACAAAATAATATCTTTTAATAAACGAGGAAAACTATCGAGTTATACGGGGTCATGGTCACTTGAGTCCAAGTGGATTATTATTTGTGACGTTTGTGTTGTCACGGATATATGACAATTAATACACTCACTTTCGATAACTACGTAACTTATTTAATCGACGGGTTAAATAAGAGCTATTTAGTAATTTAAATTGAGTATATTAATGGGCATCGTATCCTACGACGCCCATAGGTTGTGGTATGTGTACGAGAATAATAAATTACTAAGTATCTCGTGAGGTGGCCAAATTGACGAATTTGGTAAGCTTAACGGCATAAGTAGAGAATTTATTAAACTTTGATATATACCATATAGTACTTTATGTGCAATGTGTGACCTAGGATTCGGGTATAATCTTAGAATGGTATATTAAGTAAATAAATATGGGGGATTACCAAATCGACGGATTTGATAAACTTCGATGATTTATTTAAATAATATATTGGACTAATATTAGACCTATAGATTGTTTTATTATCCTTTTTGTTGTGACTTCTTGGTTTGAGTTGTGTTGACCCACCACCCGTATGGATACCAAACGTCAAACTCCAAACGAATATGAGATTTATACGAGAAATGGATTTTCGAAAGTAAAATGGAATACGTTCGAGTTTGGGAATATTCAATTTTGAGGAAATGATTTCTGAACGAGTTGATATTGTTAGGTTGTGCAGAGTCCTTAGTTTCCGTCTTTTGAGTTATTATACATCTTACTTCTACCGATTTCTTCTTGCTGATTTCTGGACTTGAGGTGAGTCATAGCCCCACTTTTTACTCTTGAACTATGTTTTCAATACTTGGGGTGAGAAACATGCAAATTATTTTATGTGGACTATTATCGCTTTTATATTCTTTTAAAACTTGCTATGCGTATGGACTAGGATGAATTGTCAACTTTAGTTACATTGTTTCTTGTGAACTATTCAAGGTTGGCTTATTTAGATACTATAGTGTGCACCTATAGGTTATTAATACTTCGGAGGTTATCCGAGTATTTATGATATTACGGGGGGTACCCGTGTATCTAGGTTGTAGCGTAGGGTATCCGCAGGCTTATTACAGAAGGTATCCGTGTGTTTATGATGGAGCGGAGGGTATCCGCAGGTTTTTAGTGAATCCCTAGTCTAGCTAGCAAGTGTTTTGCGTATATGTCCACTATATTGAATTATGAATTTAAACCTATGATCTCACCAGCGAAAGCTGACTTTTAGCACGTTCTCTCAGGTAATTAAGTGATGATTTGGATGCATGGATTGGAAGGCTTGGCTATGGTACCTGGTTTATGGATCTACTTTCTAAAACTATGATATTTAATTATGGACCTACGTTTATTTCTTTTGGGCCTGACTCTGAATGAATTTGGGATAAATGTAAACTTTAAAACCCCGTTTGGTTGTGTTTTTCTTATGTTTACTTTATCTCGTTCTTTTATGTCTTGTGTTGGATACCAATCCCCGTAACACCTCGAAAGCTTGTTGAGTCTTCCGTTGTACCAAATTTTGGGGGTGTTACAGATTGGTATCAGAGCCAAGGTTATAGAGAACTAGGTAAATAAACACCTAAACTATAACCGATTTTTATAGAAAACGATCGTCGACCAATGCCCGCCAGCCCGCCAAGCCGAAGCATCTTTGATTACTTTGAGGTATTATGAGATAATGATTTGAAATGAG
This sequence comes from Artemisia argyi, assembly GCA_030686995.1. Classification (NCBI taxonomy): domain Eukaryota; kingdom Viridiplantae; phylum Streptophyta; class Magnoliopsida; order Asterales; family Asteraceae; genus Artemisia; species Artemisia argyi. Next base: position 116,923,434 of record CM060691.1, on the reverse strand, counting down.
ATTTTTGAGATGATTGAGAATATGGGATATGTTGATTTAGTGATATGATGGCGTTTTGAGGAATTATATGGCTTAATTGTTTTATAAATGTTTTTAGTAATGCGGTATTTGAAATTCTTTATTGAGATTATATGATTGAAATTATATGAGGATTTTTGATACGGTATTTTAAGTTCGCGCTTTAGTTGTTTTGAAACACTTACACCTACCCTACGCCGTTGTCACAAACCATGACCTCCTATTCGTACGATGTTATTGAGGATGTTTATGCTGGCACGTGTCGCCCAGCACAAATCACTATGGCCCCTGATGACCCATACATGAGATGGTCATGCGTTTAGCCACTACTACTTTGTCTTCCCATTGTTGCCCTAAGTCACCGACTTTATTGCCTCGTGGTTCACCTGTTCGAAGACGACGATTGATGTAGTACCCCTTCGATGAGGAGTACGAGAGTGAGCAGGAGAATGTTGACCCTCAGGATGATGAGGAGGATGATGATCCTCAGGAGGAGGAGTTGCCTGATGATGATTGTTTGCTAGCACAGCCAGCTCAGGCTGAGAAGCCTGATTCCCTGATACATCCGATAGAGCCTGTTTCACCTGATCACCCATTTCTGTTTGATTCACCACCTGGTAGTCCCGTGGCGTCGGACGCGCCATCTGAGGTTTCTGCTAAGCATGCAGCATTGGGTGAGACTGGTAGGATGTGGACTCAAATTACTGCACGAGGCGAGAGGATCTCGTGATTGATTGATCGACTTGAGATGGTTATTGCTGAGTTTATTGCTGAGTTGAGAGTTGATTTGACTATTGTCGTGGGCAGGACGACAGCCATTAGGAGAGGTATGATGGAGATACATGAGAAGATAGAGAATCTGCAGAGAGGTTTCCTCATGGCTCGCGAGGCAGATCGCAAGCTGTGGTAGAGGACACGGAGTTAGAGAAGGATGTAGCAGACCTCAAAAGAGATAGAGATACACAAAGTGTTGAGCTGGGATTGTTATGGAGAAATTTGGATGGTTTGAGATCAGAGTTGAGGAGTCTACGCCAGCATCGTGGCTAGATCGATTTGGATTATGTTGTTGTGTTGCTACATAAGCCATGGAGTACTTGGTTAGGAGAGCCAGTTATTATATCTCTTATGCCATGTTATTCGGATTGTATGTTCGTCTCGTATGGAACTATTAGTATTTATTATGTCTTTTGGTATTTTCGAACGAAGTATCGATCGCTACTTGTATGGACGATGGTGGTTTCGTATGATATTCTATGGTTTTTGGCGTATAGGGAGAATTGTGTTCCTATTTGCGTGGTTGATATTGTGTTGGTATTATGTTCGTATTTCGACTTTCACCAATCGGATTCTTGTTTGACGTTATGGTATGTGTTATTGGAGACTTATGAACCTTGTATTGTGACTTCGATCAATGGCCCCATGACGAAACCCTGTTAGAGCTACCCGAACTGGAACTGCCTTGACTGCCCCTGGTAGCCGAGGACGCCGTCTTACTCGAAATGTTGAAACCCCTACTCCTGATAACCTGGACACTACTAACCGCAACAACGGGACTCAAAATGTTGATGTTTAGGGAGACAATGATCATGTTCCACCTAATGCACCTACTATGGATCAAGCAATGATCAATCAACTTGTGGAGCAACGAGTTGCTGAGCTACTAGTTGAGTCAAATCATTCCAACAATTCTGCTGGAACATTTCCACCGGTTCATGCTAATGGATGTAACTATAAGGAGTTTCGAATTTGTGGACCTATTGAGTTTGGTGGAACTGAAGGAGTGGTCTACTTGGTTAGGTGGATAGAGAAAACTAAGTCAGTGTTCAATGTCAGCAATTGTGCGGAGAATGCTAAGGTAAAGTTTTCTTCTTTTACCTTTAAGGACAAAGCTTTAACCTGGTGGAACAATTACCGAAATTCGGTTGGGAGTGATGTGGCTTATGCTATGACTTGGGAGCAATTTAAGTCTTTGCTAATTCAGACTTACTACCCAAGAAATGAGGTTAAGAAGCTGGAGATTGAGTCCTGGAATCACAAAGTGAAGGGTACTGATATGGCAACTTACAATCGTCGTTACCAGGAGTTGGCCTTGCTTTGTCCAGATATGGTTAGAACTGAGACTTAAAAGATTGAGCGGTATACCGATGGGTTGCCTATGGATACAAGGATTGATGTAATTGCTGCTAGAACTGCAAATATCCATGAGACCATCACAATCACTCAACAATTAATGGATTCGTTGGAATTGGAAGGAGCTGATAAGGATCAGAATGGGAAGAGAAAGAGAGACCATCACTCTAAGGGTAATGATCACCGAAACAAGCGACAAGCTGTTGCTAAGGCTTATGCCATTGCAAATGGAGATAAGAGGAACCAAAATGGTGATTCATCCAAGTGTGGTCGTTGCCACCAGAATCATTCTGGATGGTGTAGTGTAATATGCCAGAACTGTTTAAAGAAATGACACACATCTAAGGATTGTAGGGCTCGACCTCTTGCTATGGTTCAAGCTACTCCTGAAGTGAGAAGTAAGGCGGATGTTACTTGTTTTGGGTGTGGAAAGAAAGGACACTATAGGAGTGAGTGTAGAGGATCGTGGAACCGAAGAAATCAAGGCTCGGGTGGTAATGGGTACAATCATGGAAATCATGGAACTGGAGGAAACCGTGGACGTCAAGACAATGAGGATCAATGTGTGGAAGCAGGAGCTGCTCATGGGAGAGTGTACGCACTCGGGAACGAGAGAGGAGAAGATCCGAATGTCGTTACTGGTACGTTCCTTCTCAATAATCGTTATGCTTCCATACTATTTGATACTGGTGCCGATAGAAGTTTTGTGTCCACTACATTTGCACCCTTACTAGAGAAACCCCCGATGGTCTTAGGAACTGGGTATGATATAGAATTAGCTAATGGGAACATAGAAAGGATTAAGACTATCATTCGCGGTGGCACGTTAAATTTCTTGAATCACCCTTTCAACATAGATCTTCTACCCGTCACGTTAGGAAGTTTCGATGTCATCATTGGTATGGATTGGTTGTCAAAGTATCGTGCTCACATACTTTGCGATGAGAAGATCGTGCATGTGCCTTACGGAAAGGAGATTTTAAATATACAAGGAGATCGAAAAGGCTCAAGGAGCCCATCCCGATTAGCAGTCATTTCTTGCACTAAGCTACCGAAGCTAATGGAAAAAGGATGTTACCTTTTCTTAGCTCAAATATCTGAGAAAGGAGGGAAGGAGAAGAAGGAAAGGTGCATTGGAGATGTGCCTATAGTTCGTGATTTTCCTGATGTATTTCCCGATGATTTTCCGGGAATCCCGCCTACTAGACAAGTGGAGTTTCAGATTGAGTTGAAACCTGGTGATGTACCTGTGGCACGAGCACCTTATCGACTTGAACCTAATGAAATGGAAGAGTTATCGAAGCAATTAGCGGATTTAGCCGAAAAAGGATTTATAAGACCAAGTTCCTCACCTTGGGGAGCCCCGGTCTTATTTGTGAAGAAGAAGGATGGATCGTTTCATATGTGTATTGATTACCGAGAGTTGAACAAGTTACCGGTGAAGAATAGATACCCGTTACCGAGGATCGACGACTTGTTCAATCAGCTCCAAGGATCGAGTGTGTATTCGAAGATCGATCTGAGATCGGGATATCATCAGCTTCGAGTTCGGGAGGAAGATATTCTGAAAACGGCTTTCAGAACCCGTTACGGGCATTACGAATTTCAAGTTATGCCGTTTGGGTTGACTAACGCACCGGCGGTATTCATGGATCTCATGAATCGGGTGTGTAAGCCTTACTTAGATAAGTTCGTGATTGTGTTCATCGACGACATTCTAATTTATTCGAAGAGTGAAAAGGAGCATGAGGAGCATCTAAGGCTTATCTTAGAATTGCTCAGGAGGGAGAAGCTGTATGCCAAGTTGTCCAAATGTGAATTTTGGATTCTGACGGTACAATTTTTGGGTCATGTGATTGATAGTCAAGGAGTTCATGTAGATCCCACTAAGATTGAGGCTATTAAAGATTGGGCTGCACCAACGACCCCAACAGAAGTTCGTCAATTTTTAGGATTAGCCGGTTATTACCGAAGATTCATTGAGGGATTTTCGAAGATAGCAAAACCGTTGACCAAATTGACTCAAAAGAGTGTTAAATACGAATGGGGAGATAAAGAAGAGGAAGCATTTCAATTACTCAAGGAAATGTTGTGTAGTTCTCCTATCTTAGTTACCTGAAGGTAGTGAGGACTTTGTCGTCTATTTTGACGCTTCTCATAAGGGTGTGGGAGCCGTGTTAATGCAATGAGAGAAGGTAATAGCTTATGCTTCCCGACAGCTCAAGAAGCACGAGAAGAACTACACCACCCATGATTTGGAGTTAGGTGTTGTGGTTTTTGCCTTAAGGATATGGAGACATTACTTGTATGGAACCAAGTGTGTTGTGTTCACGGATCACAAAAGCCTACAACACATCTTGAATCAAAAAGAGCTCAACATGAGACAATGACGTTGGATTGAGTTGCTAAGCGATTATGATTGCGAAATCCGCTATCACCCTGGTAAAGCAAACGTTGTTGCTGATGATCTTAGTCGAAAGGAGATAATACCACCGTTACGAGTTAGGTCATTAGGAATGACTATCGTATCGCCGTTACCGTCTCAAATATTTGAAGCTCAAACGGAAGCATTGAAAGCTGAAAATCGACCTGCTGAGAACATATTTGGGATGGCTGAAAATGAGAAAGGATTTGTTAAGCGTTTTGATGAAGTATTATGTTTTGGAGATCGGATTTGGGTACCATTATATGGAGGAATTCGAGAGTTGATTATGCATGAGTCACTTAAGTCAAGGTACTCTATTCATCCTGGGTCCGACAAGATGTACCAGGATCTTAAGAAGTTATATTGGTGGCCAAACATGAAGGCCGATATAGCATTGTACGTTAGTAAGTGCTTGACATGCTCTAAGATTAAGGCCGAACATCAAAGACCGTCAGGATTATTGACGCAGCCAGAACTCCCGGTTTAGAAATGGGAGCGGATTACGATGGACTTTATTACCAAATTACCAAAGACAGCTAGCGGTTGTGACGCTATCTGGGTAACTGTGGATCGATTGACTAAGTCTGCTCATTTCCTGGCGATTAGTGAAGATGATAGTGTCGACAAACTTGCGAGATTGTATGTGAAAGAAATTATTTCTCCTCATGGAGTTCCGATATCGATTATTTCTGATCGCGACAGCCGCTTCAGGTCAGCTTTGTGGCGATCACTTCAAACCTCTTTGGGGACGAGACTTGATATGAGTACTGCATATCACCCCCAAACCGATGGTCAGAGTGAGAGAACTATTCAGACTTTGGAGGATATGCTTCGTGCATGCACAATAGACTTTGGTAAAGGCTGGGAGAAGTATCTACCCCTTGCGGAGTTTTCTTATAATAATAGCTACCACACAAGTCGTAAAGCTGCACCGTTTGAAGCTTTATATGGCCGAAAATTTCGTTCGCCTATTGGTTGGGCTGAAGATGGAGATAGCCAACTCACAGGCCCCGAGCTTATATTGGAGACTACTGAAAAAGTGACTCAAATTCGTGATCGATTACAAGTAGTTAGAGATAGTCAGAAAAGTTAAGCCGATCTGAGACGTAAACCCCTAGAGTTCCAGGTTGGAGACAAAGTGATGCTGAAGGTCTCGCCTTGGAAAGGTGTGATACGTTTCGGGAAACGTGGGAAACTCAACCCTCGCTACATTGGACCATTTATCATTTTGGAAAGAATTGGGCCCGTGGCTTATCGGTTGGAGTTACCACAGGAACTGAGTAAATTTCACGATGTGTTTCATGTTAGTAATTTGAAGAAGTGTCTTTCTGATGAGACGCCGGTTATACCGATGAAAGATATTCGAGTTGATGAGAAATTGAACTTTGTGGAAGAACCGATCGAGATATTGGATCGTGAGATTAAGCAACTCAAGCGAAGTCGCATTCCACTCATCAAGGTTCATTGGAATTCCTGACATGGACCGGAAGTTACGTGCGAAGGTGAGGACGAGTTCCGAAAGAGATATCCAAAGCTTTTCACTTTGTAGATGAATTGTTCCGAGAGAAACCCGGGACGGGTTTCTTCTGAGGCCGGGAGGATGTGACAACTGGAAAATTAGGGAGCCATTTTAAAAATCCGCATTACGTTAAAATTTTGTTTATAAATTATGTTGAAAAATTTTATTCGTAACGAACTTGTAAAACCTATATTGTGGTTGATAATATTTAAAATTTTTATGGAATCGAATTTGGATTATCGATGTGATGAGAATTTATTTCGAGATTTATTTGGCACTACGTTGACTCTGGCACTAGAACGACCTAACAAAAATTTAATGTTTTGGATTTATGGTTCGACTGTATATTTATTTTGAACGTATTGTGATATTTTACAGTTTTGAGAACGAGCTTGGTCCGAGAAAGAGTTGGAGTATTTTATAACGTTACGGGTTTTGGTTCGTGTAATTTACACTAGCCACATTACCCTAAATATAATAATACTTTTATTTTTATTATTATTATTATTAGTATTATTGTTATTTAAAAGAAAGAAAAGAAAGAAAGGAATAAAAAGAAACAAAAAGAGTAGCAACAAAAATCGTCCTTGTGTCTTCACTGGTTTCACAAAAACACAAACACATCACTAATATCTCTCTCTCCCTCTTATCTTCTTTTTCTTATCAAAACCCTAGCCACCACAAGCAGCCACCGCCCTGCTGCTGCTCTACCGCCACTACTACAACCACACCGTCACCATAAAAATAATCCCCATCATCTTTTCTCTTAGATCCACTACTACACGCGCCTCAAAACCCACTCCATCACCACGAATACACGAAGATCGAGCCTTGAACCACCACCATTCCTTGTTATTTTTTTTAGATCCGTGAGTCTTGAGGTTCAAGAAGGTGAGTAAACACCGAAACAAGTATAAACTTGTCTCGGTGTGATTAAATCCGTAAAATATGGTGAAACCTTAAGGGGTTTTGGGTTTTCTTGATTTAATCTTGTTTAAAAACAGTGGGAAAATGATTTTTGATATAGAGAAATGTGATTTAACTAGTTTGGTATCCAAAGCGGTGTTGTTTTGCTTGTGTCGAAGTGGAACCGTGAGCCTATGCTCACGGCTTGGTTTTAATTTTGAGCTCATATGGTTCTATGGATGGTTTTGATCTCGTAGACCTGGTAGCGAGGGTCCTGATTTTTGTGGAAGGATTGTTTAACTTGAGTCTTAATTTCAATATAGATACTTGTTGTGGTCCTTGAGATGTCGCGACCTTAAGGGTCCGTTTGGCTATTTTTGGTATGCTCGGATGAGCCTAAGCCGAGACCAAAGTGGTCTTGGGTTTGAGTCACCTTGACTCGTGGTGTAGCCGAGACCCAAGTGGGTCTCTCGGCACGGGTTTGGCTTGGTATAATCGACCCGGATCACATATATATTCTTGATGTTTTCCTTGTTGTTTCCTGTTGTTGTTGTATTTTTTACTTTGGACTGGGAAGTATTGTTGGGCCGAGACCCTTTGTGGTCTCGGCAGTGGGACATTGTTTATTGTGAAGTGTTGTCGAGGATGTGGGTAAATGGGGACCGATTGTGAGACGTTCAACTAGAATGACGGAGATAGGTTAGTCGGGTGCCGTAGTCGGACCTTATTGTTGTAGCACGTGATTTGGGAATTGATTGGTTGGAGTTGGTTCGCTTGTTTATGACTTGGTTATTTTATTTTGGACTTGGACAATGAGCCGAGAGTGATGACTCGGACATGTGACCATTTCGTATGACTCGATAAAATGTTTATAATCAAACAATAATAAAACTCGTAATAATATTATTGGTAATATAAACGTTTATATAAATATATAGACGTGAAAACGTATATATATTTATACAAGTGCGTATATTAATAATAAAACGATCACGAGTAATATTATAATAATAACGTGACTATAAATATTATGCTATGAAAGTAGTGTAATAATATTGGGAGCGTTATTATGATTAAACGCTATAAATAACGATGAAATCTTGACTGATGAGTCGAAAAATGAACCACTTTTAGGGGATCATTTAAGCCCGGAATTGATTTTACTTGATCAAATACTACACTAAATCGTTCCTTTTGTGATTTTAGGTACTTTGGGAGTGAATTCTGGAAAATGAAGCAATTCGGACGTTTTTGGAGCATAAAAGTGAAGAAAACGGCAAAAACTTAATTTTCCAAGCTGAGAACAGTACTTGACGGCGTCAAGAGGAAGAACCTGACGGCGTCAAGAGTAAATTCCATGACGACCCAGTGCAATCCTGACGGCGTCACAACAAGGGCGTCAAGAGTTAATTTGGTGACGGCCTGCATAAGGTGAATACATGACGGGGTCAGACCCAGATCTAGGCTGTCCGAGAAACTATTTGGCGGCGAGATGACGGCATCAGACATTTGTTCTTGACGCCGTCACCTATCAAACTCTATATATAGTTTTCTATTTTTCATTCATTAGAGAGGAACTTGTGTGGAGAAAACTAGGGCCGAACTTTGTAAACCCTAGGTCATATTTTACAGTACTTCAAGGGTTTTCACCCCTTGAATCCTTTCATGTTCTATTGAGATAAGTCTTCTCTTAATTCAATCAATATGTCTATGTGTTGGTTGATTATATCTTGTGCTTGTCTTTATTTTAACATGCTAGGCTAGATCTATCTTGTGTTTGCTTAGATCTAATGAAACCTATATGTTAATTATGTGTTGATTACTTGTTTATGGTTGTATTGGATGAATGATTTCAATGTTAAGAATAAGAAAACTGGCAGATCTCCATTGTGTAACATGCTTGAACATCTTAGGAAGCATGAACCGATGTGTACTAGGTTTTATTGGTTATATTTAATGCATGAGTAAATTCTAATGATCCCATGTTAGGAGTTTCTTAGCCGGCTCGACGTAGGAGTGAAGTAGGCGCTCATAGGATTGGGGAAGTAAGTACGCCACCCCATGAATGGTATTAAGGAATACAATCCGTCATCCATGCAACTATAACAAGTAATTAACGTGTAAAAGATATCTAGGGAGTAGTGAAATCTAAGTAAACACAATTCTCCCACATATTGCTCACAACTTTAGTATAATTTAGTTTTTTTTCAATTTTAGTATTTTATTTTGATTGCATCTTAGTAATTGGGTTAGTTGACTAGCAACTAATTCCGCCCAACTCCTTCAAACCCGAGAGTTTTACTTGCTTTCCTAAAAATATAAAAATACAAAAAGAATCATCCCTCATTTCTAGACCTAGTCTTTAGGTTTTCTAATCCTAGCGACACTATTCCTAGTTGAACGATCAATCCCCCGGTACTTGTCACTATACTATACTGCATCGATCAGGTACACTGCCTGGTGGGGGTTGTAAGCTTCTCGAGATCCCTCGAGAGGTAAAGCCTGGTGCAATCCCTACGTATCAAGTTTTTGGCGCCGCAACCAAGGGAATAGTTATTGTCTAGGTTAGAATCTCTTTTTATTAGGTCTACTTGCTAGATTCCTTTCTAGTAAGATTTTATTTTTATTTTTAAGTTCTCTTTAGTCTATCTTATTTCTTTGTTTCCTTTGTTCGTAAACTATCTCGATGGATAACAATAACATTGATCGTTTGATTCCTGTTATTCGTGTTTTTCGTCGTAGGATTTTCCAAATGCCCGCCCCAATCCCTTTAGTGGAAAATGAGAACCCACCTAAGCTCTCGCCTAACCACCACTTTGACAATAATTCTGAGTTAGAGGAGTCTGACCATGATGATGACCATAGGGCTAGTCCTTTTTACTATTCAGACTCCGATGAGGATTTAGGTGATGGTGATGTGATTAATGAGGATAGGATGGAAGATGAAGCGAACCCTCTTAGGTATGTCGACCCCAGAACAAGGATTGAGAGTGATAGCTCATTCAATATGCAATTTCCTTGTTAGATTGGTTTTAGGAGCTTTAATGCCTACCTTAACTCATCTCTCCCAATGAACATAATCTCGTGTAGTGAATATAACAAAATCATGGTAGATGAGTTAGAATACAATGTAGAGAATGTTATTTCTAGGGCAATGTCATTGCATGTGTTCGTAGGAAGCTCTGTTTATCTTGTTGAGTTTATGGTTATGGAGAATCTAGGAGAATTTATTGATAGTAAGTTAACCCAAGTTGTGTTTGGGAAACCTTTCAAAAGGTTGACCAACCTCGATGAAAAACTTATGAAAGGGTTAATTACATTCTTGGATGGGGATGAAGATTTTGTCTACCAAATGCCCCGTGCACACTCAAGGTTCAAGGATTTTTCCATGGAGAATTGTAGTAGGTATCCGCCCATAGAAATGCTAAGTGAGAATGATAAGAGAAAAGGGCTTAAATATACTCATGAAAAGAATAAAAGATACTATCGCGGATGTTTAGAGTTAGGAGATGATTATAAGAAAGATGAGGCGACTATTAGATGGCTCACGCTTGGTTATGTGAGCATAAGCGATACACGGTAAACCATGACCTTGAGTCTAGCTACAAGACTCGTAAATAAAGAAAAGCGCTTCTTGGGAGGCAACCCATGTTGTGTGATTTTTATTTTTGTTTGTTTGTTATTTGCTTCTGTATGCATGCTTTATTTTATTGTTGGTAGATCATGTTTCAAAACTAAAATAGTAAGAATACTTTACTTTGATTTTTGGCCTAGTCTTAACTTCATCCAAAGGTATTTTTGCAAAAGATAAGTGTAAGGGGAAACCCCAAATATGTTTTTAAGAAACAAAACCGATCGTGATTCTCCACAATATTAAGTGAACATGTATATTCGTACTTGTTAGAGTCAAATGCTTGTATCGAGTCATAATGAAGTTTTGCAGGATTTTCCAGGAAGTAGGACGAAGTTTTTCCAAAAATTTTCCGGAAACTTAACATAAGAATTTCTGCAGATCACTTCTGACAGCGTCACGAGTTTACTCTTGACGGCGTTACGTGTAAAATTCTGGAAATTTTACCAGTTTTGTTTTTCTAACGGAGTCTTAAAGTTTTTGTTGAGTTATTAGTTTTATAATCTCCAGGAAATCTGCAAACATCATTCCACAAGCATTATATCTTATTTTGTTTTCTAGGATTTATTAGCATATGTAGATTGCCGCCGATTTTATGCGAGGTTGCCTTGTCTGTTTTCTCAGGTTTTATAGGTTATGTATGACAAGAAGATGATTTATATTCTAGAAGGGAAGCTTTGATTGTTCATTTTCTTGGAGGAAGATCTAACCTGGCCACCTTATTATCCATACCGAGTGAATCAGGGGAGTATTTGATGTCATTCTTTTTACTTATTTAACTTTTACATTCTTTACTTGAACATTGGGGACAATGTTCATCCTAAGTGTAAGGGGAGGGTAAAATGATGATACCTTACAGATACACTTTCGCTTGAGTTTGTTTGTTTGATAGTAGATGTGTAATAAAACTATGAGAAATACTTGTTAGTGCAATTTTAGCGCCAAATTTAAAATTTTTTACAACATTTAGGAGTGAAACTTTAGCCATAGCAAGCGTCGCATGGATAGGAGTCGTATGACTAGCACATAACCGTATCATTCAGAAAAATTTTCCACCCAAATATGTGAGGATTCGCCTTTAGATTTGATAGGAAAAGCATTTAATATTAGTGCTTATGAGTGTACCGGTAGCATTTAGATTCTAGAACTTGCGTTAGTGATGCATCCCGAGACCGCTAGTAAGACTACATTCGTGTAGTAGGATTTACTACATGATAAGAGGCATTAGGATCACCCTTGTGTTAAACCCGTATCATAATTACTTGACCATTTAAGTCATATTACTTGGCTAGTTAAGTCAACTAATTTTTCCCACACCTTAGCGTTGTACTCATTTTTAGTACACGAAACCCCTAGTACACCCCTCCGAGCCTATCTTTTCGTTTCTAACTTTAAGCATCTTACTTAAAGGAAGAATTTGTTACACCCCACTTAAATGTACACCCAAATCGCCTTAGCCTTCCGTGTATGCACTCATTTTTAGTGCATTATTGTTATATGTTAAACCCTAAGTTAATTATCTAATTGATTACATGGTTGCTAAGTCGAGTCATATCCTTGTACATATTGTTTTGTGACGATTCGGACTCATGGGTAAAGTACTTATTTTATGGAGTAATGGGGAAGGACATCATATTATTACCCCCATATGTACGTTAATCTTAAAAGTACTCCAAGTGTTTTGATTTTCTTAATTCGGGTCATTAGATTAGTTATTTGTAAAGTATGTAAAAATTCAAGTGTAAGGGGAATGTTCATTCCCTATGATGTATTATTTTGGATGGTAGGGCAAGAGTGTATGCAAAAAAAAAAAAAAAAAAAAAAAAAAAAAAAAAAAAAAAAAAAAAAAAAATCGAAAAAATTAAGAAAAAGAAAAAAAAAATAGAAAAAGAAAAGAGAAAAAACATACGGACTACCATCCCGTTTCATTCTATGTTTATTTTATGTTTTCGTTATTTTTTATTTATTAGCTTAAGTCGAGTCTAGTCTTTGCTTAGCAACGCCATATTGTACATGTAATTAACCAAGATTGTTAACTCACCACAAGTAAAGACTGCCTATATCTAACAAAACCGTGTATTCCATATCCCTACACCTAACGTTACAACCCTTTTAAAAGACCTCTTTGATAGTTTATCCTAGGTGCTTACGCCATGTGGTGGAGGTTTGATCCTTTCCCAAGCCTATGGTAATCTATTTTGCTATGACAGGTAGTGAGAGATATTTTCCGTTTCCATATTGTGATATTACTTTATTACACCCGAGAGATGTGAGTATCTAAACACTATTTGTGAGGTGCTAGTATATGACCTCCGTGCTTGTCTATTTGTCTTTAGTGGAACGATTATTTGTTGTAATTACTTTTATATTAGTGTTAAATGACCCCTAACTTGTATTTTGACTAGAATAAAAGCGCATTTGCTTGAGGACAAGCAAATCTCAAGTGTAAGGGAATATGATGAGGCGAAAAATGAACCAGATTTAGGGGGTCATTTAAACCCGGAATTGAATTTATTTGATCAAATATTACCCTAAATCGTTCCTTTTATGATTTTAAGTACTTTGGGAGTGAATTCTGGAAAATAAAGCAATTCGGACATTTTTGGAGCATAAAAGTGAAGAAAACGGCAAAAACTTAATTTTTCAAGCTGAGAACAGTACTTAACGGCGTCAAGAGGAAGAACCTGACGGCGTCAAGAGTAAATTCCATGACGACCCTGTCACACCCCCAAAATCGGGTCCAGCGGAAGCATACATGTAGCTGGGGTGTAACTCAATTGGTACCACAACACAAGGACAAAAATGGTATTTACTTCAATCATTTAGAATAAAATTGTTTAACCAAAAGTATTGGATTTACATCGTTAAAAATAGTGCGGAAGTATGCCCTTAAAATAGTTAAAAACGGTCCCCAAATGAATATCAGAGTCTTCTATAACCATGCCATGCCCTACCAAAACCTCCTATAGCGTGCCATTGCTTAATACCTAAAAATACATGCTAAAGTGTCAACACGAGGTTGGTAAGTTCATAGAGTCTTGTGAAAAAGAATGTAATGTAAAAGGATTTCCCAGCAAAGGCCTAGTAAATCCACTCAGTTCCAAGTCCCGCTATAAGAGACTTGTAACATGTGTGTTTACGACCCACTGCCAAAAGTAATATGTTTGGTTTGTGTGAACAAAAGTAATAAGATTTATGCAAAGGCATCGTAAATCAGTAATATGGTGGATGCAAAGGCATTGTAATTCAGTAATAAATCAGTCATATGGTTGATGCAAAGGCATCGTAATTCAGAAATAAATCAGTAATAAGGTTTATAAAAACCATCAGTATATAGCTTTAATCGTATGTACAATAGCCCAAGTATAAAGTAAAGTAATAAGATTTCAGTCATAAAATTTACATTGGCTCTTAAGCTCATGACCCCGAAGCTAGATGTTATTTGGCCCCAAACGAGTGTTTACCAGACACTCTAAAGATGTTAGACATGAAATGCATCCGTAATTCCGTTGGAGCAACCCAAACACGGATGGAGGAGTCACCCTCAATAGATCTATTCACTCACTCTCGCTCCTACTTTAATTAACGGTCCATGATAATAAAGGAGACTTGTCAAGACGTGGTAATAAGGCAACTTAAGCAATGTAAGGCATTTAATACTTTGGCATTGTACAAAAATAATTAAAGCAGCGTATTCTTCCCCAAAAGTAATTCAGAATGTATAAAAGTATAAAACAAGTATTTAAACATGTATCTCCCCCAAAGAGTTTATAAAGTAATTAAACAAGTAAAAGTAGGGCTATGACTCACCTCGAAATGATGATACAATGATGGTAAAATGATCGGGACAATAAGGTGCGAATACTAGCCGCAAGCTAAGATGAGTGGAAATAATCTACTTCAGATCATGAATTGATGTAATGAATGCACATGCACATGAAGCCTATACCACTCTTAACTTGAAAATACTAGTTATAGTAATAGTAGAATATATTCCATACTTAAGAAAAAAGAAGTCTTAACTAGACTTGTAAAATCTTGTCGTAGTATATCGTATATAGAAAGTTAGTGTTATAAACTTCGCCTTGAAAACCTTGAAGTAACATCTAATGGTCGTAAAAATAAGCTCATAGGCATAAGTACTTCGTTAGTTATAAATTTCGGCAATTTAATAGTATTTCTAGAAAATCTAGAATTTAGTACGTAGAAGTAGTATTATTATTATTTCTAGTAAAAGCTGCCAATTATAGTGAGTTTTTACCGATATTAAAACGTGTATAACTTGGTCGTTTTAAGTTCATTTCCTTCGTTCTTTATATCCACGGATTCGTCTTAGTATATACTATATACTAATATATTTTTGATAACTCGGCTTTTCTAGATTACGTCTAAGGCCTCGGTTTGTCCACCAAAAATCGTCCAACATCAACAATTTTCAGAAAAATAGTTTTCGTCAATAAACTTGCAAAAATCATATCTCCTTCGTTATAAACTCGTTTTAACCCGTTCTTTCGCCTACGGCTTCGTTTTTGAAAGTATTTTCTAAATATTTGGTTGAAAAGTTCCCCTGAATTACTGAGTTTTCCAGGTTTTCATTTTTGGGACAGTAGGTATATATATGTGTTCCAAATCCATTTCTAGTGTTCTAAACTTGTTTCTACTCCACCCAAATCACTTCCAATCACCACAAATCTAGTCTAATCCTACCATACACCTTCTTAAGGTGTCATGGGTTCCTAAATATCATCAATCTAGTGGATCTAACCAAGGTTTCTATTTCTAGGGTATCAAAGACATAAGTGTATATTATGAGTGGTAAGAGCTAACATATGCCTGAAATATTTTTTGGAAACTATATAATCATAACAAATACTTGAAGAAATGAAGAAAATAAATTTTTGTAAACTCACTTGAATGATTATGAAGCTTGTATGATCAAAACCCTAACAATCCTTGAGTTTATATTCCAAAACCCTAACAAGGACAACAATCTAGACTGGATTAAAAATTGATCTTGTAAAATATGGTTGATCTTGGTGGAATTTATTTTGGGTCGTGGGTTTTGGGGAAGAAAAAGAGAGAAAAGCAAAATTTTTGATCTAAGAAATCTATGTGTGAAATGTATTAGGAGTTTGTAGATATTTTTGTATGATTTAAGTAAGTTAAAGAAATTTAATGCATGAGGTCAAGGGGCGGGGTTCATGGCCGGTTTTCAAAGGGTTCAAAAGTAAGAATATGGACTTTGATTTATTTAGGATAGTTAGTGGATGATTTGTAGTATAAATATAGGTTTTTAGGTGGTAAATTTAGGTAATCGTAGTTAGTTTTTAGTTATAATTGAGTACCGGGTTTGCGAGAAATAAATTTTAATAAGTTAACCGGGACTTAATAAAGTCATAAAAATGTTAAAAATATATTGGGTACAAAATTTGAGCGTTTGGATAATTATTATTTAGTTTTCACGAAAACCGTCGTAATTATATTAAACTTACGTTATGAATTTAATAAATTCCCAAAATACCGGGTAAATGAATTTTATAATTTTTATGATGTTGTAAGGAGTTTAAAAATATATCGGAACCATCATGGAGATTTTTAGATATGTTGGTTATATTTATTTATCGCGAGTTAATGTTAAATTAAAATAAATAAATGTAAAACGTTAAACATACCAAAAATAATAATATGAATATTCTACGAGTGGTATAGTATGCATATGTTATTATGATGATATGTAGACTATTTCTAGTCCGTATGAAGTGTCCCAAATGATAATGCATGAATTCACACCTGATTCAATACGGTTAAGCGAATTTAAGTACTCGTAAACTAAATTTACGATGACATGAGCAATGCACGTGAATAGTATTTTCTTTCCGGAAATGAATAGTACTTGGTGAATAGTAAAATTTTTTGAACGCTTCTCAGAATATCAAATTGACCTCAAAAATGATGAATAGTAAAATGATGAATAGTGTTTTGATGAATAGTGATTTATAAATAGTAAATTGTCGAAGTTTGGAAAATGGCCTGAAATTACGAGTTGTGACAGTCTTCCCCTCTAAAAGAAACTTCGTCCCAAAGTTCAGTTTGTGTTTGTCTCTGAAGTGGTATTGGTGAAAAGATGATAATATTCGAGAATTCCAGCGAACTTTCACGATAGGAATTCGACTTTGCTTCAACTATTCGACCTTACAGTCCATGATTTCTATTGGTTCTCCTACAAGGTTTTGATTTGTCATGGGATTGGATTCCTTCCCAAATGGGATTTTGAGTGACTAATCTGAAAGTCATTTCTTGAGATTTGGAAAATGTGAAACATGTTTGTGTAACCTTCTGTTTGCTAACAAGGCTCAAGTCTAACGGCCACTAGGCCTATTCGGTCTGAAATATTAAATAGTCCAATGTATATCGGGTTTAACTTTTTGAATTTTTTTTTGAATGGTAACATGCCTTTCCTAGGCAGAATCTTTCACCATAACCCTGCCACCAACTTGAAATTCTAAGGGTTACGAATATATCGAACTTGTAACTAATTCTTGATTTGTAGGAAGTTCCAGGTTATTTCATGAATGCTTACGAGACTAGTGAGTTGGGCTTTTCCAAATTTCACTCCGTCAATGGATGTTGGCACTTCGACCATAGAGTGCCTCAATTGGTGTAGTCTCTATGCTCGTGCGGTAACTATGGTAATAAAGGAATCTGATTTATGGCAAATGGTTAGTCCAACCATTTCTAGAGTCAATCACTCATGCTATGAGCATATCTCCCTATGTTTGAATCGTTTTCTAATTTCTGACAATTGGTCGGCAGATGATAGGTGGTGTAGTTCCAAAGGAATCTTAATGAAATCGCTAGGAGTTTGAGGTGAATTAAATTCCTCTATTAGGAATAATTGAAATGGATATAATAATCTTGTGGAAAACTTACAAGGTTAAGCCTGTCAAAGGGTGTTGTTGAAAATAATAGATTAGGATAAGGTTGTGATCCTCCGCAGGATGTCATGAATTGAGTCTTTCTCCACCTACGATACTTAGTCTCCATTACTAAGATTTTTCCCAAGCTCTATGTCGTTAATTCACAAACTCCTAAATGTATAAGTGATGTAATATAGTGATTAATTTTCAAAGTTTGTTTTGAGATTGTGTTTTGTTCATAAACCTTCCCCGAATAAATGAATCTACAAGTTTAAGCAAACGGCTTTCCAAGTAACATTTTTCTTGATGTTTCAAAATTTAATAGTTATGCAAGATAGGACAGTTTTAAATATAAGGTGGATAATATGGTTTACCAAAGATCGATGTTTAAAATTTCCTAACAATTCAATAGTTTTGTAAAGGATTAACCAAAAGAAATTTTCTTATCCAAATAAGTGCCTCAAAAAAGTATTTCTTACAAGATATATGTTTTGTATAACTGTAGTTTGGAGAAAAATCCATTTAAAGTTAGAGTATTAAGAGGATAAAAATAGCCAGGTATGTATGTCTGCGCAAATGCATAGGTGTCTAACATGTTTGAATAAAGTCTATTGGTGAGGACATGTTCAATCTATAGTCCCAGTTAAGAGGTTGGATTCATCCCTATAGTGTTGCTTAGTGAGCATTCGCATCGAAACTAATCTTGTAATCCGGTCAAGTCAATACTTTCTAGATAATAGAATTTTGGCGATCTGGCCAGTGATAGTGGTTCGAATTGTTTTGTGATAGCTTGATATTTCTGTTGAATCTTGGATGGTCTTAATGTACCGAAGGATCCTCCTCATAGATTGTATGGAAAGTCTTTCCTAGGGAGGTCATTGATAATATCCACTTATCAATATAGGGAGTAGTGAGTGATGAGTGGCATAGGAAACTATATAGTGTCAGCTAATTCCTTATATAAATAGGGATGGGAGAGGGAAATAATAATGATGGCGAGAAGGGAAGAGACTGTGACAACTGCGACAAAATGAGATTTGTGATAAAAGAAAATACTGTGATATAAGTGTATCATGCATAGACTTGAAGATTCATGAGATGAAATGACCAGTTGACGTGCTTCCAAGCGGCGGTTCACGAAGTGATGAAAAGTATGAATGTTCTGACAACGAGGGTATACACACACATGAATGAAACATTTGGAAATCGAGTTGAGAATTTATTCCAGACAACATTTTATTATAACTATTCTTAGTGTTGCAAAATTCATCTCTGAGTCAGACATAGGTAGTCAGCCTATGTCCCACTATCCCGGGTCGAATATAGATGACTAGTCTATATTCCACCGAGGTTCCATGAATTTTGAAATACTCAGCTCAGTTATACTAATACTATGTCCTTCACAAATACCAAGACGTTCAGAAAGACTAAGGCAGGTGACCAAACTCGAGGTCAAATGATGAAACTATGCAAGGAAAACATAACGCAGTGACATATATGATACGTGAACATGCTTATATGAAAGACAAATATAGTAATCAACTATTATAAATGAATATAATATATCAGATAATGAGACATAAATCTCATCACCTATGTCAGCAACTAACCACAAGTGAGGCTTCAGCTTGGCAGGCAGGCACGTGACGGTCATAGGGTTAAGTATTCTTGAAAGTAGCTATAGTCTAGGTTTTAAAAACACTTAGTTCGCTATAGCCAAGGCGCTGATACCAATCTGTCACACCCCCAAAATCGGGTCCAGCGGAAGCATACATGTAGCTGCGGTGTAACTCAATTGGTACCACAACACAAGTACAAAAATGGTATTTACTTCAATCATTTAGAATAAAATTGTTTAACCAAAAGTATTGGATTTACATCGTTAAAAATAGTGCGGAAGTAGGCCCTTAAAATAGTTAAAAATGGTACCCAAATGAATATCAGAGTCTTCTATGACCATGCCATGCCCTGCCAAAACCTCCTGTAGCGTGCCATTGCTTAATACCTGAAAATACATGCTAAAGTTTCAACACGAGGTTGGTGAGTTCATAGAGTCTTGTGAAAAAGAATGTAATGTAAAAGGATTTCCCAGCAAAGGCCTCCTAAATCCACTCAGTTCCAAGTCCCGCCATAAGAGACTTGTAACCTGTGTGTTTACGACCCACTGCCTAAAGTAATATGTTTAGTTTGTGTGAACAAAAGTAATAAGATTGATGCAAAGGCATCGTAAATCAGTAATAAGGTGGATGCAAAGGCATTGTAATTCAGTAATAAATCAGTCATAAGGTTGATGCAAAGGCATCGTAATTCAGAAATAAAGCAGAAATAAGGTTTATAAAAACCATCAGTATATAGATTTAATCGTATGTACAATAGCCCAAGTATAAAGTAAAGTAATAAGATTTCAGTCATAAAATTTACATTGGCTCTTAAGCTCATGACCCCGAAGCTAGACATTACTTGGCCCCAAATGAGTGTTTACCAGACACTCTAAAGATGTTAGACATGAAATGCATCCGTAATTCCGTTTGAGCAACCCAAACACGGATGGAGGAGTCGCCCTCAATAGATCTATTCACTCACTCTCGCTCGTACTTTAATTAATGGTCCATGATAATAAAGGGGACTTGTCAAGACGTGGTAATAAGGCAACTTAAGCAATGTAAGGCATTTAATACTTTGGCATTGTACAAAAATAATTAAAGCAGCGTATTCTTCCCCAAAAGTAATTCAGAATGTATAAAAGTATAAAACAAGTATTTGAGCATGTATCTCCCCCAAAGAGTTTATAAAGTAATTAAACAAGTAAAAGTAGGGCTATGACTCACCTCGAAATGATGATCCAATGATGGTAAAATGATCGGGACAATAAGGCGCGAACACTAGCCGCAACCTAAGATGAGTGAAAATAATCTACTTTAGATCATGAATTGATGTAATGAATGCACATGCACATGATGCATATACCACTCATAACTTGAAAATACTAGTTATAGTCATAGTAGAATATATTCCATACTAAAGAAAAATAAGTCTTAACTAGACTTGTAAAATCTTGCCGTAGTATATCATATATAGAAAATTAGTGTTATAAACTTCGCCTTGAAAACCCTATAAGTAACATCTAATTGTCATAAAAATAAGCTCATAAGCATAAGTACTTCGTTAGTTATAAATTTCGGCAATTTAGTAGTATTTCTAGAAAATCTAGAATTTATTACGTAGAAGTAGTATTATTATTATTTCTAGTAAAAGCTGCCAATTATAGTGAGTTTTTGCCGATATTAAAACGTGAATAACATGGTCATTTTAAGTTCATTTCCTTCGTTCTTTATATCCACGGATTCGTCTTAGTATATACTAATATATTTTTGATAACTCGGATTTTCTAGATTACGTCTAACGCCTCGGTTTGTCCACCAAAAATCGTCCAACACAACAATTTTCAGAAAAATAGTTTTCGTCAATAAACTTGCAAAGATCATATCTCCTTCGTTATAAACTCGTTTTAACCCGTTCTTTCACCTACGGCTTCGTTTTTGAAAGTATTTTCTAAATATTTGGTTGAAAAGTTCCCCTGAGTTACTGAGTTTTCCAGGTTTTCATTTTTGGGACAGTAGGTATATATATGTGTTCCAAATCCATTTCTAGTGTTCTAAACTTGTTTCTACTCCACCCAAATCACTTCCAATCATCACAAATCTAGTCTAATCCTACCATACACCTTCTTAAGGTGTCGTGGGTCCCTAAACATCATCAATCTAGTGGATGTAACCAAGGTTTCCATTTCTAGGGTTCAAAGACATAAGTGTATATTATGAGTGGTAAGAGCTAACATATGCCTGAAATATTGTATGAAAACTATATAATCATAACAAATACTTGAAGAAATGAAGAAAATAAATTTTTGTAAACTCACTTGAATGATTATGAAGCTTGTATGATCAAAACCCTAACAATCCTTGAGTTTATATTCCAAAACCCTAACAAGGACAACAATCTAGACTTTATTTAAACTTGATCTTGTAAAATATGGTGGATCTTGGTGGAGTTTATTTTGGGTCGTGGGTTTTGGGGAAGAAAAAGAGAGAAAAGCAAATTTTTTGATCTAAGAAATCTATGTGTGAAATGTATTAGGAGTTTGTAGATATTTTTGTATGATTTAAGTAAGTTAAAGAAATTTAATGCATGAGGTCAAGGGGGGGGGGGGGGGGGTTCATGGCCGGTTTTCAAAGGGTTCAAAAGTAAGAATATGGACTTTGATTTGTTTAGGATAGTTAGTGGATGATTTGTAGTATAAATATAGGTTTTTAGGTGTTAAATTTAGGTAATCGTAGTTAGTTTTTAGTTATAATTGAGTACCGGGTTTGCGAGAAATAAATTTTAACAAGTTAACTGGGACTTAATAAAGTCATAAAAATGTTAAAAATATATTGGGTACAAAATTTGAGCGTTTGGATAATTATTATTTAGTTTTCACAAAAACCATCGTAATTATATTAAACTTACGTTATAAATTTAATAAATTCTCAAAATACCGGGTAAATGAATTTTATAATTTTTATGACATTGTAAGGAGTTTAAAAATATATCGGAACCATCTTGGGGATTTTTAGATATGTTGGTTATATTTATTTATCGCGGGTTAACGTTAAATTAAAATAAATAAACGTAAAACGTTAAACATACCAAAAATAATAATATGAATATTCTACGAGTGGTATAGTATGCATATGTTATTATGATGATATGTAGACTATTTCTAGTCCGTATGAAGTGTCCCAAATGATTATGCATGAATTCACACCTGAACCAATACGGTTAAGCGAATTTAAGTACTCGTAAACTAAATTTACGATGAAATGAGCAATGCACGTGAATAGTATTTTCTTTCCGGAAATGAATAGTACTTGGTGAATAGTAAAATTTTTTGAACGCTTCTCAGAATATCAAATTGACCTCAAAAATGATGAATAGTAAAACGATAAATAGTGTTTTGATGAATAGTGATTTATGAATAGTAAATTGTCGAAGTTTGAAAAATGGCCTGAAATTACGAGTTGTGACAGACCCAGTGCATTCCTGACGGCGTCACAACAAGGGTGTCAAGAGTTAATTTGGTGACGGCCTGCATAAGGTGAATACATGACGGCGTCAGACCCAGATCTAGGCAGTCCGAGGAACTATTTAGCGGCGAGATGACGGCGTCAGACATTTGTTCTTGACACCGTCACATATCAAAATCTATATATAGTTTTCTATTTTTCATTCATTAAGGAGGAACTTGTGTGGAGGAAACTAGGGCCGAACTTTTTAAACCCTAGGTCATATTTTATAGTGTTTTCAAGGGTTTTCACCCCTTGAATCCTTTCATGTTCTATTGAGATAAGTCTTCTCTTAATTCAATCAATATGTCTATGTGTTGGTTGATTATATCTTGTGCTTGTCTTGATTTTAACATTCTAGACTAGATCTATCTTGTGTTTGCTTAGATCTAATGAAACCTAGATGTTAATTATGTGTTGATTACTTGTTTATGGTTGTATTGGATGAATGATTTCAATGTTAGGCTTAAGAAAACTGGCAGATCTCCATTGTGTAACATGCTTGAATGTCTTAGGAAACGTGAACCGATGTGTACTAGGTTTTATTGGTTGTATTTAATGCATGAGTAAATTCTAATGATCCCATGTTAGGAGCTTCTTAGCCGGCTCGACAAAAGAGTGAAGTAGGTGCTCATAGGATTGGGGAAGTAAGTACGCCACCCCATGAATGGTATTAAAGAATACAATCCGTCATCCACGCAACTATAACAAGTAATTAACGTGTAAAAGATATCTAGGGAGTAGTGAAATCTAAGTAAACACAATTCTCCCACATATTGCTCACAACTTTAGTATAATTTAGTTTGTTTTCATTTATAGTATTTTATTTTGATTGCATCTTAGTAATTGGGTTAGTTGACTAGCAACTAATTCCGCCCAACTCCTTCAAACCCGAGATTTTTACTTGCTTTCCTAAAAATACAAAAAGAATCATCCCTCATCTCTAGACCTAGTCTTTAGGTTTTCTAATCCTAGCGACACTATTCCTAGCTGAACGATCAATCCCACGGTACTTGTCACTATACTATACTACATCGATCAGGTACACTGCCTAGTGGGGGTTGTAAGCTTCTCGAGATCCCTCGAGAGGTAAAGCCTGGTGCAATCCCTACGTATCGTTGACGTTTAATAAATATTAAATAAAATAATATCTTTTAATAAACGAGGAAAACTATCGAGTTATACGGGGTCGTGGTCACTTGAGTTCAAGTGGATTATTATTTGTGACGTTTGTGTTGTCACAGATATATGACAATTAATACACTCACTTTCGATAACTACGTAACTTATTTAATCGACGGGTTGAATAAGAGCTATTTAGTTATTTAAATTGAGTATATTAATGGGCATCGTATCCTACGACGCTCATAGGTTGTGGTATGTGTACGAGAATAATAAATTACTAAGTATCTCGTGAGGTTGCCAAATTAACGAATTTGGTAAGCTTAACGGCATAATTAGAGAATTTATTAAACTTTGATATATAGCATATAGTACTTTATGTGCAATATGTGACCTAGGATTCGGGTATAATCTTAGAATGGTATATTAAGTAAATAAATATGGGGGATTACCAAATCGACGGATTTGATAAACTTCAATGATTTATTTAAATAATATATTGGACTAATATTAGACCTATAGATTGTTTTATTATCCTTTTTGTTGTGACTTCTTGGTTTGAGTTGTGTCGACCCACCACCCGTATGGATACCAAACGTCAAACTCCAAACGAATATGAGATTTATACGAGAAATGAATTTTCGGAAGTAAAATGGAATACGTTCGAGTTTGGGAATATTTGAGATGATTTCTACCAATTTATTCTTGCTGATTTCTGGACTTGAGGTGAGTCATAGCCCCACTTTTTACTCTTGAACTATGTTTTCAATACTTGAGGTGAGAAACGTGCAAATTATTTTATGTGGACTATTATAGCTTTTATATTCTTTTAAAACTTGCTATGCGCATGGACTAGGATGAATTGTCAACTTTAGTCACATTGTTTCGTGTGAACTATTCAAGGTTGGCTTATTTAGATACTATAGTGTGCACCTATAGGTTATTAATACTTCGGAGGTTATCCGAGTATTTATGATATTACGGGGGTACCCGTGTATCTAGGTTGTAGTGGAGGGTATCCGCAGGCTTATTACGGAAGGTATCCATGTGTTTATGATGGAGCGGAGGGTATCCGCAGGTTTTTAGTGAATCCCTAGTCTAGCTAGCAAGCGTTTTGCGTATATGTCCACTCTATTGAATTATGAATTTAAACCTATGATCTCACCAGCGAAAGCTGACTTTTAGCATGTTCTCTCAGGTAATTAGGTGATGATTTGGATGCATGGATTGGAAGGCTTGGCTATGGCACCTGGTTTATGGATGTACTTTCTAAAACTCTGATATTTAATTATGGACCTACGTTTATTTCTTTTGGGCCTGACTCTGAATGAATTTGGGATAAATGTAAACTTTAATACCCTGTTTGGTTGTGTTTTTCTCATGTTTACTTTATCTCGTTCTTTTATGTCTTGTGTTGGATACCAATCCCCATAACACCTCGAAAGCTTGTTGAGTCTTCCGCTGTACCAAATTTTGGGGGTGTTACAATAAGACCATCAATACGATGTGTGGCCAGAGTTGCACACGTCGTAAGCTCTTCATAGTATGCATACATATTCTTCAAATAAGCTCCAAATCACATCGTTTGCCTTCCTTTAAACTTAACAATACAAAGACCGTTAAACCAGCTAAAATACATAGACTACAGAAAAACTCAGGAAAATCTTGTTAATCATCAGTAATGAAATAGAAATAAGAAAAATACAAAACGTAGTGTTGATACATCGTATCCATAGAATATTGGATACGCCGTATCGACTACGTGCACTTAATACCGAAGTGCACATCAGGGGTGGAATATGTTGTATCCATGAAATTGGATATGCGGTATCAACCACCTGATAGAAATAGTAAAATAAAAAAGACAAACTAAAAGATAAGCATGTGTTGCTTCCCTACGAAGCGCTTTTTTTTTTTTTTTTTTTTTTTTTTTTTTTTTTTTTTTTTTGAGTCACGAACCTGACTCCACCCTTATTTACTATGTAATAGGGTGTTCTTCCCCTACTTGAAATCAAGTGTGGGTGATAGTATAATAAACACCATACAAGTGTAAATATGCTAGTATAAGGAAAAATAAATAAAATTATACCATGGTGATTTTTGTGCTCCTCTCCTTACCTTATCATGTTTGGTTGATGAATTGAATGACTTGAAAATTCATGTTGTGGAAGAATAAATGGTTTCCATGCTGCCTTTGTTGTCACGATAGTTGAGTTTCCCTCTTTGTTCATAAAATATGAAAGGGATCTATCGCGAGTAAGCTTTCAAGCTCTCCTATATCTCTCCTAAGTTCAACATCAGCATCCTTTTCAACAGTGGTAATATCCAAAAGATCATCTTCAGATTTTTTTGCTTGTTTAACCAAAATAGGACTTGTAACAGGTGCTTCACATAAATCATTAGATGGTGTGACGTGTATGATAGACTCAAAGATCGTAGGGTCCACAACGTTATTTATATTTTCAGCAACCTGTTGAGAAACGCTAGCAAGATCATTAGTGACATGAGTAAAAAAATAGAAGTGGAAATACCATTTGATGTTGCAACTATTTCTTCTCCTTCTGAATCATGTAAAAGCCTAAATGGCTTTTACATAAACATAATGGACTAGCATTTACTAATTATTACATGAATATATTTAACTGACTATTTGACTCAATAATTATCGTCACTTTTAATCCTAACAATCTCCCCCTAAGGGACGATCATTGAGATCTCTCTTTGATTACATAAATGATCAACACTTCTAATGCTAACATTTAATTTTTTTATATAAAATTTTAATAAAAAATAAAATAAACAATTACTGAATTAAAACTAAAAATTAATAAATAAAAATGAAAATTAAACTAGATAACTAATCTGTTTTAGCAAGTAATACGGTTAAACTAGATAACTAATTTGTTTCAGCAAGTAATACGCCGTATGCTGGAAAGCAATACGCCGTATCCAATGGATGTAAATAAACCGTATCAGCAACATGAGAAAGAAAATAGTTAACAAACATAAAAATAAACATAAAAGTATGAAAACAAATAAAAACACAACTAATCTAACAAAAATATAAAATGCACTAAATTAACCTAAAACTAAATTATTCCTCGGCAGCGGCGCCAAAAACTTGATGTGTGTTTTGTTGTAGGTATTTTTAATGTTCAAGTTTTAAATTTATATTTTGCCAGACTATACCTAAAGAAATACTTTCCTAGGAAGTGTACCTGATCAGATGTAGCCAATAGGTTAAGTAAGAGGTCGATCTCAAGAATAGTGTTATTTAGAATTAACCTAGTAAATTTTAATGATTTAAAAGGGGGTTCTGATTTTGATTTTTAATTAAACTACTAAACAACAAAAGTAAATTAAACTAATTTAAACTACGTGTGTTGTGATCAATAAGAGAAGAAAGTGCTAGCCATGAAACTCCTATTACAAATTTTAGTTATCCATTTACTAGTGCATTGGTTTTAATATAAAGTAATAGTGACATCAGAATGTATAGAGAATATCCCTTTAGTCTAGGAAATACATCCATACTCCTATCTAACATAGACAAGACCACTTGGTCCATGCATCTGACCTCTACACGTGTAATCTTAAAAACCATTTGACTTATGCATCTAATCAATTACAAGTATGCATTAAGTTGTGTTAACTAATCTACATGATTTATATATGATACCCACTTGGTCCATACGATATCTACTCTTCTCACACGGTCACTATATTGAAGAGCACTATACTAACTTAAGTGTTCTCGCATTATACATCTAAATATCCCATTGGTCCTGGCAATTCCTAGACTTACAATGCTCAAACACAAAAACAAGTACTTATTGAATGATAAACAAATAAACTAAACGAAACTAAACATCAAATCATAATAAATGAAATAACATTCATGTAATAGTCATAACATGGCTAACACCAAAGGGTGTTAGCCTATAATCTCATACAACATAACAAAAGTATAATAAAATGATAATAAGAATAAGTTCATAGAAAAAATGATATTCAAACCGAATGATAAACAAATGAATGATGAATCAAGATCTTCCCCTTGGATGATGTTGTCTTCTCTGGTGTTTCTCTGCTATTCTAGAGGGGTTTTGGACGTCTAGGAATGGTCCCAAGGAACCCTCATGATGATAAAGTACGTGGTTAGGGTTTTGTATTTATAGTTGCTGAACTGGGCCTGATACAGCGTATCCAAAAGTGGATACCGCGTATCCATGATATCAAATTTAGCCCCAAAGAAAAAATATTCTGGAATATGCTTCCGATATATACATAAACTAATATGGCGTATTGGTTAATATGGAGTATCTAGAGTGGTCTATACGCTATATCTCTTTAGTAACATGTAGATCCTTTTTTCCCCTTTATGTGGCTACTTGAATTGCCTAAATCCAAGTCTAGATGAAGAATTTATGGCCAAAATACTAAAGCATCCTCAAAAGCCATAATATAAATGTGAAATATTCATTTGACTTAGGGTGTGTTTTTTTTTTTTTAAAGTCTTACTAGCCCTCTTACTCCCTCTTACTCTTACCAGTAAGAGGTGGGCAGACATTTTGCTTGTTTGTTTTTTTCTTTTGAGTCAGACCCAGTTAGACATATAACATCTTACTTAGTAAGAGGTGGGGGAATTGTCTTACTGCCTCTTACTCGATAAGAGAGATTGAAGACTTGTGTTAATATAATGTATTTGATGGTTTATTAACTATGTTATATTTATGATAAAAAGTCTTCTTTCATATTTACACAAGTTACTTAAATAAATTGTAAAAACGAGCACTTAAAATCATTTAGACAATTATACAAAACAAACAAAATTATTTCATTTAGATTTAAACGTTCTAGCCACCTCTTACTAGTAAGACGTGGTAGTCAGATTCAGACATAAAACATCTAAATGAAACAAAGACACCCTTAATCTATTCACTTGATTTTCTTCTAACAAATGTATATAGCATATTACCATAAATGTATACGCCGTATATCTTTAAAGCACTTCTTTGGTCTTCATGAGTTAGGGCTTTTATACGGCTTATCTCCATAAATGGATACACCGTATGCTTCTGAGTACGAGTAGGTATTAGAATCTTCTTAGTTTTGTATACGGCGTATCCTCAATACCGTGGATACGTCGTATCTTCATCCAGAAATAGTGTTGTTTTCTTCATTTTAACTCCAAATAATGTCCTTTTTCGTGTCTTTTCCAATATTGCTTCATAAATACTGAAAACAATAAACCTAAGCAAGTAGGTATCAATTCAGTCATAAACATACAATGAATAAGCAATAACCATGGGATAAATATAGTATACATTTGATGTTATCAAGTACGTGGAGTAGTGGTGAACTAGCTTTGGACAATTTGAAATCATGAGAAAAAGATAATATGGATCATGAGTGCGAACCTATTCATTTTAAAAGTAGGCAAGAAACATGGCCTACTTGTAATTAGGAAAAGGATGGACATTGTAATGGAGGAGATTTATCAGGTACAAAAAAAGTTGATAGAAGATAGCGAGCTGAAGAACATGACCTTAAAAGAAAAATTAAGTCTTGAATCTGATAATGAATATGAAGATATAGAGTATTTAACATTTCTTGAATGGGTACATAGGAGTTTTGATGATTATAGTAAACTTGATCAAAGATTGAAGTGCAAACTAGAGAAAGATTAGGAAAAGCTTCAAGATGGATATATTTCAAGTAACAAAGCATGGAGTGATTATTCACCACATAACGAGGACAAAGAAGTCATGCTAATTATCTACATAAGTGATCAAGTCAACTATAACTATAACTATTATGATAATCTTTGCAAAACCTTTAATGATCTTTTAGTGATTCCTAATGTGCATGAACCATTGGATGAATAAATAGAGGATGATATGGAAGGATTGGAGGAGTACTTGCTTTTAAATGATGAGTCTTATTTTGTTGATAAGGAAAAGGAAGCATTCAAGGAAAGGAAGTGTGGCTTACTTGGCATTCTCTACAAGAAACCACCAAGATTCAAGTTTCAAAAATTTTAAGTTGTAAAATACTCATTAGGATCATTGGAAGTGTACGTGGCCACAAAAATTTGTGAGTATGACATTAGGATAAGAACTAAAGAAAATGTGTCGCAAATCAATCAAGATATTTTTGCAAGAAAGATGAAGGGTGGTTTGTGACAAGAACTATGTGGGAGCTGAAGAAAGTCTACTTAAATACTTTGCAATAAACAAAAGTTCTTGCTGGGTGACAACCCATAATGTTATTTGCTTTTATTTTCTGCCGATTCCTACCTAGTTCTTCAATATGGCACATCCAATTATATAGATACAACGCATTGAATCTCCTGGAATATTTTAATACTTAATTTAAATTTTTATCGAGTGTGAAACTTTATTATGAGATGCCTCAATATGGCCAATTCAGGAAACTGGATTCGGCGCATTGGACATCGGATACATATTAAAAGTCTATCAGAACAGGTTCCAATATGGTGAATTGGTATCTACTGATGCACCGTATCGGGTTTCAGAAACGTTTATCTATCTTGTCTTTACTTCTGAAATGACTGATTATCTAGACTCATGTTTGCTGTGATTTTCTTGTATTTGAAGAAGGAAGAACAAAATGTAGTGGTATAGACATTTCTGTACATTTCTGTTTGTTGTAGTCCTCGAATTCTTATCCTAGAGGATCATACCGAGCAAATTAAGGGGAGTTTTACTGTTCTGATTCTTTGTATTTCATGAATATATTGTTATACTTGTACAACATGGGCGTTGTACATCTCAAGTGGGGGGAGGAGAATTAGAACTTTATTTTTACTTAAATATGTCTAATTTTATACAAAAATTTTGAACTTATTTTTTAAATCATTAGATGCATAACTCACACACATAACCCTTTATTTCTATATTGTGGGGATTTGAGCCTATTTCGTTTACCCCATTATACTTACAAATTCCACAAAAATATGAGTGTGTCAGTTGTTTATAATAAATTTTAGAACTTGGCATGGTATACTATTCAAGACCACAATAATGAGCACTATTGAATAATCGGAGTGACTTATCTAGATTTGTAAATTCTTAGGATACACCCAAATGGCCTATGTCATTTACATATGTATTGTGATATTAACTAACTACACTGGTTCGTTAACCTCCATATAAAACTTGTTGTTACTCTCATCTTTAGAGTAAGATACACCTAGTGAAACCTACTGAGCCATTCCTTTCATTCGTTACACCAATAAATATATGTTTCATGACACCCTTACACCTTAGCTTACTCAGTAGATTAAATCCTTGGTTGGTTGCTAGTTACTTATGTGTAAAGTGTGTATTTCCTGTGTTCGTATCTTTGTTTAGGTCGGGAATTGAACATTGCAATGGGAATGTTAAAGTTAGTTATCTTATTTTTATGTGTTCACTACTTTCACTATTATTTTATTTCTGAGATCCGAGCATTAAAGTATTTTCCGGATTAATTATGATTGTGAGATAATGAAATTTTACACCTTTACTAGTATTGCAAGTTTTTTTTTTTAATTATTTTTTTAAGTACAGAATATCAAGAAAAAAGAAAAAAAAAAAAAAAAAGGATGTAAGAGAGAAGAAAAGGAGAGGATTGTGTGATAATCGGTTCTTCTAAACTTAACCGATTTTATTCTTTTAAACTAATCGATTATTCATTGGTACATGTTATAAACCAATAATGTAAAATATTTTTATATATTAGTTATTTTGGTCGTAACTTAATCAACTAGGGATTGTTTTTGTGGACTGTCGATGATGAATGATACCACATAGATTAGTTGAGTGATTTGAGTGTTCTCATTTTCTATTTCGTGAGGTGTTTGGTTGTGCACTTTTGATTGAGTAATAAACTTAAAAGATTAATCCCAAACTTTTGTTTGGGATATGCTTTCATAAGTAAGAATCTAGAATCTACTTGAGGACAAGTAGAATTCAAGTGGGGGGGGGGGGGGATATTTGATGACATCAAATAAAGACTAAATATATGCATCATTTATCCCATTTATATTGCTTCTTTTATGTTATTTATGTGTGAATTGGAACTTATTTGCTTGCTTTTGTTAATTTCAGTAAATAACGGAGCAATTGATGAAAGTTAGGGGAATGGACGCAATTTGGAGGTAAAACGGAGAAATCAAGCAAAGTCCACTAAACAGATACTCAATACGTCGTATTCACCCTAATCAATACGCCATATCCAATCAAGACTTCATCAAGTCATAAAGTACATCAATATTGCATATCCAGAATGGTCAATACGACGTATCCACAGGCGGTTCGTACAGATTCTATATAGAGAAAACCTTTATTACAAATTCTACACAACTATATACCACAATACTCTATTCCCATATGATTTTAGAAGCTAAAAAGTTCTGCGAGCTCAATCCTTGATTAGGAGAACTCTTTGTAACCTAGTTTCATCACTTAATCATTCGGTTAGCGTATCATATTTACTATGTTTCATACTATATACGTTGTGATTATATTTGTTTGCTTTGTTACTAAGATTATGGGCTAACACCCTTATGGTTAGCCAAGTTTATGACAGTTATGTGTTTTTTATATGTTTATATCGATTACCAGTTTACCTCTTTGGATATTATTTATGTTTATTACCTATGCTCATTTATTTACTTGTTCTCGGTTATCTAGTGACTAGATCTTTGGAATATAACCTAAAATTCTATAACTTAACTAACGGCAATAGTGGGTATTAGAATTATGAACCTTAGATCCAAATCATAATAATCGAATGCAAAAAACCAACTAAGTTGGTCCTAGCTTAAGAGCAAACATTTGGAAGATTCCCTAAGTATGTTCTATTATTATGACTAGTACGCGTAACACTACTAGGTAGATAATTACAAGATTGAGTCAAATAAGTTAGTAAAACTCGTAGAAGTTTAGGTTGCATTTAGGTCACCTAAATAGATTATAAATAATAGTTGAACATCATTATTAGGGCTTCATTAATGGTGACGGTGATGTGTGGGAACTGCGCCAGGCTTTACCTCTCAAGGGATCTCGAGAAGCTTACAACCCCCACCAGGCAGCGTACCTGATCGTTGTAGTATAATATAGTGACAAGTACCGGGGGATTGATCGTTCAACTTAGGAATAGTGTCGCTAGGATTAGAAAACCTAAGAACTAGGTCTAGAGGTGAGGGATGATTCTTTTTGTATTTTTTATATTTTATAAAAGCAAATAAAAATCTCGGGTATTGGAAGAGTGTGCGGAATTAGTTGCTAGTCAACTGACCCAATAACTACAGATGTAATCAAAATAAAATAATAAAAATGAAAATAAACTAACTTAAACTCGTGGTGTGAGCAATATATGGGAGAATTGTTTTTACTTAGATTTCACTACTCCCTAGATATCTTTTACAGGTTAATTACTTGTTACAGTTGCGTGGATGACGGATTGTATTCCTTAATACCATTCATGGGGTGGCGTACTTACTTCCCCAATCCTATAAGCTCCTACTTCACTCCTATGTCGAGCCGGCTAAGAAGCTCCTAACATGGGATCACTAGAATTCGCTCATGCATTAAATACAATCATAAAAACCTAGTACACATCGGTTCATGTTTCTTAAGACATTCAAGCAAGTTACACAATGGAGATCTGCCAGTTTTCTTAAGCCCAACATTGAAATCATTCATCCATTACAACTATAAACAAGCAATCAACCTATAATCAACATCTAGGTTTCATTACATCTAAGCAAACACATGAAAGATCTAGCCTAGCATGTTATAATCAAGACAAGCATAAGATATATTCAAACAACACATAGACATATTGAATGAATTGAAAGAGGACTTATCTTAATTGAACATGAAAGGCTTCAAGGGATGAAAACCCTTGAAAATACTGTTACAAACGACCTAGGGTTTATTAGGTTCGGCCCTAGTATTCTCCACACAAGTTCCTCCCTTAATGAATGAAAAATAGAAAAGTATATATAGATTTTGTGAAGTGACGGCGTCAAGAGTAAATTTCTGACACCGTCATCTCGCCGCCAATAAAGTTCTCGGACTACCTAGATCTGGGTTTGACGCCGTCACGTGTAATCCTTCTTTAGGCCGTCACCAAAATAACTCTTGACGCCCTACTTCTGACGCCGTCATGTTTTCTCTGGGTCATCATGCATTTTACTCCTGACGCCGTCACATTTTCCTTCTTGATGCCGTCAGGTACTGTTTCCAGCATGGAAAATTAAGTCTTTGCCGTTTTCTTCACTTTTATGCTCCAAAAACGTCCAAAATGCTTCCTTTTCCAGAATTCACTCCCAAAGTACCTAAAATCACAAAAGGTACAAATTAGGGCAATATTTGATCAAATAAATTCCAATTCCGGTTTAAATGACCCCCCAAAAAATGGTTCATTTTTTGCCTCATCATATACCCTTACACTTGAGATTTGCTCGTCCTTAAGCAAATGCACTTTTATTCTAATTAAAATACAAGTTAGGGGTCATTTAGCACTAATATAAAAGTAATTACAACAAATAATCGTTCCACTAAGGACCAAAGACAAGCACGGAGGTCATACACTAGCACCTCACAAATAGTGTTTAGATACTCACATCTCTCGGGTGTAATAAAGTATATATCACAATATGGAAATGGAAAACATCTCTCACTACATGCCATGTGGTGGAGGTTTGATCCTTGTCACACGGAAGGCTAAGGCGATTTTGGTGTACATTTAAGTGGGGTGTAACAAATTCTTCCTTTAAGTAAGATGCTTAAAGTTAGAAACGAAAAGATAGGCTCGGAGGGGTGTACTAGGGGTTTCGTGCACTAAAAATGAGTACAACGCTAATGGTGTGGGAAAAATTAATTGACTTAACTAGCCAAGTAATATGACTTAAATGGTCAAGTAATTATGATACGGGTTTAACACAAGCGTGATCCTAATGCCTCTTATCATGTAGTAAATCCTACTATACGAATGTAGTCTCACTAGCCCTCTCGGGATGTATCACTAACGCAAGTTCAAGAATCTAAATGCTACCGGTACACACATAAGCACTAATAATGAATGCTTTTCCTATCAAATTTAAAGGGGAACCTCACATATTTGGGTGGAAAATTTTTTAAGTGGTACGGTTTTGTGCTAGTCATACAACCTCCTATCCACGAGACGCTTGCTATGGCTAAAGTTTCACTCCTAAATATTGTAAAAAAATTTAAATTTGGCGATAAAATTACACTAACAAGTATTTCTCATAGTTTTATTACACATCTACCATCAAACAAACAAACTCAAGCGAAAGTGTTTCTATAAGGTATCATCATTTTACCCTCCCCTTACACTTAGGATGAACATTGTCCCCAATGTTCAAGTAAAGAATGTAAAAGTAAAATAGGTAAAAAGAATGAAATCAAATACTCCCCTGATTCGCCCGGTATGGATAATAAAGTAGCAAGGTTAGATCTTCCTCCAAGAAAATGAACAATCAAAGCTTCCCTTCCAGAATATAAATCATCTTCTTGTCAAACATAACCTGTTAAACCTGAGAAAACAAACAAGGCAACCTCGCGTAAAATCAGCGGCAATCTATATATGCTAACAAATTCTAGAAAGCAAAGTAAGATATAATATTTGTGGAATGATGTTTGCAGATTTCCTGGAGATTATAAAACTAAAGGATTAACAAAAACTTTAAGACTCCGTCAGAAAAACAAAACTAGTAAAATTTCCAGAATTTCACACGTGATGCCGTCAGAAGTGACCTGCAGAAATTCTTATGTTAAGTTTCTGAAAAATTTCTGGAAAAACTTTGTCCTACTTCCTGGAAAATCCTGCAAAACATCATTATGACTCGATACAAGTATTTGAATCTAACAAATACGAATATACATGTTTACTTAATATTGTGGAGAATCATGATCGAGTTTGTTTCTTTAAAAAACATATTTGGGGTTTCCCCTTACACTTATCTTTTGCGAAATACCTTTGGATGAAGTTAAGACTAAGCCAAACAACAAAGTAAAGTATTTTCACCATTTTAGTTTTGAAACATGATCTACCAACAATAAAAATAAAGCATCCATACGGAAACAAATAACAATCAAACAAAAATAAAAATCACACAAAACATGGGTTGCCTCCTAAGAAGTGCTTGTTTTTGTTCGAGTCACGAGCCTGACTCTACCCTTATTTAACGGAAATAGGGGAGGTTTTCCCTACACTTAGGATTAAGTGCAGGTGATAGTAGCGATACACACCATCTCGGTGGAAGTATGTCATGTGAGGAAAGAATGGTGGATGAATTATATGCTCAAAGGGTTGTGCTCCTATCATCATAACCTTACCTAATTCAATCGGGTTAATGGGTGGATTAAGATTTTCTCCTAGAAAGGGATCATTTTCTATCAACTTCAAGAGATTACTAGTTGGGGATCCATCTTGACCTAATAAACCCGGTTTAAACCCATAATGTTTCTTGTGATCAAACAAAAATGGGTGATGTAAGCATGTAAGGTCATTTTCCACTCCTATATTGGTTTCCTCCCTACAAGGCTTAGAGTCCACTACCTTTATCCTAAGACTACCCGGACTATATGGATTGATAGGTGGATCGGGACCTATTCAAATTCCTAAATTTTCATCCAAGAATGGAAGATTAGGTAACTGTTTTTGTTGAGGCTCCAGTTCATCAAAACTAGGAACTTCCCTAGAACTAAGAATAAGGTTATCATTATAAGTATTCAAACCTATATCCTCTAGTCGTGTTTGGTCCAAGGGCTCTACCTCTATCGGGGCTCCTATAGTCTCTTCTACTTCTTCCGGGTAAGTCATGGGTGGTATGTGTGCCTCAAATGATGGTAGGACTCATGGGGTACTTAGTAAGCTTATGTTATTTACTTCATCATTTCCTGTGTCACGATCACCTATGTCCTCAACATGTGTTTTATTATAATCTAACCCTAACATTTTCCCAAGTATCTCAAGTGCTTCTCTAGGCATCTCAACTTCTATATCTGAATCATAAGGATCATCCTCAATATTCTGACTGCTATATACAAATTGCCCAAAAGATTCATCATGTGTTTCTTGAGATTCATCATCATCGATCATAAAGCCTAGGTCTTTTTGATCAATGTGATCATGTTCGGCTACATCCTCCATCACATCAAGGTCACTTATGGGTTCATCCTGTATTATGGTAGTGCCTAACCATGACATGCAGCTAGGTGGCTCATATGAAACTATCCTAGGTGAAGGCTCATATGGTGCATATGTTTCACTAAGTGAGGCATTTTGAGGGTTTGATGGAGCTACTAAGGTGAATTCTTTAAAAGCATTATGCACTTGGCCTCTTTTCTCAAGGTACTCAATAAAATCAATATAAGATCCTGTCGTCCTCATTTCATTCCTCCATCTTGATATATCCAAACTGGTGTAATTATACTTTTTCTGGTAAAACTCTAGTGTTGGACTTGGTGGATTCGCATTCTCCATAATGGCAAACGGAATAGTCAATGAACTTAATTTACTAACAAAGTCACGAAGAAAAAGATAGACTAAAGAAAACCTAAAAATAAAAATAAAATCTTACTAGAAAGGAATCTAGCAAGTAGACCTAATAAAAAGAAATTATAACCTAGACAATAACTATTCCCCGGGCTTCAACGCCAAAAACTTGATGCGTGAGAATTGCACCAGGCTTTACCTCTCGAGGGATCTCGAGAAGCTTACAACCCCCACCAGGCAGTGTACCTGATCGTTCAACTTAGGAATAGTGTCGCTAGGATTAGAAAACCTAAGAACTAGGTCTAGAGGTGAGGGATGATTCTTTTTGTATTTTTTTATATTTTATAAAAGCAAATAAAAATCTCGGGTATTGGAAGAGTGGGCGGAATTAGTTGCTAGTCAACTAACCCAATAACTACAGATGTAATCAAAATAAAATAATAAAAATGAAAATAAACTAAATTAAACTAGTGGTGTGAGCAATATATGGGAGAATTGTGTTTACTTATATTTCACTACTCCCTAGATATCTTTTACAGGTTAATTACTTGTTACAGTTGCATGGATGACGGATTGTATTCCTTAATACCATTCGCGTTTGGGTTGCTCCAACGGGACGAATGCATTTCATGTCTTAACAAATTGAGTGTCTGGTAAACACTCTGGTGGGGCCATTACAAAGTCTAGCTTCGGGGTCATGAGCTTAAGAGACAATGTAGCATTTTTGACATATTGTCACCTTACTTTATACTTTTGGCTATTGTACATACGGAAATTTCTTATGAATTACGATGCTTTTACATCAATCTTATTACTATTGTTTACACAAACCAAACTATATCATATTTGGTAGTGGGTCGTAAACACACAGGTTACAAGTCTCTTATGGCGGGACTTGTAACTGAGTGGATTTACGATGCCTTTGCTGGGCGATCTTTTCTCTATAGGCATTATTTGTTAAACAAACTCTATGAACTCACCAACCTCGTGTTGACACTTTAGCATGTATTTTCAGGTTTTAACCATTGGCACGCTACTGGAGGTTTTGGCAGGGCATGGCATGGTCATAGAAGACTCTGATTATTTATATGGGGACCGTTTTAAACTACTTTTAAGGGCCTACTTCCGCACAAATTTTAAACAATGAAAATTCAATACTTTTAGTTACACGATTTTATTCTAAATGATTGAAGTGAAAACAAATTTTGTACTTGTGCTGTAATACCAATTGAGTTACACCCCAGCTACATGTATGCTTCCGCTGGACCCGATTTTGGGGGTGTGACAGAAGCTCCTAACATGGGATCACTAGAATTCACTCATGCATTAAATACAATCATAAAAAACTAGTACACATCGGTTCATGTTTCTTAAGACGTTCAAGCAAGTTACACAATGGAGATCTGCCAGTTTTCTAAAGCCTAACGTTGAAATCATTCATCCATTACAACTATAAACAAGCAATCAACCTATAATCAACATCTAGGTTTCATTACATCTAAGCAAACACATGAAAGATCTAGCCAAGCATAAGTTATAATCAAGACAAGCATAAGATACATTCAAACAACACATTGACATATTGAATGAATTGAAAGAGGACTTATCTTAATTAAACATGAAAGGTTTCAAGGGGTGAAAACCCTTGAAAATACTGTTACAAACGACCTAGGGTTTATTAGGTTCGGCCCTAGTATTCTCCACACAAGTTCCTCCCTTAATGAATGAAAAATAGGAAATTATATATAGATTTGTGAAGTGACGGCGTCAAGAGTAAATTTCTGACGCCGTCATCTCGCCGCCAATAAAGTTCTCGGACTGCCTAGATCTGGGTTTGACGCCGTCATGTGTAATCCTTCTTCAGGCCATCACCAAAATAACTCTTGAAGCCCAACTTCTGATGCCGTCACGTTTTCTCTGGGTCGTCATGCATTTTACTCCTGACGCCGTCACATTTTCCTTCTTGACGCCGTCAGGTACTGTTTCCAGCATAGAAAATTAAGTCTTTGCCGTTTTCTTCACTTTTATGCTCCAAAAACGTCCAAACTGCTTCCTTTTCCAGAATTCACTCCCAAAGTACCTAAAATCACAAAAGGAAGGATTTAGAGCAATATTTGATCAAATAAATTCCAATTCCGGCTTAAATGACCCCCTAAAAACGGTTGATTTTTCGCCTCATCAGACGGCATTAACCCTCGTTAGAACCTCATATTTAGGGAGAAGATCCACCTAGTTTACATTAGCAAATCATCAACGAGGGACGGTACCTAATAAGTAATCATTGCACTAATAAGACATATCACTAATACTTAATTGGAATGAACTTGGCTATCACGTTCTTCGTATCTTGATTTAGTACCTTTTTCCTTCTATCGTTTGTTTTGCATTATTTATATTTAATTACTTTCTTAGATAATTAGTAACCAAACTCGTGTCAGTATCTCAGGCAGAACCCTCCTTTGCGTTAGTTTAGGTTATTTAGTAGTTAGCATACCTTTAGATTATTATATTAGTAATTCACTCCTAACGAACAAAATAAAAATAGTAAAACTTGGTAATAAATATATAGACCACAAACGACACATCAATACCTAAACATGTTTTATTGATGTTGGTGTATGAAGTGATACAAAGATACCTAAACATGTTTTATTGATGTTGGTGTATGATGTGAACCGGGATATATTTGATATAAGTGAAACGCAATTATCTTATATTCATACAAGATACATGATCTTATATTTCATAGTTCGTGGATCACTTACACTATAAAACGATATTATTATATTGTAATAACCTTTATTCTAATCATTTTGAAATAATTGGATATGAAGATTTCTTCAAAGTTGTCTTCTATTTTCTTAGTTTTGTTCTACTTGCTTGCATGGTTAACGGTACGTATTTAGTGAACACATTTTGGGCATTTTTATACACATGACATAATTTTGTATTATTAACCCTCTTAAATCTATGGTGAACAATGTTTATTTTTATTTAATGGTATATATATATATATATATATATATATATATATATATATATAGAGAGAGAGAGAGAGAGAGAGAGAGAGAGAGAGAAGTGAATATGAGGCTTTCTCACATCTAAGCTTACATGCGAAACTACTCTAAATCACCTAAAATACGTCATTTAATTGATTTTTTTCCCTCAAAATTTGAATAGTGGAACCCATATATGAGTAGTGCAACGCTTTTTAATCGTGAATTTACTACCACAATTGTTTAATATGGTGATTGAATAAGGTTGAAAAAAAAGACTTTTACATCTCCAATTTTTTTTGTAGGACTACTAGATATCATAAAAATGCTACTTCATATTTCCTTCATGAAGGTTCGGTAAAAAAAAAAAAAAAGTAATTTCATCACACAAATTTTAGAAAATGTGTAAAATATTTTTGAGTTTATTAACACTTATAAATGTATAAACATTAGTTACGTTTGAACTTTTTTTTAAAAACAAAAGAATTTTCACACTTATATTTGTTTCGAAAATCACATTTTTAAATATAGAGCTAAAAATCTATAGTTTGTTCACACTTAAAAGTGTGCACTCCATTTGTAACATCCAAATTCATAACACAAGTGAAAATGCGAAGGAATTGAGAGTTACAAATTAATGTATACCCTCATAAGTATGGACAAATTCTATATTTCTACACACTTAAAAGTGTGGATTACTTTTCAAAACAAATATAAATGTGAAACTCTTTTGTTATTCAATATTTATTCACACTTATTTATGTGATTAACTTTTCATATTTTAAAATGTTAACAAACTCAAATATTTTACACACTTTTATAAAGTGTGTAAAAACATGTGGTAAAATGACACTATTTTTTGTATTGTTATAGATCTTTTAGTCATTGTAGAATTAATGACTTTTAATTTTGTCTTCCACCTACATACATTGTTAATATATATACAGTAATGCAAATATTTTACTCATTATTTGTTATATGGTGGACAGGTAGCACAAGGGGCACCTTGTGAACTAAATAAGCAAGGGAACTGGTGTTGTAAAAAACTACAGGATACAAAATGTTATCCCGGCAATGATTCCAAAGTTTTATGCGATAATTTGTGTGAGAAAAATATTTAAAAGTTACATAAATTTAAAAAAATACATGTAAAATAAAAATTTATTATTATGTCTCATGCTAATACATTATTATTGGTGTATCTCTGTAATTTCTCCTTCAGAAAAGAAATTCATACTGATACATTATTATTGATTTATCTTTTATGGATTTCATGACTTATTCAAAATAAATTTTTGATTGCTCTGTACATTAGCAAACTAACTAAGTGATCTAGTAGATTTTGAATTACGTCTTTTTGAGACACGAAGCCCTATTTTTTCCATCTTCTATATATGCCACTCACATCATGTATCCAATTTTAAAGCTAGAAAAATATGTAATCCAAAGCTTAATGACAAGAATGGCGTTTATACGAACCATTTCAACAAATTTTCATCCGAAATACAATTTCACACGAAACCGGTACCCAACACTCATGTCTTGTCATTTCCATAAACTAGAAGAATAGCATTATACTCATGCGTTGCATCGGGAATAGTTTTATACAAATAACGTTAAATATATATATATATATATATATATATATATATATATATATATATATATATATATATATATATATATATTAAATTTTTCTACGTATCAAAAGAAAATCCAACACTAATAAATTATTGTGTATAAACATGTTAAAACAAAAATAACATACCAATTGACAATGTCTTCAAAAATATCCTTTTAAATTCTTTGCAAAATACCTATCAACAGTGTGTCTTTTTGTCAGTGGATTCATAATCTCATAAAGGTTTAGTAGGCTAGTAATAATGGTGACCAATAAGAGACCACAAACCTCATTGTCACATTACATTTTTATCTGCTTTTTCCCTTACTAGTAAGGGGCTGCTTCATAGTTACAAGTCATTTTCTCGTTACTTTCGGCCACAACAACTTCATGACCAGTCACATACCAAAAAGTCAATTAATAAAACTTAGTGTAATAAGGAGACCGGTGACGTTACAAAAAATTACCCTACAATAGTCATTTAATAAAACCACTCACATACAAATATACAAAATAACTAAGTCGCATATGCGACAGAAATATGTGTTCTTGGGGTGGGACTTGTAAGAGGAGATGGCTAGAAATGGGGTAGAAAGTATTGGTTTGGTGCCAAAGGCGGAGCTTAGAATGGACAAAAAAAGGTGATGGCCCCTCTAGACTTCACCCAATAGTATATTTACTAATATTTCATGA
Source organism: Artemisia argyi (assembly GCA_030686995.1). Lineage (NCBI taxonomy): Eukaryota > Viridiplantae > Streptophyta > Magnoliopsida > Asterales > Asteraceae > Artemisia > Artemisia argyi. Next base: position 116,880,815 of record CM060691.1, on the reverse strand, counting down.
GTACTTTGTTATGTTTTCTAATTTAGCCCTCCCATAACATATTTTGAATACTTTTAGCCCTGCCACATATAACTATCTAGCTCCATCATTGGTTGGTGCCACATAGGCCGGGGATGCATCTCTTTATTATGCATTACGACCCATCTTATAGAAATAGGACCAGCACATTTTCCTCTAAAAAGTGTTCTAGAAGCTGCACAAAAGTAAATTTGTTTTAGCAACCAAAAAGGAACAATGGGTTTTATATGGAAGATGTTGATTATGAGTTTGCAAGTCCATGACAATTTCTATGAGCCTTTCGAGCCACCGTATACCTATGAGCCCCGCCAATGTCAGACAAGAAGAAGATGAGTTTGTTTACTGGTTGTTAGTATTACTTTTAGTAATATAAGTAATAGAAGTGATGGTCATTCTACGTTCAGGAACTATGTAACGTTAATAGATAATATGTAAGAGTCTAGTATCGGCTATATGTACTAAACTAATAGGCTACTAGTCTTAGTAAAATAGTGATGTAATCTAGGTCAAGCCCACGAGAACTAAGCCCAAACCCAAGCCTATGTTTAGGTGTTGGGATGGTATAAGGTAACACACAAGGCTCACTTGTGTGTGCGCGCGCTTATAGGTGTTTTAGTGTCTGATATAGAAAATTCTCTTCCTCTCCTCTCATCTCTATCTCACGAATACCACCACCACCATCAAGTCATCACCTTTTTATGTTTAAGTTGATAACATGGGAACATACAATTGGCATCAGACTCATATGATAGTTATTGGTTAGATTAGTTAGTGTTTTGGGAAAGATTTCGAGAGACGGTACAAAACTAGGTTATTTCAAAAAATTTCTCGGGTTGAATCTTTGATTAGCGAGTAGTCATGTTAAAAGTTTGATTTTTAGAGTAGTTTAAGTGATAACCTAGTCATCTATCTAAGAAAAAACCAAACACAATAATAAAAAAAAAGAAAAAAAAAAGGTATCACCTTTTTAGGTTAGGATTTTTTGAAGTTCACTGTTCTAGATTTTTTCATGAAAAATTGCATATTTCGATTTTTCTAGAAATATTCAAGTTTTCTCGAAATCTACGTGGTAGTACTTTATATTTGAGGTTCCACTAACTTAGTGATGCGACAGTTTTGACAAAAAAAAAAAAAAAAAAAAACTCTTATGTTTCGAGTAATTTCAGTCTTTCGAGAAAAAGCAGTTTCAAGTAATTCTAGTTAGTTGAAATTCGAGTAACTTCTAAGTTTTGAGTAATTAGAAGTTTCGAGTAATTTTGGGAATTTTCGAGAAAAACCATGATTTTTTAGGCAAGGACCTTTTCAACCAGTCGAGAAATATTCTTCCTTAGACAACTTTGAAGTAAGAAGTTTTGAGAAATTTCACTATTTCAAGTAATTTGGGACTTTCGAGAAATTTGGCAGTTTCGAGTAACTTGGGAATTTCAAGTAATTTATTGACTTTTGTGGAAAAGAAACCTAACAACCTAAAAATAAAAATTGTGAGTAACTTTATCTTTCAAGAAACTTTAATCAACTTAATCCTATAAGTAACTAGAGTTTTCGAGAACCATCCTTTATCGAGAAATTTTTAAAACCAATAACACATCAAAAATCCAACATCAACTTAACACAATGTCGACTCAACAAGATATTTATGCACCTGGTAATGAAAAAGGTTCTCCTATGCTTGAGAAAGATGGGTATCTTCAATGGCAAACTCGTATGCTTCGTTATCTCAAAACCAAACCTAATGGAAAACTCATGATCAAATCCGTTACGGAAGGACCTTTTAAGCCATGACAAATCCAAGAACCGGGAGATCCTAACCTAACACCACCAGCGTAACCTCATTTACATGAACAAGTAAAAGTAGAGTTTAGTGAGGAAGAAAAACTTCAAATCGAAGTTAATGATCTTGCAATGCACTTAATACAAGTAGGATTGTCACAAGAGATATTTGTTGCGGTAGATAGCTATGAAAGTACAAATGCAATGTGGGAAAGAGTTAGAAGGTTATGTCATGAAACTGAAATTGGAAAGCATGACATGGGGAATAAACTTTTAACTGAGTTTGAGAAGTTCACATCTACACCTAGAGAAACCATTGAATCTTACTATCATCGGTTTTGCACTTCAATGAATGAGCTTAAAAAAAATTGACTCAAAAAATCAACGTAAGCAACATCAGGTTCATCAATAATCTTCAAGAAGAATGAGGACATTATGTCACAATTGTTAACAAAACCAATGACTTGCATGCTATGAACTTTGATCAACTCTATGATTTTCTAAAGTATAGCCAAGCAGAAGCTGATGAAGGAAAGAAAGATAAGATACTGAAGAATCTTGATCCACTAGCATTGATTGCTAATAAACCAACGTACAACCCAAATCAACCATCAACATCCACTCATAATTGCATGCAACAACTAAACCCACAACACCATACTCAACAACCAATTCCACAACAACCGATACAACACTACCAAGTACCTAAAAATACACAACTTGACTTTGATGAAGGTACTATGGCTCAGACAGAAGCGTTTGCTATGCTATCTGATGACATAAAATAACGACTAATTTATAGCTTCATTATCCTGTTTATATTGATTGTTTTATATCATTTTATATGAGAATTGATACTTAATGGCTTATTTGTGTATTTCTCAGTTATTAACAAGCAATTGGTTAAAGTTAGTGAAAAGAACGTGTTTTAGAGCAAAATTGGTGAAGTCAAGAAAGTCTACTGAATCTGACATCAATACGCATATCATTCTAGACAGATACGCCGTATACCAAGACTAAAAGAAACCGTGTGCATATTACTGATGTTGAGACTTAACATGCTCCTATATATGAAGACTAAAAGTATTAGAATTATGACCAGGTGTATAAACAGATGTCGGGTTATAAATTGGTTGGAACGAAGTATGTTTTATTGTAATCGCATGCATGTGGTTTGTTAGGAATTATTGTAAACAAACTTAAGTCTGTTAGTTGCAAGATTAAGTCTGGTAGGCATAGTTAAGTCTGCCAGTACTAATGTTAAGTGTGGCAGTAAAAAGTCCGTACTATTTAGTATTATTAGTTAGTTAAGTCTGTTTATGAAGCATAATAGTTTTGTTAGAGATGTATATTAGGAAGGATATGCACACGTCTTAGATATCTTAGGAGAAGATATGCATTATCCTTTTACAAGTTTTGTAAAGTTATTAGGGTTTCCTTGATGTATAAAAGGAACTCTACGGCATTGTGTTTTATATATATCCAAGCCTAATAGAAACTAATAGCAAATACGAAGTTAGTTATTATCATTGTGTTCTTCTTACTATTTGTGTTAAGATTCTGCATTAACACTTAAACATACATTGTTAGTGTCTCTCATATAGTTGATTTGGATTTATTCAAGTTAGCTATTGTCTTATAAAGGCTACTTAGATCCATTACTTTATACCTATAAGTGGTATCAGAGCCTATAGAGGGACTTTGAGTTTGAAGAAACACAAAACCACAAACACTCGTTCACTTACAAAACCTTAAAAAAATGTCTCACCTTGCTAATGATGGTTTCTCTGAACATCTTAGTGATGAAGAAGTCTTAAACCATGATGATGTATCAGGCACCAGTAAACCACAACAACAACAACAACAAATCATTCCTACAACAACCATTATCTCAAACATCAAACTCCCAATTTTGAAGAATGAGGAGTATGATATATAGGCTATGGAGATGGAAAACTAACTTGAGTATATTGATAATGATGTCTGGAAGGTAATTCAGAATGGAAATTCTAAGAAAATGATTTTAGTTGGAAAAGATAGTGTTGTTAGAGTGCTTCCACCAGTCTCTGCTGCGGAGATTCATGATGTTGAAAAGGAGAGGAAGGCTAGAACCATCTTACTGATGGCTATTCCCAAGGGACATCTAAGAAGATTTCATGGAATGGATGATGCTAAAGAAATTTGGGAAGCTATCAGAACTAGGTTTGGAGGCAATGCAATTTGAAGAAGATGAAAAGGGTGTTTTAAAACAACAGTTTGAAGCATTTACTGTATCCAGTTCTGATAGGTTGGAAAAGGGATATGATAGATTCCAACAACTCCTTTCACAGTTGGAAGCTCATGGTTCTGAAGTGTCCACTAAAGATGCTAATCACAAGTTTCTGAGATCTTTGCCTCCATAATGGTCACATCTGGCAATGGCTATAAGAACTAAACCAGATGTTGATACCTTGTCAATTGATGACTTGTACAATAACTGACAACATCAAATTTACCCCCAATATAAGTGTTAATTTCCCCCTTAAAATACTTATCTTTTCTACTTTTATGAAGAATATATACTCTTATTTCTTCCTATTTTGGTTTCAGGGTAAATATGAGTAAAAGAACGAACTTACGCGGAAATGGAAGGACTTTGGAGCAAATACGTGGAAATTATGGATTCTGCACTAACTACGGCGTAGAGGTTCATCTACCTACGTTCTAGCAAGGCTTCACGAAGACTACGCCGTAGAGGCTCTCCTACCTACGGCTTAATGAAGAATTTATGAAGACTACAGCGTAGCCCAACAACAGGCTACGGCATAGAAGTCCACTAAAGATCACTATGGAGTAGACAAATTTCCAAGCTACGACGTAGGATCTCACTTGAGGCAGTAAAGAACTAACGAGGCCAAGGAAGAAGCTACAGCGTAGCCACCTTATCTACTACGCCTTAGGATGCTTATCATCAAGACTTTACGCCCGTAACACTTGATCAAGTTACGGCGTACCACAATTTGCAAAGGTTACGGTGTAGCAACTCTAATACGCTACGCTGTAATATAGTCGGGGCCTATAAATACCAACCCTAATTCTGAGTTTTTCATATCCTTCTACCCCCCCCCCTTTCAAAGGGGCAACTTAGGCACCGTCACTTCCCATCTCTTTACCCAGCAACGTTGGGAAAAACTCAAGAAGGAGGGAGAACGAAGTTCTAGCCACATCCAAGTCATTTCCAAGGGAGGAATCACACACCGATCATAAGTGTTTTCATTCCTTTACTTTGTATTTGATTCATGCTTAGATTTGTATTAACTCAACATTGTTTTACTGCAATTATGAACATGAGTGGCTAAACACCTTTTGGTGTTAGCCTAGTTATGAAATTGTTATGTTATTGATTTAGTTTTCCACGCATCTATTATCTATTGTTTCTTTACTTTCATGGCGAGGCTTGGGACACTCTAGTTCCCGTAGTGATTAGTGTTGGTTGTTCTCTAGATACTTGTGGAATTAACCCTAGGAAGCAAGTCATTAGGGATGTGACTTGGTGATAGAAATATCACCATACACGTGTGAATTAACCCTAGGACCACCTACTAATGCTAGACACTTAAAGGAGTTAGAGGGGTGTAAGATCTGACCATGCCACATTCGTTAGCCTTGTCCAGTTAGTAGAGGCACTTAATGACTCCTATATCTTTGTACCGATGAACTCAAGGCTTTACAATAGCTTTGGATAGGACAAGGTATAAGATAGATCTAGGCGAATTTGACCATCTGACCCGAAATGAATATTGAATCCCAGAACGATATGATAGGATGCACCTATTGTAAAACTAGTTATGATCATAACAAGAGTAGTAATTAGGTTAACACTACTTCTCTTTACTGATTTCCTTCTATTTACTTTATTGTCTTGTTATTACTTTTAATTAGTTTAATTAATCTTTCAACTCAAAATCCCCTTTTAAACGTGACACGACTTAGATAATTTCCGCACCTTAGCTCTTGGGACGACCTCGGCTTTACCATTTGACTATACCATACACGACCGGATACACTGTCCGTTAGTGCGTAAAAGGTAGACCTTAGGTAAACGAGACTTTATAAATATTAAAACCTGGTCAGTAAAACCTGCATCAAGATTTTGGCGCTACTGCCGGGGAGCTATATAGGATTTTATTTGAGTTTTGATTTTATAAAATTTAGGTGTTTATTTTTCTTTCTTTAGGAATTTTTGTTTTTAGTTTTCTTATTCCTTTCTTTTCTTTTCTGTTTTTGTTTGTTTTGTAATTTCAGGATATGGGTGACGTTGATATCAACATGCTCACTATGGAGCAATACATGGATTTGACTCAAGGTAACAACAGACCGGGCGTGGTAAGACCTGAAATTGATAATAATGTCAACTTTAAGATCAGTATCCAATTTATAAGGGAGCTAAGACATAAGTTTTTCACGGGAATAAATGATGAAGATGCCCACCTACATGTAAGAAGAGTATTGGAGATTGCAGATCTTTTCCACACTCCTGGCGTCACCCATGATGCACTTATGCTGAGGGTGTTTCCAATGACACTCACAATGGCAGCCAGAAGATGGTTAGATAAAGTTCCTACAGGAACAATCAATACATGGGCTCTTTTAGAGAGGGCATTTATTCGGAGATATTGTCCTCCCTCAATGTCGACCAAGATGATGGAAGAAATAAGGAGTTTCATACAAGGAAAGAATGAGACATTATTTGAAGCTTGGGAAAGGTTTAACGACCTTCTTTAGATGTGCCCAACGCATGATCTCAACGATTATAAGAAGGTCCTTATTTTCTACAAAGGGTTAAATATCCCCTCCCGCCGAATGCTCGATTCTCAAGGTCCGATCCCTATGATGACACCAGCACAAGCCCTTAGCTCAATACAAATGATGGCAAACCATTCACAAAATTGGTATGATGGAGCAACCACTTGGATGGAAAATGGAAATAGCCTGGATGACATTGGTGACATAACAAAAAAGATTGCTGGACTTAGGTGCGATATAAAAGAGGTTAAAGAAAACATTCATGCTATATATGAGCATTTTCTTCGTGAGGAATGCAAAGCATTTGAGCAGATCGATGTGGAAGCCTTGGAGGAAAACATCAACAAATATTTTGAAGAATCAAGGAAGAAGAATGAATCACGTCGTGAATGGATTAGAAAGTTCAAAGTAACCTCGGACTTGAACTTAAAGAAGCTCAATGCTAGGATAGAAGCAACGGTTGAAAAGGTAAGCCAAACTGTCCTGGAAAATAAAAAGAAGGAGGTCAATGCACTAATGGGAAAGATCAAGGAAGTTAACATGGAGTCGGTTCCTCGTAATTTACCTATTTTCAAACCCTATGTTCCACCTATCCCATTCCCAGGACATTTGAAGGTTGTGAGAAAAGAAGAAACAAGCAAGGATCAAGTGAAGAAGATGGAAGCAAGAAACTTACAAGATGAAGAAGAAATTCCACAAGCTAGTGTGGAATCAACTACAACGCAAAATGGTATTACTTCTAACTCTTCTTTTATTACTAATGATCTTGCTAGTTTTCCCATTTAGATTGCAGAAATGATGGACGACGGAGTACAACCGTTAACCTCACAAACCATGCTTATCATACCACCCAAAGATGGCTATGTTACACCAGCTACTAAACCAATTTTGGTTGAGCCTGAGAAGGAGTTAGGAGGCGAAGTCATATACACTACCATGAATAACATGGAGGCAATTGAAGCATGGAAGCCAATCAATCAACTACAACACGGAGTGTTCATATCAACAAATCCATCAGTCAATCTGGGTAGAGTAAGTAGGAAAATGAAATCTCCTATAAGGTATGATTTTAAATCATCATTTCCCTACAATTTGGCTATTTCACACCCTCGTGATGTTTATTTCTATTTTCATCCACACTTGATTTCAAGTGAGGGGATGAACACCCTTTTACTCGTTCAATAAGGGTAAAGTCAAGCTCGTGACTCGAACAAAAACAAGCACTTCGTGGGAGGCACCCCATGCTTATCTTTTTATTTAATTTTTATTTTTGCTTTTCATTTTTAGTAGCATATTTGGTGTCACAACCCACAATTTCAGGTCATTTTTCCAAACTTCGACATTCTACTATTCACAAATTACTATTCATCGATCACTATTCATCGTTTTTGAGGTCAATTTGACATTCCGAGACACATTTAGAAATTTTACTATTCACTTGACACTATTCATTTCCGAGAGGAAACCACTATTCATGTGCATTACTCATGTCGTCGTAAATTTAGTTTACGGGTGTTCAAATTCGCGTAACCGTATTGGTTCAGGAGCGAATTCATGCATTATTATCAGGGACATTTCATACGGACTAGAAATAGTCTGCATATCATCATTAGGGCACTTTCATACTATTCCACTCGTAGGATAATTAAATTTATACTTTTGGTACAATTAACGATTTACGTATGTTTATTTTAAATAAACACTAATACGCGAACTATAAACGTGACTAACATGTCCGACACTCCCGACTATTATCCCAATATATTTTTATACTCATTTTTATAATATAAAAATTATAAGATTAATTTACCCGGTATTTTGGAAATTTATTTATTACGTATCGTACGTCTAACTTAATAACGACGGCTTTCACAAAAATTAAACGATAATCACCCAAACTCTCCGTACTTGTACCCGACATATTTTTACAATTTTTACGACTTTATTAAGTCCCGAATAACTTCAATAAAATTTATTTCTAGCAAACCCGGTACCCGATTAAACTTAAAACTAACATTACAACATAATACCACTAACTTTCCTAAATTAAACCCAAGACATCCCCCCCCCTTTCCCTCCTTTTTGGGCCGGCTAACCCCCCCCCCCCCCCTGGTCTTCATACATTAAAACTTCACCAACCAAATTTATTACAACCTAACTTTTGTCCCTAAGTATATAATAAACTTTTTTTCATCTATTTATCACAAAAATCATTTTTACTAGCACAAGCAAACTTTTCTCTCATTTTCTCTTATGGTGTAATCGACCTAGGTGATCCAAGGAGCAAGAACAACAAATTTTACAAGATCTAGGTATAAACTTGTTCATATAGTCATCCTTGTTGGAGTTTTGAAATAGAAACTCAAGGATTAGTAGGTTTTTATCATCCAAACTCCCTAAACCTTCAAGTAAGTTAACAAACTCATTTTTATGATTTTTACAAGTTATTACTATGTTTATATATTTTTCTTACAAGAACTCATGCATATAATGGTTTATACCACTCTATTTTGTACATATGTAACTTTCAGCCCTAGAAATGGACACATGAGAAACCCTTGTTAGACCTAGTGGATTGATGATGTTTAAGGACCCATGACACCCTAAGAAGGTGTATGGTAGGATTAGACTAGTTTTGTGGTGATTGAAAGTGGTTTGATTGAGGTTAGAACTAGTTTGGAGACTTGAAAATGGTTCTTGAAACTACATATTGACCTACTGTCCCTATTTTCATTTTGTGGGAAAATCAGTAGATGGTGGCTAAGTTTTGACCAAAGATTTAGAAAATACTTTCAAAAACGAAACTTTGGGCGAAAGAACGGATTAAAACGAGCTTATAACGAAGGAGATATGATTTTTGCAAATTTAACGACGAAAACTATTTTTATAAAAACTGCTTGCTGTTTGGCAGAATTCGATGGGTAAAAAGAGGTGTTAAACATAACCTAGAGGAGCCGAATTATCAAAAATATGTTAGTATATACAAAAACGAATCCGTGGACATAAAGAACAAGGAAAACGAGCTTAAAACGACCAAGTTATGCCCGTTCTAACATTGTCAAACTATATATATATATATGGACACAAATAAAAATAATAACGTACGCACTAAAAGGCGTATTTTCTAGAAATGTTGCTAACAACTATTTTCTTATCAAATGAATACGTATGACCCAAGAGAATATTTATACGACTTAACGACGTTATTTCAAGGTTTTCGATACAAGGAATTTAACGCTAACATTTTCATACGAGATAATACGACAAGTTATATACTCCTATATATGGACTTATTTTTCCTAAGTATGGAAACTATTTTACCATGACGCTAACTAGTATTTCCAAATTACGAGTGGTATGAGTATCATGTGCATGTGCATTCATTACATTACGGCTTGATCTTAATTAGATCGCGATTATTCATTTAGGTTGCGGCTAGTGTTCGCGCCTCATTGTCCCGACTACTTTTGCATCATTGTACCATCGTTGTACCATCCTTTTGAGGTGAGTTCTCATAGCCCCGTTTTAATTACTTATTTGATTTCAAATCCCACGGGGGAGAATACATTGCACAATTATTTTCGTACATGCCCAAGTATTACAAATTCCATACATTGCTTAAGTTGCCTAATTACCATGTCTTGACAAGTCCCCTTTTATTATCATGGACCGTTAATTTCTAGTACTAAGCGAGAGTGAATGAATAGATCTATTGAGGGTGACGCCTCCATTCGCGTTGGGTTGCTCCAACGGGACGAATGCATTTCATGTCTTAACAAATTGAGTGTCTGGTAAACACTCTGGTGGGGCATTACAAAGTCTAGCTTCGGGGTCATGAGCTTAAGAGCCAATGTAGCATTTTTGACATTTTTGTCGGTTTACTTATTACTTGTGGCTTATGTACTTACGATTTACTTATAAACCTATGATTATTCACCAACTTTATGTTGACCGTTTTCGCAATGTATTTCTCAGGTAACTAAGGCATATTCTCATGGCATGCATGGAGTCACTTTGTGTATCAATGATGACGCGTCTCTTTTGGATTTCATGCACTTTTGAACTATCGTTTGATTGTACTAAACTATTTCCTTAAACCTTTTCCAACGTTTGGGACCTATGTTTTATAACTCTGAATATTTTGAATGAATCAAACGATGTATTTTATAAACGACACTTTAGGTCGTTCAATATATCCTGGTTGTGTGCTATGATCTGTTACACCCTCAGGTATTCCATTCCGCTGCCATTCAGGTATTTTGGGGGTGTGACAGATTGGTACCAGAGCTAAGGTTATAGCGAACTAGGTTGCATCATGGACCCTAGACTATAACCACACCATCATAGCATATCATCATTTCATCATAAGTGCATATCTACTTATTTTGGTGATTCCATTTTACGAGTTATTTATGTTTATTTCACCTTGATTATCACAGAGTCATGTCTTCGAATCCAAACACTGTCATACTTTACACTATATCAGACTCTGATGATGAGGGCTCTATGTCCTCCACTGCTGTTTCACCATTTGTTTCTCCTACACCTGAGTTGCCACTTTTGGCATCAGATGATGACACCGAACCTTTCGAGGAGGAGGAGACGGCTCCTACTCCCCATGTCCATCCTACTGTACCCACTGACATACCATCACCTACTACTACTACTTCTTCAGAACCGAGGCTCATGTTTCCTAGGAGTAAGACTATTCAGGTTGCTAGGAAGAGGGTTCGCCCAGCTACATCTACTTATAGGAGTCTCCCTAGTCCTACTGTGCCTACACCACCACCACCAGCCATACCCACTACTACTCCTGTACCTACCTCACTCTTGCCGCTCAGGAAGCGTGCAAGGCTTACCACCCCAGATTCACCCATTACCGAGACTGCTGACCTTTCACCACCACCAGTATACCACATAGGTGAGAGTTCGAGAGCGGCTGCAGCTAGGGATCATACAGCCGTTACACTAGATGATCAGTTAGGTGCTCAGCAGGAGCAAGTTGATAGGTTGGAGTATAGAGTTGATGAGATTATTACCACTCGACTTGAGGCTGTCGAGGAGCAGGTTGAGGATTTGATTTAGGGCAGAGTTGGTATTGATGTGTCTTACCATGGACTCGAGGCATGACAGTTGAGTCACCAGGAGCAGATTGATTTACTTAGAGATGAGCTACCTGAGATTCGAGATAGAGCTCAAGCGACACAGGAGACTCAGTGGGAGCAGGTAGACCAGTTGGCATTAATCCGAGAGAGGTTAGTTGTATTGGAGCGCAGAGATGCTTCTTTTCAGTTACGAGTCCAACATCTTGAGGAGATCGTGGTTGCGATGGATCGTGAGATTCGCCGCTTGAGGGGAGAGCCTGGACCATCTAGAGCACCTGGAGGAGCCTAGACGTAGACTGGTATTATATTAGCTTTTATTATTTTCCTAGTCCCGGGATGTGGGACATAGTTCAAGAACTTGTAGTCTTTTGGTTGTTGTACAAACAAATATGTCAAGTGCGACTCTACTATGTTGGAAATGTTGTGCTATATATTATATCGGTCCATGTAGGCCGAAATTTTCATGTATTATATTCGTGTGTTGTGATTATATTTATGATGTTTCGTGGTTGCTCTTTATTGTTATCGTATTTATACAGGTTGTGGTTGTATATATACATGTCGTGGTTGTATCTAGACAAATTGTGGTTGTATTCGTACATGTCGTGGTTGTATTTATACTTGTTGTGGTTGTATATATTTATACATGTTATGGGTGTATATCTTTGGTTCGATGACTATTTCTATTATGATTTTTCTCATGGTTATTTCCATTGTGATTTATCAGAAATATGGCACCAAGGAATAGTAAGACTGCACCAGAAACACCCGCTATGACACAAGCCGCTATCCGCAAGTTGGTCAGGGATAGTATTGCAGAAGCTCTGGAGATTGAGAGAGCTGAGATTACTGCTAGGGCTGCTGAGACTGCTTCTAATACGGGAACAGTTGAACCAACCGCTGCTAAGCGGGAATGTACATGGAAAGATTTCAAGATTAGTGATCCTATCAAGTTTAAGGGCACTGAAGGAGCGGTTGCTTTGATCCGCTGGTTTGAAAAGACTGAGAATGTATTTCTCATGTGCGGATGCCCGGACGTCAGCAAGGTAAAATTTGCTACAGGTATGCTTCTTGATGAAGCTATGTCTTGGTGGAATTCGTATGCTCAGCCGATTGGCATGGAGAATGCTTACAAGCTCACTTGGGAGGAATTCAAGAAACTGATGTCTAAGAAGTTTTGCCCTCGTACCGAGGTGCAAAAGTTGGAAACAGAATTTTATGAGCTTGTGACTAAAGGTGATGACATCGAGACCTACTTCAGAAGGTTTCAGGAATTGGCTGCACTATGTCCAACTATGGTTCCCGACGATGAGAAAAAGATGGAAAACTTTGTTGGTGGATTACCTGAAAGTGTTCGAGGAGATGTGATTTCTTTTGATCCTCAATCAATGGAAGAGGCTATTCGTATAACTCAAAAACTCATGGTCCAAGTGGTAAAAGGAAAAGCTGCTGTCAACAACAATACCCGTTCAAACAACACCAACTACACCAACACTCAAAACAACAACAACAAGAGAAGGTTTGACTACAACCAAGGTGGAAACGCTGTTCAGCCGCCACCTAAGAGGCAAGAAGTGGCAAGGGCTTATGCTGCAGGACCGACTGAAAGGAAAGGATATGAGGGTAATTTACCCAAGTGCGAAAGGTGTCAGAAGCATCATAACCCCGGACGTTGCCCAGATCTATGTGGCAACTGCAAGAAGGTTGGTCACTACACCAAAGATTGCAAGAGTCCAAACTTTGGTGGCAATCAGAAACCACCGGTAACGTGTTTTGGCTGTGGAGAACTTGGACACTTTAAGAATGAGTGCCCAAAGAAGAAGAATCAAGGAACTGGAAACCAGAATGGAATGGCTCGAGGAAGAGCTTATGTTATGGGAGGAGAAGATGTCAAAGAGGACCCGAATGTTGTTGCAGGTACGTTCCTCGTTAATAATCGTTATGCATCCATTTTATTTGATTCAGGAGCGGATAGAAGTTTTGTTTCTATTGCATTTACACCTTTACTTAACATAGAACCAACCCCATTAGACATTTCCTATATCGTTGAACTAGCCGATGGGTCTTTAGTTAACACCAACACCATTGTTCGTGGTTGCACTATAAATTTCCTAAACCACCCATTCAATATAGACCTTATGCCCGTAGAACTTGGAAGTTTCGACGTTGTTATCGGTATGGATTGGTTATCTCGGCATCGAGCGAGGATTATTTGTGATGAGAAAGTTGTTCACCTACCTTATAACGGTGAAACTTTAGTTGTTCGTGGAGAGCGAAGTGGAACTAGACTCAGTATCATATCATGCATTAAAACCGAGAAGTACATAAAGAAGGGTTGTTATGCATTCTTGGCTCACATCACGGAGAAGAAGTCGGATGAGAAACGACTTGAGGTTGTGCCAATTGTTAAGGAATTTCCAGAAGTTTTCCGGAAGAATTGCCAGGACTTCCGCCTACACGCCAAGTCGAGTTTCAAATCGAATTAGTGCCAGGAGCTGCACCAATTGCGCGAGCACCATATAGACTAGCACCGTCGGAGATGCAAGAATTGTCGAATCAACTACAAGAACTTTTGGACAAAGGATTCATTAGACCGAGTTCCTCGCCTTGGGGAGCACCGGTTTTGTTTGTAAAGAAGAAGGACGGAACTTTCAGAATGTGCATCGACTATCGTGAGCTGAACAAGGTAACGGTGAAGAACCGTTATCCACTCCCCAGAATCGACGACTTGTTCGACCAGTTACAAGGTTCTAGTTTTTATTCCAAGATTGATTTAAGATCCGGTTACCATCAACTTAAAGTACGGGAAGAGGATATCCCGAAGACGGCATTTAGAACACGCTATGGTCATTATGAGTTTCAAGTAATGCCTTTTGGATTAACAAATGCACCTGCGGTATTTATGGATCTCATGAATAGGGTGTGCAAACCGTATCTCGATAAGTTTGTGATTGTATTCATTGACGATATCTTGATTTATTCCAAGAGTAAGGAAGATCACGAAGAACACCTCAGAACAATCCTGGAACTACTCAAGAAGGAGCAATTGTATGCCAAATTTTCTAAGTGTGATTTTTGGATACGCAGAGTTCAATTTCTTGGCCATGTTATTGATAGCCAAGGTTTACAAGTCGACCCGGCAAAGATCGAGGCAGTTAAGGATTGGGCTACGCCCAAGTCTCCTACGGAAATTCGTCAATTCCTAGGACTTGCTGGATATTACAGAAGGTTTATCGAAGGGTTTTCTAAGATAGCGAAATCGTTGACAAAGCTGACACAAAAGAATGAAAAGTACGAGTGGGGAGAAAAACAAGAGTCCGCATTTCAATTATTGAAACAAAAGCTTTGTAGCGCACCGATTTTGTCACTACCTGAAGGTATTGAGAACTTTGTGGTATATTGCGATGCTTCGCATCAAGGACTTGGAGCTGTGCTAATGCAAAACGAGAAGGTGATAGCTTATGCATCTAGACAACTTAAGATACACGAGAAGAATTACACTACGCACGACTTGGAGTTGGGTGCGGTAGTTTTTGCACTCAAGATTTGGAGACACTACCTTTATGGTACCAAGTGCGTAATTTTTACCGACCACAAGAGCTTACAGCATATACTTGATCAGAAGGAACTCAACATGAGACAACGTCGTTGGCTAGAATTGTTGAGTGATTACGATTGTGAAATCCGATATCACCCAGGAAAAGCAAATGTTGTAGCAGATGCACTTAGCCGAAAAGAACGACTCAAACCTTTGAGAGTTAGGTCATTGGGAATGACTATCATTTCGCCATTACCATCAAGAATTCTAGAAGCTCAGATTGAGGCTCTCAAGGAAGAAAATCGACCACACGAGAAAAGTTATGGTATGCTAGAAAGCGAAAATGGCTTTGTAAAGAGATCAGATGGAGTGTTATGCTTCAAGGACCGAAGTTGGATACCACTCTATGGTGGAGTGCGAGAATTGATTATGCATGAATCACACAAGTCGAAGTACTCTATTCATCCAGGTTCTGATAAAATGTATCAGGATCTCAAAAAGCTTTATTGGTGGCCGAACATGAAGGCAGAAATAGCTACGTATGTCAGCAAATGTCTTACTTGTGCTAAAGTGAAAGCCGAGTACCAGAAACCGTCAGGGTTACTTCAACAACCAGAGATTCCACAATGGAAGTGGGAACGTATTACTATGGACTTTGTCACTAAACTTCCTAAGACGTCAGGAGGTTACGATGCTATTTGGGTAATTGTTGATCGGCTTACCAAATCAGCACATTTCATACCCATTAGAGAGACTTATTCTATGGAACAACTTGCTAGACTTTATGTCAAGGAAATAGTCTCAAGACACGGTGCACCAGTTTCCATCATTTCTGACAGAGATAGTCGTTTTACTTCAAATTTTTAGCGGTCATTGCAAGATTCTTTTGGATCTAAGTTAGACATGAGCACTGCTTACCATCCTCAGACCGATGGTCAGAGCGAGAGAACTATTCAGACACTTGAGGACATGCTGCGAGCATGTGTGATTGACTTTGGAAATGGTTGGGCTAACCATTTGCCGTTGATCGAGTTTTCCTATAACAACAGCTACCATTCGAGCATTAAGGCTGCACCATTCGAGGCACTTTATGGTCGTAAGTGTCGATCTCCAGTTTGTTGGGCCGAAGTCGGTGAAGTACAATGTACTGGCCCGGAGATGGTACAAGAAACAACAGAAAAGATAATTCAGATTCGAGAGAGACTCGAAACTGCTAGAAGTCGACAGAAAAGCTACGCAGATGTTTGACGCAAACCATTGGAATTTCAGGTCGGAGACAAAGTCATGTTGAAAGTCTCGCCTTGGAAGGGCGTGATACGATTTGGAAAACGCGGGAAGTTGAACCCGAGATACATTGGGCCATTCAAGATCCTGGAGAGGATTGGTCCGGTTGCTTACAAACTTGAACTTCCATCAGAACTTAGCAACGTACACAACACGTTTCATGTTTTGAACCTCAAGAAATGTCTTTCGGACGAGTCTGCCATTATACCATTAGGAGAAATACAACTCGATGACAAGCTTAACTTTGTGGAAGAACCAGTTGAAATAATGGATCGCGAGATCAAACAGTTGAAACAAAGTCGAATTCCGATCGTGAAGGTTCGCTGGAATTCTCGAAGAGGACCCGAGTTTACTTGGGAACGAGAAGACCAAATGCGACGCAAGTATCCACAACTTTTCACCGAGCCTATTACCGAGACCAACACTAACTGAATTCAGGGACTGAATTCCTTTTTGGATGGGCGACTGTCACAACCCACAATTTCAGGTCATTTTTCCAAACTTCGACATTCTACTATTCACAAATTACTATTCATCGATCACTATTCATCATTTTACTATTCATCATTTTTTAGGTCAATTTGACATTCCGAGACACATTCAGAAATTTTACTATTCACTTGACACTATTCATTTCCGAGAGGAAACCACTATTC
The DNA here is from genome assembly GCA_030686995.1 of Artemisia argyi. Lineage (NCBI taxonomy): Eukaryota > Viridiplantae > Streptophyta > Magnoliopsida > Asterales > Asteraceae > Artemisia > Artemisia argyi. Next base: position 116,863,659 of record CM060691.1, on the reverse strand, counting down.
ACGTGCATTACTCATGTCGTCGTAAATTTAGTTTACGGGTGTTCAAATTCGCGTAACCGTATTGGTTCAGGGGCGAATTCATGCATTATTATCAGGGACATTTCATATGGACTAGAAATAGTCTGCATATCATCGTTAGGGCACTTACATACTATTTCACTCGTAGGATAATTAAATTTATACTTTTGGTACAATTAACGATTTACGTATGTTTATTTTAAATAAACACTAATACGCGAACTATAAACGTGACTAACATGTCCGACACTCCCGACTATTATCCCAATATATTTTTATACTCATTTTTATAATATAAAAATTATAAGATTAATTTACCCGGTATTTTGGAAATTTATTTATCACGTATCGTACGTCTAACTTAATAACGACGGTTTTCACAAAAATTAAACGATAATCACCCAAACTCTCCGTACTTGTACCCGACATATTTTTACAATTTTTACGACTTTATTAAGTCCCAAATAACTTCAATAAAATTTATTTCTAGCAAACCCGGTACCCGATTAAACTTAAAACTAACATTACAACATAATACCACTAACTTTCCTAAATTAAACCCAAGACATCCCCCCCCCCTTTCCCTCCTTTTTGGGCCGGCCAACCCCCCCCCCCCCCCCTGGTCTTCATACATTAAAACTTCACCAACCAAATTTATTACAACCTAACTTTTGTCCCTAAGTATATAATAAACCTTTTTTCATCTATTTATCACAAAAATCATTTTTACTAGCACAAGCAAACTTTTCTCTCATTTTCTCTTATGGTGTAATCGACCTAGGTGATCCAAGGAGCAAGAACAACACATTTTACAAGATCTAGGTATAAACTTGTTCATATAGTCATCCTTGTTGGAGTTTTGAAATAGAAACTCAAGGATTAGTAGGTTTTTATCATCCAAACTCCCTAAACCTTCAAGTAAGTTAACAAACTCATTTTTATGATTTTTACAAGTTATTACTATGTTTATATATTTTTCTTACAAGAACTCATGCATATAATAGTTTATACCACTCTATTTTGTACATATGTAACTTTCAGCCCTAGAAATGGACACATGAGAAACCCTTGTTAGACCTAGTGGATTGATGATGTTTAAGGACCCATGACACCCTAAGAAGGTGTATGGTAGCATTAGACTAGTTTTGTGGTGATTGAAAGTGGTTTGATTGAGGTTAGAACTAGTTTGGAGACTTGAAAATGGTTCTTGAAACTACATATTGACCTACTGTCCCTATTTTCATTTCGTGGGAAAATCAGTAGATGGTGGCTAAGTTTTGACCAAATATTTAGAAAATACTTTCAAAAACGAAACTTTGGGCGAAAGAACGGATTAAAACGAGCTTATAACGAAGGAGATATGATTTTTGCAAATTTAACGACGAAAACTATTTTTATAAAAACTGCTTGCTGTTTGGCAGAATTCGACGGGTAAAAAGAGGTGTTAAATGTAACCTAGAGGAGCCGAATTATCAAAAATATATTAGTATATACAAAAACGAATCCGTGGACATAAAGAACAAGGAAAACGAGCTTAAAATGACCAAGTTATGCCCGTTCTAACATTGTCAAACTATATATATATATATATATATATATATATATATATATATATATATATATATATATATATATATATATATGGACACAAATAAAAATAATAACGTACGCACTAAAAGGCGTATTTTCTAGAAATGTTGCTAACAACTATTTTCTTATCAAATGAATACGTATGACCCAAGAGAATATTTATACGACTTAACGACGTTATTTCAAGGTTTTCGATACAAGGAATTTAACGCTAACATTTTCATACGAGATAATACGACAAGTTATATACTCCTATATATGGACTTATTTTTCCTAAGTATGGAAACTATTTTACCATGACGCTAACTAGTATTTCCAAATTACGAGTGGTATGAGTATCATGTGCATGTGCATTCATTACATTACGGCTTGATCTTAATTAGATCGCGATTATTCATTTAGGTTGCGGCTAGTGTTCGCGCCTCATTGTCCCGACTACTTTTGCATCATTGTACCATCGTTGTACCATCCTTTTGAGGTGAGTTCTCATAGCCCCGTTTTAATTACTTATTTGATTTCAAATCCCACGGGGGAGAATACATTGCACAATTATTTTCGTACATGCCCAATTATTACAAATTCCATACATTGCTTAAGTTGCCTAATTACCATGTCTTGACAAGTCCCCTTTTATTATCATGGACCGTTAATTTCTAGTACTAATCGAGAGTGAATGAATAGATCTATTGAGGGTGACGCCTCCATTCGCGTTGGGTTGCTCCAACGGGACGAATGCATTTCATGTCTTAACGAATTGAGTGTCTGGTAAACACTCTGGTGGGGCATTACAAAGTCTAGCTTCGGGGTCATGAGCTTAAGAGCCAATGTAGCATTTTTGACATTTTTGTCGGTTTACTTATTACTTGTGGCTTATGTACTTACGATTTACTTATAAACCTATGATTATTCACCAACTTTATGTTGACCGTTTTCGCAATGTATTTCTCAGGTAACTAAGGCATATTCTCATGGCATGCATGGAGTCACTTTGTGTATCAATGATGACGCGTCTCTTTTGGATTTCATGCACTTTTGAACTATCGTTTGATTGTACTAAACTATTTCCTTAAACCTTTTCCAACGTTTGGGACCTATGTTTTATAACTCTGAATATTTTGAATGAATCAAACGATGTATTTTATAAACGACACTTTAGGTCGTTCAATATATCCTGGTTGTGTGCTATGATCCGTTACACCCTCAGGTATTCCATTCCGCTGCCATTCAGGTATTTTGGGGGTGTGACATTTGGTTTGGTATGCTTTGTGTTAATGATTTGCAGGTCCTAGAGGAAGCTTTGCATTGGGGAAAAAAATTTTGGACTTTTGCATCAAGAAATATCCCCCAGGACTTAGCTACAGCGTAGCTCATTCCATTACTACATCGTAGCAACCCCCAGGTGTCAGTCTGGTGAATTTTAGCAAATACGGCGTAGCTCCGCATTCTGGCTACGCCGTAAATTCCTTCTGTACCTTAAAATTTTTAATTTTACAATTCATATTTTAAACTTGTATTAGTTTTTAAATGAACTTTGTGGGTGTGTTCCCTGTAAACCCTCACGAGACCTCACTCGTCCACTTGGGACACCAAGTGGTTTAAAAGGCTTGTTGCATACGCTAAATGCAACCGCGATTCCTATGAAAGTGAGTTAGGGTTTTCTTTTTATTTTTCTTTTTCTTTTTAGGTTTTATGATTTTGGTAGTTGTGTGATTCCAGGGAATTGAAATTTGCTCATAAGGCGTAGTGAAGGCATGTTTCTCAACATGATCCTTCTATTTTCAAGAGTGAATTTCAAGGAAGTTCTCATTCTAATTCTACTTTTCCTCCTTATTTTTTATTTTATGTACAAAAGGGACTTTGTACAACTCAAGTGGGGGGACGGGAGTAGAATTATTTACTCGAACTTTGTTTTGCCCTTAATTTTCTAGTTTATTTTGAAAAATTATGCCACTTTTAAAACTTTTGATTAGTCACATCAACTATTCGACCCCGTGTTAAAACCCTTTGTTGCACTTACCTTTAGTGCAAGATACCCCTAGATACACCCTTTTGAGCCTATCCTTTCGTTTCTTACACATATTATTGTTTCTATACACCTATACACCTTAGCCTACCGTGTAGTCTTTGTTTATGATTGGGAAGTTGCCACTTGTTCTAATTTGAGGTCCAAGTCAAGAGGTTCAAGAATCACCCCTACGTTGAAGACTCATCATTGAAGATCATGAGAAAACCCACTATTTTACATGTATTGTTCATCCCAAGTGGGGGGGATATGTTATGTTATTAAAAAAATGTGACTTTCCGTATGTAGATATGTTAACTTTGGTGCACCCTTGTATAGCACCGTAATAAGATCTTTGAAAGATTTAGCATCGAAGAGGCCACTTCGGTCATATTTGAAGAATGAAGCTATTGGTTCTTTATCACCAACATGAAGACCAAGTGTGGTGCCCATCATGATGTCCTCTAATGGCACACACTTGTTACATGATCCAATTCTAGCATTTTGAAACATGGACTTTGGATGAACGGCAAGTGGTAGCAACTCGGTTATAGGCTAAGACTATTTGTTTTCTTTTTCATTTTAGACCATTATTGTGCATCCCATGTCTTATCCTACCCTTTAGTTGTGAATCATGCTTAGGTGTGGGATTTGAGCAGTCATTGGTGTCTTGCTCGGCATTCCGGTCATGTACCATTGCCTTTGTCGCCCTTGCCGTAGTATGTTAGTATCAATGCTACACCCAAATAGCCTTATATGTATTCACCCAATATTTCCTTTAAGAATTGTTTTGACCTTAGCTCTAGTGGTAGAGATTTGTGTAACTGCCAAGCCTATGATAGAATACATTCTATGATTTTGCGTTGAGTGATCACCCCAAAATTAACACTTAGATTAGGAGAGAGATGTGAGTGTTTGTTCCAATTTTGTGAGGTGTTCGGCTTTAATAAATTCTAGCATAGGGAGTTTTTAATTCATATTCTCCAATTTCTTGGGGTATATCTTTTTGAAAATCATTCTTATAAGGTCTACTTGAGGGCAAGTAGAGTTCAAGTGGGGGATATTTGATAACATCAAATTTACCCCCAATCTAAGTGTTAATTTCCCCCTTAAAATACTCATATTTTCTACTTTTATAAAGAATATATACTCTTATTTCTTCCTATTTTGGTTTCAGGGTAAAGATAAGTAAAAGAACGAACATACGCGGAAATAGAAGGACTTTGGAGCAAATACGTGGAAATTATGGATTCTGCACTAACTACGACGTGGAGGTTCATCTACCTACGCCGTAGCAAGGCTTCACGAAGACTACGCCGTAGAGGCTCTCCTACCTACCGAGTAATGAAGAATTTATGAAGACTACGGCGTAGCCCAACAACAGGCTACGGCGTAGAAGTCCACTAAAGAACACTACGGAGTAGGCAACTTTCCAAGCTACGATGTAGGATCTCATTTGAGGCAGTAAAGAACTAACGAGGCCAAGGAAAAAGCTACGGCGTAGCCACCTTATCTACTACGCTGTAGGATGCTTATCATCAAAACTTTAAGCCCATAACACTTGATCAAGTTACGGCGTAACACAATTTGCAAAGGTTACGGCATAGAAACTCTAATACGTTATGCCGTAACATAGTCGGGGCCTATTGATGAGGCGAAAAATGATCCATTTTTAGGGGGTCATTTAAGCCGGAATTGGAATTTATTTGATCAAATATTTCCCTAAATCGTTCCTTTTGTGATTTTAGGTACTTTTGGAGTGAATTATGGAAAAGGAAGCATTTCGGACGTTTTTGGAGCAAAAAGTGAAGAAAACGGCAAAGTCTTAATTTTCCTTGTTGGAAACAGTACCTGACGGCATCAAGAGCAATTTTGTGACGGCGTCAGGAGCAAAAATGATGACGGCCCAGAGAAAATGTGATGACGTCAAATCAAGCCGTCAAGAGTAAAAGTGGTGATGGCCCAGAACAGAAATACACATGACGGCGGCAGATCTGGATATAGGCAGTCCGAGAATTTTATTGGCAGCGAGATGACGGCGTCAGAACTTTCTTCTTGACGCCGTTACCTCATGAAATCTATATATACTTTTCTAATTTTCATTCATTGTGTGTGGAACTTGAGAGGAGAATTTTAGGGTTGAACTTAATAAACCCTAACACGACTTTTACAGTATCTTCAAGGGTTTTCACCCCTTGAAACCTTTCATGTTCAATTGAGATAAGTATCCTTTCAATTCATTCAATATGTCTATGTGTTGTTTGAATATATCTTACGCTTGTCTTGATTTTAACATGCTAGGCTAGATCTCTTGTGTGTTTGCTTAGATGTAATGAAACCTAGATGTTGATTATAGGTTGATTGCTTGTTTATAGTTGTAATGGATGAATGATTTCGATGTTAGGCTTAAGAAAACTGGCAGATCTCCATTGTGTAACTTGCTTGAACGTCTTAAGAAACATGAACCAATGCGTACTAGGTTTTTATGGTTATATTTAATGCATGAGCGAATTCTAGTGATCCCATGTTAGGAGCTTCTTGCAGGCTTGACATAGGAGTGAAGTAGGAGCTTATAGATATGGGGAAGTACGTACGCCACCCCACAATTGGTATTAAGGAATATAACCCGTCATCCACGCAATTGTAACAAACAATTAACCTGTAAAAGATATATAGGGAGTAGTGAAATCTAAGTAAACATAATTCTCCCATTTATTGTTCACACCAAATTAGTAATTAGCTTTATTTTCATTTTTGTTATTTTATTTTGATTGCGTCTTAATTATTGGGTTAGTTGACTAGCAACTAATTCTGCCCACTCTTCTAAAACCCGAGATTTTACTTGCTTTCATAAAAAATATAAAAATACAAAAAGAATCATCCCTCACCTCTAGACCTAGTTTTTAGGTTTTCTAATCCAAGCGACACTATTCCTGAGTTGAACGATCAATCCCCCGGTACTTGTCACTATACCATACTACAACGATCAGGTACACTGCCTGGTGGGGGTTGTAAGCTTCTCGAGATCCCTCGAGAGGTAAAGCCTGGTGCAATTCTCACGCATCACCTATAAATACCAACCCTAATTCCAAGTTTGTCATATCCTTCTTCCCCCCTTTCAAAGGGGCGACTTAGGCACCATCACTTCCCATCTCTTCACCACAGCAACGTTGGGAAAAACTCAGGAAGGAGGGAGAACGATGTTCTAGCCACATGCAAGTCATTTCCAAGGGAGGAATCACACACCGGTCATAAGTGTTTTCATTCCTTTACTTTGTATTCAATTCATGCTTAGATTTGTATTAACTCAACATTGTTTTACTGCAATTATGAACATGAGTGGCTAAACACCTTTTGGTGTTAGCCTAGTTATGAAATTATTATGTTATTGATTTAGTTTTCCACGCATCTACTATCTATTGTTTGTTTACTTTCGTGGCGTGGCTTGGGACACTCTAGTTCCCATAGTGATTAGCGTTGGTTGTTCTCTAGATACTTGTGGAATTAACCCTAGGAAGCAAGTCGCTAGGGATGTAACTTGGTGATAGCAATATCACCATACACGTGTGAATTAACCCTTGGACCACCTACTAATGCTAGTCACTTAACGGAGTTAGAGGGGTGTAAGATCTGACCATGCCGTATTCGTTAGCCTTGTCCATGTTAGTAGAGGCACTTAATGACTCTTATGTCTTCGTACCGATGAACCCAAGGCTTTACAATAGCTTTGGATAGGACAAGGTATAAGCTAGATCTAGGTGAATTTGACCATCTGACCCGAAATGAATATTGAATCCCCGAACGATATGATAGGATACACCTATAGGAAAACTAGTCATGATCATAAAAAGAGTAGTAATTAGGTTAACACTACTTCTCTTTACTGATTTCCTTCTATTTACTTTATTGTCTTGTTATTACTTTTAATTAGTTTAATTAATCTTTCAACTCAAAATCCCCTTTTAAACGTGACACGACTTAGATAATTTCCGCACCTTAGCTCTTGGGATGACCTCGGCTTTACCATTTGACTATACCAGGCACGACCGGATACATTGTCCGTTAGTGCGTAAAAGGTAGACCTTAGGTAAACGAGACTTTATAAATATTAAAACCTGGTCAGTAAAACCTGCATCAATAACCTTAGGGTTTTTGAACAGGAGATCAAAGAGTTTTCAAAACCATCTTCAATTGCTCATAATGTTGCTTTTGTCTCCCAAAGCAAGAGCAGTACTAACAAGTTTAAATCTGGTAGCTATAGTACTTCTTCAACCAATGTGAAAGATAGAGAAGTTCCTGCTGGGTTTTGCTGATGAAGTCATCTATTCTCTCTTTGCAAAGTAATCAAAAGAGTTGGACCTACTTAATGAGGACCTAGAATAGATCAATGATATAGACATTGAAGAGATGGACATCAATTGGCAGATAGAAATGATTGCTATTAAGATGAAGAAGTTCTACAAGAAAACTGGAAGACCAAACCGATTGGATGGAAAGGCACTTGTTGGCTTTGATAAGAAGAAGCTTGATTGCTTCAAGTGCCACAACACTAGTCACTTTGCTAGGGAATGCACATTAAAGGTGACCACTGACGGAACGAAGAGGAGAGACTCAGTCTATTAAGAAAAAGAGGCTGACAAGCAGGAGAAGAATCAAATGGGATTGCTGACTGTGGATGATGGTGTTATCAATTGGGAGAGCACACTGAAGAGGAAGAAGAAAGAAATCATGCACTCATGGCTATCAGCTCCAATACTGAGGTATCTTTGTGTTCTAAGACTTGCATTGACTCATATAATAAAGATAAAACACTATGTGATGAGCAAATGCATCAGTTAGGTGATCAGGAAGCAAAAATATTAGCTTATAGTAATGTTGTTACAATATTAGAAGCTCAAATTGTCACTTTTCAAAAACAGCAATTAGCCTTAAATGAAAAGCTTACATTTCAAGCAAATGAAATCTATGAGAAGGATGAAAAACTAAGAAAATATAGGAGAATTGGAATAAAAGCTTTAAAAGATAAGGAACAGCTACAGAAAATAGTAGACTCGTGGAACAATTCTTCTAAAAACCTGTTTAAACTAGTTAATTCTGGCATGAGCTCAAATAGCAAAATTGGTTTAGGATATGAAATAACATCAAACAGTGAAGTTTTAGGCTATGAGGAAGAAATGGAATTTATTGTGTTTGTTAGTAAAGATGAAGATTTTATTGAAAAACCAATATACAATAGATTTTCAAAAACTGAAAACTTTAAAGGAGGTCCACATCCATTAAATGGAGACAATACCCCAAAACCACAATAGGAATTTGATGAATCTTTGTATGTTTATGGTAAAAGGGACCCCAAAAGCCTGAAACTAATGTCTCAGATGACAAATCAAGTGAATATTCTACCTATCAATCCAATGACAGTGAAGGATCTATTGGAAATATCTTTGAGCATCTTGTTAATTTTGAGTTAGAACCTGTAAGTGTACCAAAAGAAGAGTCTAAGTCTAAGTCTTTTCTAGTTAGCAAGTCATTTGTGTCTGCATCAAAACCAAAGACAATTGAACCTAGTTGTGTCTCACACATAAAAACTTCTAGGCAACAAATTAAAACTGCAGAGTCACCCAGTGTAAATAGAAAGAATTGGAATGAAATGATGGAAAGATAACTAGGGGAAGGTTACTCTTTCACCAATAAAAAGTGTTTTGTTTATGGTAGCCTTAGTCATTTAATCAAAGACTATGATTTTCATGAAAAAAGAATGGCTAGAGAGGTTGAGCTTAAGTAACAAAGGGTTTTATACTGGTAATGGGATGGCTAAACCAGCATGGACTAATGTCAACAAAATTAATCATGCTAATAATTTGTTCCAAGACCAGTACTAATCAATGCTGGTAGTACACATATTAATTCTGTTAGGCCTAAAATTAATACTAGTGTGCATAATGTTAAATCTGTTAGGCAAAATTGTAATTCTGTTAAGCCTAAAGTTAATTCTGTTATACCCAAACAACCAGTATCTACCAGTAGACCCTAGGTGAATAGATTGAATAAGAGAAGCAATTTTGTTACATCATACTCACCTGTGAAAAGACCCATTGTTAATTATACAGCAAAAATGTTAAAATCTTATGCTGTAAAGGGAAATAGGGGTACTGCTATTAGGACCTCAGCAGGTTATAATTGGAGAAACACTAGGCCGAACTCCAATTCTGATAGTGGACCCATCTACATTAACACTGTGAATGCTCAAGGTCCACAAGGTAGAGCCAAGCCTGCACAGGCCTGGGTCCCTAAAAGAAACTAATTTATCATTTTTATGTGCAGGATCATCCACTCAAAAGCATGGAAGATAGAGACATATTTAATAGTGGATACTCAGGGCACATGACTGGTAACAAGGATCACCTGGTAAAGGTAGAATAAATGTTGGCAAATTATATGTTGATCGTAAAAGAAAATCCAACGATACACGTTTAATTATTTTTCAAAAGAAGGATTTTGTCCATAGACCAACTTGAATTTTTTGAAATATACAAAGTAAATTCAAATGAGTTTTGTGAACTGTGTATGTTGAAATTTATATACACAAGAAACAATTGTATATATTAACCAGTTTAGGAATCCATTAAAATAAAATAAAACAATGCAATATTGATTCATGGTATGACGTGATATAAAATATTTATTTAGTTTATAAGCGATATTAAGATTATTATTCTTCAAGTTGATTGCTATTTTGTTCTAAAGTAAGAATGCAAGACAATTAGAAAACATGTCAATCATGAATGAAGTCCAGTTTGTTCGTGCATTTATAAGGTACTTAGTTGTGATCATTAATATCCTTCTCACATGATCTTCTTTGCTAATGAGCCTTGAACCGGTAATGTCCCTAAACAAGAAAGGATTACTATTTTGTTTGAATAGAAGAATTGATTTTGAATAAATTGACTGATTAAAGATGTGTAAATTGGTGATGGTTAATAAGATGGTCTTATGCTTGAGATTGATGTTTGTGCACATAATTTTGTTTTATGCAACTTGGTCATGATGTCTTCTTTTGTTCATCTAGGATCTCAGTTGAGTTGCATTTTGCGTCAACCAACCTCTATTTGATAACCAAACAACAACGTTTTGCCTTTATATGCTAAACTTATGTACATGAAATGGTTATAATATGATGACGTTTACTTGCAATAATTTAAGTTAGATATGAGTTTATGATAATTTTAAAACCTCGTTATATATTAATTCACCCATGGTTATAAGATTTAAGATTGATGAATGTACTAGACAATCTATTACTTCGTGAATAAAAAGGCTTAAGTTGTATAGCCACCCATAAAGGTAATTAACATCAAACTTGAAAACATTGTCCATATATTCTCTCGTTTTGCTACTGATAGCATACTAGAATTCAAATCTTGGTGTGTCCTTTCACATTTCAACTCTGAGCAATTGTTATACTAGCTTATTTTATTACCATTGAAAAGCAGCTCACCTGAGACATTGAGAATACCATTTGAATCTATGCTAAAACAAACATTCACCATATGCATACCTGCTGGGGTTGGAGGAACACCTTCAAGTTTAAACGAGTCAAGGAACATGTTGTCCTTGGCTAATTTGCCTTCACCTTGATATACATTCACTGGTATAAATACTTGGTTGTCGTACAACATACCATAAGGCCTCCTCATGATGGTGGGTATTGGTGTGTTCCTCGGGATTACAACACTCATTTCCACTTCATAGACCTCAATGCCAAGTGAAAGCGGAGTAACATCTGAAAGTACCAAGTCCTGAAGAATTTTACTACCATTGCCATTTAAGTTAGCAGCCAACACTGCTGCTCCATAAGCAACCGCTTCATCTGTGGTAATGCGCTTACAGAGTGACTTCCATTAAAAAAAGTCCAAAAGTATTTTTTGTATTCTAGGAATCCGAGTTGATCCACCAACAATTATTATATCATCCACATTATTTTTCTTCATGTTCCCATCTTTCAAACAATTATCCACATGCTCAATGCACTTTTTAAAGAAACCAGCATTTAGCTCCTCAAATTTTGCACGAGATAATTTCATTACAAAATTAGTTCCTTGGTGCAAGGATTCAATTTCAATTGATGTTTGTGTTGTTGATGACAAATCTCTCTTTGCCTTCTCACATGCGACTTTCAACCTACCGATTGCTCTTGCATTTTTACTCACGTAAATCATTTTTCTTTTCTTAAACTCTTGTACACAATTATTTACCATCACCATGTCAAAATCCTCCCCGCCCAAATGCGTGTCACCGCCTATTGCTTTAACACAAATGTTTCCTTCTTTGCTGATATTCAGAAGAGATACATCAAATGTCCCACCACCCAAATCAAATATTAACACAGTTTTCTCTTTTCTACTGTTTATGTCAGCACTCTTTTCTAGACCATATTGATGAGACAAAAAGTGTAATGCTTTTATGGGGTCATTTAAGCCCTAAGTCGTGATTATTTGATCAAATATTGCCTCAAATTGTTTCTTTTGTCATTTTAGGTACTTTGGAGAAGAAATCTGAAAAAGGAAGCAGTTTGGACGTTTTTGGAGCGAAAAGTGAGGAAAACGGCAAAATCTCCCAATCAGGCTGGAAATAGTACCTGACGGCATCACGCTTTGGAGGTGACGGCGCCACGTATTGGCAAAAAGGTGGATAAAAAGTTACACCAGACGCGCCAGAACGTTTTTGGGAAATAACACATGACGGCGTCACCAAGGCCATAAAGAGCAAATTACATGTGACGGTCAAGAATGAATTAACACATGACGGCGTCAGATCTGGATCTAGGCAATACGAGAAGAATATTGGCGGCTAGTTGACCGCGTCAGGATTACAACGTGACGCCGTCAGACATCTAATCTCTATATATAGTTTTCTAATTTTCATTCATTAGAGAGAGAACTTTTGGGAGAACTTTGGGATAAACCCTAGGTCGAATTTCACAGGGTTTTTCACCCTACTTTCATACATGTTTCAATAAAGATAAGTCTTCCAATAATTATTCAATATGTATATGTGTTGTTTGATTCTATCTTATGCTTGTCTTTACTTTAACATGCTAGGCTAGGTTTGTTTGCGTTTGCTTAGATATAATGAAACCTAGCTATTGATTGTTGGTTGATTGTTTGTTATTGATAACGCTCAAAATTAACATATTTTTAGTCGCGTTATTGTTTGATTTATGAGTGGAAATTGGTCATATTTGTATATAATTGTTACTTAATCGTGGAAAAGTGTTTATACATGCAAATATAGCCAAAAGCAGGTAAAAATGATTAAGAGATGAAGAAATGAAGTGGATATGCATTTTTGGAGAGTTTCAAGAGGATCAAGAAAGAATGAAACGTTGCACGGACAAAAGGATTTGATAAAGACAAGTTTACTACACGAAATTATCAAGGAAATATTAAGTTCTAATGGACAAATTCATGCCACGAAGAAAAATATTGCATGCAACGTAAAACGACGAAGAAAAGACATAAAATCATGTTCAGACTAAATCCAACCGATCGGTTGCAACCCGCAACCAGATCGGCTGGAAACGTGCCAGAATTGACCATCCGATCGGATGGCGAGAAACCGATCGGATGGTGATAACTGAAGTTACAAGTTTTGCATTTATTGGCGAATTTACTCCCCATAATCATGTGTGGCTGATCATTTCTGCTTATTTCCTGAGGATGGACGTTTTTACTTGAAGGATAAGTGTCATTAAGCTATATAATGAGCACTTACGGCCTAGAGTTACTTGTACCACCATTATCTAACTTAGTATTACACCAAATCTTGTTAGTTTATCTTATATTGCCTGAAAGTTTACTAAGTGTTGTAAAAACGTCCAGAACGTGTTGAGTTAGAGTCTCAAGCATTGGTTCGAGTGTGGAGTTGTTTACTTACGTTAGTGAGCAATTGAAGGAGTGTGGTTGCTATAGTTCCACAAGTTTACTCATTGTAATTCTCAAGACTAGGTACACCTTGATACTTATAATGAACAATTGTTACTTTAAGTTTTATGAAAGTTTTCTTATTTACTTGTCTTTTAATATGATTGTTATGGAGTAATTTGTGATATACGTGTGTATATGATGTGATTGGTTAATGGAGTATTATTTTATGAAAAAGGTGATGCATGAAAAACATATCTATTTTATGAGTTTGTTGATATAACATCTTTTCTTGCTTAATTTGTCGGTAAAAACAATTTCTTGAAAAATAGGTCCGAAAGGATTTTCAACTTGTTTTTATTCCAAAATATTAATGCACCAAATTAGTATGGAATAGGATGCTTGACAACCATCTTATTTACTTGTTAAAATAGATTTGAGACGATTTCATCACGAAAAAGGACAGAAAGGATTCGTAAGAATTCATAAGAAAAGAATTGATTTTCTAAACAACAAGGTGGTTATAGGATTGTCATACTAATTTGATATGTCCGAAAGGAGTCATTTAGGTGATAAAATTCTTAGTAGTAGTGAAAACATGGCATACATCATAGATTGTATAACTACTCATTTTTAGTTGCGCATCATAACAAGTTTTACACCAAACTTCGTACTCAAATTGTTACAATACTCCTAATTACCAATCAAGGAATTATACACAAGTATAGGTTTAGTTTTTATTGAGTTTCTTTTAAATTAAGATTTTACATAAATTTGGATTGACAACCCTTATTTAACAAACGTTTTTCTTATTACTAAAACCACCAAATTCCTTGGGACGATCTCGACTTACCCTCCTTTATTACACCGGACGAGTATACTTGCTAGTATGTGCTAGATAATAATCGGATAATTCGTGTTTATAAATTTAAAACTTGTACTAATAAAACGCACATCAAGTTTTTGGCGCCGCTGCCGGGGATTTGATTATTTTTTTAGTTTTTAGTAATAAATTGTTCGAAATTTGTGAAATTTTAAAGTTTTTAGAATAAAAAGTAAAAAAAAAAATTAAAAAAAAAGTTTGGTTTTGACCAACCGAATCAGATAGATAACCATCCGATCGGTTGGTGGTCTCGGTAAATTTATAGGATTCTGTTTTTTAGTAATTAATTTTTATTTTTCTGTTTTTAGTTAATTAGTTTTAATAATTATATAATTAATGTTAGTTTTTAATAGTTTTAAGTTGCAATTATTAGTCATTTTAATGTTTTGGAAGTTTTAATTTCAATTAATGATTGAGTAATTTTTTAAGACACGTTAGTTAATGCTTTTATTGTTTTTAATTTCATAATTAAAGTTTTATTAAATATAAGTTTTATAAAAATAAATTAAAAAAAAAATTAGTGTAAAAACTCCAACCGATTCGGTTGCGGGTTCCAACCGATCGGTTGGAGGAGGTCATTTGTGCCAACCGATTCGGATGGGTTACAAACCGATCGGTTGGGCATCTCGGTAAAATTTTAGACATTTTTTATTTTTAGTTTATTTTCAATTCTTAGTGTTTTATTTAGTTAATTTACTTGTTCTTATTTCATATTATGAGTTATTTGATTATAACTAACCCTCATGCTAATGATTTGGATTTTTTTATGGTTATGCTATAGTTAGTAAGTGCTTAAGTTGAAATGGAGAGTTTGAGTCAGATTTCTGCGTATTTGAAAGACTTGGAAGATATGTTCAAGGATTCCGGTGATTCCTTGGAAAAGTTGGAGAGTATGTTGGAAAAAGCAAAGTTGGATTTAGAAGGAGAAGAAGTTGTTGGTGACAATGTTTCTTATTTGCCACATGAAATGTGTTACGCAAAGAAGGAGAAGGAGAGAAAAGTTGTTGTTTTCACTAGAGCACCACCTAAGAAATATGATGCTCCACACATGAGGTATTCTACACCTTGTGCGGTGGAAGGAGTTAAAGTGTGGGATTGCGGAATTGAATATGGAATATGGAGACAATTACATTTTAGAAGAAATGCTTGACAAACTTGGTTTTGTTAGACTTGATTATGGAAGTTATGGTAAGAAGGAAGTGAAAGGAGTTAGAGTGAATATTCATGGTCGCATCTTTAAAGTTGATTTTGTTGTTTTATAGTATACTAATGAAGATGAACTGGAAGTGAGTTTTGGTAGAGATTTTTTAGTGAATACCAAGTGTAGTTTGGATTTTGCACTTGGGGAGTTGAGAATTAACATAAGTGATTTGGAAGAAGGGAAGAGTGTGAATGATATGCTTGTTGATGTTTGTGAAGGAATGAAAATGATGAAGGAAGGAACGGATAAAGTTTGTAAGATGGGTAAAGCTAACCGAAACAAAACACCATTGAACAAATTAACCCAACCCTCCACCCAAAAAGAAAACAAATCATCATCATCATCATCATCCAAAACACCACCTAATTCACCAAAAAGTACCAAACCTTTAACCAAAGAGCAAAAACAAGCTATTTTGGAGAATCTTGAAGCAAAAATTAGTGAATTGATGGAAAACAAACCGGTCATTGAGGTGTTGAGGAATTATATGGAGTATAGGAAGAAGTTAGATAGAGTTATGTTGGCAAAGTCTAAGTTGGAGGATAATAGTTTTGATGAAGTAGAGGAGAGAAGGATAATTGAGAATGGGCTCCCAAAGAAAATGAATGATCCCGGAAATTTTGTTTTGCTGGTTAAAATTAATGGGACAACTCCTTTATATGCATTAGCCGATACGGGTTCTAGTGTGAGTATTATGCCTTATCCATTGTATCATAAGTTAGGATTAAGAGACCCTACACCTAACAATTCTAAACTCACTATGGCGGATAATTCTAAGGCAAAAGCAATGGGAGAAGTAAGAAATGTGAGAGTTCAAATTGGTTATCAAGCATTCTTGGCGGATTTTCTTGTGTTGGATGCTGCGGTTGATAAGGAACTACCTTTGTTGTTAGGTAGACCATTTTTAAGAATTTGTGGAGCTATAATAGATATGGTAAAAGGTACCATGACAATTGATGATGGAGTTCTTAAGAATACTTACTATCCAAAGCCTAGAGGGGGTAGTAATGGAGATGATAATGATGATGACCAAGAGGAGGATTACCTTAGTTGCTTTGAAGTAGGAAGGGATGAAGATGGTAGACCTAAGTTTGGTCCATGCACACCTAGTTTCTTTGATATTGAAGATGAAATGGAAAGAGCTCTAGCAATGGAGGCTTTCTTTAATCCGTTTAAAAATATTTTTGTGTTTAACAAGTTGACAGATTTTCTTGGATCATTACCGGTCCAATTAAAGAACTTGGAATGGGGTTCCAAAGGTCATAGCATTTACAAAAGAGAAGAAGGAGATGGTGATTGGCATTGCAAATTTGATATCACATGTCCTAGTGGAAGGAACTTTGCAAGAACTTTCAAAACTCAAAAGACTACTAGGAAGTTGGCAAAAAAGTATCGTGGAGAAGACATTCTTAGGAATGAATATTTCTATGGATGAAGAAGAATGATCACAAGAATAAAGCACATCTTGTGCTAGTTTGTTTGTTTCGTACTTTTATTTTTCATGCATTTTATTTTATGTTTTTAAGTTTTATGCATTTCATGTTTGAATGAGACTATCTATTTATTTAACTATCTATCTATTTATTTATCTATTTATCTTTTTATTTAGTTTAAGTTTTTAGTTTTTAGAGGTTAAGTTATGTTTTTAGTTTTAAGTTTAGAAGTAGAAGTAGATGACCAAAATTTTTGGTAGACAAAGTGTGTTAGGAATACATACAAGAGAATAAGTTTGAGAAAAGAAAAAGCTACTAGCACTTGTGTCAAGTTTAGTAGTGGAGAAAAAACTTTGAAAAATCAATTTCATACCAAACCGAACGGATGGATTCACAACTGATCGGATGGAGTTGAATATATAAACCAAAATTTTCAAAAACTTAAGAAAAACACATACACACACAATCCACCAAAAATTGGGGTTAAAATTTCAACCATAAGAAATTGTTAGAAGGTTGCAGGAGTGATAATTAATCATCAATGGCATCAAGTCAAGTAAGTTATATCATTAATTTTGTTCAATTACGTTTTAATTCGGATGATTGAAATTAGGTCACGAATTGGGTATTTTTGAATTAGTTCGAATTGAGATGTAATACTTTGGGGATAAGTGATTGGATGATAGAAGAAGGTATTGCAAAAAGAATTAGATCAATTGGTTAAGTTTTGAGTAAGAATTCATTAATTGAATTTTCGGATTGAATTGGGTATAATCTTTGGAGCTAGTTTATTTGCAATTGATGAATCCCAGAAGTTATATGATTGATAATTAGTGATGTTAGGTTATTGCATTGTTGATTAGAGCACTAATTGGAAGATTTTAGTACATGATGTTCTTGGTTTTTATAGAATCATTAGGTTGATGATTGGAAATGTTAAGAATCATTGTTAGGAGAATTTGAATGTTAAAAGTACTCAAGAATGGGAGATTACAAGTTAGAAAGAAGTTCGGATTGATTGGGAAACATTTAGGATGGATTGAGGATGAATGTAGTTTGCAGAAAACTCCAACCGAATCGGTTGCAAGTTGCAGCCGATCGGTTTAGAGTGTGCCAAAGTTGCATCCGATTCGGTTGGACGCCTCGGAAAATTTTTGACAATTTTTGAAAATGTGTTTTCTAGTTTCTAAATTGATTGGTATTAGTTCTTATACTTATATACTAACATAATTTGAGATTTCTTTCAGGGAAATGTTGCAAGATTGGGACGAAATCCGATTGTTAACAAGTATTTGAAAAGGAACGAGAGGAAGAGGATTACTTTCAGTTTGAAACCGGAGTCTAATGAAAATGTCAAGTTTTCTCATGTGCAAAACAAAGACGAGAAGAATGCGTATAGAGAACGTCTTCAAAACTTCAAGAGAGGAAGATTGCTAAGCCTAGGTTGATTGATTGGGAATTGCTTGAGGTGTATGAATGTGAGGATCAATTAAGGAGCATGATGACTATGATTTATGTGTATCCTGGTGATGGAGATAGGTTTGAAGATTATTCTTGGGAAAGAGCTTTTAGTATTCGTGAAGATGTTTACAAGGAATGGTGTTTGGAGTTCTTTTCTACGTTCTACTTTGATAGAAAGGTCAATGATGTTCTTGGGGATGTTTGTGTTTGGTTTAGATTGTGTGCTCGCGAACATGCTTTATCTTTGCCAAAATTTACAGTTGCACTTGGTTTGTATGAGGAGAGTGAGATTCAACATAGGTTGTTTGGACCACATTTTGTTAGTTTAGCTAGAGGTAATGATCAATACACGGGTATTGATGAATATTGGAATAGAATTGGTGATCCAACTTGTCTTAGGAGAAATTCTTCTAGGATTAGGAATCCATTGTTGAAGGTTTTACAAAAGTTGATTTCTTGGGGATTGATACATAGGAGCGGTGGACAAGACAAATGTAGTCAACCGGACCTATGGGTGATGAAGTTGTTAGAGGAAGACAAGAATGGGAATGTGGCATGGATTATTGCCGAGTATCTTTCGAAGAGAGCACCGGGGATTAAGAAACAAAGTGATGTTTGTGGAGGTCATTATGTGACCACGTTGGCTAAAAATCTTGGGTATTTTAATGACGATGAGTTGAGGAAGTGTAGAGTTAGATTGGAGAGTGAGATATGGGATGCTTTTAGTTTTGGGAAAGCATTGGATAGGATTAACAAGACTTTGGGACCTTGGATCGAACCAAGTATGGGGGCACAATCCGGAGCTTATGCGGGAGCGCAATCACAACCTCAAATGGGGAGTTTTCCTGGTAATACCCAAAGTGGTTTTGATTCAGGATGGGGTGATTGGAACCGTGAATTAAATGTTATTGAGTGTAGGGATGTTTGGAGAGATTCAATGCAAATGAGGAATAATTACAACTATGATTATTCCATGCCTATGATCCAACATTTGCCACAAGATGTCAATTATGAGGTACCTCCCTACAACCCACCAAATGTTCCACCATACCCTTTACCATATTCTCCATATCCTGGACCATACCCCTATCCTTATCCTGGTTATTCACCATTTCCCGAGCCATATCCTCCATACGGTAGACTTCCCGAGTATGGTAGTTCAGGTGTTAATGTGGGTGGACCAAGTTTTAATCCTGGAGGATCGAGTTATGATGTTGGAGGTTCGTCATCAAGAGCTGGTAAGAAGAAGAGACGAGTGATGGACGAGAACGATGAAGAAGATGTTGATGAAGATGAAGAGGAAAGCGAGGATGATTTCGTTCGTTCCGATGTGAGTTATTGATGGTGACGTTTGATCACATGAATTATGGTTGGTTTTTAAAAACAATTATGTGTCGAACAATTTCTATTTCTATTATCTTTAACTATTTCTAGTAGGATTTACAACTTAATTTTCTATTTATTTGGTTTAGATATGTTTTTGTTTGTGTTTGTTTGGTTGTTCCGTATATTTTGTAGTTTTCTTGCAGGAGTTTTATTACGGAAGCATATAGTTGATCAACGTTTTGAGTCGGTAAACTCATTTGCTTATTATGATTAAATATGCATGTTGCGTATTTAACTCCGGTATTTTCTAAATTTTTCCATTTCCTTTACTTTGAAGTAATTTTTTTTATTACATTGAGGACAATGCAAAACTTAAGTGTGGGGGAAGGAAGAAAATAGAAAAATTGCATAGTTTTTAATTTGTTTTAATTTTTAATATTTAAATTTTTGTTTTAGAGTTGTGAACTTTAGTAACTAGTAGTAGTTCGCCCTTCTTATTTTAGTTAAAATAAGGTTGATTTCATGGTAAATAAAAATGATATTTTTGGAGAATAAATTCAAGTTTTAAAGAGCAATTTGTCTCGGAATTGATAACATTTGCTAGCGCAATCTTATACCCTTATTACTTTAAATTGTTAGGATTAGTTTTTTTTTTATGAGAATAGTATTTCTTATACTATTTACATATTTCATGATGAGTGTGTCGGTGGTTGTACTAATTCTAGAACTTGTACTTGTTATGCATTACGGTTAAAATCATTTTTGAATGATAAGGATATATTCGTATGATAAGAGGCAAACTTAGGAATAAAACCAAATGGCCATCCGTTTACAAAATAATTTTTGCTAACCACATTGGTTAGTTAACCTCGTATTTGGAACCCATTTGTTAGCGTTTATCTTTAGCGCTAGATACCCTTAGTTTCACCCTTTGAGCCATCCTTTTCATTTTGTTAAATCCAGAAAAATACAAAAAGATTTTACACTTTAAACCTTAGCCTAACCCTTGTCAAAGTCTAAATGGTGGATTGCTAGTTGCTTGGTTGCTGGATAGTTTTTGATGATTAATAGTTAGCCATACTTCACAATTCATGTGTGTGCCATTCCAACAAAGATGAAGGTGCGTAACTTCGTGTTTTGTATTTTTTTTTTTTTTTTGTGGTGTAAGCTTATGCGAAGTGTGGGGGAGGTGATAAAAAAAATAAAAAAAAAAATATAATAATAATAAAAAAATAAAAAATAAGTCATCGCAACTATAAGGTGACAAATATGGCCAATGTGTTATATTATTATGAATAAAGAAAGTCATGAGATATGTTGTTAGCCGATGTTCTAAGTTTGAAGAATATTTTTATGGTGAATCGATGTATCAACATGTGGAGTTCGAAGAGGAGAAACATAGTAACTATTATCATTTTTGGGTTTGTGGATTATTTGAGATAACAACTATGGGACTTAGACTTTGATTTTATTTTTCTTTTAAAACCAATTTCATAAATATTCCCATGCCTTATCCTTACCTTTTTGATTTAGTGTAATTATTTTGCATGAAATTTTATAAAACCCTTAGCCTAAACATTACAACCCGAATAAAAGACCTCTTTGATGAATTATTCTATTGTTTTGATACTTGTACAAGCCTATGGTAAGAAACATAAATCATGACTGTTCAATGAGTGATCTATTAATCGTTACACATATTGAGTGATGAGTGAATTTCAAATTATCTTCGTGAGGTGCTTAGAATTGTTATCAAGTTCTTTATTTACTTGATTGAGTTCAAATAAGATATTTGCACTATTGCCATTGAATTCAATTTTCTTTTGATTAAGACTTGCACGAGGGTGAGCAAAGCTCAAGTGTGGGGGATTTGATAACACTCAAAATTAACATATTTTTAGTCGCGTTATTGTTTGATTTATGAGTGGAAATTGGTCATATTTGTATATAATTGTTACTTAATCGTGGAAAAGTGTTTATACATGCAAATATAGCCAAAAGCAGGTAAAAATGATTAAAAGATGAAGAAATGAAGTGTATATGCATTTTTGGAGAATTTCAAGAGGATCAAGGAAGAATGAAACGTTGCATGGACAAAAGGATTTGATAAAGACAAGTTTACTACACGAAATTATCAAGGAAATATTAAGTTCTAATGGACAAAGTCATGCCACAAAGAAAAATATTGCATGCAACGTAAAACGACGAAGAAAAGACATAAAATCATATTCAGACTAATTCCAACCGATCGGTTGCAACCCGCAACCAGATCAGCTGGAAACGTGCCTGAATTGACCATCCGATCGGATGGCGAGAAACCGATCGGATGGTGATAACTGAAGTTACAAGTTTTGCATTTATTGGCGAATTTACTCCCCATAATTATGTGTGGCTGATCATTTCTTCTTATTTACTGAGGATGGACGTTTTTACTTGAAGGATAAGTGTCATTAAGCTATATAATGAGCACTTAGGGACTAGAGTTACTTGTACCACCATTATCTAACTTAGTATTACACCAAATATTGTTAGTTTATCTTATATTGCCTGAAAGTTTACTAAGTGTTGTAAAAACGTCCAGAACGTGTTGAGTTAGAGTCTCAAGCATTGGTTCGAGTGTGGAGTTGTTTACTTACATTGGTGAGAAATTGAAGGAGTGTGGTTGTTATAGTTCCACAAGTTTACTCATTGTAATTCTCAAGACTAGGTACACCTTGATACTTATAATGAACAATTGTTACTTTAAGTTTTATGAAAGTTTTCTTATTTACTTGTGTTTTAATATGATTGTTATGGAGTAATTTGTGATATACTTGTGTATATGTGATGAGGCGAAAAATGATCCGTTTTTAGGGGGTCATTTAAGCCCGAATCCGACTTTATTTGAGAGTGAATTCTGGAAAAGAGGCTATTTTGGACGTTTTTGGAGCATAAAGTGAAGAAAACGGCAAAGTACCAAAAATCCAAGCTGAAAATACAAGGTGACGGCGTCAAGACCAAAAGCTTGACGGCGTCAGACATGAAGAATTAAATATCGAAGGTGGTGACGGCGTCAGACGTACTGGTGACGGCGTCAAAGTGGCCAAGATTAATATACCGTGGGTGGTGACGGCGTTACATAGGCCGTCATAAGTGGATCAAGGCCGTCCGAGGAAGTTTATGGCGGCGAGGTGACGGCGTCAGAATTAACTCTTGACGCCGTCAGACTGTTTTTCCTATATATAGTTTTCTAGTTTTTTCATTAAAAAGAGAGAAGTTTTGGTGAAACCCTAAAGACGATTTTGGTGCCTCTTTTACAGGTTTTTCAAGGGTTCCAAACCCTTGAGACCTTGCATTGTAATTGAGATAAGTGTACTTTCAATTCAATCAATATGTCTATGTGTTGGTTGTTTATCTCTTGTTCTTGTCTCAATTCTACTATGCTAGGCTAGATCTCTCTTGTGTTTGCTTAGATCTAATGAAACCTAGACGTTGATTACGTGTTGATTACTTGTCTATTCTTGTTTTGAATGAATGATTTATATGTTAGGCTTAAGAAAACTGGCAGATCTCCAAATGGTAACATGCTTGAACGTCTTAAGAAACATGAACCGAGGCGTACTAGGTCTTTATTGGTTGTATTTAATGCATGAGCCACTGTTTACAATCCCTATAGTTGTGCTGGGTCATGGTGTAGGAGGAGATAAGAGCTCATAGAGTTGGGGAGTTATGTATGCCACTCCACGAATGGTATTAAGGAATACAATCCGTCATTCATACAAGTGTAACAAGTAATTAACATGTAAAAGATATCTAGGGAGTAGTGAAGTCTAAGTAAACACAATTTCTCCAATTACTGCTCACAACCTTAGTTTAATTAGTTTAATTTCATTTTCATTATTTTATTTTAATTATATAATAGCTTTGGGTTAGTTGATTAGCAACTAATTCCGCCCACTCTTCTAAAAAAACCGAGATTTTAATTGCTTTCATAAAATATAAAAATACAAAAAATAATCATCTCTCACCTCTAGAACTATTAATTAGGTTTTCTAATCCTAGCGACACTATTCCTAAGCTGAACGATCAATCCCCCGGTACTTGTCACTATACTATACTACAATGATCAGGTACACTGCCTGGTGGGGGTTGTAAGCTTCTCGAGATCCCTCGAGAGGTAAAGCAAGGTGCGATTCCCACGCATCAAGTTTTTGGCGCCGCAGCCCGGGGAATAGTTATTGTCTAGGTTAGGATTTCTTTTTATTAGGTCTACTTGCTAGATTCCTTTCTAGTAAGATTTTTATTTTTATTTTTAGGTCTTCTTTAGTCTATCTTATTTCTTCGTGCCTTTGTTCGTAACTCTTTACCATCCGACATCATGGAAGGTGGTAACATCTTTGAACCCATCATCCCACCACAACAAAACCCACCATTAGAACCCCTTAGGCCCCGAACCTTAGGAGAGTATTCCCGACCTAGCCACCAAGGCTACCGAAACACCATTGAGCTCACCGGAGCCAATGTGACCCCCTTGCGATCCGACACCATCCGGTTGGTGCAAAGCGGATGTGCATTCCATGGACTTCGTTCCGAAGATCCAAACCAACACCTTAAGGACTTCCTCAAAATCGTAGATTCCAAAGACCTAGGTGTCGAAACTAGAGAGACTACCCGTTTACGCCTATTCCAATTCTCTCTACGGGATCAAGCTAGTCAATGGCTTGAGCGTTTACCCGTGGGATCCATCACCACATGGGATGATCTCACCACTCGTTTCCTTGCTCAATTTTTCCCACCGGGGAGAACTACTAAACTTAGGAATGACATCTTGATGTTTCAACAACGTCAAAATGAATCTCTTTATGAAGCATGGACTCGTTTCAAGGACTTACTCCAAAAAGTCCCTCATCATGGCATAGATCTTTGGCTCCAAGTCCAAATCTTCTATGACCATATCGACATCTCCACGAGGCGAACCATTGACCAATCGGCCGGTGGTAAGCTACGTGATCTTAGTGCGGAACAATCATGGGAACTCATAGAAGATCTTGCTCTCTATGACAACGAAAGTTGGAATGATCCCCGTGATTTGAACAAAATGGTCAAGGCAATATCTTTGCCTTCGAATAATTCAAGCACTCCCGACCGTAGGATCATGGAACTTGAGGACCAAGTCAAGTTTCTCATGAAATCTTAGGAAGCTCCGAAGCATTCAAGCCAAGTGAACAAAATCACTTCTTCATGCGAATTATGTAGTGGTCCCCATGACACTCGTGATTGTGTGGAACTCCCAGGAACAGCTTTTGCGGACTACGCATCCACGCGTACCGACGAAGCGGGAGATAAGTGGTACACTTTCAAGCCCGAGCCAAACACATACGGTGATTCATACAACCCCTCATGGAAAAATCACCCAAACCTTAGGTGGAGACAAAATCAACCCAATTCATCCAACCCACCTAATCGTTACCAATCAAACGGTCCACCATCCAACCGTACCTTCAACAACAATCCTTCTAACAACTATGGTAGTACCAACAATCTTGAAGGATTGATGTCAAAGTTCATGGCATCTCAAGAAGCCCGCATAGCTAGGTTTGAAACCGAATTCAACCAACAACAAACGGAGATGACCAACAAAATCGACAACTTGTTGAAAGCCCTCAACAACCAAACATTAGCCACACCTAGGAAGGACACTAGGGACACCAATAGTGGAATCCAAGCTAAGGACCCCTCATCATCCAAACATGTCCACTTTGTCAATGTTGTCACCATTAAGCCGATAGATAGGGAGATAGAGGAGAGTGACAAAGATGAAGTTAGAGTAGAAGCCAATAGTGAGGATGAGAGTAGGGAAGTTGAGGTTAATAAGGATGAGGAATTAGAGGAGGTAGAACCTATAGAGGAATATTTTGATAAGTTGCCAACTAAGGAAGAACGGGAATACCATAAGTATTTATTCGATAGTCCCGAGACAACATATATCTTTGGCGATCCCCTGATCAAAATGGGAGACCCCTCTAACATTAACATCCCATGCAATATCGGGCACATGCATGTATGGAAAGCTTACATAGACCCTAGATCCCCCGTGAACATCATGTCTAGGACTTATTACAATTGGGTGATGAAGAAGCAGCTCAATTTTAGGATAATGCCCGGTAAAAGTTGGATAAGTAATTTTGCAGGAAGAGTTAAGGGAGTACATGTGATTATAGGGAATCTCACCTATGAGATTGATTTTATGATAGTGGAAGACACGCGTCCGGTGATAGACGCTTACCTAAGTCAAATAATATTTGGGAAACCATTTGTTGAGGCCACTAGGATGAGTTATGATCCGACGTTAGGGATAGTTAGATTCAAGGAAGAGAATGATGAGGTTGCTTATCAAATGCCCTACAAGATTGAGCAATACCGCCTTCTCTCTAATTTCGAAAAGGAACGTAAGCAAGCGGCTTATTATAGGAATGATGAGGATAGAGGTAGAGGAGTAGAGTATGTTAGAAATAGAATGCTTGGTTTCTACAAAGAATGCTTGCAACTAGGTCCGGAATACAAAACTGGTTTAGAAGACGACCTAGAGAGTGGAACCAATGATGAAATCACGTAGTAACCCACGACTTTGAGTCTAGCTACAAGACTCGTAAATAAAGAAAAGCGCTTCTTGGGAGGCAACCCATGTTTTGTGTGATTTTTATTTGTTTGATTGTTATTTGCTTCCGTATGCATGTTTTGTTTTTATTGTTGGTTGATCATGTTTCTCAATTAAAAAGTGGAAATACTTTATTATGTTGTTTAGCCTAGTCTTAACTTCAACCTAGAGGTATTTTTGCAAAAGATAAGTGTAAGGGGAAACCCCAAATATGTTTTTAAGAAACAAACCGATCATGATTATCCACAATATTTAATGAACATGTATATTCGTATTTGTTAGAGTCAAATGCTTGTATTGAGTCATAATGAAGTTTTGCAGGATTTTCCAGGAAGTAGGACAAAGTTTTTCCAGAAATTTTCCGAAAACTTAACATAAGAATTTCTGCAGGTCCATTCTGACGGCGTCAGGGTTTGCTCTTGACGGCGTCAGGAGTTAAAATCTGGAAATTTTACCGGTTTTGTTTTTCTAACGGAGTCTTATGGTTTTTGTGAATTATTAAGTTTTATAATCTCCAGGAAATCTGCAAACTTCATTCCACAAGCATTATATCTTACTTTGTTTTCTAGGATTTAGTAACTTATATAGGATGCCGCCGATTTTACGCGAGGTTGCCTTGTCTACTTTTGTCAGGATTTACAGGTTATTTGTGACAAGAAAATGATTTATATTCTAGAAGGGAAGCTTTGATTGTTCGTTTTCTTGGAAGAAGATTTAACCTGGCCAACTAAAATCCATACCGAGCGAATCAGGGGAGTATTTGATTTCATTCTCTTTACTTTTTAACTTTTACATTCTTTACTTGAACATTGGGGACAATGTTCATCTTAAGTGTAAGGGGAGGGTAAAAAGATGATATCGTACATATGCACTTTCGCTTGAGTTTGTTTTGTTTAAAGGTAGATGAGTAATAAAACTATGAGAAATACTTGTTAGTGTAATTTTAGTGCCAAGTTTAAAATTTTTTTACAACATTTAGGAGTGAAACTTTAGCCATAGCAAGCGTCTCATGGATAGGAGATTGTATGACTAGCACATAACCGTATATTCAGAAAAATTTTCCACCCAAAAATGTGAGGTTCGCCTTTAGATTTGATAGGAAAAGCATTCATTATTAGTGCTTATGAGTGTACCGGTAGCATTTAGATTCTAGAACTTGCGTTAGTGATGCATCCCGAGACCGCTAGTGAGACTACATTCGTGTAGTAGGATTTACTACATGATAAGAGGCATTAGGATCACCCTTGTGTTAAACCCGTATTATAATTACTTGACCATTTAAGTCATATTACTTGGCTAGTTAAGTCAACTAATTTTTCCCACACCCTTAGCGTTGTACTCATTTTTAGTACACGATACCCCTAGTACACCCCTCCGAGCCTATCTTTTCGTTTCTAACTTTAAGCATTTTACTTAAAGGAAGAATTTGTTACACCCCACTTAAATGTACAACCAAATCGCCTTAGCCTTCCGTGTATGCGCTCATTTTTAGTGCATTATTGTTATTTGTTAAACCCTAAGTTAACTTTCTAATTGATTACATGGTTGCTAAGTCGAGTCATATCCTTGTACATATTATTTTGGGACGATTGGGACTCATGGGTAAGTACTTATTTTATGGAGTAATGGGGAAGAACATCACTTATTACCCCCATACGTTCGTTAATCTTAAAAGTGCTCCAAGTGTTTTAATTTTCTTAATTCGAGTCATTAGAATAGTTAAATGTAAAGTATGTAAAGATTCAAGTGTAAGGGGAATGCTCAAACCCCTATGATGTATTATTTTGGATGGTAGGGTAAGAGTGTATGCAAAAAAAAAAAAAAAAAAAAAAAAAAAAAAAAAAAAAAAAAAATCGAAAAAATCAAGAAAAAGAAAAAAAAAATAGAAAAGAAAAAAAAAAGAGAAAAAACATACGGACTACCATCCCGTTTTTATTCTATGTTCATTTTATGTTTTTGTTATTTTTCATTTATTAGCTTAAGTCGAGTCTAGTCTTGGCTTAGCAACGCCATCTTGTACATGTAATTAACCAAGATTGTTAACTCGCCACCAGTAAAACTTCCTTTATCCAACAAAACCGTGTAATTCATATCCCTATACTTAACGTTACAACCCTTTAAAAAGAGCTCTTTGATAGTTTATCCTAGGTGCTTACGCCATGTGGTGGAGGTTTGATCCTTTCCCAAGCCTATGGTAATCTATTTTGTTATGACAGGTAGTGAGAGATATCTTCCATTTCCATAATGTTATATTACTTTATTACACCCGAGAGATGTGAGTATCTAAACACTATTTGTGAGGTGCTTGTGTATGACCTCCGTGCTTGTCTATTGGTCTTTAGTGGAACGATTATTTGTTGTAATTACTTTTATATTAGTGTTAAATGACCCCTAACTTGTCTTTTGAGTAGAATAAAAGCTCATTTGCTTGAGGACAAGCAAATCTCAAGTGTAAGGGTATATGATGAGGCGAAAAATGATCCGTTTTTAGGGGGTCATTTAAGCCCGAATCCGACTTTATTTGATCAAATATTGCCCTAAATCGTTCCTTTTGTGATTTTAGGTGTTTGGAGAGTGAATTCTGGAAAAGAGGCTATTTTGGACGTTTTTGGAGCATAAAGTGAAGAAAACGGCAAAGTACCAAAAATCCAAGCTGAAAATACAAGGTGACGGCGTCAAGACCAAAAGCTTGACGGCGTCAGACATGAAGAATTAAATATCGAAGGTGGTGACGGCGTCAGACGTACTGGTGACGGCGTCAAAGTGGCCAAGATTAATATACCGTGGGTGGTGACGGCGTCACATAGGCCGTCATAAGTGGATCAAGGCCGTCCGAGGAAGTTTATGGCGGCGAGGTGACGGCGTCAGAATTAACTCTTGACGCCGTCAGACTGTTTTTCCTATATATAGTTTTCTAGTTTTTTCATTAAAAAGAGAGAAGTTTTGGTGAAACCCTAAAGATGATTTTGGTGCCTCTTTTACAGGTTTTTCAAGGGTTCCAAACCCTTGAGACCTTGCATTGTAATTGAGATAAGTGTACTTTCAATTCAATCAATATGTCTATGTGTTCGTTGTTTATCTCTTGTTCTTGTCTCAATTCTACTACGCTAGGCTAGATCTCTCTTGTGTTTGCTTAGATCTAATGAAACCTAAATGTTGATTACGTGTTGATTACTTGTCTATTCTTGTTTTGAATGAATGATTTATATGTTAGGCTTATGAAAACTGGCAGATCTCCAAATGGTAACATGCTTGAACGTCTTAAGAAACATGAACCGAGGCGTACTAGGTCTTTATTGGTTGTATTTAATGCATGAGCCACTGTTTACAATCCCTATAGTTGTGCTGGGTCATGGTGTAGGAGGAGATAAGAGCTCATAGAGTTGGGGAGTTATGTATGCCACTCCACGAATGGTATTAAGGAATACAATCCGTCATTCATACAAGTGTAACAAGTAATTAACATGTAAAAGATATTTAGGGAGTAGTGAAGTCTAAGTAAACACAATTTCTCCAATTACTGCTCACAACCTTAGTTTAATTAGTTTAATTTCATTTTCATTATTTTATTTTAATTATATAATAGCTTTGGGTTAGTTGATTAGCAACTAATTCCGCTCACTCTTCTAAAAAACCGAGATTTTAATTGCTTTCATAAAATATAAAAATACAAAAAATAATCATCTCTCACCTCTAGAACTATTAATTAGGTTTTCTAATCCTAGCGACATTATTCCTAAGCTGAACGATCAATCCCCCGGTACTTGTCACTATACTATACTACAACGATCAGGTACACTGCCTGGTGGGGGTTGTAAGCTTCTTGAGATCCCTCGAGAGGTAAAGCAAGGTGCGATTCCCACGCATCAAGTTTTTGGCGCCGCAGCCCGGGGAATAGTTATTGTCTAGGTTAGGATTTCTTTTTATTAGGTCTACTTGCTAGATTCCTTTCTAGTAAGATTTTTATTTTTATTTTTAGGTCTTCTTTAGT
This sequence comes from Artemisia argyi, assembly GCA_030686995.1. NCBI lineage: Eukaryota > Viridiplantae > Streptophyta > Magnoliopsida > Asterales > Asteraceae > Artemisia > Artemisia argyi. The sequence goes on along the minus strand of CM060691.1, from coordinate 116,833,197 downwards.
CTATCTTATTTCTTCGTGCCTTTGTTCATAACTCTTTACCATCCGACATCATGGAAGGTGGTAACATCTTTGAACCCATCATCCCACCACAACAAAACCCACCATTAGAACCCCTTAGGCCCCGAACCTTAGGAGAGTATTCCCGACCTAGCCACCAAGGCTACCGAAACACCATTGAGCTCACCGGAGCCAATGTGACCCCCTTGCGATCCGACACCATCCGGTTGGTGCAAAGCGGATGTGCATTCCATGGACTTCGTTCCGAAGATCCAAACCAACACCTTAAGGACTTCCTCAAAATCGTAGATTCCATAGACCTAGGTGTCGAAACTAGAGAGACTACCCGTTTACGCCTATTCCAATTCTCTCTACGGGATCAAGCTAGTCAATGGCTTGAGCGTTTACCCGTGGGATCCATCACCACATGGGATGATCTCACCACTCGTTTCCTTGCTCAATTTTTCCCACCGGGGAGAACTACTAAACTTAGGAATGACATCTTGATGTTTGAACAACGTCAAAATGAATCTCTTTATGAAGCATGGACTCGTTTCAAGGACTTACTCCAAAAAGTCCCTCATCATGGCATAGATCTTTGGCTCCAAGTCCAAATCTTCTATGACCATATCGACATCTCCACGAGGCGAACCATTGACCAATCGGCCGGTGGTAAGCTACGTGATCTTAGTGCGGAACAATCATGGGAACTCATAGAAGATCTTGCTCTCTCTGACAACGAAAGTTGGAATGATCCCCGTGATTTGAACAAAACGGTCAAGGCAATATCTTTGCCTTCGAATAATTCAAGCACTCCCGACTGTAGGATCATGGAACTTGAGGACCAAGTCAAGTTTCTCATGAAATCTTACGAAGCTCCGAAGCATTCAAGCCAAGTGAACAAAATCACTTCTTCATGCGAATTATGTAGTGGTCCCCATGACACTCGTGATTGTGTGGAACTCCCCGGAACAGCTTTTGCGGACTACGCATCCACGCGTACCGACGAAGCGGGAGATAAGTGGTACACTTTCAAGCCCGAGCCAAACACATACGGTGATTCATACAACCCCTCATGGAAAAATCACCCAAACCTTAGGTGGAGACAAAATCAACCCAATTCATCCAACCCACCTAATCGTTACCAATCAAACGGTCCACCATCCAACCGTACCTTCAACAACAATCCTTCTAACAACTATGGTAGTACCAACAATCTTGAAGGATTGATGTCAAAGTTCATGGCATCTCAAGAAGCCCGCATAGCTAGGTTTGAAACCGAATTCAACCAACAACAAACGGAGATGACCAACAAAATCGACAACTTGTTGAAAGCCCTCAACAACCAAACATTAGCCACACCTAGGAAGGACACTAGGGACACCAATAGTGGAATCCAAGCTAAGGACCCCTCATCATCCAAACATGTCCACTTTGTCAATGTTGTCACCATTAAGCCGATAGATAGGGAGATAGAGGAGAGTGACAAAGATGAAGTTAGAGTAGAAGCCAATAGTGAGGATGAGAGTAGGGAAGTTGAGGTTAATAAGGATGAGGAATTAGAGGAGGTAGAACCTATAGAGGAATATTTTGATAAGTTGCCAACTAAGGAAGAACGGGAATACCATAAGTATTTATTCGATAGTCCCGAGACAACATATATCTTTGGCGATCCCTTGATCAAAATGGGAGACCCCTCTAACATTAACATCCCATGCAATATCGGGCACATGCATGTATGGAAAGCTTACATAGACCCTAGATCCCCCGTGAACATCATGTCTAGGACTTATTACAATTGGGTGATGAAGAAGCAGCTCAATTTTAGGATAATGCCCGGTAAAAGTTGGATAAGTAATTTTGCAGGAAGAGTTAAGGGAGTACATGTGATTATAGGGAATCTCACCTATGAGATTGATTTTATGATAGTGGAAGACACGCGTCCGGTGATAGACGCTTACCTAAGTCAAATAATATTTGGGAAACCATTTGTTGAGGCCACTAGGATGAGTTATGATCCGACGTTAGGGATAGTTAGATTCAAGGAAGAGAATGATGAGGTTGCTTATCAAATGCCCTACAAGATTGAGCAATACCGCCTTCTCTCTAATTTCGAAAAGGAACGTAAGCAAGCGGCTTATTATAGGAATGATGAGGATAGAGGTAGAGGAGTAGAGTATGTTAGAAATAGAATGCTTGGTTTCTACAAAGAATGCTTGCAACTAGGTCCGGAATACAAAACTGGTTTAGAAGACGACCTAGAGAGTGGAACCAATGATGAAATCACGTAGTAACCCACGACTTTGAGTCTAGCTACAAGACTCGTAAATAAAGAAAAGCGCTTCTTGGGAGGCAACCCATGTTTTGTGTGATTTTTATTTGTTTGATTGTTATTTGCTTCCGTATGCATGTTTTGTTTTTATTGTTGGTTGATCATGTTTCTCAATTAAAAAGTGGAAATACTTTATTATGTTGTTTAGCCTAGTCTTAACTTCAACCTAGAGGTATTTTTGCAAAAGATAAGTGTAAGGGGAAACCCCAAATATGTTTTTAAGAAACAAACCGATCATGATTATCCACAATATTTAATGAACATGTATATTCGTATTTGTTAGAGTCAAATGCTTGTATTGAGTCATAATGAAGTTTTGCAGGATTTTCCAGGAAGTAGGACAAAGTTTTTCCAGAAATTTTCCGGAAACTTAACATAAGAATTTCTGCAGGTCCATTCTGACGGCGTCAGGGTTTGCTCTTGACGGCGTCAGGAGTTAAAATCTGGAAATTTTACCGGTTTTGTTTTTCTAACGGAGTCTTATGGTTTTTGTGAATTATTAAGTTTTATAATCTCCAGGAAATCTGCAAACTTCATTCCACAAGCATTATATCTTACTTTGTTTTCTAGGATTTAGTAACTTATATAGGATGCCGCCGATTTTACGCGAGGTTGCCTTGTCTACTTTTGTCAGGATTTACAGGTTATTTGTGACAAGAAAATGATTTATATTCTGGAAGGGAAGCTTTGATTGTTCGTTTTCTTGGAAGAAGATTTAACCTGGCCAACTAAAATCCATACCGAGTGAATCAGGGGAGTATTTGATTTCATTCTCTTTACTTTTTAACTTTTACATTCTTTACTTGAACATTGGGGACAATGTTCATCTTAAGTGTAAGGGGGGGGTAAAAAGATGATACCGTACATATGCACTTTCGCTTGAGTTTGTTTTGTTTAAAGGTAGATGAGTAATAAAACTATGAGAAATACTTGTTAGTGTAATTTTAGCGCCAAATTTAAAATTTTTTACAACATTTAGGAGTGAAACTTTAGCCATAGCAAGCGTCTCATGGATAGGAGATTGTATGACTAGCACATAACCGTATATTCAGAAAAATTTTCCACCCAAAAATGTGAGGTTCGCCTTTAGATTTGATAGGAAAAGCATTCATTATTAGTGCTTATGAGTGTACCGGTAGCATTTAGATTCTAGAACTTGCGTTAGTGATGCATCCCGAGACCGCTAGTGAGACTACATTCGTGTAGTAGGATTTACTACATGATAAGAGGCATTAGGATCACCCTTGTGTTAAACCCGTATTATAATTACTTGACCATTTAAGTCATATTACTTGGCTAGTTAAGTCAACTAATTTTTCCCACACCCTTAGCGTTGTACTCATTTTTAGTACACGATACCCCTAGTACACCCCTCCGAGCCTATCTTTTCATTTCTAACTTTAAGCATTTTACTTAAAGGAAGAATTTGTTACACCCCACTTAAATGTACAACCAAATCGCCTTAGCCTTCCATGTATGCGCTCATTTTTAGTGCATTATTGTTATTTGTTAAACCCTAAGTTAACTTTCTAATTGATTACATGGTTGCTAAGTCGAGTCATATCCTTGTACATATTATTTTGGGACGATTGGGACTCATGGGTAAGTACTTATTTTATGGAGTAATGGGGAAGAACATCATTTATTACCCCCATACGTTCGTTAATCTTAAAAGTGCTCCAAGTGTTTTAATTTTCTTAATTCGAGTCATTAGAATAGTTAAATGTAAAGTATGTAAAGATTCAAGTGTAAGGGGAATGCTCAAACCCCTATGATGTATTATTTTGGATGGTAGGGTAAGAGTGTATGCAAAAAAAAAAAAAAAAAAAAAAAAAAAAAAAAAAAAAAAAAACTCGAAAAAATCAAGAAAAAGAAAAAAAAAATAGAAAAGAAAAAAAAAAAGAGAAAAAACATACGGACTACCATCCCGTTTTTATTCTATGTTCATTTTATGTTTTTGTTATTTTTCATTTATTAGCTTAAGTCGAGTCTAGTCTTGGCTTAGCAACGCCATCTTGTACATGTAATTAACCAAGATTGTTAACTCGCCACCAGTAAAACTTCCTTTATCCAACAAAACCATGTAATTCATATCCCTATACTTAACGTTACAACCCTTTAAAAAGACCTCTTTGATAGTTTATCCTAGGTGCTTACGCCATGTGGTGGAGGTTTGATCCTTTCCCAAGCCTATGGTAATCTATTTTGTTATGACAGGTAGTGAGAGATATCTTCCATTTCCATAATGTTATATTACTTTATTACACCCGAGAGATGTGAGTATCTAAACACTATTTGTGAGGTGCTTGTGTATGACCTCCGTGCTTGTCTATTGGTCTTTAGTGGAACGATTATTTGTTGTAATTACTTTTATATTAGTGTTAAATGACCCCTAACTTGTCTTTTGAGTAGAATAAAAGCTCATTTGCTTGAGGACAAGCAAATCTCAAGTGTAAGGGTATATGATGAGGCGAAAAATGATCCGTTTTTAGAGGGTCATTTAAGCCCGAATCCGACTTTATTTGATCAAATATTGCCCTAAATCGTTCCTTTTGTGATTTTAGGTGTTTGGAGAGTGAATTTTGGAAAAGAGGCTATTTTGGACGTTTTTGGAGCATAAAGTGAAGAAAACGGCAAAGTACCAAAAATCCAAGCTGAAAATACAAGGTGACGGCGTCAAGACCAAAAGCTTGACGGCGTCAGACATGAAGAATTAAATATCGAAGGTGGTGACGGCGTCAGACGTACTGGTGACGGCGTCAAAGTGGCCAAGATTAATATACCGTGGGTGGTGACGGCGTTACATAGGCCGTCATAAGTGGATCAAGGCCGTCCGAGGAAGTTTATGGCGGCGAGGTGACGGCGTCAGAATTAACTCTTGATGCCGTCAGACTGTTTTTCCTATATATAGTTTTCTAGTTTTTTCATTAAAAAGAGAGAAGTTTTGGTGAAACCCTAAAGATGATTTTGGTGCCTCTTTTACAGGTTTTTCAAGGGTTCCAAACCCTTGAGACCTTGCATTGTAATTGAGATAAGTGTACTTTCAATTCAATCAATATGTCTATGTGTTGGTTGTTTATCTCTTGTTCTTGTCTCAATTCTACTATGCTAGGCTAGATCTCTCTTGTGTTTGCTTAGATCTAATGAAACCTAGACGTTGATTACGTGTTGATTACTTGTCTATTCTTGTTTTGAATGAATGATTTATATGTTAGGCTTAAGAAAACTGGCAGATCTCCAAATGGTAACATGCTTGAACGTCTTAAGAAATATGAACCGAGGCGTACTAGGTCTTTATTGGTTGTATTTAATGCATGAGCCACTGTTTACAATCCCTATAGTTGTGCTGGGTCATGGTGTAGGAGGAGATAAGAGCTCATAGAGTTGGGGAGTTATGTATGCCACTCCACGAATGGTATTAAGGAATACAATCCGTCATTCATACAAGTGTAACAAGTAATTAACATGTAAAAGATATCTAGGGAGTAGTGAAGTCTAAGTAAACACAATTTCTCCAATTACTGCTCACAACCTTAGTTTAATTAGTTTAATTTCATTTTCATTATTTTATTTTAATTATATAATAGCTTTGGGTTAGTTGATTAGCAACTAATTCCGCCCACTCTTCTAAAAAAACCGAGATTTTAATTGCTTTCATAAAATATAAAAATACAAAAAATAATCATCTCTCACCTCTAGAACTATTAATTAGGTTTTCTAATCCTAGCGACACTATTCCTAAGCTGAACGATCAATCCCCCGGTACTTGTCACTATACTATACTACAACGATCAGGTACACTGCCTAGTAGGGGTTGTAAGCTTCTCGAGATCCCTCGAGAGGTAAAGCAAGGTGCGATTCCCACGCATCAATATGATATGATTGGTTAATGGAATATTATTTTATGAAAAAAGTGATGCATGAAAAATATATCGATTTTATGAGTTTGTTGATATAACATCTTTTCTTGCTTAATTTGTCGGTAAAAACAATTTCTTGAAAAATAGGCCCGAAAGGATTTTCAACTTGTTTTTATTCCAAAATATTAATGCACCAAATTAGTATGGAATAGGATGCTTGACAACCATCTTATTTACTTGTTAAAATAGATTTGAGACGATTTCATCACGAAAAAGGACCGAAAGGATTTGTAGGAATTCATAAGAAAAGAATTGATTTTCTAAACAACCATGTGTTTATAGGATTGTCATACTAATTTGATATGTCCAAAAGGAGTCATTTAGGTGATAGAATTCTTAGTAGTAGTGAAAACATGACATACATCATAGATTGTATAACTACTCATTTTTAGTTGCGCATCATAACAAGTTTTACACCAAACTTCGTACTCAAATTGTTACAATACTCCTAATTACCAATCAAGAAATTATACACAAGTATATGTTTAGTTTTTATTGAGTTTCTTTTAAATTAAGATTTTACATAAATTTGGATTGACAACCCTTATTTAACAAACGTTTTTCTTATTACTAAAACCACCAAATCCCTTGGGACGATCTCGACTTACCCACCTTTATTACACAGGACGAGTATACTTGCTCGTATGTGCTAGATAATAATCGGATAATTCGTGTTTATAAATTTTAAAACTTGTACTAATAAAACGCACATCAAGTTTTTGGCGCTGCTGCCGGGGATTTGATTAATTTTCTTAGTTTTTAGTAATAAATTGTTTGAAATTTGTGAAATTTTAAAGTTTTTAGAATAAAAAAAAAATGGTTTTGACCAACCGAATCGGATGGGTAACCATCCGATCGGTTGGTGGTCTCGGTAAATTTATAGGATTCTGTTTTTTAGTAATTAATTTTTATTTTTCTGTTTTTAGTTAATTAGTTTTAATAATTATATAATTAATGTTAGTTTTTAATAGTTTTAAGTTGCAATTATTAGTCATTTTAATGTTTTAGAAATTTTAATTTCAATTAATGATTGAGTAATTTTTTAAGACACCTTAGTTAATGCTTTTATTGTTTTTTATTTCATAATTAAAGTTTTATTAAATATAAGTTTTATAAAAATAAATAAAAAAAATTAGTGTAAAAACTCCAACCGATTCGGTTGCGGGTTCCAACCGATCGGTTGGAGGAGGTCATTTGTGCCAACCGATTCGGATGGGTTACAAACCGATCGGTTGGGCATCTCGGTAAAATTTTAGACATTTTTAATTTTTTGTTTATTTTCAATTCTTAGTGTTTTATTTAGTTAATTTACTTGTTCTTATTTCATATTAAGAGTTATTTGATTATAACTAACCCTCATGCTAATGATTTGGATTTTTTTATGGTTATGTTGTAGTTAGTAAGTGCTTAAGTTGAAATGGAAAGTTTGAGTCAGATTTCTGCGTATTTGAAAGACTTGGAAGATATGTTCAAGGATTCCAGTGATTCCTTGGAAAAGTTGGAGTATGTTGGAAAAAGCAAAGTTGGATTTAGAAGGAGAAGAAGTTGTTGGTGACAATGTTTCTTATTTGCCACATGAAATGTGTAACCCAAAGAAGGAGAAAGAGAGGAAAGTTGTTGTTTTCACTAGAGCATCACCTAAGAAATATGATGCTCCACACATGAGGTATTCTACACCTTGTGCGGTGGAAGGAGTTAAAGCGTGGGATGCAGAATTGAATATGGAATATGGATACAATTACATTTCGGAAGAAATGCTTGACAAACTTGGTTTTGTTAGGCTTGATTATGGAAGTTATGGTAAGAAGGAAGTGAAAGGAGTTAGAGTGAATATTCATGGTCACATCTTTAAAGTTGATTTTGTCATTTTGGAGTATACTAATGAAGATGAACCGGAAGTGATTTTTGGTAGATATTTTTTAGTGAATACCAAGTGTAGTTTGGATTTTGCACTTGGGGAGTTGAGAATTAACATAAGTGATTTGGAAGAAGGGAAGAGTGTGAATGATATGCTTGTTGATGTTTGTGAAGGAATGAAAATGATGAAAGAAGGAACGGATGAAGTTTGTAAGATAGGTAAAGCTAACCGAAACAAAACACCATTGAACAAATTAACCCAACCCTCCACCCAAAAAGAAAACAAACCATCATCATCATCATCATCCAAAACACCACATAATTCACCAAAAAGTACCAAACCTTTAACCAAAGAGCAAAAACAAGCTATTTTGGAGAATCTTGAAGCAAAAATTAGTGAATTGATGGAAAACAAACCGGTCATTGAGGTGTTGAGGAATTATATGGAGTAGAGGAAGAAGTTAGATGGAGTTATGTTGGCAAAGTCTAAGTTGGAGGATAATAGTTTTGATGAAGTAGAGGAGAGAAGGATAATTGAGAATGGGCTCCCAAAGAAATGAATGACCCCGGAAATTTTGTTTTACCGGTTAAAATTAATGGGACAACTCCTTTATATGCATTAGCCGATACGGGTTCTAGTGTGAGTATTATGCCTTATCCATTGTATTATAAGTTAGGATTAAGAGACCCTACACCTAACAATTCTAAACTCACTATGGCGGATAATTCTAAGGCAAAAGCAATGGGAGAAGTAAGAAATGTGACAGTTCAAATTGGTTATCAAGCATTCTTGGTGGATTTTCTTGTGTTGGATGTTGCGGTTGATAAGGAACTACCTTTGTTGTTAGGTAGACCATTTTTAAGAATTTGTGGAGCTATAATAGATATGGGAAAAGGTACCATGACAATTGATGATGGAGTTCTTAAGAATACTTACTATCGAAAGCCTAGAGGGGCTAGTTTTCGGCTCGACATAGGAAGAGGTAGAAACTTGTAGAGTTGGGGAAGATCGTACACGACCCCACGAATGATATTAAGAAATATAACCCGTCATCCACGCAATTGTAAGAAACTATTCAACTAATTAAAGGTAGCTAGGGAGTAGTGAAATCTAAGTAAACACATTTCTCTTATTATTGTTTTTCTCAACATTTACTTTTGTGTTATTTTATTTTTATTGCATTTGTAGTTATTTGGATTAGTTAACTAGCAACTAATTTCGCCCACTCTTCCAATACCCGAGATTTTTACTTGCTTTCCGCAAAACTATAAAAATACAAAAAAGAATCTTCTCTCACCTCTAGACCTAGTTTAATTAAGTTTTAATCCTAACGACACTATTCCCCGAGAGAACAATCAATCCCCCGGTACTTGCCACTACACTATACTACATCAGTCAGGTACACTGCCTGGTGGGGATTACAAGCTTCTCAAGATCCCTTGAGAAGTAAAACCTTTTGCAAGGTTGCAAAACCACGCATCAAGTTTTGACGCCGCTGCTGGGGAATAGTTATTGTTTAGGTTGAAATTTCTTTTTATTAGGTCTACTTGCTGATTCCTTTCTAGTGAGATTTTTACTTTATTTTTATCGGTTCCCTTAGTCTATCTTTTTTCTGCCCAACCCATTGCTCAATTCTTTCTTGGCCATCATGGTAAATGAAGATCTCTCTAATCCTAGAGTCACTAGGAGTCGTAGTTCCATAAGAAATCTTGTTCCACCCTATGCAAAACCTGAAAGGGAAATGCATAGGCTAAGGCAATCCCTTCCAACATCCGAACCATTTGGCGCAACCATCAAATTTGATGAGGCTCTTTCTGAGGAAGACTCCGATCATCACCTTACACCCCCTAGCCCCCAATCCAATCACGATATGGACATTCCAGAAATTCCTACCCCTAAGTGCCTTAAGGATTACTCCTCGCCGAACCCTCGCGGCTTTTCAAATGCCATTGTTTTTCCAAACGAACGCACCAATGGGGTCTTGCGTACAAACGATGTTTGGCTTGTCCAAAGTGTATGCAAGTTTCACGGGTTGCAAACTGATGACCCAATCCAACATGTTAGGGATTTCTTGAAGATAGTGGACACCCTCCATACGGATGGGGCCACTAGAGACACGTCCCGATTACGGTTCTTTCCTTTTACCCTTCAAGAGAAAGCCAAAGATTGATACGATAAACTTCCTTCTGAGTCCATTTTTACATGGGAGTAACTCATCTCTAAATTTTATGAGATATTCTTTCCAGCAGGAAGAACCTCAGCATTTAGGGACAAAATCCTTCGTTTTCGTAAAGGAGAAGACAAACCCATCTATAAATCTTGGATTAGGTTCAAGGATATAATAGGACAAGTTCCCCATCATGGCATCGAGCTTTGGCTTCTGGTCCAAATCTTCTATGACAATGTCTCCCAAAACGACCAGAACGGAATCAATAATTCGATAAAAGGAAAAATAGGCAATCTAAGCACTGAGGAAGGGTGGAATAGGATTGAGGAATATGCTCAAGATCAGGATGATACCTGGGATGAACCCGATTCGACTATGAGTATATCCGAGATCGTACAAACACCCTCGCCTGAGATCCGGCTGAGAAAGCTTCATGAAAGGGTATCATACCTAGCAGGGTCGCGAGCAACTAAACGATTGTCAAACCCATACCTGATTTGCGACCACTGTGGGGGCCCGCATGAGGTAGAAGAATGCGGAGAAGAAACCACCATCGAACATGCTTATTTGTCAAGCCATGACATCTTCGATGATCATTCCCTTTTGACTTTTTACCAAAACGATGATTTTACCCCTTGGGGAAATCTTGTAAGAAGAAAGGAAGGGGAAAAAGGTCCTTACTTCAAAATCAGGAGCACTTTTGAGGACGATCTTGGGCATTTCACTCATGAAAAAATTCTATTGTTAAAAGGGCTCGACGAACTCATCACTGAGCAACAAAATGACATTGAAAAAAGTTCCTAGAACTTAATGTTGCCCTTGATGGCCACAACAAGGCCCAAGTAAACCAAAAAGACCCCTTGCTCGCTATCACCACCCGAGCCGGAACGACAACTAAGGATCCTCCTTACCCGAGCCAACACCCCGTCGACATTGAGCTGGACGTTCTTCATGAAGAAGAAGGTAATGCAAGCGGTGAAACTCCCGAGCAACCCCCTCAAATAACCTCCTCTCCACCTACTCCACCCAATCAACCTGTAAAAGTCCCATTTCCATCCCGCCTTAAGAATCAAAAGATTGAGAATGATAATAAAAGATTTTTGTCTTACTTCAAAGATTCGGTAGTCACCATACCCCTGCTTGATGCATGCTACCATATGCCCAAATATAGTACATACTTTAAAAGACTACTCGCCAACAGAAAAAGACTCGAGGGTCTTGTGACCCTAGGATAAGAATGTTCGGTGGTGACCCAACGAGGACTACCGAAGAAGGTGGATGACCCGGGTAGTTTCACCTTGCCCTGCTCCATAGGATCTCTATCGGTAAAAGCATTTAGCGGCAAGCATCAACCTCATGCCATATTCCATGTTCCTCAAATTACGGTATTCAGGATTGAAGCCAACCCGTATGAACATCCAACTAGCCGATAAATCAGTCAAATATCCCTTAGAGATATGTGAGAACGTGCTAGTTAAAGTAGGGAAGTTCAAATTTCCGGTCGACTTCGTAATCTTGGAGATAGAAGAAGACGACCTAGTGCCCATCATCTTAGGGAGACCATTTCTTGCCACTGCTCGTGTCGTCATTAATGTTCATGACGGTAAGTTAATCTTGCAAGTAGGAGCCGACAACTTAACCTTTGATATTAAGGATATGTAGGTGATGTTGAAAATAATAATAGAAAAGAAACAATCAAACGCAGCGGAAAACATCACCAACAATGAATCCATAGTGCCATATGATCAATCAACAATAAATAACAAGTTTATACCTTTGTAGCATGATTGGTAGCAACGAATGGAGACTATCACCACTGCAACGACTCACCAACAAAACCAAGTGATCAGAGGAGATCACCTCTATGAATAGTCCACACTACACCTCACCGTATACCCCTTGGATGCTAGTCCTTCTACCCGTAGCTATCAAATGACCTTTGATTAAACAAGAATCAAAGTAATTGATAAAGAAAACTAAATCCCTAATATGGGTTTGGTTTGTGCCGTACATTCAAGAGGGAGGAGAGGGGAGAATATTTGGTAAATGGTTAATTATTATTAAGAGAAAATCTCTCCCAAATATTTGACCAAATTTTCAAATCAAACTCCTTCCCCTACAAGCCTCTATGGCTGGCCATGCATGGGCCCATATGGGCTTCCCATATGTTTTTCTAGTCCAATGGATTAAGTACTTTACTTAGTCATTAGAAGCCCAATTGCACTCCTGAGTTACGTAAGCTTATTTAAATGTCGTAAATACAATAAAAATGACATAGAAAGAGGTACCTAAGTGTATATGTGGGTGACCCCATAGGCTCACATATGTATAGCCATATAATTATTTATTATGACACGAGCATACTCCAACAGGATACAATGAACATTTCCCTCAAAGCAGCTAACTGGCTGTATTTCATTGGAGAGGTCGATGAGTTAACCGATGTCATTGACAACTATGTTGATGAACAAATCGAAGAAGATTGGTTGCGGGACGAAGCTTTCCTACCCATATTTGAGAAGGAAAAGACAGAGGGTGTTAGCGCAGTCTCCTTCTATTCCGAACGAGAATTCGTTGAACCACTCGAGCTACGTAAGCCCGAAAACAAACTTAAACACTCCATCGTCGAGCCACCCAAGTTAGAACTTAAGGAACTTCCAAACCACCTAGAATACGCTTTCCTCCAGGATGAGGATCAACTCCCAGTAATCATAAACTCTTCCCTTGAAGGTGGACAAAAGGATAAACTTTGTTGAACTATAAGACCTTGATAGATCTTCTTGAGCACTCTAGAATCGTTAGCTATGTTACTGTAATCAATAACACACTAATAGATAATCTATGTATCTTGTATTTTAAAGCGGAAACAACTACAAGTGTAATACTAAGAACTCTTGATCCTCTATGGATCTTTTTAATAATAATAATAAGAGTGTTTTCTAAAACGTAATTCAATACATAATCATGTGTTCCTTTTATACACAAGGAACCCTAAACCGTTTCCCAAGAAACGTATATTCTAAAACCTCTAAAAGATATGCATTATCACTTCCTAAATAAACTCATGCATATCCAAACTATAATACATAAAATACGGAAATACTATATCCGCAGAAACTAATAATGCTAAAACTAGTCTTCAGCAGATACACTGCTTCAGCAGGAACCAGCTCTTCAGCAGTAACCTTCAGCAGAAACAGTCAGCAGAATTCTTACTTAACAGAATTCCCAACAATCCTCCCCTAATCTTGAATTTGACCTGGTTAAGTTCAAGATTCTTGATAGATCTTCGAAATAACATACCAAGAGGATTGTAATAAGATAGCATTAGCAAAGAATCATCTTCAGCAGAATCTCTATGATCAACAAAGACTTGAAAGCTCCATTCTTTGCAGCAACAAATGACTTAATGTACATCAAAACAAATTAGTTTCATACTATTCTCATCACTTCCAGGTGTGTTAACTCCTGTGAGAGGTGAATCATTGAAAATAATGGATTTGATGTCTCTTTACCAATAGCCATCACTAATGGAGTAGCCAAGTGTTCTAAGGTACACTGATAACCACATGATTTTTAGCAAATCATCAGCTATAAACGGATTTGAGATGTCTTTACCTGTAGCCATTTGCTCAGGACTAGCCAATTATTTTGATGAAAATCATCTTGGTTAACTGATTACCAAATATGGTTTTCCACTACCTTTACCACAAGCCATATACATGTGGGCTAGCCAATTATTCAGAATCTATAAAGGAAAAATCCATGGTAAATTGACAACCATTTCAACTACTCAGCAACAAAGCATGGGTGAGTTGAAAACCCTATGGTTTTGAGCAAACCATTACAGCTATCAACAGATTTGATATGTCTTTACCAAAGCTGTACCCTTTGTACTAGCCAACTTTGTGATGGAATAGTCAGAATCAGGTAAGTTGATAATCAAACCTGCATACAATAGATACAATAATATACAACAAAATGTTAGTTTTTTTTTTTTTTTTTTTTTTTTTTACTAATAATAAAATAAGAAAAATAAATATACAACAATATATCCTTAAACAGAAGCTGCTCTGGAAGTCTTAATCCTTTGTTTGAAGACCTTCACCAAAGATTCAGCAAACAACCTTGCATTCCCAACTGGATCAGGAGGAATCTCCAACTTTTGTTGTAGCATTTTCTCCATCAGAGACACTTTCAGAGGATATCTTTTGCTTATATCCACAATAAGCCTTAAACCAGTTGTAGTTTCCAAAACATGAACATAAGGCATAGGATAGAACTTCCAACTCTGAACTTTCCATCTCTGATTGTTCTTCCATATGTCATAACTAGCACCAGTGGGAGTAGAAGAATCAAACAACACTTTTAGATCACCCAACAAATACAATCCAGACCCTTGAGGAGTATGATTTGCATAATACTTTAGAACCAACTCATATAGAGTGACCAAATCCTGAAGATCCACAAGATGTAAAATCTCTTGAAGAAATGTAAAGGATATGAAAGTTTTATCCAATCTGTAAATGGTATTAACTTGACCATTTTCAGTTAACTCCCAGTGAACCAAAACATCTCTAGTTCCCTCAGACCAATCATCAGGGGATCCTTCTCTTATAAAAGAAGCATCAGAAGCATTCACATTTATTAGGCTTTGTTTGGAATGTGAAGTTCTGACTCTAGCCATTCTCTTTGCTCTTCTTCCAGGAACATAAATAGCTGCATTAGGTAGAGAAGATGAATCAGGAACTTCAGCTTCAGCAGATTCACCTTCTGCAGCATCATTTTCCACTGATGGATTATCCAAGTGTTCATCAGTAGAATCCTGAGAAGATTCAAGTGTAGCAGATGCATATTGTTCATCCATAGCCTTCCTTATCTGTTTGTTTCTAGCAGCTTGAAGTTCAACTTCTCTTACCCTAAGCTCATGAAATCTTGCAAGTTCAGCTTTTTGTTCCTCATCTAACCTCTTAGCAGCCTCTTCACCCAATCTTTCCTGCTCCAGTTGTCTCCTAGTTCTCTTTCTAGATGGAGGATCTGCTATCATCACTTTTGCTTTACCTTTATCCACATAAGATGAAGCAGCAACATGTGGTATATCAGCAGAAGTATCAGATAAAGATACATTTTCAGCAGCAATAGGAATATTAACAAATGAACCAGCATCAGCATTGAGGAGAGGAATATTCTTAGAAGCACCCATTCCAGCTTTGTCATTTCTAGCCTTGATTCTGTTATAAATCTCAACCAGTTTGTCAAATGGAAGTGCCCACACTTGTTTCTTAGACCAAGCATTATTAAACAATGAACTGCTTTGACTTTTCACATATGTTCTCATATAATCCCTCTGTTGTGCTTGAGTCATAGGTTTATCTCTTTTAGCTTTGGCTTTTAACTCATCTGCTACCTTCTTCCTCAACTTCAGCACTTTCACAATTTCAGAAGCCCAGTATTGTTTCTCCACCCTTTTACCAAGAATGTCTTTAGCTAAATCAGAATTATCAAGCACTTGTTTTCCAATATGCTGCCAATCTGACTCATCAAACTCTTGAACAGCTGCATCCAATTCTCTTTGTCTTTCAATAGGCAAAGTAGACACATAGTTTTGGGTGGCAGACTGGTATGCTGCATCAATCTTAGCTTGCTGTTCCTCAGCCATATTAGCACTCTTCTTATAATCTTCCCAATCTTGGAAAAGTTTTTCTTGTGCAGCTCTTTCTTCAGCTGTAACAAGCTCATCCACAGCCACATCTGTTCCTTTAGCAAGATCATCATGAGGAACATTCAAATCGTCCATAGGTTCATCATGTAATTCTTGAACCTCTCTATCAGGAGAACCTTGTTGATTCTCAGATAAATTATGAACAAGGAATTTCAAATACTCTTTCCCTGCTACAAAGAATGCTTCTCCTGATGTATTCCCTTTATCAGCAGATTTGGCAGCAGCAAAATCACTTGGTGATTTAGGTATATCAATAGCTTCAACCATGAGCACATCATCATCACCACTAGACACTTTGGAAGATTCAGCAGCTTTCCTTGCCAAATACTGTCTTGTACTTCTTCTTCTGCTGAATTGAATTTGTGGTTTAGATTTAGGTACTTCAGCAGCTTTAGGAAGAACAACATGAGACTGTCTAGCAACTTCAGCTAGAATCTCAAGAGAATCCAAATTTGCCTCCTGAGTAACTTCAGTAGTATCCAACCCATCCTTACTTTGCTTTTGCTGATTCAGCTGTGCCTCCAAATCTTGAACCTTACTTTTCAAACTTTCAATTTCATTACCAAGAGTAGTCTTGGTATCAGGAAGCTCTTTTTGGAGATCATCAGTCATTTTCATGTACCTTGTAACAATCCGCATTTTCGGGACATTTCTCCTATTCACTATTCATCAGTTACTATTCACCGATCACTATTCATCATTTTCGGAGTCAGTTTGTGATTCCGAGAAACGTTCAAAAATTTTACTATTCATGTGACACTATTCATTCCCGAAGGGAAATCACTATTCATGATCATCGTTCGTCTTTTCGTAAACTGAGTTTACGAGTCTTCAAATTCGCGTAACCAGTTAGGTTTAGCTGCGAATTCATGCATCATTCATTAATGACATTTCATATAGACTGGAATAGTCTACACATCATCATCACATTAGTTACTACACGGATATGCATTATTTCCATTTACGTATGCTTAATTTGTAATTAACGATACCACTCAGTTTTACTACTAACGTATACCCAATACTCCCGACTATGATCCTAACATATTTACATACTCATAATAATAATATAAAAATTATATTATTAACTTACCCGGTGTTTTGAAACCAATTACTATATTTCACGATCGGAGCTTATAACTCTGTCGGTTTGCGAAATTTCAACACGATAATTATTCTAACACCCGATTCTTGCAAGGAATAATATTTTACAACTTTTACAACTTCGTCGCATTTTATTTCACCTCGGTAACATTTATTTTTAGTTAACTCGGTACCCGATAACACCTAAAATACAAAATATCTAACCAAACCTTGCAACAAATAGACATAAACATTAAATTAGCCACCAACACACATCCATGTTTCCCTCATTTTTGGTGTGCCGCCCCCTCCCCCCCCCCCTAAGACCACTTTTAGACCATAAAGACTTTCAACAAGTATATAAACTTCTATCTTTAATTTTTCATTCATTTACAACAAAATAAACTAGCCTAAAATTTCCCTCATCCTTACTCTTCTCTCTAAAATTTCGGCCAAGAACAACAACAAGGAAGAAAGTCAGAAACCATAAAATTTTGAAGACCAAGTCATGATCAAGTCTCATTTATACTCCTTGCTTGGATTTTGAAATAAAAATCCCAAGGTTTCTTACATAATCATCTCCAAAACTCATTAAATATTCAAGTAAGCTTCAAGAATACTTTTGATCTTTTCATACTTTCATTTACTTTAAATTTTTATGTATTTTCAAGATATATTGGTAAAACATGCAAGTATGTAAGATCCATACCACTTATTACTCATTTCTTTTCTTTATAAACATAGATCTATAATTTTTACTAGTAATCTCATGAGATCCACCAAGATTGGTGATGTTTAGGACCCCATGACACCCTAAGAAGGTGTATGGTAGTATTGGGTATTTGTGAAGTTGATTTGAGATAGTTTGGTTAAGCCTTGAACAAGCTACAAACTAGGAAAGTTGATTTTTACAACTATATAAAAGCTACTGTCCCTTTTTGTTAAACGTGGGAAACTCAGGGTCTAGGGTGTAACTTTGGACCAAAGATTTAGAAAATACATTCCAATACAAAACTATGGCCGAAAACGGGGATAAAAACAAGTTAATAACGAAGGAGATATGATTTTCCGAATATTAACAACGAAAAATACTTTCAAATATAGGTTCTGTCCCAAATCGCCAATTTCAGAAAACTCAGGGGTTTTCGGGTAACATTGGGTTAGATATTCAGAAAATACTTTCAAATACGAAACCGTGGCCGCTTGAATCAATAAAATCCGAGTTACGACGAAAAAGATATCCTATTTTCAAGATTTACGACGAAAACTATATTTTCTGAAAATATTGAATCTGTCCCGATTTTTCTAGCTAGAAAAACTGAGATTTAATGATATCTAGACTAGCCGAGACCTTGAGAAACCTAAAGTATACTTGATTACCTTCGCGGGGATATAAAGAAGATAGAAAACAGGCTTATAACGAAAAAGATACAAGTGATTGAAATCCGACGATATATGTATATTTCCATCAGCTTTTCTATTATTATTTTTGCCGCAAAACTGTCTTTGCAAGACACCACTTTCTCAGCTGTTTTTCTTTATGATCGGATCAGTTTGAGTCCGAGCCGTAGTTTTATGAAATCAACATCTCCCAACAAGCTTTTCAAATCAATTGGCCGTTTGAGCATTGGACTTATAACGAATAAACTACGACCTCATCTATGTACCCGATAAACTATACATATTTTGACAGCTTTTACTATAATAAATTTTTCTAACTGTTGAACATAATACTTTCAAGTAACAACAATGAGAGTCGATTTTCTCATCGATCAAGACCCGTATAGCCAAAAGTTAAATGACACGACTTCAAGATATTGTTACAAGGTTTTCAAAAACGCCGAGCTTGACCATTAACACTTAACGTACAATATTTTGCGACTAGTTTTGCGAGGCCATTTTGGTCATATTTTCAAGAAATGAAAATGTTATTTTTGCGACGAAAACCTTATATTTGCCGATTGAACACCAAACAAGGATCGTGTAGTACCGTTTCAACATATTTACATGAAAAGTGGTTATTAACCTAACGAGACGTCAAAAATATATTTTTCGACGATAAACGTTATTTTCAAAACTAATGAGTGGTATCGATAACATACGTACTTGCATGTGTAGCATCATTTCATTTCTTGCATTAGAAACTATCATTCATATTAGGTTGCGATTTGAGATCGTGCCTCATTTCAGTGTATCCACTTTTGTCATCGTAGCTATCGCACCAGGTGAGTTCATACCCCCTACTTTTACTTGTTTTTATAACTGTTTTGGGGGAGAATACATGCTCGTTTTTAACTAAACTCGATGCTTGTTTTATTTGAATGCGCAATACTTTATTGATTATTCAAAAGCACCTATGTGTATATTGGTTGCATACTTGATTATTTTCTAACATAAACAAGTGTTTTATAAACATGCAACACACTTTATGAATTATTGCTTTTATGCAACACACTTTATGAACTATTGCTTTTATGCAACACACTTTATGAACAATTGCTTTTATGCAAACACTTTTATGGACCACACTGAAACTTATGCTTTGTTTAAACTATTACGCGGATTAGCCTAAGCCCTGTTATGTCCCAATTATGCCCATCTCATGAACCGTTAATTCCTGTTGGGAAGCTCGAATGTTATAAATAGACCTATTGGGGGTAACGCCCCCATTCGGTTTGGCCGGATAGGCAAACGAACGTATACCATGTCGAAACACAAGTGTCTGGGATAAACACTTGCCGGGCCCTATATATGATTACATGCTCTTTGAGCATGCACACTGTTATAGCTTCGGTTGCATGAACTTAGCGCTAGCGTAATAGACTATTTTTCTATGTGGCATTGTATTCGTTGTAATGATCACATACTCTACTCATGGTCCACTCTTCAAATTTTACTTTAAGGTAAACTTTATTTTTTATGACATTGTGAGTTACACAATGGTCACAAAACTCTCTATTGAACTCACAACACTATTGTTTTAATACAAACTTATGAACTCACCAACCTCGTGTTGACACTTTTAGCATGTATTTTCAGGTATTAAGCAATGGCACGCTACAGGAGGTTTTGGCAGGGCATGGCATGGTCATAGAAGACTCTGATTATTCACTTGGGGACCGTTTTAAACTATTTTAAGGGCCTACTTCCGCACTACTATTAAAAATGTAAATTCAACATTTTTTATTAAGCTATTTTATTCTAAATGATTCAAGTGAAAACCCTTTTTGAACTTGTGTTGTAATACCAATTGAGTTACACCCCAGCTACACGTATGCTTCCGTTGGACCCGACTTTGGGGGTGTGACAGATTGGTATCAGAGCTTTGGCTATAGCGAACTAAGTGTTTTTTTTTAAACCTAGACTATAGCTACTTTTACGAAAACTTAACCCTATGACCGTCACGTGCCTGCCTGCCAAGCTGAAGCCTCATTTGTGGTTAGTTGCTGACTTAGGTGATGAGATTTGTGTCTCATTATCTGATATACTATATTCATTTATTATAGTTGATTAGTATAATTGTCTTTCATATAAGCATGCTCATGTATCGTATATGTCACCACGTTATGTTGTTCCTTGCATAGTTTCATAAATTGACCTCGAGTTTGGTCACTTGCTTTTGTCTTTCAGAACATCTTGGTATTTGGGAAGGACATAGTCTTAGTATAACTGAGCTGAGTATTTCAAAATTCATGGAACCTCGGTGGAATATAGACTGGTCATCTATATTCAACCCGGGATAGTGAGATATAGGCTGACCACCTATGTCTGACTCAGAAATGAATTTTGCAATACTGAGAATGGTTAAAATAAAATTCTGTCTGGATTGAATTCTCTACTCAATTTCCAAATGTTTCATTTACGTGTGTGTAAACACTCGTTGGCAGAACATTCATACTTTTCACCATCTCGTTAACCACCGATTGGAAGCACGCCAACTGGACATTTCATCTCATGGACATTTACGTCTATGCACGATACACTTATATCACAGTGTTTTCTTTTATCACAATCTCATTTTGTCGCAGTTGTCACAATCTTTTCCCTTCTCACCATCACTATCATTTCCTTTCCCCATCCCCATATATATATAAGGAATTAGCTAACACTCTATAGACTCCGATGTCACTCATCCCTCACCACTCCCTATATTGATAAATGGATATTATCAAAGACCTCCCTTGGAAAGACTTTCCATACCATCTAAAAGGAGGATCCCTCGGTACATTGAAATCATTCAAAACTCGACAGAAATCTCAGGATACCACAAAACCATTCGAACCACTATCACTGGCCTGATTGCCACAATTCCACCATCTGGAAAGTATTGGCTTGACTGAATTACAAGATTAGTTTCGATGCGAATGCTCACTAAGCAACACTATAGAGATACATCCAACCTCCTAACCAAGACTACAGAACCTTCAATTGAACATGTCCTCGCCAATAGACATTATTCAAACATGTTAGACATCTATGCATTTGTGCAGACATACCTACCCGACTATTTTATCCTCTTAATACTTTTACTTTTAAATGGATTTTTCTCCAAACTACCGTTATACAAAACATATATCTTGTGAGAAATACTTTTCTGAAGCACTTATTTTAGCAAATTCCTTTTGGTTAACCTTTCATAAAACTATTGAATGTTAGGAAATTTTAAACATAAATTTTTGGTAAACCATAATATCCATCTTATGTTGAAAATTGGCCTACCTTGCATAACTATTAAATTATGAAACATCAAGAAAAATGTTACTTAGAAAACTGTTTGCTTAAAAGTTTGTAAATTCATTTATTCAGGGAAGGTTTATGAACAAAACACACGATCTCAAATCAAACTTTGAAAATCAATCACTATATTACCTCACTTATACATTTAGGATTTTGTGAATTGATGAAATAGAGCTTGGGGAAAAACCTTAGTAATGGAGACTAAGCATCGTAGGTGGAGAAAGACTCAATTCATGACATTCCTGCGGAGGAATCACGACCTTATCTTAATCTATTATTTTCAACAACACCCTTTGATGGGCTTAACCTTGTAAGTCTTTCCAAAACAAGATTCATGATATCCATTTCAATTATTTCTAATAGAGGAATTTAATTCACCTCGAACTCCTAACGATTTCATTAAGATTCCTTTGGAACCACACCACCTATTATCTTCAGACCAATGGTCGGAATTGGAGGTTGATTCAAACATAGGGAGATATGCCCAAATCGGGTGTGATTGACACTAGAAATGGTTGGATTAACCATTTGCCATAAATCAGATTCCTTTATAACCATGGTTACCACACGAGTTTAGAGACTACATCATTTGAAGCACTCAATGGTCGAAGTGCCAACATCCATTGACGGATTGAAATTTGGAAAAAGCCCAACTCACTAGTCCAGTAAACATTCATGAAATAACCAGGAATTTCCTACAAATCAAGAATCAGTTACAAATTCGATAAGTTGTAAACTCTTATAACTTCAACTTAGTGGTAGAGCCATGTTGAAAGTTTTGCCTAAGAAAGGCATGATACCATTCAGAAAACTGCATAAATTTAAACCCGATACACGCTGAACCATTTACTATTTCTGACAGAGTAGGCCTATTGGCCGTCAGACTTGAACCTTGTTAGAGCTCAATAGCTTACACGATAAAAATCATCATCCTTTCACCAATACCACTCTAGAGACCAACACAAACTGAACTACGGTACGAAGTTCCTTTTAGGGGGGTGAGACTGTAACAACCCGCATTTTCGGGACATTTCTCCTATTCACTATTCATCAGTTACTATTCACTGGTCACTATTCATCATTTTACTATTCATCATTTTCGGAGTCAGTTTGTGATTCCGAGAAACGTTCAAAAATTTTACTATTCATATGACACTATTCATTCCCAAAGGGAAATCACTATTCATGATCATCGTTCGTCTTTTCGTAAACTGAGTTTACGAGTCTTCAAATTCGCGTAACCAGTTTGGTTTAGCTGCGAATTCATGCATCATTCATTAATGACATTTCATATAGACTAGAATAGTCTACACATCATCATCACATTAGTTACTACACGGATATGCATTATTTCCATTTACGTATGCTTAATTTGTAATTAACGATACCACTCAGTTTTACTACTAACGTATACCCAATACTCCCGACTATGATCCTAACATATTTACATACTCATAATAATAATATAAAAATTATATTATTAACTTACCCGGTGTTTTGAAACCAATTACTATATTTCACGATCGGAGCTTATAACTCTGTCGGTTTGTGAAATTTCAACACGATAATTATTCTAACACCCGATTCTTGCAAGGAATAATATTTTACAACTTTTACAACTTCGTCGCATTTTATTTCACCTCGGTAACATTTATTTTTAGTTAACTCGGTACCCGATAACACCTAAAATACAAAATATGTAACCAAACCTTGCAACAAATAGACATAAACATTAAATTAGCCACCAACACACATCCATGTTTCCCTCCTTTTTGGTGTGCCGCCCCCTCCCCCCCCCCCCCCTAAGACCACTTTTAGACCATAAAGACTTTCAACAAGTATATAAACTTCCATCTTTAATTTTTCATTCATTTACAACAAAATAAACTAGCCAAAAATTTCCCTCATCCTTACTCTTCTCTCTAAAATTTCGGCCAAGAACAACAACAAGGAAGAAACTAGAGGTGGCAATTTGTGCCCAAACTCAAAAAAATGGGCTAAATGGGCAAATTTTTAAAAGATTTGGGTATATTTGGGCCCCCTCTTTTTTTTGAAATGGGCATATATTGCCCGTTTAGAAGTTAAATGGGTATAATGGACACACATGTTTTTATCTAAATTGGAGAACATTAAATTATTTTTAGTGAAAAACTTATTGATATATTACTTAAATATAAATGAGGTGTTACGTTTTAGGAATTTTTATTGTTGTTTTAAGTCTTTTCTAAAGTGATTCGCGCCCATTTGGCCCGTGCCCGTTTAGCCCGCGCCCGTTTTGCCCGTAGCCCGTTTAGCTCATAGCCCGTTTAGCCCGTAGCCCGCGCCCGCCCGGCCCGCCCGTTTTGCCACCTCTAGAAGAAACCATAAAATTTTGAAGACCAAGTCATGATCAAGTCTCATTTATACTCCTTGCTTGGATTTTGAAATAAAAATCCCAAGGTTTCTTACATAATCATCTCCAAAACTCATTAAATATTCAAGTAAGCTTCAAGAATACTTTTGATCTTTTCATACTTTCATTTACTTTAAATTTTTATGTATTTTCAAGATATATTGGTAAAACATGCAAGTATGTAAGATCCATACCACTTATTACTCATTTCTTTTCTTTATAAACATAGATCTATAAGTTTTACTAGTAATCTCATGAGATCCACCAAGATTGGTGATGTTTAGGACCCCATGACACCCTAAGAATATGTATGGTAGTATTGGGTATTTGTGAAGTTGATTTGAGATAGTTTGGTTAAGCCTTGAACAAGTTACAAACTAGGAAAGTTGATTTTTACAACTATATAAAAGCTACTGTCCCTTTTTGTTAAACGTGGGAAACTCAGGGTCTAGGGTGTAACTTTGGACCAAAGATTTAGAAAATACATTCCAAGACGAAACTATGGCCGAAAACGGGGATAAAAACAAGTTAATAACGAAGGAGATATGATTTTCCGAATATTAACAACGAAAAATACTTTCAAATATAGGTTCTGTCTCAAATCACCAATTTCAGAAAACTCAGGGGTTTCCGGGTAACATTGGGTTAGATATTCAGAAACTACTTTCAAATACGAAACCGTGGCCGCTTGAATCACTAAAATCCGAGTTACGACGAAAAAGATATGCTATTTTCAAGATTTACGACGAAAACTATATTTTCTGAAAATATTGAATCTGTCCCGATTTTTCTTGCTAGGAAAACTGAGATTTAATGATATCTAGACTAGCCGAGACCTTGAGAAACCTAAAGTATACTTGATTACCTTCGCGAGGATATAAAGAACATAGAAAACGGGCTTATAACGAAAAAGATACAAGTGATTGAAATCCGACGATATATGTATATTTCCATCAGCTTTTCTATTATTATTTTTGCCGCAAAACTGTCTTTGCATGACACCACTTTCTCGGCTGTTTTTCTTTATGATTGGATCAGTTTGAGTCCGAGCCGTAGTTTTATGAAATCAAGATCTCCCAGCAAGCTTTTCAAATCAATTGGCCGTTTGAGCATTGGACTTATAACGAATAAACTACGACCTCATCTATGTACCCGATAAACTATACATATTTTGACAGCTTTTATTATAATAAATTTTTCAAAGTGTTGAACATAATACTTTCAAGTAACAACAATGAGAGTCGATTTTCTCATCGATCAAGACCCGTATAGCCAAAAGTTAAATGACACGACTTCAAGATATTGTTACAAGGTTTTCAAAAACGCCGAGCTTGACCATTAACACTTAACGTACAATATTTCGCGACTAGTTTTGCGAGGCCATTTTGGTCATATTTTCAAGTAATAAAAATGTTATTTTTGCGACGAAAACCTTATATTTGCCGATTGAACACCAAACAAGGATCGTGGAGTACCGTTTCAACATATTTACATGAAAAGTGGTTATTAACCTAACGAGACATCAAAAATATATTTTTCGACGATAAACGTTATTTTCAAAACTAATGAGTGGTATCGATAACATATGTACTTGCATGTGTAGCATCATTTCATTTCTTACATTAGAAACTATCATTCATATTTGGTTGCGATTTGAGATCGTGTCTCATTTCAGTGTATCCACTTTTGTCATCGTAGCTATCGCACCAGGTGAGTTCATACCCCCTACTTTTACTTGTTTTTATAACTGTTTTGGGGGAGAATACATGCTCGTTTTTAACTAAACTCGATGCTTGTTTTATTTGAATGCGCAATACTTGATTGATTATTCAAAAGCACCTATGTGTATATTGGTTGCATACTTGATTATTTTCTAACATAAACAAGTGTTTTATAAACATGCAACACACTTTATGAATTATTGCTTTTATGCAACACACTTTATGAACTATTGCTTTTATGCAACACACTTTATGAACAATTGCTTTTATGCAAACACTTTTATGGACCACACTGAAACTTATGCTTTGTTTAAACTATTACGCGGATTAGCCTAAGCCCTGTTATGTCCCAATTATGCCCATCTCATGAACCGTTAGTTCCTGCTGGGAAGCTCGAATGTTATAAATAGATCTATTGGGGGTAACGCCCCCGTTCGGTTTGGCCGGATAGGCAAACGAACGTATACCATGTCGAAACACAAGTGTCTGGGATAAACACTTGACGGGCCCTATATATGATTACATGCTCTTTGAGCATGCACACTGTTATAGCTTCGGTTGCATGAACTTAGCGCTAGCGTAATAGACTATTTTTCTATGTGGCATTGTATTCGTTGTAATGATCACATACTCTACTCATGGTCCACTCTTCAAATTTTACTTTAAGGTAAACTTTATTTTTTATGACATTGTGAGTTACACAATGGTCACAAAACTCTCTATTGAACTCACAACACTATTGTTTTAATACAAACTTATGAACTCACCAACCTCGTGTTGACACTTTTAGCATGTATTTTCAGGTATTAAGCAATGGCACGCTACAGGAAGTTTTGGCAGGGCATGGCATGATCATAGAAGACTCTGATTATTCACTTGGGGACCATTTTAAACTATTTTAAGGGCCTACTTCTGCACTACTATTAAAAATGTAAATTCAACATTTTTTATTAAGCTATTTTATTCTAAATGATTCAAGTGAAAACCCTTTTTGAACTTGTGTTGTAATACCAATTGAGTTACACCCCAGCTATACGTATGCTTCCGCTGGACCCGAATTTGGGGGTGTGACATACCTGCTAAGTGAATCATATACAAAAGTGAGAGTAATAGGGTCCTCTGCTCTACCAGCTGATTGCTCAGTGGTAAGTGGAGCTTCATTGATCCCAGTAGGAGAAACAGACTCATGTACAACATTAGGAAAGCCTTCATTAATTGGCTCTCTCATAGGGCTGGGTGAAGGTAGTCTAGTGATCTCAGGTTCAAGAGGCTGAAAGTTATCTTCAAACTCATGAAATTGCTCAGCTGGAGCATCTTGAGATGGTGAAATGGTAGGACTAGGTGACATATGTACAGGGGTAGGTGGTGGTAAGTCAGTAGAACCAGGTAATGGTTCAGCAGTTGTAGTTGGCTCTTCCTCCATTACCACTGAAGGATTACCATCAGCAGCAACACCTGAAGGTGATGGATTACCATCATCAGCAGCATTATGAGCAGGCACATTACCAGCATCATCACCCTCAACAACATTGTCATTGCCATGTGGCAACATAGCTTCTAACATAGGGTGATGTTCCCCAGTATAATTAGTTTTCATTGAGGCAAACAACTTAGAACCAAGACTTTTAATAGGCACATGGGTTCTATCTTCAGTGGTTATGTCTAAAATTATTTGTAAGAATCTAGGGTACATTAGAAACTTATGTTGTTGTTTATCAATATTTTCTAGCATATTATCAAAGATGAACTTAGAAAAATTATAAGTTAGACCCTTAGAAAGACAAACAATACCACAACCCAATTGCAGAGAGAATTGGTTCCATCCACCACACTTGTTGCTTATACATTGCAGCAGCAAATGCACCAAATATATCCACTTAGGACAAAATTGATTCTTGTGCCACCTAGATGTATCAGTACTTTGATATCCAGCTTCCCTTAGCCCAGCAAGAATCTCTGTAGTGTTGGAATGATACACACCATTCTCATCATCCAACTGAAGCTTTGTCCTAATCAAATCTTCTGTCACCACATACTCTACACCATCAATCTCAGCCACAATCTCTGTGTCAGATCTCTTAGTAGCAGATGCCCAAAATTGCTTCACCAAGGATTCACAAACCAGATTGGGACTATGTGTCAAAGCATAATTAATCTTTGACCTTTGTAGAAATTCCACCATTAAATCGAATTCTTCATGTCCCTTTGCCTTTTTCAGAATAGCATACTTGTTATGATCGCCTCTCAATTCGAGTTGTGCCATTTGAATGAACTTGCGTGAAGACGGTTATGAATTACACAGAGAATAATGGGTTTAAGTGGAGTGATAAGCGAATAATGTTGTTTAGGAAGAGATATGCAAAGTGGGTTAAATTTGGAAGTTCCCCAATCGTGGTCAAAATTATCGGAACAAATTATTGACCGAGTCTGACGTGTAATTCAAAAACTTCCAATTTGAAAATTTACCCTTCAGCAGAAATGAAAGTCAAATCTGTTGAAAAATGGTCAACATCAGCAGAAACCAAGCAAATGTAAAAATATCTTCGGTGAATATCTTGATTTTACTGTGCCACCCAACTCGCATTAATTATCGTAACTCCTAAACTTTGCTTATTTAATCACCCCAAATCACATCTCAGCCACCAATTTACCCCAAATCATCTTTCAAACCCTAATTTCCCAATTAAACCCAATTCTCCACCAAAACCATGTCATCAAACCCAGAAACCTCAGATCACAATTCCTCTTCTTCATCATCAGAAGAAGATTTACCACCATATCCATGGGAGCTTGATGATTCCGACTATGAAAGAGAACTGGAGAAATGATGGGATGCACAAGAAAGACAATGGAATGCTCATAGGAAGGGTGAACCAAGCCATGTACCCATTCCTGCTGAGAGAGAGCTTGTCTCTCCCTTCATCTGTACCTCTGATGAAGACTCTTCAGAGGAAGAAAATGAAGATCCAACCTTTCTTCCTCCTTCCACACCAGAGAGGTCCCAACCAAGATCAAGTAAGAGGGATCCATCTCTTCCAACATCACAAAATTTGGTGTTGGATCTTCCTGCTCCAGGACCTGGCCTTCCTCATCAAGAACATATTGGACAGAGCAAGAAGGCTGAGATCATACGTAAGGGAAAGGAGAAGCTGAAGTAGATGATTGAGGAATGTTGCCATGGACCAAAGTTCCTGAGAATTTTCTTGACTTTGGTACTTGAGCATCTTCACAGTCTTCCTTCTCTTCTTTTTCCATTTTCATCTTCAGCTTCATCATTGTACTTGTCATAGCCTCAAGTATTTTGTAATAAGTGATAGAAGCTAGTAGTACTTAATTAGCCAAATGTTTAGGAATGGTCATTGTAATTCAGTTGGAACTTTGAATGTAAGCTGTAACTTGTTTCTTTGAATGAATGAAAAGATCTTCTTAATTAATCAACTGTGTAAGACCTTCAGCATAATCAACTCATCAGTAGAAACCATGTTCAGTACTTTTGACCACATTCCTTTGACTTCAGCTCTTGGTGACTTTAACATACAACTTACAATCTCAGAACATCTGCAAAATAGACATAAAACATGCAAATACACCAAACAACTTGCAAAAATATTAGTGGGTTAGTGTTAAAACTCAGAGATTATACAACTTATACAAATCTACAAAGTTTACACTCATTATCCTCCCCTGAGGCATATGCCTCCCCTGAGGCTTATGCCTCCCCTTAAACTTTGCAGTTAAGGGTTAAGCATTCCAATATGGACCACTAAATATTGAAACCTTGGTCCATCAAATGCTTTGGTTAACAAATCTGCCACATTCTCATCCGTGTGAATTTTTACCACTTTAACCAAATGTTTCTCATAAGCATCCCTTATAAAGTGGTACCTGATTTCAATATGTTTGGTTCTATTATGAAAAACTGGATTTTTAACAATACAAATGGTACTTTGATTGTCAATGAAAATGGTAGTATTCATAAAGTTATACCCATAATCCAGCAATTGATTCTGAATCCATAGAACCTGTCCACAACAATTGGCAGCAGCAACATACTCTGCTTCAGTAGTAGAGGTAGCAACAATGGTATGTTTCTTGCATTTCCAAGAAATTAGTCTTCTTCCAAGTAATTGACAACCTCCAGTTGTGGATCTTCTATCCAAATTTGCACCAGCATAGTCACTATCACTATAAGCTGCTAGCTGAAATAGAGACTCTTTGGGATACCAAAGACCTAATTTGGGTTGGCCTTTTAGCTACTTAAAAATCTTTTTGACAGCATTCAAGTGAGAGGTAAGTGGAGTGACTTGGTGCCTTGAACATGCACTCACAGCAAATGTAATATCAGGTCTTGAGGTAGTCAAATACATCAAAGAACCAATCATTGACCTGTATAAATGAACATTCACAGGGAGATCAGGATCAAGATTGTTCTTTGGTTTGGGAGCCTCATAGGGAGTAGTGGCAGTCCTGACATTCTCCATAGCAAACTTGGACAACATATCTTTTACATATTTCTCCTGATGTATGAAACTACCATCAGGTTTCTGCTGAACCTGTAAACCCAAAAAGAAAGTGAGTTCTCCCATGGCACTCATGTGAAATTCTCCCTTCATCAGATCCTCAAACTCTCTACACCATGCTTCTTTGGTTGAACCAAAGATAATATCATCCACATATACCTGCACAAGAATAATATCCCTGGAATCTTTCTTGAGGAATAAAGACTTGTCAATGGCTCCTCTTCTGTAACCATTCTTCAGCAGAAATGTGGAAAGTCTAGCATACCAAGCTCTGGGAGCTTGATGAAGTCCATAGAGAGCTTTGACAACCTTGTACACATACTCAGGATGATCAGGGTCTTCAAATCCCTTGGGTTGAGTCACATAAACCTCCTCTTCAATCTCACCATATAAGAAAGCACCTTTAACATCCATCTGATAAACCATAAAGCCCATATAAGAGGCATAGGCCAAAAATATCCGAATTGCTTCAACTCTGGCCACTGGTGCAAAGACTTCATCATAGTCAATGCCTTCCTCTTGTCTAAACCCTTGAGCCACCAGTCTAGTTTTGTTCTTCACCACAATCCCCCTGGCATCTCTTTTATTCTTCAAAATCCATTTTGTCCCAATGACATATTTACCATCAGGAAGAGGAACCAATATCCAAACCTACTGATTCTTAAATTGCAGCATCTCATCTTGCATTACTTCAAGCCAGCTAGAATCAGCCAGTGCTTGAGGAACACTAGTTGGCTCAATCTGAGATAGAAAGCATGCAAACAGACAATGTTTGAAGTCTGTGTGATTGTTCCTCTTTTGATTGTAGACATAAGAGATAAAAGCAACTTCACCATATTTTGTATTCTTTACAGTGCTTCTAGTTCTAACAGGATCTTTAGGATCTCTAATAATCTTTGATAGGGGATGAGCATTATGAATCCTTTTAGTTGCTGTAGGGTGAACATCAATTGTGGCATCAAGGTTGTTGACTGTAGGCCCAAACTCAGTATCATAAGAAGCTGAGTGAAATAGGCCAAGCTTTGGCTGATAATTCCCAATATCAGAAGGACTTGGAAATCTTGTAAAGGGCTTCTCAAAGTCTGCAGACACTTCAGTAGAAAGGGGAGAGTGGGCATCATTAGCATCAACATCTTTGACCTCATCAGTGAGAATAGGGGTGCCTTCAGCAGAATCATCAGCAGTATCCTTGTTTCCACTGACTGCTTGTGCTGATTGATGTAGGATTGCTTTAGTCTCTTGTGTAACCTTTTCATTGAGTTTCTGAGCTTCCTTAGTAGCAGCATGTTCTTGCTTCTGCAGTCTTGCAAGATCCTCTGCATAATGTGACTCATCATCTTGTTCAGCAGCAGAGTGATTACCTACAAAATGGTTAGGTGGAAAAGATGGTACAACAATGGTATGTTCATCTGGCTTAGATTCACAGTCTGAGTCATCATCCATGGAACCTGCAGGGTTAGAGTTTGGATCTTTGGTACCTGCATTAGGATTAGAAGCATGTCTAGTATAACCCAAATAGTCAGTCAAATAATCTAGTTCAAAATACCAAGAATGGCCTTGTCCCTGAGTATTAGGCTGATCTTCAAGAAATCTTAGATTAAGGGTCTCTTCTATCCTTTTGGCATTCAGATTATAAACCCTATAGGCCTTGCTATGAGCTGAATAACCAACTATATATCCCTCATCAGCTTTCCCATCAAACTTACCCAGTATATCAGCAGTATTTAAAATGGTCACTTTGCATCCAAAAGGCTTAAGGTAATGAAGGATACCCTGTTCAAGACATAGCAAGCAGTACTTACTGCTTCAGTCCAAAACATAGTGGGTAATTTGGAGTCTACAAGCATTGATCTTGCTGCCTCAATGAGGGTTCTATTTTTCCTTTCAGCAACCCCATTTTGTTGTGGGGTCCTTGGAGTACTATAGTCCCTTCTAATCCCCTTAGACTTACAGAATTCTATGAAAACAACATTTTTGAATTCTGTCCCATTGTCACACCTAATGCCTTTAACCTTTTTATTAAGCTGGTTTTCAATTAAAATGATGAATTCTTTCAAAATAGGAGTTGTTTCATCTTTAGTTTTTAGAAAGAATACCCAGCAAAACCTGCTAAAATCATCTGTGATAACCAGGCAAAAGTACTTGTGATCTATACTTCTGATAGGAGTTGGACCAAAGAGATCCATGTGCAGCAACTGAAGAGGTCCTGAAATGGTGCTCACAGCATTGATGGCTTTGTAAGAGGCTCTGTGTTGCTTTCCCTTGTTGCAAGCAATACAATTGTGTTTATTGGTGAAGAGTTTAGAAGGAAGACCCTGAACAAGACCAAGTTTAGACAACTTGTTGATAGTCTTGTAATTCACATAAGCCATTCTCCTATGCCACTTGGTAGATTCATCCAGGGAAGCTTTGGCCACCAAACATGTTAGATCACCTTCTGGCTTGACATCATTCAGATTGAATGTGTACAAGTTGAAGGTTCTAGGAACTCTCAGCAAAACAGTTGTGTCTTCTGGAAGTTTGAAGTCCTTGGAAAGTACAAGACACTCATCTTCAGAGAAGAAAACCTTATTCTTAGTGTCACAAATTTGTGATACAGAGAATAGATTAAATTGCTCCAATTCTTTCACATAATAAACATTTTCAAAATCTAACAAGGGTGTCTTAATAGTTCCTTTCCCTGTAATTTTGCCATCTCCACCACCAAAAGTTACAGTGCCTCCTCCTTCTATGGGCACAAAGTCATGCATCTTGTCCTTGTTCCCTGACATACTTCTAGAACAACCACTATCAACAATACCTACTTCAGTACTTTTCAAAGGATGATCCTACAACAACAACAAAAAATATACAAAAGTTAGTACACTTTAGAGACTCAAGTCATTGCTGACTTGAGCCTGCCTTGTGGATCATTAGTGATAGGCCATGTAGATGTTTTAGATCCACCATTGTTCTTGGGCCTGTACTGCAAATTAGGTCCCTTCTTTGTCCAAGAACAACCTGCTGAGGGCTTCACATCAGTATTCCAATACCCACCACCATAATACATTGAGTCAAAGTGATTAGGCCAATAACCATTAGAAAAGAAAGAACTAGTGGGTCTAACATATGGTCTAGTACTGGTTCTTCTCCATGAAGAATGTGGTTCAGCAGAATTCGATTTCTGCTGATGTGGAACAAAAGAAGGTATTTCACTAACATTCTTCCACATTTGCCTAGGTTTCCTTTGACTAACACATTCACCCATTCTTTGCTCATGAAATGTACAATCCTTAATCAAATGAGATTTACTTCCACACACAAAACATTTCTTCATCTTAGAAGATTTATTCAAACCAAAGGAAGTTCCATAACATGAAAAATTATTCAAACCACCTTGATAAACAGAATTGTTTTTAACAAAACCAAAAGTATTATTTTGCAAAGAATTTAAAAACAAGTCTTCAGTAGAAACTGTCTTGTTATCAGCAGCAACTCTAGAAGGCTTGTGGGGAGTCTTGGGTGATGTCTTTGGTGTGGTCTTGGGAGTGGTCTTGGGCAGGTCAGACTTCTCACTTGAATCACAGCTGGCAAATGAGGTAGACCCTTCATCAGAAGACTTGTCACTTTTACAACAAGAGACAAAGTCAGTAGATTTCATAATAGGGTCTGGCAAGTCAGTTGACTTTATGCCATAGAGATGGTGTGATCCATCAAAGTCACTAGGTATGGACATCTACTTCTTTTCCATATTCATCCTTCAACAAAGGTCTGTTGGTATCCATGGTTGTCTTAGTAGGCTTAGCATCTTCAAATCCAAACTTCTTCAAGATGTCATTAACATACTTATCCTGACTAATAAATATGCCATCATTCTTTTGAACCACTTGTAGTCCCAAGAAGAAGTTGAGTTCTCCCATTGAACTCATTGCAAACTTATCCTTCATAAGCTTCTCAAAATCAACACACATTGCCCTGTTTGTTGAACCAAAGATGATGTCATCAACATAGATTTGAACCAGTAAAATATCATCTTTTTGTCTTTCGAGAAACAAAGTCTGGTCAATCTTTCCTCTACTGAACCCAGAGTCCAACAAATATGTTGACAAGGTATCATACCAAGCTCTGGGAGCTTGATGTAATCCATACATTGCTCTATTCACCTTGTAAACTTTGTCAGGATAATCAGGGTCCTCAAAACCTGGTGGTTGAGACACATAAACTTCTTCTGTAATGGTCCCATAAAGGAAAGCACTCTTTACATCCATCTGATACACCACAAAATCTTTGAATGAAGCATAAGCCAAGAATAGTCTAATGGCTTCTATTCTTGCCGCTGGTGCAAATACCTCATCATAGTCAAGTCCCTCTTGTTGTGTGTATCCTTGAGCTACTAATCTGGCTTTATTTCTGATGACTATCCCTCTTTCATCTCTTTTACATCTGAAAACCCATTTAGTACCAATAACTCTTTTTCCATTTGGCAAATCAACCAAAGTCCATACCTCTTGTAGCTTGAATTGCAGAAGCTCATCTTGCATTGCTTCCACCCAACTAGCTTCTTGTAGGGCTTTGTAAGTATTCTTGGGTTCAATTTGATACAGAAAGCAGGCAAACAAGCAATTTTGTAGATCTTTATGACTGTTTCTTTGATGCATAGATCTTGCAAAGAAACTTTGATGTTGAAGATCTTTGAGCTCTTTAGTCATTTTCCTTGTTTGTACAGATGATTGAGGATCACTTAGAATTTGTTCTTTTGGATGATCCTTGTGAACTCTTGTAGTAGTAGTGGAACTAACAGGAATATTGAGTTCCAAATTAGTATAGTCTACTTCAGCTCCAAATAATTACCATCAAGGGCTTCATCATCTGTGTCATCATAGATATTCTCTAGAGGAGGCATATTTGGATCTTCAGGATAATTTGTATCATCAAAAGGTCTATTCTGAGTATCCAAAGAAGGAAACTGTGATGTAGAAGCAGAGTGAATAGGCTTAGCAGCAGAATAGATTGAAGTAGTAGTTGCTTGTTTTGGTCTAGCAGTAGAGTCTTCTGAGTCAGCAGTAGAGTCTTTTGGCCTTGTAGGAGAGTCAGCAACAACTATTTTTGGAGCTTCATTGGGTATCTTTTCTGCATTAATTGTAGTTTCATCATCTGCTTGAGGTTCCTTAGGTTTCTCTGGAGGAACATCATTTTCTTGTGTATCTTGATCTTGCTGTAAAGGTATGAAGGTAGGACCAACCTTTAGTTTCTCAATCAAAACAATGTCATCTTGTGATTTGTTAGTATCAACACTAGCAATAACAGGTACATAATTCATTGTCTTGGTCAGGATGTCAACATCAAACATCCATTCAGGTCCTTTTCCTGCAGCATTAGATGTGTTCTCACTAAACTTGATATGCAAATTCTCCTCCACATGTTTGGTTCTCTTGTTATATACCCTGAAAGCTTTACTATTTACAGAGTAACCAACCAAATTTCCTTCATCAGCTTTCTCTTCAAACTTGCCTAACTGATCTTTAGTGTTCAAAATAGTGACAGGACATCCAAATGGCTTGAGAAAATCAATCATTGGTTTCTTCCCATGAAAAAGCTCATATGGAGTTTTGTTGTGAGGCTTCACTACCTTACTCTTGTTTTGTACAGAACATGCAGTGCTTACAGCTTCAGCCCAAAAAGGTATAGGTAATTTAGAATTAGATAACATTGTTCTTGCAGCCTCAATAAGTGTCCTATTTCTTCTCTCTGCAACACCATTCTGTTGTAGAGTTCTTGCCACACTGAACTGTCTTAGAATACCTTTCCCCACACAGAATTTATTCATCACACTATTCTTGAACTCAGTACCATTGTCACATCTTATAATTTTCACTCTGTGGTTGTGCAGGTTTTCAATTCTTGTGATAAATTCCTTAAGAATTTCTGGGGTTTCATCTTTAGTGGCTAAGAAAAACACCCAAGTAAACCTGTTGTAGTCATCTGTGACAACTAGGCAATATGACTTCTTGTTTAAACTTTTCACAAAAACAGGCCCAAATAAATCCATGTGAAGCAAATGCAAGGGCTCTGTATTTGTGTTCACTGTCTTAGACTTGAATGAGACTCTATGTTGTTTTCCTTTTTGACATGCAATACAAGTCTCACAATTTTCAAACAACTTTGTGGGCATGCCTCTCACAAGATTTCCTTTCACCAACTTGTTCATTGTCTTGTAGTTCAGATGCCCAAGTCTTCTATGCCATAATTTGGACTCATCAACAGTGGCTTTTGCAATCAGACAAGTTAAAGCTCTTTTGGGAACTATGTTCTTAATATGGTCACTATATATATATATTTGCGTTTCTAGGGACCTTCAATAGCAAAAATTTATCATTTGGCAACTAAAAATCAGGAGAAAGGATCATACATTCAGTGTCTGTAAAAAGAACAAAATTCCTTTTGTCACACATTTGTGAAACACTAAAGAGGTTAAACTTAAGCCCTTTCACAAGAAACACCTTCTCAAAGTCCAAATTTCTAGTTCTTAAAGTGCCTCTACCAACAATCTTTCCACCTTTTGGATCATTCCCAAAAGCAACATAACCACCTTCAAAAGCCTCAAAATCTTCAAGTTGAGACTCATCCCTTGTCATATGTCCAGAGCATCCACTATCAACTATAACCATATCTTTAAGATCATCCAGTAGATTACCCTGCACATGAAATAGTGAAATTAGTTTCTCTTGGGGACCCAAGCCATTACTGACTTGGATCTACCTTGTGCATCAACAAAGTTAAATTTCTTTAAATCACTTGATGCCCTGTTGGTTTTGGAAGCATTGTTTGTAACAGTTGATTTTGGTTTCCAAACCCAACAAGCTGAGGCCTTAACAGCATAAAAATGATTTCCAACAACTGTATTTGATAAAACTTTTGGCCCAGAAGTAGAAAGTTTTGTACTATCAGCAGATTGCTTACTAGCAGCAGAATGCTTACTAGCAGCAGAGTGCTTGCTAGCAGTAGAGCCAGCAACAGAACCAGTTGTGGTTTTAAAAACACCATTTGATTTAGCAGCATAAATGGATCTAGTTGCACCAGATATTAACAACACAGCCCTAGGAATCATGTTTCTATTAGGATGAGGGTGAGTATTCTGATTAACATATTTGTGATTCACCCTAGTGTATTGATTCCAAACAGGTTTCTTGTGGTCAGGACAGCTATTAATCAAATGTTCAAAGCTACCACACTTATAACAAGCCTTTTTCTTCAATTGAAACTCATTACCTAATTTGTTTGAAACTAGGTTATTAAAGTTTCTCTGATTTCCTCTAAGCTTATTATTGAAACCATTCATTCTACCTCTAGAAATCTCATTATATTCAACCAATCTCCTAGAGATACCCTTACCTAACACAGGTCTCACAAACTTCACCTGTTCAATTTTAGGTTCAACATTAGCAGGAATTTCTTCCTTTTCTTCACTTTGTTCTAGTTCAACCTGTTCTTGTTCCTCATCACTATCTGAGTACCAATCTTCAATAATTGGAGCATCAGGAAATTTTCTGCCCTCTACCTTAGGTGTTTCTAAGACACTTGTACTAGACTCACCTATTGGTTTTTCAATATTAAGCTCACTAATAAAGGACAATTCTTTTCCTGGTGGAGCAAAGGCACTTTTAGCAGGAGGAGCAACCTCTTTATAACTTATTCCACTGCCTTTCCTCATGATGGTACTCTCAATAGATTTATTAACCAAGTCAGAAGCATATTGTTGTTTGTTTACTCTTACTATATGGTTTTCTTTTTCAGCAAGAGCTGCATCCCTATCTCTTTCTGCTTCTTCTATTTTATTTTTAAGAAACTCAATTTCACTATTTTTCTTAAAAATTTCAACATCTTGGTGGTTAATTCTATCTACATACTCCAGCTCACACTCTTTTAAGTACTCAAGTCTTCTTTCAACATTTTGAATACCTACTTTGTAACCTAGGTTATCATTTTTTAGGTTTTCAACTTCTCTAGACTCTCATTCCTAGACTTAAGTTCTTCTATAGTGTCAGCACAAGACTTAAAAGAACACACAGATAAATCAGAACCATTAGATACCTCAGAGTCAGATCCAGAAGATGATGATGAATAAGCCATAAGTGCAAAGTTATGCACTTCCGGATTGACTTGAGCCACCAAAGAATAATTTGGTTCTTCATCAGCCAAATCACTCCAATCGTAGTCTCCTAATCCATCACAACCAATGCAGTAGTGGTATTCTTTGTTTCTTCAGTCTTCTTTGATGCTTCAGCATTTTTCTTTGGAGCTCTACACTCTCTGGCAAAGTGACCCTTCCTGTTGCAGTTGTAGCACTCTATCTTTGACTTATCAAATCCAACATTCTCTTTAGGTCTATACTTGACCTCTCTTCCAGTTCTCTTCCAGAATTTTCTTGCCCTCAAGGTCAACATAGCCATTTGCCATTTAAGATCCATCTCTTCAAGATCATCAGGATCAAGGTGATCCAGATCTTGATTAAGTGCCTGTGACCTTATACTGGTAGTTATATCAGCCAAGAATGCACATAAAGCAATATCACTGGTGGAATTATTATCATTAGAACTAGCAGCAGATCCATCAGCAGTAGATACTCCATAAGCAGCAGAGTGAGATTCTTTAGACCCCTTTGACTTTGAAGATACAAAGGAAAGATTTTGTGTACCAGAAGTAGATGAAGTAGACAACTCTGGTTCATACACTCTTAAGTTGTTATAGAGACTTTCCAACTTCATAGTTTCAAAGTCAGGCTTATTTCTCCAAACAACGGTGTGCATACTCCATTCAGGTGCAAGACTTCTGAGAAACTTGAGATTTACATCTTCTTGTGGAACCACATAGCCAACAAGCTTTAAATGACTGACAAGTTGATTGAGCCTGTTGTAGGTGCCATTAATCTTCTCTCCACTCTCAGCAGTAAAGTTCTCAAACTGATGCTTCAACATGTTTTTCCTTGACTTCTTGGTAGCATCATTCCCTCCAAACCTGAATTCAATAGCATCCATTAACTCTTTAGCAGTCTCACAGCTATCAAAGTCCAACTGAAACTCATTAGGTATTCCCATTAAGAGAATATT
The DNA here is from genome assembly GCA_030686995.1 of Artemisia argyi. NCBI lineage: Eukaryota > Viridiplantae > Streptophyta > Magnoliopsida > Asterales > Asteraceae > Artemisia > Artemisia argyi. The sequence continues at coordinate 116,793,662 of CM060691.1, read as the reverse complement.
GTGTGCCTTGATTTCCATCTTCCTTAACGAATTCTCTTCAGCCGTCTTGATTGGTATCTCTTTTCCATCAGCACCCTTCTTTGGTAAAGAGTCACCATTCATGATCACATTCCACATGTTAAAGTTAATCATGCGAATGTACTATCTGATTCTCATCTTCCATAGCTCATATTCACCAGGGTTGAGCATGGGAACCTTTGAAGCAGTCACCATATGTGTGTCATCACCCATCTTTAGTAGTTGATTAGGAACAGGAAACTTGCAAGGAACAGTTTCTTCTTGATTACAACTTCTAGATCACAGGCTCTGATACCACTTGTTGATCCCAGTTGAGCAAACGATCTTATATAGAAGTTGACTTAATATAAACACTTAAGCTTGAATGCGGAATGTAAAAGCTTAACTTAAGAAGAACAATTTACTATCAACACTTCAATATTATTAATACGAGCACTCGACAATGCTAGGGTTTTACAACCTTGAAGTGTAAACGAAAACTAAACAATACGTATGTAATCTAACCCTATGATCCTCCTTTTATAGGCCAAGGAGTCCTACTAGCTTTACAATAACTTTCTATGCAAGGTAAGAATATTCTAGACGTATAAGATATACACACAATATATTCTATAATTATCTTCTACGAATACATGCTTATCACATTAGTAGTAGTTTCCTTCAGCAGCATTTTCCATTAGCAGCACTTTGTCATCAGCAGCAGAGTCATTTATATTAGCAGCAGTTTCACTTAGCAGTAGTTTCACTCAGCAGCAAAATCCAAAACCCAACATCATTTAAGCCCTAAGTCGTGATTATTTGATCAAATATTGCCTCAAATCGTTTCTTTTGTCATTTTAGGTAATGTGGAGAAGAAATCTGGAAAAGGAAGCATTTTTGACGTTTTTGGAGCGAAAAGTGAAGAAAACGGCAAAGTCTCCAAATCAATCTGGAAATAGTACCTGACGGTGTCACACTTTGGAGGTGACGGCGTCACGTATTGGCAAAGAGGTGGATAAAAAGTTACACGAGACGCGCTAGAAATTTTTTGGGAAATAACACATGACGGCGTCACGAAGGCCGTCAAGAGCAAATTACATGTGATGGCCAAGAATGAATTAACACATGACGGCGTCAAATATGGATCTAGGCAATACGAAAAGAATATTGGGGGCTAGTTGACGGTGTCAGGATTACAATGTGACGCCGTCAGACCTGTAATCTCTATATATAGTTTTCTAATTTTCATTCATTAGAGAGAGAACTTTTGGGAGAACTTTGAGACAAACCCTAGGTCGAATTTTACAGGGTTTTTCACCCTACTTTCATATATGTTTCAATAAAGATAAGTCTTTCAATAATCATTCAATATGTCTATGTGTTGTTTGATTCTATCTTATGTTGTTTGAACCCTAGCTATTGATTATTGGTTGATTGTTTGTTATTAATTGTAATGGATGAATGATATTGATGTTAGGCTTAAGAAAACTGGCAGACTTCCGATTGGTAACATGCTTGAACGTCTTAAGAAACATGGATTGGATGTGTACTATGATTTTTATGGTTGTATTTAATGCATGTGTGACTACTAAGGAGGCCATGTTAGGAGCTAGTTGTCGGCTCAACATAGGAAGAGGTAGAAACTTGTAGAGTTGGGGAAGATGGTACACGGACCCACGAATGATATTAAGGAATATAACCTGTCATCCACGCAATTGTAACAAACTATTCAACTAATGAAAGATAGCTAGGGAGTAGTGAAATCTAAGTAAACACGTTTTTCTTGTTATTGTTTTTCTTAACATTTACTTTTGTGTTATTTTATTTTTATTGCATTTGTAGTTATTTGGGTTAGTTGACTAGCAACTAATTCCGCCCACTCTTCCAATACCCGAGATTTTTACTTGCTTTCCACAAAACTATAAAAATACAAAAACGAATTTTCCCTCACCTCTAGACCTAGTTTAATAAAGTTTTAATCCTAACGACACTATTCCCCGGGAGAACGATCAATCCCCCGGTACTTGCCGCTACGCTATACTACATTGGTCAGGTACACTGCCTGGTGGGGATTGCAAGCTTCTCAAGATCCCTTGAGAAGTAAAACCTTTTGTAAGGTTGCAAAACCACGCATCACATATGCAATTGCAACTACTATTGGCTCGTTAATCAAGCGCATTACATTAAGTCCAGCAAGTGTACCAGCATCCTTTGTCGCATGTCTTTGTTAGTCACTGAAATATGCAGGAACAGTAATAACTGCATCGGTGACTTTTGTTGCAAGAAATGCTTCAACAGCCTCTTTCAAATTCTTTAGGATAATGCAAGATATTTCTTCCAGTGAATATTCCACATATTTTCCCTTGTACTCAACCACTATCATTGGTTTCTCCATGGACCCTTCTGTTACCTTAAAAGGTCATAATTTCATATCGGTCTGCACTGTGTTATCACTGAATCTATTTCCGATTAACCTCTTATTATCTGAAATTTGTAAAAACAAAGGTTTTAATTTAATTAGTTATAACTCTATTAGCATGAAATGAAAAAATCTAGATGAGAAAGTTATCTCCTTAAAGTGTAGGTTTTCGGTTGTATATCAATGATGGGCATTACTAGAACAGACATACATTTATTATTTATTTTTTTATTCTCTCTATGCTAAGAGCCTAGTTAATGAAATCTTAAATCTTAAACTTAACCGATATATATTTAGAGAAAAATAAAAAAATGCCTAACAATGTGTACTAGATTAATCAACTCTGCACACTTTATGCAAGTAAATATGTCAAAAAAGAATAGTTTTTGTATGAGTTGTTGATGAAAGTATGAAACAGACTTACCAAAGATGGTGTTAGTAGGGTTCCTATGGATCTGGTTTTTGGAGCCTTCACCTACTAAAACTTGTGAGTCGTTAAAAGCTACACATGATGGAGTAATCTTATTTCCTTGTTCATAAGAATAATTTCGACACAGTTGTGTTGATCAAACCACGCAGCAACACATGAGTATGTTGTTCCAAGATCAATACCAATTGCAATTCCTTTAGGCGACATCTTTCAAACAACTACAGAGAAAAACTATAATAAATGGAATGTAGGACTGAACTTATAAAGGAAAACCAAAATGCTTTAATGTAATAATGAACTACTCGCTAAGTAATTCACTCCCCCATTTAAGTTGATTATCTGTTAAACCTTAATATAAAGAATATTAGCACAGTAACCAATGAGAAAGTTCATATAAAAGTTACATGGATCTTATGTATAGATCTCTTCGTAGTAAATAACACCATACCTTGGCATTAAGACTCATGATTAATATAAAATGAATACTGGTGAAACATATCACATGTTCAATAAGACCACCTATGTAAGTTTTCTTTGTGTTCACAAAAAGTAAAAAACCTTATACATATATATATATATATATATATATATATATATATATATATATATATATATATATATATATATATATATATATATATATATATATATATATATATATATATCACTAGCACAAATAAGTCATCTATAGATATTTATAAGCCTGTAAACTATATAAAGCCAAACTAATTTCACATTTGTAATTGCAGATAAAAAAATCCACATGGTCGTAAGTGTACAAATAGAAAACTTGTCTATACTTTTAGATGTATAAATCAATTTGTCACACTGAATTTCCACATATTTCAGTTGTGCTTAGAAATTGAGTGTAACAAGTTGATCTCAACATTTTCAAGTATGATTACTTTTTATTTCAACAGACTCTATAAGTGAGATATTTAATAGCATTTTATATTTTTATGCGCTTATAGATATATATTTATTGTACATATGGATATGTACGTATAGATATGTATATATTATACTCGTTTATAAGTGCGGACAAATTAACTAAATCTTTTGTTATAGTGAACTAAATACGTTTATACCCTTCAATCCTTTGTGTTTTTCTTAAATGATTTTTCTTTCTTATATCGAATAAGGTTTAAAAACCATGACCGAGCTAGTATGCGTCATTGCATCCTGAACCTGCAATACAATAATTACTAAAATATTTTTGATGTATCCAAAAAAATAATTAAAACTAACTGTAATTTTCACACATGCTTGATAGATTCATTTGCTCCACGTATCAATTCCAAGACCCATGGAGCATGGTGGGTAACCCGCTCTCCATGCTAGAGCTCATGGTCACAAGGAGCTATAGGTCCAAAGGTTATAACGTGGAACATACTTTTTGAAATATCCCTAGCTCTTACTAAATATAGGTCACCCACTTGGGGTAGATAATTGTTGGTTTATATGAGAATGTACTTCAAGAAGTCAAAGACAATTGAAGATACACTTTGCCTTGTGATACGGTATCAACAAGCAAAGTACAAGATTTCCAAACAAGGTTCAAATCTCTCACTATACCAAAATTTTATGTCTTCCAGTCATATATCAAAGTATCTTGACTTGTAGGCGGAATTAGTAAAAGGAAAAAAAAAAGGTGGGATAAAGTATCTTGCAAAAAGTACAAAAGGTGCATGGTACGAAATTATGTATAAAGATGTGAACAGTTGAGATAATTGATCACTAAAGTGTTATTTAGAGGTTTTAATAATGAAAACATTTAATGAAATATGTACTTCTCTTTTAAATATTTGGCATTTCTCACATGACTTGCACCTCATATATATGCGTATTAAAGAAGAATGTCTAGAATAAATGTTATTTCTTCAAAAATTTATAAGGATGAACTTGGTTCCTTATCAGGATCGATCCCCCAAAAAAACTGAGTGCAAAGTTAACGCTACATTGTAGACCAAAGATAGTAATCATGGTCGAAACCATTCTTGTACCGATTGTCGTATCTCGAAACTATAATGACTTTGTACCGATTTATGCAAAAAACAATACAAAGTGTAGGTGATACGGCCGTGTGCCCCTTCTATACACTCATATGGTTCATTTCAAAAATCTGGAAGAAAGTTTCAATATGCCCTTCAATGTCTCGTTTGTAGGCTATGTGGGCAAAAAAGAAATTCTAGATTTTTTAAACTGATTTTAGGTTAGGGTTTACGGATTTTTGTAATACTGATGACTAATGAAATCAGTTCCACAACAGGTATAGGGGAATTTTTTTCCTTTTGAAAGTGATATTAACCGAAATGCCGAGGAGTAAGGTAAAAGCAAAAGATACCTCCATATTCCTTCCGTATAAAATCCCAAATCACGAACTTGGTCTAAAGATAAAACCGAATAATGAACCGAATGCAATCGATTGACACGGATCGATGTTACGATCTCACATCGGCAAATTATACTGTTAGGAATACAATTATTCCTATAAAAGACTCGGTAACCTAAATGATGTAATATCATTAAGATAGCTCGTAGTTAGTTTATTATTTAGTTAGTATTAGTTTAAGTAACATTGTGGAAGAAGGACGGGTCTTTACCCACTGTATGCCTGATCCACAGCCCCGGTGTGGGCATTTTATTTCTTTGTATAAATACCTCTCTCCTACCAAGGGAGAGCGTTTAACTCTAGCTATTAACTCCAGCGATTAACTCTAGCGATTAACCCTAGCGATTACCTCTCTTTAGCGATTTGCTAAAGTTGCAGTTTGACCAAAGTTGACTTTTTACGTCAAAACTTCAAACAGCCATAACTTTTGAATCGTAACTCCGTTTTCAGCGAATTAGCTGTCAAAACGTCCGGAACAGGCTGAATATTGTGACATTCCATCACAAAGTCGTGAAACGAATTTTTTGAGGCCCAAATCACCTCCGGAGTGAAGTTATTGAGGTTTTAAGTTTTTAGACCAAATTTTCACCAAATTTTCGAGGCCAAACTTGCATCAACCGAACCAATATCACAACTAAACAACATATAACTTAGTCCATCAACTGATCATCAAGTCCATCAACTGATCATCAAGTCCATCAACTGATCATCAAGTTCAACTCCAGTCTTCGGTGTTTCACGGTTTCTTCTTGATTTTGTAAAATCCCGCGAAAGAATCTATTTCTCGGTTTAAATCATAGAAGTGTAAAATCCCGTGCACGTCCACATCATGTCAAATTCTTCAGATTCAGTCATACCTGAGATACTCAAATTGTATGACATGATCGATGAACTTAAGACTTTCAACCCTTCACAACAAATTAACGTGTTTGACATGTTTGAGTCTGATAATGCTGAAATGGAATCTTCGTGCTCGAAGTCTCAAGAGAATGAACTTCATCAGCCGCAAAAATTTCCCGATAATGCAAAGGAAAGGTGCATTGAATATTTTCAACTACTTCACTCACATCTTAAGGTTCTCTTTGAACGACCTAGATACTTAACAGGATACGAACATACATTCGCGTACGAACGTGCTTTCACATCACTCTTTAGTCAAGATATTCAGACCTTCACTGTCAAAATGACTCAATATTTAGACCAAATTGAACAACAACTTGACAAAGGAAATTTTTCTGAAGGAAGATCCATGGCTACCTTTTGTGTGATTAACAACCAACTCCAAGTGTTCATTGATTCACAATACACTGAGAATCAAATGATTAATAAGTATTTTACTAATTACACTGGAATTGAAGTTAATGCATTCAGAGAAACACTACTCCAATGCATGAGTAATGTTGTGAAGTACATTGATGAAAGAGCACAACACAAACGAATGTATGACATCATGATGAATGAACAACTAATCCAATCAAGGGAAACGAAAGTTGATTCGATTAAAGCATTGGATGCTAGTTCAGTTGTCACTTAATGCAGTAGGACAAAGTCAGATATGCATGATACAAGCAACAGTTCAATGATTCACATCACACATGGCGTGGATGCAGATATCAGACCAGTAAATGACCAAATGCCATTTGCTGAGGTACATTTAACTGTTCAACATAATGTCCCTGCTAGTGAACGACAACATACTGATCAATCTAAACCTATTTATGACACATATCTGTTGGAAAAGGTTGATAGCAATACCACTCCTGATTCAACAAATATGAGTCATAAGGAGCGAGAAATTGACCAGGATGTTGAACATGATCGAGTTAAATGTTCTTTGCTTAAGGCTGAGTTTTTCAAAACAAATAATATGGTTGAAAAAGAAATTTATGATGAACTTTCTAACAAATTCTTACAAGTTGAAAACCATTGTATTTCACTTGAAAAAAATTGTATTTCACTTGAAATATCAAAACAACAAAAGGAAGAAAGTCTTCAAATGATCAAACCATGTAAGAATCCAAAATTTCCTGAATTTCGTGAATTTTTTGAAATAAACAATTTGAAAGCTCAGCTACAAGCCAAAAACTCAACGATCAACAACTTGAAAACTCGAATTAATATGCATGAGAAATGTAATGATGCCAAAAGTAAACATGACATTGATGCAATGAAAACTAGAAACATTGAATTGGAATTTAATGTGGCTAAATTACTTATGGAAAATGAGACTTTGAAAAAGCATTACAAAGATCTGTATGATTCTATCAAAGAAAAGAAGATTAAGACTATTGAACAAACAACTTCTTTGATGGCCAAAAATGATGAATTCAAAGCTCAACTTCAGGAAAAAGGTTTTGCAATTGCTGCATTAAAAATCGAGTTAAGAAAATTAACTGGAATTAGTGTGAACACTAAGTTTGCAAAACCATCAATCTTGGGAAAACTACTTTCACAACCTCTAAGGAAACAAAGGGGGTGTTTCTTTTTTACTTTATGGGGAAGGATGGTGGAACCCACCAATTTAATATTATTATTTTGTTAAAAGCGACCCACTTTTTCTTTTAATGGGTCTATATCCCCAAGGCAAAATTTTTAAGGTACTCCCCAATAAGAGGTTTATATAGGTGTGGGCTCCACACATTCTCTTAGCTAACAAAAAAAAAAAAGAAACACCCCCAAAGTGTTGTTAGGCAACTGACTGCGTTTAGATCTGAACCACCAAAATTTTCAAAATTGCGGTTTGCCTCCCAAGTTGATGAGATACAAGTTTTGTCAAAACCAGTCACTTCACAGTCTAGACCTAATGAACAAGAATGTGTTGTTGCAAAACCTCATCATATGAGTGCCTCTAGTGCTTCTAGGAATAATCCAAAGCGTGTGTCATTTGTGACACCAAAGGAACATGTTAGACATAAAAACAGTGTTCAGAATCACAACCTAGAGGATACTAAAAAAACCACACATGAAAAGATTAGGATTTCGCCTGTTTCCAAGAGTAGTTATGTATCGATTAAATCGATTCCTGTTGAAGATCACTCTAAGAATCCTAGATCCTTTTCTGAATCTAAACACTTTGTTTGCTCAACTTGTCTGAAATGTGTTTTTGAGGCAAATCATGATAATTGTGTTACTAAATTCTTGAAGGAAGTGAATACTCATGCTAAGGTTCAATCCTCTAAGATTAGAAACTACAACAAGCCCGTAGAATCAAAGAGTTATACTCAGAAATCTGGTAGGCAGATTGCCATAGGACAAAGGTCTTCTCTCAAAACGACTTCCACATTACATGAGAAACCAAACACTCCTAGATCTTGCCTTAGGTGGATACCGACGGGTAGAATGTTTAAAATTGTCGGTCTTAGATGGATACCTACAAGAATGATGTTCACTGATTGCAAAACTAAGGTTGACAGTGGAACCCCAAATGATATAGATGTTGATATCACTAACCCATATAAAGGCAAACAAACTCTCAATGTCAGTGCAGGTAGTCTTTACTTAAGTGCAGGTACATCATTCAACCTGTTTGGTCACTAAATTCCCCAATATTCTTCTAACAAGGATTTGAACGTAAAAGCACCTAAGTGTAAACAAGTCACTGAGTGAACAGGAACTCAGTGAGTCATCTTCAGGAAGCTTAGACCGAGCCTAAGAAAAACGGTTCTCCATTTAGTGAGGCGGAACACAGTGAGTGTGATCTAAGCCAAAAAGAAGGTGATGGGTTCAGTGAGGATGACAATAACTCACTGAACCCCAAGACTCCTCAACAACTATCATGGTACTGAAGACTGATGACTTGAAGACCGAAGTTTTGGCAGGACTGGGCGGGAAAGTTTGAACTGTTTCACTAAAGTGCTTTATCACTTTAAGGTCAAACTTTCCCCAAATGGTTAAAACCAGTTTGTCATCAGAAAGCACCTTTTGGACTTAACCTAAAGAAGTTTCCCTTGCCAGAGAATAAAATCTATCAAGATTTTATTAAGGAAAGCTTAGGTCCATGTATAATATAGTTGTTCATATTTGTGTATAAATAGGTAGCATAAGTGAGGAGTAAAAGTTGACAAGTTTGTGCAATTAATGCAAAGCATTCACAAACCACTTTTACTCCTCCAAAGAACAACATAGCCCCTGAGATAGCTCAGTGGGTCCTTAGTTGTCACTCAAACATTGTTTTGAGTTTAGAGAGTAGTCAATACCACACTTGTTATTTTCAATCCCAAGTGTTATTCACTTGGGTACGATTCTTTTGATTAATTTCTAATAAAGAATTAAATGTTGAAAAATATTGTCTCTTATTTTTACGTTGCTTTATTGTTAATCATATATACATCTGAGTTAAAAGTCATATATCTTGGTTACATTAGCTATTTAGTTATTGATAACCAAGTAAAAGGGGCCAATAAGTGGTATCAGAGCCTCTGGTTTGTAAAACTTTTCAAAATCTGTTTTCAAAACTAAAAGAGTGCTCAAAAAAAGTTTTTAAAACCTTGATCCCACCATGGCTGACTCGGATGTTCCCCAACTTTTCGACAAAAAGGGTGGAAGTTATTAAGCAACTGCTCCTCAACTTGAAGTTGGAAAATTCAACAAGTGGAAAAAGCGAATGCTTTGCTACTTAACTGGGATGGAACCTTATTACATCAAGTTGATTAATGATGGTCCATTTGTCCCAACAACTGCCCAAGGTTTAGTCAAACCTGAAGCCCAATGGACCCTAGATGAAAGGAGGGTGGTCAATCAGGACCAGCGCCTGAAAAGCATCATTATATCATGTCTTCCTGATGATATAATGGAATCAGTGATTAACTGTCCCACTGCCAAGCAGACATGGACTGACCTGGTTCATAGCTATGAAGGGCCTTCTGATACCAAAGACAATAGAATCATGGACCTGAAGCTTGAATACAATACCTTCAGGGCCAAAGATTCTGAAAGTCTCTCTGAGACTTATACTCAGTATAAGACCCTCCTAAATGAGCTGACCAATGATGGTGTTATTCTGTCAAAGCATGAGATCAATGTTGGCTTTGTCAACAGTCTCCCTGAGAAGTAGTTAAACTTCTCTCAGGGTTTGAGAAATGCTAACCATATTCAGAACCTTGAGCTCCCTGCTATTTATGGGAAGTTTGTCTATGAAGACAATCTTATCACCAGTAGATACCCTGGTAAAGCTCAGGAGACCAAAAAGACCTTGACAATTTCACCCATATCAACTGCTTTCTATTCCAATGGTGTTGTGCAGGACTTCTAACATGAGTCGGATGATGAGGTTGACCAAAGAACCAGTGAGGAGTACCTTAATGACCATCAAATTGAATTTCATGAAAGGGCACTCCTTGCAAACTCAAAAAGGTTTTTTAAGAAAAACAAATTTCCTTATAAAGCAAATGAAAACACTGAGTGTTTTAAATATGGCAAAAAAGGCCATTTTGCAAAAGATTGTTTTTCAAAAACAACCTCACAACCATCTTTCAAGTTTTTAGGAAATAACTCTTTTTCAGGACCCAACAAATTTCAACCTAAGTTGCTTCAATCTAGTCAAAGATTTGAAAAAACCACTCAAATTGACTTTGAAGCCAAATACAGGAAGGCTAAAGCCAAACTTGCCCTTCTTGAATCATCCTCAACAGTCACTCAGCCACCTCAGGCTCCAAAGCCTTCTCAGGCTAAGAACAAAGGGCTGGTTGCTGAAACCTTTGACTAGGATGAAGTTGAAGTGTCCTCTAATTATAATGAAGAAGTTCATATCAGTGCCCTGATGGCCCTATCAGATGACAACAAGCCTGCTATGGGAAAGATTCATGCAAGAGATGGAGAATGGGTTAACATCACAATGAGAAAGGTAAACATTTTACTTTCTATGGATAATGATGCTGATTGGAAATCTTACTTAGATTATATTAATGTTGATCTTAAGTATGTTGACGAGCAAAGACTTAATTTGTTTTCAAAATTTAACAAACTGAGTTTTGAATTAAATCAATGTAGGGATGAACTACTTGCTTTAAAACAAGCTAAGCTTGAAAGTGTTACACTTCAAATTCAAAATTCTGAACTTGTTAAACAAAATCAAGCTCTTTAGGAAGAACTTAACAAATAAAAGGATGTTATTTAGAAATGGACTCAGAAAAACCCCAAACTTTATGAAACACTGAGTCTCACACCCTAGCACCAAAAAGGTTGCCATGGGTGAAGATCAACTCACTGAAGAGTCTGGGGAAAGTAGCCATTCAACAACCTTTCTGTCAGCCAACATACTCTCTAGCAAAGAACTTGCTCATAAACCCAGTGATTGGATTGAAAGAAACAATCCTAACAGTAAGCTGCCAAATTTTAACACTGGAAGAATCCTGGAGCCTGGAAGTCAGGCTATCAAGGAGCTGCTAGGAGTCACTGATGAACTTAGTCCTACTTAGTTCATCACTAAGTCTAAGTCTGATTCACCACTCCCTCCACTGAAACATCTTCAGGGAGCTAAACCATCAGTCTATCAACCCCATTCTCCCAAGGAGAAATCAGGGTTAGGAAAGACTATTCTGAAGAGACCTACTGATGAGGCGAAAAATGATCCATTTTTAGGGGGTCATTTAAGCCCGAATCCGACTTTATTTGATCAAATATTGCCCTAAATCATTCCTTTTGTGATTTTAGGTGTTTGGAGAGTGAATTCTGGAAAAGAGGCTATTTTGGACGTTTTTGGAGCATAAAGTGAAGAAAACGGCAAAGTACCAAAAATCCAAGCTGAGGATACAAGGTGACGGCGTCAAGACTTAATTCTTGACGGCGTCAGACATGGAGAATAATTTACCGTAGCTGGTGACGGCGTCATATGGAGAGGTGACGGCGTCAAAGTGGCCAAGAATAATTTACCGTGGGTGGTGACGGCGTCACATAGGCCGTCATAAGTGGATCAAGGCCGTCCGAGGAAGTTTATGGCGGCGAGGTGACGGCGTCAGAATTAACTCTTGACGCCGTCAGACTGTTTTTCCCATATATAGTTTTCTAGTTTTTTCATTAAAAAAAGAGAGAAGTTTTGGTAAAACCCTAAAGACGATTTTGGTGCCTCTTTTACAGGTTTTTCAAGGGTTCCAAACCCTTGAGACCTTGCATTGTAATTGAGATAAGTGTACTTTCAATTCAATCAATATGTCTATGTGTTGGTTGTTTATCTCTTGTTCTTGTCTCAATTCTACTATGCTAGGCTAGATCTCTCTTGTGTTTGCTTAGATCTAATGAAACCTAGATGTTGATTATGTGTTGATTACTTGTCTATTCTTGTTTTGAATGAATGATTTATATGTTAGGCTTAAGAAAACTGGCAGATCTCCAAATGGTAACATGCTTGAACGTCTTAAGAAACATGAACCGAGGCGTACTAGGTCTTTATTGGTTGTATTTAATGCATGAGCCACTGTTTACAATCCCTATAGTTGTGCTGGGTCATGGTGTAGGAGGAGATAAGAGCTCATAGAGTTGGGGAGTTATGTATGCCACCCCACGAATGGTATTAAGGAATACAACCCGTCATTCATACAAGTGTAACAAGTAATTAACATGTAAAAGATATCTAGGGAGTAGTGAAGTCTAAGTAAACACAATTTCTCCAATTACTGCTCACAACCTTAGTTTAAATTAGTTTAATTTCATTTTCATTATTTTATTTTAATTATATAATAGCTTTGGGTTAGTTGATTAGCAACTAATTCCGCCCACTCTTCCAAAACCCGAGATTTTAATTGCTTTCATAAAATATAAAAATACAAAAATAATCATCCCTCACCTCTAGAACTATTAATTAGGTTTTCTAATCCTAGCGACACTATTCCTAAGCTGAACGATCAATCCCCCGGTACTTGTCACTATACTATACTACAACGATCAGGTACACTGCCTGGTGGGGGTTGTAAGCTTCTCGAGATCCCTCGAGAGGTAAAGCAAGGTGCGATTCCCACGCATCAAGTTTTTGGCGCCGCAGCCCGGGGAATAGTTATTGTCTAGGTTAGGATTTCTTTTTATTAGGTCTACTTGCTAGATTCCTTTCTAGTAAGATTTTTATTTTTATTTTTAGGTCTTCTTTAGTCTATCTTATTTCTTAGTGCTTTTGTTCGTAACTCTTTACCATCCGACATCATGGAAGGTGGTAACATCTTTGAACCCATCATCCCACCACAACAAAACCCACCATTAGAACCCCTTAGGCCCCGAACCTTAGGAGAGTATTCCCGACCTAGCCACCAAGGCTACCGAAACACCATTGAGCTCATCGGAGCCAATGTGACCCCCTTGCGATCCGACACCATCCGGTTGGTGCAAAGCGGATGTGCATTCCATGGACTTCGTTCCGAAGATCCAAACCAACACCTTAAGGACTTCCTCAAAATCGTAGATTCCATAGACCTAGGTGTTGAAACTAGAGAGACTACCCGTTTACGCCTATTCCAATTCTCTCTACGGGATCAAGCTAGTCAATGGCTTGAGCGTTTACCCGCGGGATCCATCACCACATGGGATGATCTCACCACTCGTTTCCTTGCTCAATTTTTCCCACCGGGGAGAACTACTAAACTTAGGAATGACATCTTGATGTTTCAACAACGTCAAAATGAATCTCTTTATGAAGCATGGACTCGTTTCAAGGACTTACTCCAAAAAGTCCCTCATCATGGCATAGATCTTTGGCTCCAAGTCCAAATCTTCTATGACCATATCGACATCTCCACGAGGCGAACCATTGACCAATCGGCCGGTGGTAAGCTACGTGATCTTAGTGCGGAACAATCATGGGAACTCATAGAAGATCTTGCTCTCTATGACAACGAAAGTTGGAATGATCCTCGTGATTTGAACAAAATGGTCAAGGCAATATCTTTGCCTTCGAATAATTCAAGCACTCCCGACCGTAGGATCATGGAACTTGAGGACCAAGTCAAGTTTCTCATGAAATCTTACGAAGCTCCGAAGCATTCAAGCCAAGTGAACAAAATCACTTCTTCATGTGAATTATGTAGTGGTCCCCATGACACTCGTGATTGTGTGGAACTCCCCGGAACAGCTTTTGCGGACTACGCATCCACGCGTACCGACGAAGCGGGAGATAAGTGGTACACTTTCAAGCCCGAGCCAAACACATACGGTGATTCATACAACCCCTCATGGAAAAATCACCCAAACCTTAGGTGGAAACAAAATCAACCCAATTCATCCAACCCACCTAATCGTTACCAATCAAACGGTCCACCATCCAACCGTACCTTCAACAACAATCCTTCTAACAACTATGGTAGTACCAACAATATTGAAGGATTGATGTCGAAATTTATGGCATCTCAAGAAGCTCGCATAGCTAGGTTTGAAACCGAATTCAACCAACAACAAACGGAGATGACCAACAAGATCGACAACTTGTTGAAAGCCCTCAACAACCAAACATTAGCCACACCTAGGAAGGACACTAGGGACACCAATAGTGGAATCCAAGTTAAGGACCCCTCATCATCCAAACATGTCCACTTTGACAATGTTGTCACCATCAAGCCGATAGATAGGGAGATAGAGGAGAGTGACAATGATGAAGTTAGAGTAGAAGCCAATAGTGAGGATGAGAGTAGGGAAGTTGAGGTTAATAAGGATAAGGAATTAGAGGAGGTAGAACCTATAGAGGAAAATTTTGATAAGTTGCCAACCAAGGAAGAACGGGAATACCATAAGGATTTATTCGATAGTCCCGAGACAACATATATCTTTGGCGATCCCCTGATCAAAATGGGAGACCCCTCTAATATTAACATCCCATGCAATATCGGGCACATGCATATATGGAAAGCTTACATAGACCCTAGATCCCCCGTGAACATCATGTCTAGGACTTATTACAATTGGGTGATGAAGAAGCAACTCAATTTTAGGATAATGCCCGGTAAAAGTTGGATAAGTAATTTTGCAGGAAGGGTTAAGGGAGTACATGTGATTATAGGGAATCTCACCTATGAGATTGATTTTATGATAGTAGAAGACACGCGTCCGGTGATAGATGCTTGCCTAAGTCAAATAATATTTGGGAAACCATTTGTTGAGGCCACTAGGATGAGTTATGATCCGACGTTAGGGATAGTTAGGTTCAAGAAAGACAATGATGAGGTTGCTTATCAAATGCCCTACAAAATTGAGCAATACCGCCTTCTCTCTAATTTCGAAAAGGAACGTAAGCAAGCGGCTTATTATAGGAATGATGAGGATAGACGTAGAGGAGTAGAGTATGTTAGAAATAGGATGCTTGGTTTCTACAAAGAATGCTTGCAACTAGGTCCGGAATACAAAACTGGTTTAGAAGACGACCTAGAGAGTGGAACCAATGATGAGATCACGTAGTAACCCACGACTTTGAGTCTAGCTACAAGACTCGTAAATAAAGAAAAGCGCTTCTTGGGAGGCAACCCATTTTTTTGTGATTTTTATTTATTTGATTGTTATTTGCTTCCGTATGCATGTTTTATTTTTATTGTTGGTTGATCATGTTTCTCTACTAAAAAATGGAAATACTTTATTATGTTGTTTAGCCTAGTCTTAACTTCAACCTAGAGGTATTTTTGCAAAAGATAAGTGTAAGGGGAAACCCCAAATATGTTTTTAAGAAACAAACCGATCATGATTATCCACAATATTTAATGAACATGTATATTCGTATTTGTTAGAGTTAAATGCTTGTATTGAGTCATAATGAAGTTTTGCAGGATTTTCCAGGAAGTAGGACAAAGTTTTTCCAGAAATTTTCCGGAAACTTAACATAAGAATTTCTGCAGGTCCATTCTGACGGCGTCAGGGTTTGCTCTTGACGGCGTCAGGAGTTAAAATCTGGAAATTTTACCGGTTTTGTTTTTCTAACGGAGTCTTATAGTTTTTGTGAATTATTAAGTTTTATAATCTCCAGGAAATCTGCAAACTTCATTCCACAAGCATTATATCTTACTTTGTTTTCTAGGATTTAGTAACTTATATAGGATGCCGCCGATTTTACGCGAGGTTGCCTTGTCTACTTTTGTCAGGATTTACAGGTTATTTGTGACAAGAAAATGATTTATATTCTGGAAGGGAAGCTTTGATTGTTCTTTTTCTTGGAAGAAGATTTAACCTGGCCAACTAAAATCCATACCGAGCGAATCAGGGGAGTATTTGATTTCATTCTCTTTACTTTTTAACTTTTACATTCTTTACTTGAACATTGGGGACAATGTTCATCTTAAGTGTAAGGGGAGGGTAAAAAGATGATACCTTACATATGCACTTTCGCTTGAGTTTGTTATACTTGTTAGTAGATGAGTAATAAAACTACGAGAAATACTTGTTAGTGTAATTTTAGCGCCAAATTTAAAATTTTTTACAACATTTAGGAGTGAAACTTTAGCCATAGCAAGCGTCTCATGGATAGGAGGTTGTATGACTAGCACATAACCGTATATTCAGAAAAATTTTCCACCCAAAAATGTGAGGTTCGCCTTTAGATTTGATAGGAAAAGCATTCATTATTAGTGCTTATGAGTGTACCGGTAGCATTTAGATTCTAGAACTTGCGTTAGTGATGCATCCCAAGACCGCTAGTGAGACTACATTCGTGTAGTAGGATTTACTACATGATAAGAGGCATTAGGATCACCCTTGTGTTAAACCCGTATTATGATTACTTGACCATTTAAGTCATATTACTTGGCTAGTTAAGTCAACTAATTTTTCCCACACCCTTAGCGTTGTACTCATTTTTAGTACACGATACCCCTAGTACACCCCTCCGAGCCTATCTTTTCGTTTCTAACTTTAAGCATTTTACTTAAAGGAAGAATTTGTTACACCCCACTTAAATGTACAACCAAATCGCCTTAGCCTTCCGTGTATGCGCTCATTTTTAGTGCATTATTGTTATTTGTTAAACCCTAAGTTAACTTTCTAATTGATTACATGGTTGCAAAGTCGAGTCATATCATTGTACATATTGTTTTGGGACGATTGGGACTCATGGGTAAGTACTTATTTTATGGAGTAATGGGGAAGAACATCACTTATTACCCCCATACGTGCGTTAATCTTAAAAGTGCTCCAAGTGTTTTGATTTTCTTAATTCGAGTCATTAGAATAGTTAAATGTAAAGTATGTAAAGATTCAAGTGTAAGGGGAATTCTCATCCCCTATGATGTATTATTTTGGATGGTAGGGTAAGAGTGTATGCAAAAAAAAAAAAAAAAAAAAAAAAAAAAAAAAAAAAAAATCGAAAAAATCAAGAAAAAGAAAAAAAATAGAAAAGAAAAAAAAAGAGAAAAAACATACGGACTACCATCCCGTTTTTATTCTATGTTTATTTTATGTTTTTGTTATTTTTCATTTATTAGCTTAAGTCGAGTCTAGTCTTGGCTTAGCAACGCCATCTTGTACATGTAATTAACTAAGATTGTTAACTCGCCACCAGTAAAACTTCCTTTATCCAACAAAACCGTGTAATTCATATCCCTACACCTAACGTTATAACCCTTTAAAAGACCTCTTTGATAGTTTATCCTAGGTGCTTACGCCATGTGGTGGAGGTTTGATCCTTTCCCAAGCCTATGGTAATCTATTTTGCTATGACAGGTAGTGAGAGATATCTTCCATTTCCATAATGTTATATTACTTTATTACACCCGAGAGATGTGAGTATCTAAACACTATTTGTGAGGTGCTTGTGTATGACCTCCATGCTTGTCTATTGGTCTTTAGTGGAACGATTATTTGTTGTAATTACTTTTATATTAGTGTTAAATGACCCCTAACTTGTCTTTTGAGTAGAATAAAAGCTCATTTGCTTGAGGACAAGCAAATCTCAAGTGTAAGGGTATATGATGAGGCGAAAAATGATCCATTTTTAGGGGGTCATTTAAGCCCGAATCCGACTTTATTTGATCAAATATTGCCCTAAATCGTTCCTTTTGTGATTTTAGGTGTTTGGAGAGTGAATTCTGGAAAAGAGGCTATTTTGGACGTTTTTGGAGCATAAAGTGAAGAAAACGGCAAAGTACCAAAAATCCAAGCTGAGGATACAAGGTGACGGCGTCAAGACTTAATTCTTGACGGCGTCAGACATGGAGAATAATTTACCGTAGCTGGTGACGGCGTCATATGGAGAGGTGACGGCGTCAAAGTGGCCAAGAATAATTTACCGTGGGTGGTGACGGCGTCACATAGGCCGTCATAAGTGGATCAAGGTCGTCCGAGGAAGTTTATGGCGGCGAGGTGACGGCGTCAGAATTAACTCTTGACGCCGTCAGACTGTTTTTCCTATATATAGTTTTCTAGTTTTTTCATTAAAAAAAGAGAGAAGTTTTGGTAAAACCCTAAAGACGATTTTGGTGCCTCTTTTACAGGTTTTTCAAGGGTTCCAAACCCTTGAGACCTTGCATTGTAATTGAGATAAGTGTACTTTCAATTCAATCAATATGTCTATGTGTTGGTTGTTTATCTCTTGTTCTTGTCTCAATTCTACTATGCTAGGCTAGATCTCTCTTGTGTTTGCTTAGATCTAATGAAACCTAGATGTTGATTATGTGTTGATTACTTGTCTATTCTTGTTTTGAATGAATGATTTATATGTTAGGCTTAAGAAAACTGGCAGATCTCCAAATGGTAACATGCTTGAACGTCTTAAGAAACATGAACCGAGGCGTACTAGGTCTTTATTGGTTGTATTTAATGCATGAGCCACTGTTTACAATCCCTATAGTTGTGCTGGGTCATGGTGTAGGAGGAGATAAGAGCTCATAGAGTTGGGGAGTTATGTATGCCACCCCACGAATGGTATTAAGGAATACAACCCGTCATTCATACAAGTGTAACAAGTAATTAACATGTAAAAGATATCTAGGGAGTAGTGAAGTCTAAGTAAACACAATTTCTCCAATTACTGCTCACAACCTTAGTTTAAATTAGTTTAATTTCATTTTCATTATTTTATTTTAATTATATAATAGCTTTGGGTTAGTTGATTAGCAACTAATTCCGCCCACTCTTCCAAAACCCGAGATTTTAATTGCTTTCATAAAATATAAAAATACAAAAATAATCATCCCTCACCTCTAGAACTATTAATTAGGTTTTCTAATCCTAGCGACACTATTCCTAAGCTGAACGATCAATCCCCCGGTACTTGTCACTATACTATACTACAACGATCAGGTACACTGCCTGGTGGGGGTTGTAAGCTTCTCGAGATCCCTCGAGAGGTAAAGCAAGGTGCGATTCCCACGCATCACCTACTCCTGCACCCACTGAACACCACAAACCTTCAGTGCCTACTGAAGTGAAACCTGAAAGCACTGATTCAAAATTTGATCAGCTTGTTGAACTTGTCAGGATGCTGAGTGAGAAAATTGAGTCCACTGAAAAACCTTCTGACTCAAAATTGAAAAACCCATCAGTATCCTCAAGTTCTTCCAAACCAAAAACCACACCTTGACCTTCAAGGAGATGTGAGCTATGAAATTATCCTAATCACAGCACTGATAAATGCTACAGAGTCCTATTCTGCATGATATGCAAACAAGAGGACCACAGAACTTGTGATCACATCTCTCACACTGCTTCTTTAAAGGCACAAGGTCTATACAAAACCCAAGGCTATCAGTATGCCACACCTTCCAAACAAAGACTGAAGGCTAAGCCTTTCTTACCATGTCCGATCCTCATTATGATTTCAATGAACATCTTCCTGATGATTGTACGATGAAAAATTGTTGTGACATCTGTGGAGATCCCTCCCATGAAACCAAGGGACATGACAAGATCATTCAGTCTAGAAGGAAAACCCCCACCAACACTTCTTAGTCAACTAAGGCATCAACCTCCACAAAATGTAAAACATGTGGAAGCTGAGTACACACAACTTCTGACCATGATTCGTTAGCTATATTCAAAAAGTCCCTGAGGACTAAGCCCACTAGAAAGTGGGTCAACAAGAAAAACTAACCCAGTTTACTATATGTGCAGAAACACATCAGGGATCCTACCTGGCACCTCGATAGTGGATGCTCTAGGAGTATGACTGGTGTGAAAAGTTATCTGCACAAATATGTGGAAGAACCAGGACCCAAAGTAGTATTTGGTGATAACTCATCAGCTCCCACCGAAGTTTATGGTTCAGTAAACTGCAATGGTATAGTTTTTACAAGAATTGCTTATGTAAATGGTCTCAAGTACAACCTGATAAGTGTTTCCCAACTATGTGATGCTAAGTACATAGTTCAGTTTGATGACAAGAGAGGGACCATCTTTAATGCCAATAAGGAAGTAGTGTTGATTGCCCCCAGGAGGGATGATGTCTATGTTCTAGACATGTCATCCCTGACTCAAAATGAGACTTGTCTATTCTCAAAGGTAAGTGAGACAATCAACTGGCTATGGCATAAGAGACTCTCTCATCTCAACTTCAAGAGCATCAACAACCTGGCCAAACAGAAGAAAGTTCTGGGCCTTCCATCCATGGTGTATACCAAAGACAAACCTTGTTCTGCTTGTGAAAAAGGAAAACACCACAGGGCATCATTCAAAACCAAACAAACCTTTTCTATCAAAAGCTGCCTACATCTTCTCCACATGGACCTTTTCGGACCTGTAAGTCCAATGTCCATTCACCATGAGAAGTATACTCTGGTCATAGTGGATGAGTACTCAAGATACACTTTGATTTACTTCCTGACCAAAAAGAGTTAGGCAGCTGATACCATCATGTCATTTGTCAGGAACATTGAATATCAAAATGATGTCAAAGTTAAACAAATCAGAACTGACAATGGCACTGAATTCAAAAACCAAGACCTTGAGTGTTTCTGTGATGAGAAAGGAATTTCTCAAAATTTCACTTCTCCCTATACTCCTGAGCAAAAGGGAGTAGCTGAAAGGAGAAATAGAACACTCATTAAGGCAGCAAGGACAATGTTAAATGTCTCAGTCATCTCAAAACATTTCTGGACTGAGGCAGTCAAAACAGCTTGCTACACTCAAAATAGGTCAATCATTGTGAAAAGGCAGAATAAGACTCCTTATGAGATATTCAAAGGAAGGATCCCTGACATCAGCTACTTTCATGTATTTGGGTGTCTTGTGTTTATTCATAATCACAAGGATCACTTGGGTAAATTTGATGCCAAAGCTGATGATGGATACTTCCTAGGATATTCTCTGGTTTCTAAAGCCTTTAGGGTGTTCAACACAAGGAGACAACAAACTGAGGAAACTTATCACATTACTGTTGATGAGAGCACTGAATCCATCAGGTTCTCAAATTCCTCAGTTGAAGAAATTGGTATTGATGACTCATCAAGGTATCCTCCTGATGAGTATCATCCTGAGAACAACCCCTCAACCTAATACCAAGCTGATGCTGATGTCTCCTACTATATTATCCCTCACAACCTACCCCAACCAACCATCAGTGAGTTTATTGAAACTCAGCAGGTCTCCAATGAGACTGCAACCACTAAACAAATTGTTCAGGAACCCTCAGAACAAGTTGTTCCCACAAATGTCACTGAAGCACATATTGATGAGTCACCTCATGTTCCTGAGTCTGAACCTAATCAGGCTCCTTCAAGCTCAAATTCCTATCCCAAACCTCAGGATAGCTGGACAAGATCCAAAATCATTGAGCTCGTGAACATCATTGGTGAACCCACTGAAGGCATGCTAATAAGAAGCATGGCCGCAAAAATCAAAGCAGCCTCAGCCAATATATGTCTCTATGCTGACTATCTCTCTAAAATTGAGCCTAAAAATGTCAAAGAAGCCCTGACTTATGAAAGTTGGGTTTTGGCCATAAGAGATGAATTGGAACAACTTGACAGAAATGATGTCATGACCCTTGTTGAATGCCCCCAGGGTGTTTTAATCATTGGTATGAAATGGGTCTTTAAAAACAAGACTGATGAGAATGGCACAGTCATCAAAAATAAAGCAAGACTGGTTTCCAAAGGATATAATCAACAGGAAGGTATAGACTATGAGGAAACATTTGCACCTGTTGCTAGAATGGAAGCCATCAGGATCTTCCTTGCCTATGCAACCTACATGAACTTTAAAGTTTACCAAATGGATGTTAAAAGTGCATTCCTTAATGGTAACATCAACGAAGATGTTTATGTGCAACAGCCTCCTGGCTTTGATAGTAGTGAATACCCCAACCATGTCTACAAGCTTAACAAGGCCCTTTATGGACTGAAACAAGCTCCCAGAGCATGGTATGTGTAGGACCTTAAATAACACAACTTTATCACACCATTATAAAAGCAAAGATGAAGTATAGATGAAAGATGGTGACTTGATATGTATATATGTATGGCGTATGTATTTAGAGAGAGAGATGGAAATGAGAACTTTTATTAAGAGAAACACACACAAATACACACACAAGCACACACCTCAAAAGACTCATTTGAGGTGCTTATATAGTAAGTTACATCATGCCCTAAAAGGCTTTCTATGGGCTTTGTCTAATGGGCTTGGTTTACATATTCTAATAAAAGCTTACATGATATACTTAATAAGTACCAAATCCATAGCCCAATATACTTAACTATTACAATACTTGTCGACTCAATAATGATCGTCACTTTTAATGCTAATAATCTCCCCCTAAGGGACGATCATTGAGATCTCCCTTTGATTACATAAATGATCAACACTTCTAATGCTAACAATCTCCCCCTAAGGGTGATCATTGAGATCTCTCTTTTGTGACCTTGATCTTTGATCTTTGAAGCTTGTTCTCTTTGAACTTTGAGTCTTTGTGTAATAGCTTTGCTAGATTCTTTGTTCCAATCATGCTTTGTGATCTTTGATAAATGTCGTTTGGTTGTTCTTGCCTTTCATCAACGTCTTTACTCTGTTATCTTTACGTCTTTTCCAACATGCTCATACTTTGTTTGGCATTGAATTTTTGTGAAGTTCTCTTTTCTTTGACTTTAATCTTTGTTTCTTTAGTTTATAGATTCTTTGACTTTGATTTAGAAACGTTCTGAACTTTGCTTTGCTTTGATCTTTGAAGAGAGCTTTACAGGGTATGAGCATGTGGATCTTTGAGTGATGGTAACGGTCTTTCTCCAAGGAACATTCATCAGTACCTGCATAAAACAGTTAGCAATAAAGCATCTGGTACTTATAGGTTCGGAATTAGAGATCATTAACAGCATAGTGTGAAAACTCTCTCTAACCCTTGCCAAGGTCGTTCCTGAACCAGATACCCCTGAAAGGGCTTACTAGATCCACCGAAGTACATCAATGATTTAGGTGAGTTGCTGGAGATCACCCCACAATTGTAGACCGTTTGAGGCATTGTAACCATCATGATAGATAAGGGAAGATCCGTAGATCTCATAAAGACTCTTACAACTTGTGTTCTTTTTGGCGAACACAAGTGTATTCATAGGAAAGTGTATCCTAAGAGATCTTTTAATGAATCTCATGGCTCTAGACTCGATAAGTGCACATTTAGTTTTCCTATGCGGAGACTAGGGATGGGTCTCCTGCTTCAATATCAACCATCTCTAAGAGATACGTTGATAGTTTACACCGGTTCCCCGTGAGAATGAAACAAATATCTTTTAAGAGATACCTGAGTGGCTAGAAGGTTTAGTGCAATGCGTCACTGGGTCCATGACGTCTTGTCTTCAATACCGGTGTCACCTTAGTAACAACCAGTAGCATATGAATTGAACCCGGTTTATGCCCTAAGGTTGAACATTTGGAGGGCTATTTCTTTTCACCCTTTTTCATAACTTTTCTTTTTAATTCTTCAACCCCTTCTTTCTCCTTTCTCATTTTCTCCTTTTTTTCAATCATACCTAAGGACTTCTAATTCTAATCTATTGGATTTGTCCTTGGGTAGATCCCTCCGGCTCTGGCGGATCATAAGACGGTTTTACCTAACCTTA
Source organism: Artemisia argyi (assembly GCA_030686995.1). Taxonomy (NCBI): domain Eukaryota; kingdom Viridiplantae; phylum Streptophyta; class Magnoliopsida; order Asterales; family Asteraceae; genus Artemisia; species Artemisia argyi. The sequence goes on along the minus strand of CM060691.1, from coordinate 116,769,483 downwards.
GTCACCTTATATCTTCATGACTATCCTCTTGTTGCCATAAAACCATTTTGTGAAAAATCTCTCAAAGTGTTTATGATAATAAAACATACTTTGTTAACACTTCGAGAGTTTTGCATTTCATTTGAAGGACTCCCCCTTCACATGTGCTCATGGATAGTTAATAAATTTGCACATGCGTGAGGAGTTTGCACTTTTTAAATTGATCCACTTTCAGTGAACATGACCGATTCGAGACACGCTTACATCACTAGTTAGACTAGCTTGAAGTTATTACCCGGCCTGGTCAAGTCCACAGAAAGTTTCTCGAAATGGTACATTTCTACTAAGACAAATCCTTTTCGAGACACGCTTACGTGGCTAGTTAAAGAGTTCCATTGTCAGCTTTTAGGTGACAACTAGCTCTAGTAACTAACTTGATGTTATTACCTGTCGAGGATAAGTCTTTTCGATTACAAACTTTTGTTGTTTCGTCAATTCTTGGGTCATTTCTGAGTCGAGCTCGCACGAGATTCAGCCACAATCTTAAACACATTGATCACATTTTAATCACGTCTTCTCCCCCTCAAAAATAGCATATCCATGGTATTTTTTATACCAATTGATTAAAACCTTTTCTTTTTTGGATAGCATATGGGGAGAAACGGATGTTTGATAATTCCGAATTAGTTTCTCTTAAGCATGACTTTTTGGAACATCTTTTTTATTACTCCCCCTCAAAAATAGAACATTTTGAGTAAATTTAAGCTTTTAAGGATTTTAGGGAGTAATATCTTGAGCTACATCATGAAAAGTTTTGAAAACCTTTTGACACATTTTTAAAATTTTGCTCAAAAAATTAAGAAGACTTTGATAAGCTTTTTTGTGAGAAGTCTTCCTATCTTTTAGGATTGTCGCACATAAATGTACAACAGGGTCCTTTCTTTGAAAATCATGGGTTATACACTGTTATGTGTGCATAAGCCATAATGTTTTTAGGATAAGTGCTCAAAAATTATTAAAAACCTTTGTTTTGATTTACGCACTTTCCTTTCTTTGAAGAACGAGTCTTTAGCTGAAATACTAAGAAGTCATTATGTTGAAGTTCGAGTCCTTAGCAAAAGTACTAAGAAGTCATTATGTTTTTGGACTAGACAACAACTTTTGGAACCCATTTAAGCACGGTGCCAATGGGTTTACCATATTTTGAAATCCATTTGTAAGTTGTGTCAGTCCGAGACAAAGAAGTTGAATTCCAACGAGGACTGAAAACTTGTGTTTCATTTTGAAATAAAGCTCGTGGAATCAACGGTGATTTAAAACTCTTTTGCTTTTGAAAGTTGTTTGAGAAACTCGGTGTCTCTTTTGGAGTTTTAAAACTTGAAGAAGAAGTTTTCCATCCATTGTTGAAAATCGGAGTTTCGTTTCGAAAATTCATTTTTGAGATGAATGGAAACCTTCCAGAAGTAGGATTTTTCCAAGCATAGCCATTCCTTTGTTGTAGCAAAAGCATTTCAGAGTATGAATATTTCAAATGAGCACTTTCATTTGAAACCTTTTGAGGAGTAAATGTTTCAGAAAAATTAGGTCTCTTTGAAAACTTCCTTCCTTTTTGCAAAGAATAGGTTGTAAACTGAGAAACCTTTTTCGAAAATGGTTTTGAAGATTCACCCGTGTAAACCTTCTCTGAAACACTTACTTGTGGTTTAGACTCGTTTGAAACTTGAGATTTTCCTTTTAACCGGTTAAGAACATCAAACTTTGCTTTTAAGGCATTGTATGACGTTCTCAAATCATTGTATTCTTTTTGAAGAGAAAGATGATCTGACGATGCCAGTTTTTGTCACAACTCACCATTTCACGTCATTTACCATTTCAGGTCATTTTCCGAAACTTCGACTTTTTACTATTCATAAATCACTATTCATCAAAACACTATTCATCGTTTTACTATTCATCGTTTTCGAGGTCAGTTTGATGTTCTGAGAAACTTTTTGGAAAATTACTATTCACCAAACACTATTCATTTCCGGAAAAGTTTTCACCATTCGCTTGCATTATTCATTTCATCGTAAATTTAGTTTACGGGTATTCAAATTCGCGTAACCGGATTGGTTTAGGTGCGAATTCATTTCATTAGTGTTGAGTACACTGCATACGGACTGGGGATAGTCTGCATATCATCATAACAGCATTTTCATGTTATACCACTCTTAGGATTTTCAAATTTCCATATTCAGTACATTTAACGTTTTTACGTATACGTAATTATAATAAACGTTAACACCCGGTTTATACACGACGAATATATCTAAATATTCCCACGATGGTCCCGACATATTTTTATATCCATTTTAACATCATAAAAGTTATAACAGTCAGTTACCCAGTATTTTGGAAATTTATTTTATTTTTAACGTACGCGTATGAATATAACGATGGTTTTCGTTAAAACTAAACATTAATCACCCGATCACTCAGTAAATGTACCCAACATATTTTTAATATGTTTTTAACATTATTATAACTAATTTCATCCCGGTATACTTCGTGAACATTTATTTCTAATAAAACCGATACCCGATCGTAACTAAAAACGCTAACTAGTGCAAATTTCTTACAAGGTTTCTAATTAACTACCAAGCACCCTAACCCCCCCCCCCCCCCCCCCCTTCACCCCATGAAAAACCGGCCATGTGCCCTTTCTTTTAACCCTTGGCATTAATTTTCCTAAGTTATTATACTAATAAACCTCCTAAACACTTAACTTTACTAAATTGCAAATCATTATCTCACTTTTCACCAAGATCATAGTTCACCATTTCTTCTTGCTCCCATCTCAAACCCACGACCCAATTTAATCCCATAGATCAAGTGATCATTTTTCTTGAAGTAAAACACAAAAGTTATTCATTTTACAAGTCTAATCAAGATACAAGCAACAAAAACACAAGAATATCAAGCATAATCATCCAATAATCACCTCATTTTGTCAAGTAAGTTTTCATCTTTATTTTTTCATGAATCATCCTATTTTTACTTGTATTATATAAGAATCATGCTAAAAACCATGTATAAGTAGCTATACTATACTTTATTTTTGCTAAAAAGTAACATACAAACCCTAACTTTCTTGTTATGAATCCCCTAGCTCTAATAACTTGGTTAGGAGTCCATGGCACCCTAAGAAGGTGTATGGTAAGTTTAGATTAGTCATGTGGTGATTACAAGAGGATTGGTGATAGTAGAAATTGGTTTTTAACCTTGGAAACTTGATTTGGAAACTATTTTAGACATGCTGTCCCATTTTGTAAAAATCTGGAAAATCAGTAAACACCAAGGAAACTTTGGCAAAATTTTTAGAAAATACTTTCAAAAACGAATCCGTAGGCGAAAGAACGGATTAAAAAGAGTCTATAACGAAGGAGTTATGATTTTTGCAAGATTGTTGACGAAAAGTATTTTCTGGAAATTTAGTTGCTGTTAGACATTTTTCGTCGGTCAAAAAGAGGCTTTAAACGTAACCCGGAGGAGCCGAGCTTTCCAAAATATATTACTACATACTAAGACGAAACCGTGGACATAAAGAACAAGTAAAACGGACAAGTAACGACAAAGATATACTCGTTTGAATATCGGCTAAAACCCTTTATTAATTGACAGCTTTTATATATTTTGGCGCAAAAACTACGAAGTGCATTTTCAAGCTAAACATAATATCAAGTACCGAGCTTTTAAACTAACGTAGTATTAGTTATTATGAGTATGTTTTCATCATTTCAAGGTTTACAACCCGAATATTTCAACGCTTACATGAGAACTTACGTTATATATATATAAGTATATATATTATAACAAGCCATTTATATTTTCTAATAGCAATATTTTCCAAAGTTTTGGATTATATATTTTTGACAACACAAGTGTTTTCCTAAAGAGTAGAGTGGTATAGAAACATGAGCATGGACATTCATAAACATCATTTGGTGATCTTAACGAGATCATGCATCATTCATTATAGGTTGCGGCAGTTAACCGATCATTGTTGTTCATTACATATCATCGCAGTATCATCAGTTGAGGTGAGTATTCATAGCCCCGTATACATTTTTATTGTTTTCAAATCCCACGGGGGAGAATACATTGCACCATTTTAGTACGAGCCCAAGTATCAAAACCTATGTACATAGCTTAAGTAGCTTCTCTGCCATGTGATAAGTCCCCTGTAACATCATGAACCGTTAATTTACCGCTAAGCGAGAGTGAGTGGATAGATCTATCGAGGGTGACGCCTCCATCCGTGGTAGTGGATACCAACAGTAAGCGGATGCATGTCATGTCTTTTACATTTGAGTGTTTTGGCAGAACATTCGGGAGGGGCATAGAATTTCATCAGTCATAGCTTCGGTGTCATGAGCTTAAGGCTATTGTACTATTTTTACGTGACTTTTGTCATGCACTTATACTTGTGGTGGCCGTACAAACATGTTATTTCATAAACCTATGATTATTCACCAACATTCGTGTTGACCGTTTTCGCAATGTATTTTCAGGTAACTAAGGCATCATCATCATATTACATGCATGGAGTCATTAGGGTGTGCCAGGGATGATGCACTACATTTTGGATTTTCATGCACTTGTGTAAATTATCGTTTGACATTTTCAGAACTTGTTTTCTGTAAACGTTTCAACAGTTGGGGACCTATGTTTTGTAGCACTTGATGCTTTTCAATAAATCAAACGATATGTATTTTCCAAACGACACTTTAGGTCGTTCAATATTTCCTTGTTGTGGTGCTATGACAGTTACACCCTCAGGTATTCCATTCCGCTGCAAGTCAGGTAAATTGGGGGTGTGACAGATTGGTACCAGAGCTAAGGTTATAGAGAACTAGGATGTATCATTGACCCTAGACTATAACCACATTATCATAGCATCTCATCATTTCATCATAAGTGCATGTTCATTGTTTATAGTGATTTCATTACGAGTTATTTATTTTATTTCACCTTGATTATCACAGAACCATGTCTGCAAACCCAAATGTTGTTGTACTGTACACCATCTCAGACTCCGATATTGAAGGCTCTATGTCTTCTACTGCCCGTTCACCACCACCTATTGAAGACTACATGTCTTCTACTGTCCGTTCACCACCACCTAGCCCTATTGTACCTGAGTTGCCACGTTTGGCATCAGATGATGACACAGAACCTTTTGAGGATGAGGAGACGGCTCCTACTCCTTATGTTGCCCCTATTGCACCACCCGAGATTACCTGTACACCCACTGATACATCATCCCCTGCTACCACTAGTCCACCAGAACCTAGACTTATGTTTCGTAGGGAGAAAACTATCCAGGTTGCTAGTAAGAGAGTTCGTTATCCTACATCTACTTATAGGACCCTACCTAGTCCTACTGTGCCTACACCACCACCAGCCATACCTACTGCTACCCTTATATCCACCTCACTCTTGCCGCTCAGGAAGCGCGCAAGGTTTACCACTCCAGATTCACCTACCACTACAGAGTCAGAATCAGCAGAACCACCACCAGTGTACCAGGTAGGGGAGTGTTCGAGAGCAGCAGCAGCTAGGGAGCCTACTGTTGCTAGTGAGCCTACTGTGGCTAGTGAGCCTACTGTTGTTAGGGAGCCTGCAGATGTTACATTGGAGGGCCAGCTAGAGGCTCATCAGGATCAGATTGATAGTTTAGACTATAGGGTTGATGTGGATATCATTCCTCGACTAGAGGTGGCTGAGAAGCAGATCGAGGGTTTACTGTTAGGTGAGAGTTCTAGAGCGGCTGCGGCTAGTAGCCCTACAGCTGTCACATTAGAGGATCAGTTGGGTGCTCAGCAGGAGCAAGTAGATAGGTTGGAGTATAGAGTTGATGAGATCATTATTACTCGACTTGAGGCTGTCGAGGAGCAGATTGAGGAGTTGGCAGTGCTTCGTGAGAGGTTGACAGTGATGGAGAGCAGGGATGTTTCTACTCAGTTACGAGTTCAGCATCTGGAGGAGATCGTGGTTGCGATGGATCGTGAGATTCGCCGCTTGAGGGGAGAGCCTGGAGCATCTGGAGCTCCTGGACCATCTAGAGCACCTTGAGGAGCATAGACATAGACTAGTATTATATTAGCTTTTACTATTTCCTAGTCCCGAGGTGTGGGACGTAGTTCAAGAACTTGTAGTCTTTTGTTGTTGTACAAACAAATATATCAAGTGCGACTCTACTATGTTGGAAATGTTGTGCTATATATATATATCGGTCCATGTAGGCCGAAATTTTCATGTATTATATTCATGTGTTGTGATTATATTTATGATGTTTCATGGTTGCTCTTTATGGTTAACGTATTTATACTTGTTGTGGTTGTATCTATACGTGTCGTGGTTGGATTATTACAGGTTGTGGTTGTACTCGTACATGTCGTGGTTGTATTTATACTTGTTGTGGTTGTATATATACATGTTGTGGGCGTATATTTTTGTACGAGGACTATTTCTATTATAGTTTTCTCATGGTTGTTGTCGATTATTATTTGTCAGAAATATGGCGCCAAAACCTGCTATGACACAAGCAGCTATCCGCAAGTTGGTCAGGGATAGTGTAGCAGAAGCTCTAGAGACTGAGAGAGCTGAAGTTGCTGCTAGGAATGCTGAGGTTCCACCTACTGCTGAAGTGGTTCAACCCACTGCTAGGCGTGAATGTACTTGGAAGGATTTCAAGACTAGTGATCCTATCAAGTATAAGGGAACAGAGGGAGCGGTTGCTTTAATCTGCTGGTTCGAGAAGACTGAGAACGTCTTTCTCATGTGTGGTTGTCAGGAGGTTAACAAGGTGAAGTTTGCTACAGGTATGCTGCTGGATGAAGCCATGTCTTGGTGGAATTCGTATGCTCAGCCCATTGGCATGGAGAATGCTTACAAACTTACTTGGGCTGAATTCAAAAAGCTGATGACAAAGAAGTTTTGCCCTCGTACTGAGGTGCAAAAGCTAGAAACAGAGTTCTATCAGCTAGTGACTAAAGGAGATGACATTGAAACTTATATCAGGAAGTTTCAGGAGTTGGCTACACTGTGTCCAACTATGGTTCCGGACGCTGAGAAAAAGATGGAGAACTTTACTGGGGGATTACCCGAAAGCATCCGAGGGGATGTGATGTCTTTCGACCCACAAACAATGGAGGAGGCCATTCGCATAACTCAGAAACTTATGGTCCAAGTGTTGAAAGGAAAGTCTGCTGCAAGTAACAACAATAACCGTTCCAACAACACCAACTACAACAACAATCGAAACAACAACAACAACAACAACTATAACAATAACAGAAACCGCAACTACCACAATAACCAAAACAACAATAACAACAAGAGGAAGTTTGATAATAACCAAGGTGGGAATGCTAACCAACCAGCACCAAAGAGGCAGGATGCGGCAAAGGTTTATGCTGCAGGACCAACAGAAGGAAAAGGATACATTGGAAAACTACCCAAGTGTAACAAATGTCGAACTCATCATAACCCTGGGAATTGTCCAAGAGCTTGTCAGAACTGTGGAAAGGTCGGTCATTGGACTAAGGACTGCAAAGCACCACGAGGAACGAATAATCAGAACCAACCAGGAGCATGTTATGGTTGTGGAGAGTTGGGTCATTTCCAGTACAATTGCCCAAGGAGGAATGATCAAAGAGCTGGGAATCAGGGAGGAGTAGCTCGAGGAAGGGCTTATGTCATGGGAGGAGAAGATGCCCGTGAGGACCCGAATGTTGTTACGGGTATGTTCCTCGTTAATAATCGTTATGCATCCATTTTATTTGATTCAGGAGCGGATAGAAGTTTTGTTTCTACTACATTTGCACCTTTACTTAACATAGAACCAACTACCTTAGACATTCCCTACATTGTTGAATTAGCCGATGGGTCTTTAGTTAACACAAACACCGTTATCCGTGGTTGCACCATCAATTTCCTAAATCACCCATTCAATATAGATCTTATGCCCGTTGAACTTGGAAGTTTTGACATCGTTATCGGTATGGATTGGTTGTCTCGACATCGTGCAAGGATCATTTGTGATGAGAAAGTTGTTCATCTTTCGTATGGAGGTGAAACTTTGGTTGTTCGCGGGGAGCGAAGTGGAACTAGACTCAGTATCATATCATGCATTAAAACCGAGAAGTACATAAAGAAGGGTTGTTATGCATTCTTGGCACACATAACGGAAAAGAAGTCGGATGAGAAACGACTTGAAGATGTGCCAATTGTGAAGGAATTTCCAGAAGTTTTTCCGGAAGAATTGCCAGGACTGCCACCTACACGTCAGGTTGAGTTTCAGATTGAGTTGGTGCCAGGAGCTGCACCAATTGCACGAGCACCATATAGACTTGCACCTTCTGAAATGCAAGAATTGTCTAACCAGTTGCAAGAGCTTTTAGACAAAGGATTCATTAGACCGAGTTCTTCGCCCTGGGGAGCACCGGTCTTGTTTGTGAAGAAGAAGGATGGATCTTTCAGGATGTGTATAGACTATCGTGAGCTGAACAAGTTAACGGTGAAGAATCGTTATCCACTACCTAGGATTGATGACTTGTTTGATCAGCTACAAGGTTCCTGTTTTTATTCCAAGATTGATTTAAGATCAGGTTACCATCAACTCAGAGTTCGGGAAGAAGATATCCCGAAGACAGCATTCAGAACACGTTATGGTCATTATGAGTTTCAAGTGATGCCTTTTGGATTAACGAATGCACCTGCTGTATTCATGGATCTCATGAACAGAGTATGCAAACCATATCTTGATAAGTATGTGATTGTGTTCATTGACGATATCCTGATTTATTCCAAGAGCAAGGAAGAGCATGAAGCACACCTCAGAACAATATTGGAACTACTCAAGAAGGAGCAATTGTATGCCAAATTTTCAAAGTGTGACTTTTGGATACAAAGAGTTCAATTTCTTGGCCATGTCATTGATAGCCAAGGATTACAAGTCGACCCAGCAAAGATTGAAGCAGTAAAGGATTGGGCTACGCCCAAGTCTCCTACAGAAATTCGTCAATTCTTAGGACTTGCAGGATATTACAGAAGTTTCATCGAAGGGTTTTCTAAGATAGCGAAGTCGCTGACTAAGCTGACACAAAAGAATCAGAAGTACGAGTGGGGAGAGAAACAAGAATCTGCATTTCAGTTATTGAAGCAGAAGCTTTGTAGTGCACCGATTTTGTCACTACCAGAAGGTATTGAGAACTTTGTGGTATATTGCGATGCTTCGCATAAAGGACTTGGAGCTGTGCTAATGCAAAATGAGAAGGTGATAGCGTATGCATCTAGACAGCTTAAGACACACGAGAAGAATTACACTACACATGACTTGGAGTTGGGTGCTGTTGTTTTTGCACTCAAGATTTGGAGACACTACCTTTATGGTACTAAATGTGTAATTTTTACTGACCACAAGAGCTTACAGCATATACTTGATCAGAAGGAACTTAACATGAGACAACGTCGTTGGCTAGAATTGTTGAGTGACTACGATTGTGAAATCCGATATCACCCAGGAAAAGCAAACGTCGTAGCAGATGCACTTAGCAGAAAGGAACGACTCAAACCTTTGAGGGTCAGGTCATTAGGAATGACTATTATTTCACCATTACCATCGAAAATCTTAGAAGCTCAGATTGAGGCTCTCAAGGAGGAAAATCGGCCACAGGAGAAACTTTATGGTATGCCAGAAAGCAAGAATGGCTTTGTTAAGAGAGCAGATGGAGTGTTATGCTTCAAGGATCGAAGTTGGATACCACTCTATGGTGGAGTACGAGATTTGATTATGCATGAATCACATAAGTCAAAGTACTCTATTCACCCAGGTTCTGACAAGATGTATCAGGATCTCAAAAAGCTGTATTGGTGGCCGAACATGAAAGCAGAAATAGCTACGTACGTCAGCAAATGCCTTACTTGTGCTAAAGTGAAAGCCGAGTACCAGAAACCGTCAGGACTACTTCAACAACCAGAAATTCCACAATGGAAGTGGGAACGTATTACAATGGACTTTGTTACTAAACTACCCAAGACGTCAGGAGGTTTCGATGCTATATGGGTAATTGTTGATCGTCTTACTAAATCAGCACATTTTATCCCTATTAGAGAGACTTATTCCATGGAACAGCTTGCCAGACTTTATGTCAAGGAAATAGTCTCGAGGCATGGAGCACCAGTTTCTATCATTTCAGACAGGGATAGTCGTTTTACTTCAAACTTTTGGAAGTCATTGCAAGATTCCTTTGGATCCAAGTTAGACATGAGCACTGCTTACCATCCACAGACTGATGGTCAGAGTGAGAGAACTATTCAGACACTGGAGGACATGCTGCGAGCGTGTGTGATTGACTTTGGGAATGGTTGGGCTAACCATTTGCCATTAATCGAGTTCTCTTATAACAACAGTTATCATTCAAGTATTAAAGCAGCACCATTTGAGGCATTGTATGGTCGTAAGTGTCGTTCACCAGTTTGTTGGGCAGAAGTTGGAGAAGTACAATGCACAGGTCCAGAAATGGTTAGGGAAACAACAGAAAAGATAATACAGATTCGAGATAGGCTTGAAACAGCTAGAAGTCGACAGAAGAGTTACGCAGATGTTAGACGCAAACCATTGGAATTCCAGGTTGGAGACAAGGTCATGTTAAAGGTCTCGCCTTGGAAGGGCGTGATACGGTTTGGAAAGCGTGGGAAGTTGAACCCGAGATACATTGGTCCATTTAAGATACTGGAAAGGATTGGTCCAGTAGCTTACAAGCTTGAACTACCAGCAGAACTTAGCAACGTACACAATACATTTCATGTCTCAAACCTCAAGAAATGTCTTTCAGATGAGTCTTCAGTTATACCATTAGAAGAGATTCAGCTAGATGACAAGCTTAACTTTGTGGAGGAACCAGTTGAAATCATGGACCGAGAGGTCAAGCAGTTAAAGCAGAGTAGAATTCCGATCGTTAAGGTTCGCTGGAATTCTCGAAGAGGTCCTGAGTTTACATGGGAACGAGAGGACCAAATGCAACGCAAGTATCCACACCTTTTCACTAACCCTATTACCGAGACCAACACTAGCTGAATTCAGGGACTGAATTCCTATTTGGGTGGGCGAATGTCACAACTCACCATTTCACGTCATTTACCATTTCAGGTCATTTTCCGAAACTTCGACTTTTTACTATTCATAAATCACTATTCATCAAAACACTATTCATCGTTTTACTATTCATCGTTTTCGAGGTCAGTTTGATGTTCTGAGAAACTTTTTGGAAAATTACTATTCACCGAACACTATTCATTTCCGGAAAAGTTTTCACCATTCGCTTGCATTATTCATTTCATCGTAAATTTAGTTTACGGGTATTCAAATTCGCGTAACCGGATTGGTTTAGGTGCGAATTCATTTCATTAGTATTGAGTACACTGCATACGGACTGGGGATAGTCTGCATATCATCATAACAGCATTTTCATGTTATACCACTCTTAGGATTTTCAAATTTCCATATTCAGTACATTTAACGTTTTTACGTATACGTAATTATAATAAACGTTAACACCCGGTTTATACACGACGAATATATCTAAATATTCCCACGATGGTCCCGACATATTTTTATATCCATTTTAACATCATAAAAGTTATAACAGTCAGTTACCCAGTATTTTGGAAATTTATTTTATTTTTAACGTACGCGTATGAATATAACGATGGTTTTCGTTAAAACTAAACATTAATCACCCGATCACTCAGTAAATGTACCCAACATATTTTTAATATGTTTTTAACATTATTATAACTAATTTCATCCCGGTATACTTCGTGAACATTTATTTCTAATAAAACCGATACCCGATCGTAACTAAAAACGCTAACTAGTGCAAATTTCTTACAAGGTTTCTAATTAACTACCAAGCACCCTAACCCCCCCCCCCCCTTCACCCCATGAAAAACCGGCCATGTGCCCTTTCTTTTAACCCTTGGCATTAATTTTCCTAAGTTATTATACTAATAAACCTCCTAAACACTTAACTTTACTAAATTGCAAATCATTATCTCACTTTTCACCAAGATCATAGTTCACCATTTCTTCTTGCTCCCATCTCAAACCCACGACCCAATTTAATCCCATAGATCAAGTGATCATTTTTCTTGAAGTAAAACACAAAAGTTATTCATTTTACAAGTCTAATCAAGATACAAGCAACAAAAACACAAGAATATCAAGCATAATCATCCAATAATCACCTCATTTTGTCAAGTAAGTTTTCATCTTTATTTTTTCATGAATCATCCTATTTTTACTTGTATTACATAAGAATCATGCTAAAAACCATGTATAAGTAGCTATACTATACTTTATTTTTGCTAAAAAGTAACATACAAACCCTAACTTTCTTGTTATGAATCCCCTAGCTCTAATAACTTGGTTAGGAGTCCATGGCACCCTAAGAAGGTGTATGGTAAGTTTAGATTAGTCATGTGGTGATTACAAGAGGATTGGTGATAGTAGAAATTGGTTTTTAACCTTGGAAACTTGATTTGGAAACTATTTTAGACATGCTGTCCCATTTTGTAAAAATCTGGAAAATCAGTAAACACCAAGGAAACTTTGGCAAAATTTTTAGAAAATACTTTCAAAAACGAATCCGTAGGCGAAAGAACGGATTAAAAAGAGTCTATAACGAAGGAGTTATGATTTTTGCAAGATTGTTGACGAAAAGTATTTTCTGGAAATTTAGTTGCTGTTGGACATTTTTCGTCGGTCAAAAAGAGGCTTTAAACGTAACCCGGAGGAGCCGAGCTTTCCAAAATATATTACTACATACTAAGACGAAACCGTGGACATAAAGAACAAGTAAAACGGACAAGTAACGACAAAGATATACTCGTTTGAATATCGGCTAAAACCCTTTATTAATTGACAGCTTTTATATATTTTGGCGCAAAAACTACGAAGTGCATTTTCAAGCTAAACATAATATCAAGTACCGAGCTTTTAAACTAACGTAGTATTAGTTATTATGAGTATGTTTTCATCATTTCAAGGTTTACAACCCGAATATTTCAACGCTTACATGAGAACTTACGTTATATATATATAAGTATATATATTATAACAAGCCATTTATATTTTCTAATAGCAATATTTTCCAAAGTTTTGGATTATATATTTTTGACAACACAAGTGTTTTCCTAAAGAGTAGAGTGGTATAGAAACATGAGCATGGACATTCATAAACATCATTTGGTGATCTTAACGAGATCATGCATCATTCATTATAGGTTGCGGCAGTTAACCGATCATTGTTGTTCATTACATATCATCGCAGTATCATCAGTTGAGGTGAGTATTCATAGCCCCGTATACATTTTTATTGTTTTCAAATCCCACGGGGGAGAATACATTGCACCATTTTAGTACGAGCCCAAGTATCAAAACCTATGTACATAGCTTAAGTAGCTTCTCTGCCATGTGATAAGTCCCCTGTAACATCATGAACCGTTAATTTACCGCTAAGCGAGAGTGAGTGGATAGATCTATCGAGGGTGACGCCTCCATCCGTGGTAGTGGATACCAACAGTAAGCGGATGCATGTCATGTCTTTTACATTTGAGTGTTTTGGCAGAACATTCGGGAGGGGCATAGAATTTCATCAGTCATAGCTTCGGTGTCATGAGCTTAAGGCTATTGTACTATTTTTACGTGACTTTTGTCATGCACTTATACTTGTGGTGGCCGTACAAACATGTTATTTCATAAACCTATGATTATTCACCAACATTCGTGTTGACCGTTTTCGCAATGTATTTTCAGGTAACTAAGGCATCATCATCATATTACATGCATGGAGTCATTAGGGTGTGCCAGGGATGATGCACTACATTTTGGATTTTCATGCACTTGTGTAAATTATCGTTTGACATTTTCAGAACTTGTTTTCTGTAAACGTTTCAACAGTTGGGGACCTATGTTTTGTAGCACTTGATGCTTTTCAATAAATCAAACGATATGTATTTTCCAAACGACACTTTAGGTCGTTCAATATTTCCTTGTTGTGGTGCTATGACAGTTACACCCTCAGGTATTCCATTCCGCTGCAAGTCAGGTAAATTGGGGGTGTGACAGTTTTTCTTGCAAAGAAGCATTTTGATTTTCAAGATGTGCAAAATATTTTTCATATTTGTCTATTTCGATTGAAAAATCATTTTTGGCATCACCAAAATCCTTGATTTGTTGTGCAATCGTTTTTTCCAATTCAACAATTTTCTTTTGAAGCACAAACTTTTCTTTTTGAAAAAGATGATTTGGTGTGATTTGAGAGTCAGATTTGTTTGAAGTTTGATTCTGAACTCTTGATCGCTTGATTGAATCAAACAAGTTTTTGTAAGTCTGTTTCAAATGCTCATTTTCTTTTTGTAATGATGCCACAGTATGTTCCAGTTCAAGATTTTTTGTATCAAGTTCATCGAAATCAAACTTGATATTGGTATCATCACAATTTTCTACAAAAATCTTTTCTTTTTCTTTAAGCACTGATGTCAAAGAGTTTTCAAAAGACATTTTCTCATTCTGATCTTGCAGTTTTAATTGGAAAGAGATACTTTGAGCTTCGAGTTTTGTTAAATCTTTCTCAAACTGTGCAGTTCGTTTTGACAGTTCTTCTTTGACATCAGCTGCTTCTTTTGAAAGCTCGGTGATTTTCTTTTTGAGACAAAGATTTTCAGATTTCAAAGAAGATGTTTGTTCGAAATTCACATTCTCATACTCATGGTTGACAGATGCTGACTTGAATGACTCTATTTGATTTGTGAAAAATTCCTTTTGAATGTCAAGTATTAAGCATTTTTCATCAAATTCGTCTTCAAGAGAATGAACATACTTTAAATCTTCTCTCATTTCAGTGACAAGATGTTTTTCAAAGTACTCAAAACTTAAGTTGAGATTTTTCACATGAGGTTCAATCTCATCTTTCAAAATCTTTTGGACTTCAATCTTAAGGCGTACATCTGATGAAAGAGGATTGGAGAAAACGCTGGTATCGATGTCTATTTGCTTAAACCAAATGGCCTTTAACGTATGCTCAATGTGATGTTTAAGACTACAAAATTGTTTCCTTGCTCTATTTTGCCATAACGTAGCATCATAAGTAGCAAGTTGAGCTTCTTTGAAAAATCTTTTCACATTTGTGTCTTTTCTTTTGAAAGGTGTTTTTGGAATATCTGTCAATTGTGTACAACCATACACAAAGCCGTGGTATGAGAATGGGGTTTTTCTTTGTTTAACTTTCAAACGTTTCTCCTCTTCAGATTTTAAAATATCTTGAGATTCAAACAAAAGATCATCTGACAATTCTTTTCCCATATCTTCAGCGTTATACAAAATAGGTGTCAACTTTTTCACTTTGTTTAAAAAACACGGTTTTCCATTTCCCAACTGAGCACTATTTTCAAAACCAATTCCAGATGTTTGTTTAGAAACTTCCTCATCTTTAGTAGGCAGCATGTTGATTGTCTGAGAAGTTTGTCCTAATTTTCGAAGTTTGTTTTCAAGATCGTTTGTTCGTTTAAAAAATTCTTGATTTTCATTCTCAAGTTTTGTATTAACAATCTCAAAATTTGAAGTGGTTGTCTTAAGCCTGGAATTTTCACTTTTTAAATCACTGTTCTCTTTTACAAGTGCTTGAACCTTTCTATTGTTAAGAACCATTTGAGCATCCAGATTTTGAATGGAACGTTTTTCACGAAGAACAGCTTCACTATAACCAACTTCAAGTTCTTCATTTCTTTTTAAAATTGGTTTGACAGACTCTTCATTCATTTCAAACTTCCGAGCTTGAGATTTAAGGTTTGAGTTTTCAAATTCAAGTTCAGCTTTTCTTTTTGTTACATTTTGAAAACCATTTTTCCATTTCTTTAAATCTCTCAAGCTCTTTTGTCAATAAGACATTCGTTTGCTTAGCTTCACGATTGTCGTTTTTGCATTTTTCAAGTTCATGTTTGAAATTATTGATTAATGAAGCAAATAAGGCACGATCTTGTTCATACGTAGATCCATCCTGGGCAGGCTCACCTCTATTAGGATCCATATCTGGAGTAGCAAAAGTGATATTACTATCATTTTGTTCCACCACATAAGTGTCACTAATAGACTCAGGATGCGCAGGATGTGTCTGATCATGAGCAAACACATTATCAAAGATATTACCATTATCATGAGCATGTGAATTTTGTACCGTAGCCAATTTCTTTGTGTTTGATGAAGGTCTGATGTGATCATCCTCGGTATCCCAAACAGCTTCATTCCTTTGTGTACCATAAGCATTTGAATCATAGCTAGGACTGCTGCTTTCAACCTGTTGTTCTGATGATGAATCACTTCCCGTAAAAACCAAACTGACATCTGATGCATCACCCTCATTGACTGTTTCCTCTTCTTTTTGAACATCTTTCTCTGTCTCTTTTTCAATCACCTCAGTTTCCTTTAACTGCATCTCTCTTTCATTATGCTCTTTTTCCCGTTTCAGCTTCTCAATCTCATTTAAATTAGCTTCCTCAGTTTCAAGTATCTTTTCGAGTTCATCCATTTGATTTATGCATTTAGTTCTGAAGGTCGTATAGCTTACCCAAAGTTTTTGGTAAATTGCATCGATAAACTCTGACTGTCCCATTATCCAAGGGTTAAAGATACTCTGAAATTGAGTCTGTATCACTTTAAGAGCGTCCTTGCAGTTACTCATATCAAGTTCTTCTTCATTAAGTAGCTGTTGAAGTTGATTCAGGCTTTGTTTGAGTTTGTCTTTGAAATTGTGATATCGGACTCGGATGAAGTATTCAAATGCCTGATCGAACCTTGAGTCATAACCATAAGTATTGATGAACTTCTCTACATATGACTTGAACACAGTAAACACTTTGTTTGAATCTCTCTCTTGGATTTGCACTTTCATTACCATTGTTTAACGATATGTGATAAAGTTAATTCTTGGATCGTTCCAACAAAATAGGAGTTGAGTTTGGTGAAGGTTACTTTCCTTGGTCAACGAACTTTTAATCCACCAACAATTTTCGAAACATTGACCACCAAAAGATTTTCTAAAAGAGTTCTAGAAAAAAATTTCTAAAAGTGTTCTAGAAAAAAAAAATTCTAAAAGGTGTTCTAGAAAAAATTTCAGTGATTTAGAAACTTTTCAGTGTTCTAGAAACTTTTCAGTGTTTTAGAAACTTTTCAGTGTTTTAGAAACTTTTCAGTGTTCTCGAAAATTTTCAGTGTTTTAGAAACTTTTCAGTGTTCTAGAAACTTTTCAGTATTTTAGAAACTTTTCAGTGATTTAGAAACTTTTCAGTGTTCTCGAAAATTTTCAGTGTTTTAGAAACTTTTCAGTGTTCTAGAAACTTTTTAGTGTTTTAGAAACTTTTCAGTGTTCTAGAAACTTTGCACCAAAACTTTCTAAATTATACAATTTAGAGAGTATACCACGAGTCGAAGTGTTTTCTCACTTATACAAGCAACGGAAACACCGAGTAAGCAACGGGACCAAGTATGTTCTCGAAACATTAGAAACTTTGTGATTTAGAAAAATTTCTAGAATTTTGAATTTGCAAAAAGCTCATCCAAATGAAGTTTGTATTCCAAGATTCTTGTACTTCTAGTTATAAAAACACCAAAACTTAAAGAAAGTTGCAAACTTGATGATTTTTATGAAAAATTTTTGTGATCTAGAAAGTTTGCTAGAATTTTGATTTTGCTAAAAGCTCATCCAAATGAAGTTTGTTTTTCAAGATTCTTGTACTTCTAGTTATAAAAACACCAAAACTTAAAGAAAGTTGCAAACTTGATGATTTTTATGAAAATTTTTTGTGATCTAGAAAACAAGTACAATAATCAAAATTGATTTTTTAAAGCTTTAAATCTTCAAAAAGATTGAAACTTTCTTCTTAGAAAAGGTTTATACCACTAGTTTGTAATCAAAAAAGTGTTAAAGACCAAGAAAAACAAGAAAAGTAATAAACTTTTCTAAAAAAAAACGTGTAGAAAGCAATAAAAATCGAAACAAACAAACTCCCAACAATCCTAAATCATTGTTTGGCGATTGATACCACTTGTAGGACCTTAAATAACACAACTTTATCACACCATTATAGAAGCAAAGATGAAGTAGAGATGAAAGATGGTGACTTGATATGTATATATGTATGGCGTATGTATTTAGAGAGAGAGATGGAAATGAGAACTTTTATTAAGAGAAACACACACAAATACACACACAAGCACACACCTCAAATGACTCGTTTGAGGTGCTTATATAGTAAGTTACATCATGCCCTAAAAGGCTTTCTATGGGCTTTGTCTAATGGGCTTGGTTTACATATTCTAATAAAAGCTTACATGATATACTTAATAAGTACCAAGTCCATAGCCCAATATACTTAACTATTACAATACTTGTCGACTCAATAATGATCGTCACTTTTAATGCTAATAGTATGAAACTCTTTCAACCTTCCTGATCCAAAACAAGTTTGTCAGAGGAAAGATTGACAACACACTGTTCATCTACATAACAAAGAGTGATGTCATTCTTGTCCAAGTGTATGTTGATGACATCATCTTTGGCTCCATAAGCTACAAACTTTGCAAATAGTTTGAGAAACTAATGACCACAAAGTTTGAAATGAGCATGATGGGTGAACTCACATTCTTCCTTGGACTCCAAATCAAACAAACAAAAAAAGGAATATCCATTTTCCAAGAAAAATACCTGAGGAACCTACTGAAGAAGTATGACCTCACTGATTGCTCTTCAATGAAGACTCCTATGGTTCCTCTAAACAACCTTGGCCCTGACCTCACTGGCAAATTAGTGAACCAAAACCAATACAGGGGAATGATAGGCTCCCTGATGTACTTACTTGCATCTAGGCCTGATATCCAATTCTAAGTCTGTCTGTGTGCAAGATATTAGGCTGATCCAAAAGAGTCTCATCTCACTGCTGTCAAGAGAATCTTCAGGTACCTGAAGGGTACATCAAACCTTGGTTTGTATTACGCAAAATGTTCAGGATTTGATCTCAAAGGGTACACTGACTCTAACTATGCAGGATGCAATATGGACATAAAAAGTACCTCAGGATCCTGTCAATTCCTTGGTGGTAAACTTGTATGTTGGAGTACAAAGAAACAACAATCAGTGGCCATGTCCTCAGCTGAAGCTGAATATATGGCTGCTGCAGGATGCTGTACAAATGTACTATGGATGAAGAGCCAACTGAGTGACTATGGCATTCAGTATAAGATGGTACCTATCTTTTGTGATAATGCAAGTGCCATAGCCATCTCAAATAATCCAGTACTTCATCAAAGAACCAAACACATTGACATCAGATACCATTTCATCAGGGACCACATCATGAATGGAGAAATTGAATTATATTTCATCCCCACTGAGTATCAGCTAGCTGATATCTTCACAAAACCCTT
Organism: Artemisia argyi; assembly: GCA_030686995.1. Lineage (NCBI taxonomy): Eukaryota > Viridiplantae > Streptophyta > Magnoliopsida > Asterales > Asteraceae > Artemisia > Artemisia argyi. The sequence goes on along the minus strand of CM060691.1, from coordinate 116,749,979 downwards.
AGATGAACCACTTTCACAAGATTGAAAGCTGAATTGGGCATGTTGGACATATAATCAGGCAACTGATGAAAAGGTGTTCCAACCTGATGTAAATTCTCTAAGTCCCTGATCACACCCTTCCTGAATAAAAAAAATTATTCAGGGGGCTCAAGATGTCAAATGGCATTGAATACCCTAACTAAATGCTCTAAGTACTTAGTTAATAAATTTCCCAGGTAGGTAACTGATTCCTATTAAATATAGGAATATATGTCGCTTACACAACTGGCATCCACTTCTTAGGCCCCCACATCTCTCTCACCAAACACCATTGAGCATTAATTGCTCTCTCACAACAAATAGTTGTGATAATATCACTCTGCAAAAGTGCATTATTTGCAGAGCCACACAACTGTTCACCCCATCATGTGAGAGAAAATAGGGTAATGGGAATCGTGATAATAAATGCGGATATCAAACACATATTATTATATCGTTTTGATTTAATAACAAAAACCCTTTGATATCCGCAACATCACTACCCTAATCCATTCCCTATAAATACCCCCCACAAAGAAAAAACACATACACTTTTAAAACTTATCAAAACTCTTGCAAAATTGTTTTCAAAAAATTGTTTGATTAAACTGCGTGTGTTTCTTCTTTGATACCAACTTTTTCTCAAAACGAGACCTTTCTCAAACACAAATGGCTTCTTCTAAGGTCATTAAATACGCACCCAATGTGGATTTCCAAATGGAAAGCGTAGACCTCACCAAAAATAATGTGGTGGGGAACTTTGCCTACCCTGAAGGGTTCCCTGAATACAGGGATGTGGTGAAGTTCCTTCAAAACTGTTTTCTCACCACCACATTCACAAAGACCCCCTCAGTCATCTATCATGACTACTTGAGGGAATTTTGGTGCACAGCGGTGGTTGAAAACCCTGATGCGCCAAAGGAGGCCAAAATAAGGTTCTCAGTGAAGAATGGAACTAAGTTCCTAACCCTTGACTACAAAACCTTTGTCAAAGCCACAGGCCTTGACTACACTGAGACCTTCACTGCCCAACCCACTAAGAAAGATGTGAAGGAAGTTCTACTGGAACTTGGGCCCTATGACAAAAATCACCCTGAGGTGACACTAGGGGCCCTCCTGTCCAAAGCCCCAATCATCAAGACCTGGTTTCCAGCCCCATGGAGGACTCTGATGACCTTTGTCATTCAGGTCCTCTGGGGAAATAAATCCTCTACTGAGCAATTGAACACTACTCAAGCAATGATAGTGTGCTGTCTCATTGAGGGTAAAAAGATAGACCTTGGAGAAATAATCTTCAGGGACCTCATAGCAAAGTTAGGGGGAAGTCTAGGCAAAAACTCATGTCTTACCCTAGATTCATTTCCTGTGCCCTACAAGACTTGCTTGGGTCTGAGTATGCTAAGCCTGACGCAGTTGGCTTTGAGCCTGATGTCTTACACAAGGCTAATTACTCACGTGACCCTCTTGAGGTTACACCTGTCACCCTGACAACATATATGCTTACTGCTATCCAGGGTGACAACAAAATTTCACCAGTTCCCTCTCCCACCAAAAAGGTGAAGAGGAAGAAGGGACAGGGGTCCAGGAAGGTGACTCAACCCAAGTCACTCGCCACTGAGACCTCTGTCCCTAATCCTGACAAAAGGGGGCAACAACAACAACAGACCCTGATTGTTGACACCCTCAGGATCATTAGCCAATCTTTGGCCCCAAAACAAAGGCCAACGGAGGGCACTGAGGCATCACACTCAGTGTCCTCGGGCGAACCCGTTCCCAAAGGCTCTGCTAACATAAACAAGTCAGTGGAGTTGGAACCAACCAAACCTCCACATCCTGCTAAAGGCTCTGGGAAATCACAACTAGGGTCTCAGGGAGAAAGGGGTCCTATATCCTCGGTGGGGTAGCACTACTCCACTGAGAAGGGGACCCACAAACAATCACATCCTACCAAAGGCTCGGATAAATCACAACCCAAGAAATAGGGAGTTCTCGCCCTAAACCTTCGACAAGCCAATACAAGCCTGTTGGAAAGGGGGCAAAACCACTCAGGTGCCTGATGAGGACATTCGTAAATCAAAGCTTTTGTCTGAGGGCACAAAAACTCATCCCAAAGATTCAGAAGGAAACATACAACCCGCTGATAGGGACACAACATTCACGACTCCTCAGGATAACATTGAAAAACACCCATCAGTGTCTGAAGGGGTCACGGGGGACAAAGATTCAGAGGGACAAAGGCCACCCACTGATATAGAACCCAAAACCACCACCGGAGGTGCGCATAACTTGGGAACTGACCTTGAGGACCAGGCAGATAAAACCCAGTCTGTTGGATTCGAGAGGTCAGGACCTGGCCATAACGAAGGCAAGTCTTCTTATGAAGAAGAGCCGGATAACCTTTTGTTGCAGATTACCTCACTGGCTGATGCTCAGGCCGCCCTGTTCTATGATGATGAATTTCACAGTGATGAGGAGATTTTTGAAGATGGAGATGATATGGTGGTTGAGGAGACAGTCCCTGAACCAATTCCTCAGTCTCCTCAACCCTCTGACACTGAGGCTGCTGAAACTAACTCCACATCAGAGTCCTCAGAAGATGATCAAGCTCCTCTCACTGAGAATGTTTTCACTGAATTCATCAAGATGATTACTAACATTTTGTACAGGGGGGTCACTGACGAAGTGTTTAACATGCACACTGAGCAAGCAGTCCATTACCACCTCCTCAAGGATGTTGTTGAAGACTTTAATGATGATGTCAGGGAACAGAATTCCACAGTCACCTACTCCCTGACACAAATGGTCTCTCAACTCAACCAGTTTTTGGAATCCCTCAACAAGCTAAATACAGGGGTTCAATCTGTTCAAGAATCAGTCAAAGATGATCCTGAGCTAACCAGGAAGCTTCTTCAGGCATCTGAGACGTATCAGGTGAACTCAGTGACCCTCACTGAGTTACTTGGCTTGCTAAAGGGATCAAATGTTCAGAATCTCAGCTCAATCATGGAGTCTCTCAAATCTTCCTTTACATCATTGGAAGAATCAGTGGCAGCTCAATCCTAAAAGTTCACTTCTCTGGCATCGACAATGGGATCCAGGATGACAGACCTTGAAAATTCTCAGGCTGCACACTCCAAAGTATCTTCCATTCAACACGATACTGCGGAAATCAAGTCCATGATGACAGAAAGTTTTCAAGCCTTCAAGGGTGTGGAAAACTAGAAGGGGGGGTTGAATAGTTTTGCGTCTTTTTCGTTAATTAAAAGTTTGCTTTCAAAGAATTAATGGTAATCAAAAAAAAAACTTTAGAAGCTAAAGTATAGATACAAATTAATTTACCTATATCACATAGATACTACTTATTTAAAGTGTTGAATAGAAATTATAATGTCATATATCTCACTTAATTATAAGTAAGTATTTATATATGTATATGTGTTTTAATAATTATATATACTTATATTTTACTAATTGTATAATTAAGGTTTTAAATGGAAACTAGTTTGATCTTTATGTGAAATCAATATATGCACAACACACAATAATAATAATGTACGAGAAGCAAGTAAGTAAACAAGTAAAGAATGAGAGATGGAAAGATCAAACCGAGAGACAAAGGATTTATAGTGGTTCGGCTACAAGGACACCTTCCTTGCCCTACTCCACTCCCCGAGCACCGAACTCGAGAGTTTTCTTCACTAAGTCAATAACCTCCCTTATGGCGGAGAAAACCGTACACACCAAAAGCTTACACCAATTAACGACACAAAGCAAAATGTCGAGTTCTAATCGTAGCTAGAACCAATCTCACACCAAATATCACACCACAACTTCTTCACACCTTTTACTTCTTCAATACTTCTTCACACCACAAGTATCTTCACGCCTTCACAAAATACCTCACGACTTCAATGTCTTGCAACTTCACAACTTCAAAGCACCAATGTCTTCACAACTTCAAACCAATAATATCTTTGCACCTTCAAGCCACTAGAGTCTTCACAACTTTAATCTACTAATGTCTTCTAGTCTTCTCCACTTGGAAGCTTCAATTTCTTCACTACTAGTTACTATTGCTACTCTCTCCTATCTTCACTACTATCCAACACTACTTCTTCACTTCAAGTTCCACTTCACACTTACAACAATTCTAGATTCTACAACTAAATCTAGCAAACTAATATATACACCTTATTCACCAAAATATGAAAGATCAACAAGATGAAACAAACAACCAACTTAGATAGCAAGATGATACTAAGTTGTAATACTTCTAATAGAAGTATTCTTCTCTTTGCACTTGAGTGTTGAGGCTTGAATCACTTTGAAACAAAGATCAAAGTATATAAGATCAAAGGATTTTTAGAGGATGGAGAAGGATGTTTAGATCAGAAAGTTTTTAGTGCAAAAAGGTGAGAAAAATATGTGGAATGATCTAATATTTATAGGGCCAGAAAATACTGTTCTGGAGCATGCCGGTCCCCTTAATTAGTGGGCGGTCCCCTTAATGATTAAGGGGGCCGCCTAGTAAAATTAAGGGGGCCGCCCTCCTGAACGTTGGATTTTCTTGTCCTTTTGTGAGGGAAATTTTTCTGGATTAGATTTGCCATTTTTGGTTGAAAATTTGAATTCACAAATTTGTAATGAATTAAACATATTCTTTTAATTCCAAAAATGTTTTACAAAAGATATAAAATGTTTTGTGACATTTTATAAATATCTAGTGATTAACAAAAGTGTTCCTTTGATCTTGTAATACATTAGACACTTTGTTTATTCATACCTTAAGTGATTAAATGGTAAAGATGAGTATTTACTACTAAATACTTGTTTATGTCATAATCTTTGGTTTGATGAGTTTTCGTTTTGTGATTATCAAAACATAGAGATATCGAAAGATATGAATAACGTTTTTAGTCATTTATTTATATCAACAATCTCCCCCTTTTTGATGATTACAAAACCTAAACTCATTAAGTCCAAAAATTAATTTTTAGACAAGTATTTAGTGAGTTTATATTCACTTCTCCCCCTTTTTGTAAAATCAACAAGGTTTAAGCCAATAGAAGGAAAGCTCCCCCTTGATGTATGCTCCCCCTCGTTTGAGGGCACCAAGGGTTCGAGAATTGGAATTCTTGCAAGAAAAATATTAGAAGCACAAGCATGGCACAAGCAAACACATATATCATAATACCAACAAGTAATAAACATGGCAAAAGATAATTAGGAACACATATTAAGTCATTCATTGATAGAAAATGATTATTTCAACCCATAATCATTGTTACAAAAGCCATAAATATAGAATACTAAACTAAGTAGAGCATCCTATTGTGCCAATCAAGGAGTGTCACCAAACTTTCTTGAATCCCAAAATGGTTGAAGAGTTTTATTTGAAAATGAGAAACATAAGCATATAAAATGCTTGGTGGTTTAGTGGAGATAAATGTTTGGTTACATGGATGTTGGTGAGTTTGGAGATGTGGAACTTGTAGGTGGTGGGTTAGAGGTAGGGTTTGTTGATTGAGGGTTTTGATGTTGTTCAAGTGATGGTGTTTGTTGAGATCTCGTAAGAAGATACTCAATCCAAGTGAAGTGCTCATTCAATGCAATGGTTTGTTGTTGAAAGAAGATGCAACAAGGGCAATTGTTAACATGCTTCTCAATTTGGTTGATGTTGTGTGGTGATGATGGTGAGCTTGATTGGGGTGGATCCAAATTACGTTGAGCAAGATGTAATGCTAAAAGAGCACTAAGCTCATGAGCCTCTTTTAGCTCCACAACGAACTTCAAGTGTTCGGAGGAAGGTGTTGTTAGTGGAACATGATAGTTGTCTTGGGTGAAGGTTTGAACATGCAACATAGGAATGGCATGTGAGGTTGTAGGATGTGGTGGTGGTACTCTTGGTGGTGGAGACATGGTTGAGCTTGGGTAGTCATGAAAACATGAAAAGGGTTGTGACATTTCTAAAATTTCATGTCATTTATTTTAATAGTTTATTATTCAACTATTTTATTTTTAACTAATTAACTTCGTCGGAAGTTATCCGCGTATGTCATAACGCGTTCAATTCATTCAACCACGACTATACTATGTCTACTCTACACTTTCTATGCACTATTGTTTCCTTACAATCCTATTTTAAAAGTCATAATTAACTTTTTCCAATTTTACATAAACCTTGCACCTTTTACGTTTTACGCAATTTAAATTTACGTTTTAAAGTTTTAACAAAGTGAACCAACCCTAGACTATGATAATTTACATATTTTATGAATTTTTAAACTATTTCATGTTTACAAATGAGTTTTATACTTCTCGTGTCATTTTTATAGCTTACGTCACTTTTATCAAGAACCGATGTCACCAAACGTATTTTCGACTCACGGTTTTATTTTTAACGACGTTTAAACACTCCGATAAACCCATGACTCAACTAATATATTAAAAGTAGCTCTTTTAACATGTTTTAACATTTTAGAAAGTTTAGTATTTTTATGGTACACTCTTTTATGTTTCGCGTCTTAAAAACTACACGTTTTAAATTACCGGGATCAAATCTACACACTCTAAACACAATACTACTCAAATAAAACCACTAATCCTTGTTTTCCCCTTATAGAAAACGTCTATACCACATGGTCACTTGTCCATGTGGTGTCTTAGTGGAATTATGTAGTGTTGTGTACCTATTAACTCATAAGGACACTTGTAATTTCCATTTTGCATGTAGCCTTATAATAAAACCACTACATCTCACTCTTTCTTTCATTTACATCAATCACCATCATTTTTACAAGCAAATAAACTCAAAAACCTACCATTTTATCTCTTATGATCATGGTTTCTCAAGCACAAACACAACCATTGTAGTTTTGTTTTCCTATTGAAGATTGATACAAGATGAAGGTCCTTTGGTGCTAGTTTGGTTCTTGATTCCTTTCCTCTTCAAGCCTTCATTGTCAAGAGTTTTGTTGGTGATTTTTCTAAGGGTTTTCAAAGTGTTAAAGAAATGGTGAATCTCAAGTTCTTTCAAGAGTTTTGGTGATAAAAATTTGGATGATCATGGGTTAAGGAAAAGGGTGTAAGTATTGTTACTTTCATCTTGAACTTTATGATCCTTCCAAATATTTCTTTCTCCTATATTTTTATGGCTTACAATAGGTTATTGTGGCTGTAGATTGGAGTTCTCAAGATCCTCTAAAGGTTCATCCTTCAAGTCATAAAAGATCCTTGCTTGGTGGTGACTTTGGATAGCCCTTGATTTTTGTTCTTGAAAATTATCTTGTCCTTCTCTTTTTGTAAGAAACTCTTTTATAAATTTTCATTGTATTTATATTTTTTCACTTCTGTAAATTTATTATATATTGATGTAAATGAGTATGGTATAAGTTATTATACTAAATTAGGCTTGGTACATAAGTTTACTCACTAGAAAACCTTAAAGGACTAAACATGCAAACTGTGAATCTGGACTAGGGGTAGAAACAGAATAAACTGCACTAATCAGTAGACATTGGACCTAAACTAAAAATATGGGGCTGTAGGCCTATTTCTTACGGAAATTTTGACGGGTATTTCGTCGAATAACTCATTACGATGATTAAACTAGAAATATTTTCGTGAAACATGCCAGATTCTGAGTTACAAATTTAAATGGTAAAAATCTCAGTGATATTTTCATTTTCACTACTGGCCAGTTTTATGAAATGTAGTTAACATCTTAACTTAAACATGGCCGCAAACGGGGAATTAATTGGACTTGTAGAACTCTAGATATCGCATTTTTCGTGGGACTGTTATGATATTGAAAACTGTTGGGCTGAATACTATGGGTAAATGGATTATTTTTCTACTGTTAAGTAATTTTTGGTCTAGTGGGACCCACAAAACTTGTTAGTACAGACAAATACCTTTCCGGAGATATAAGAAACTTAATTTTTCAACATACGGTTTAATAGTAACGGATTTTCTAAGATGTACAAATTATAAAAATGTTAACAGCTTTGACTTTTAAAGTGTAGAGGATTCAAAAACTCATATGACTATATCTCTAAAACTTAATTTTGAACACTTGATATAATTAGGAATTATGTACCAAGCATAGGTAAGTTAATAACTTATATATATAGCTAAGTACATCAATATTTATTTTCTAAAACCTAAGACAAGCGTATATATGTTTAGGTTCTTCGTAGAGCTTTGCGGCTACTTTTCATCTCTTGCTCATTCCATATTACTTCCTTTGCTCTCGGTGAGTTCATAGCCTCGCCTTTACTTATTTAAATGTTTTATAAACCTCGCGAGGGGGATACATGCTAGTTTTACAAACTGAATACAAGTAGTTTTTGGTATGTTGGACCCGATTACATGATTTATAAACATCTGACATTGAGTATTTCTTGCCAATTAAGTCCCCATCATGAACCGTTAATTCCGTAGGAAACGCTAGTATTATGAATATGCATATTTGGCCTGGCGGGCCTGGCCGGGTGAGTAGCGCTCATACATCAACGGTCACATAATATTGAGAGATTACGTGGTAAATGGCAAATCTTACCTTTTCGGGGCACTATTAAACTAGGTCAAGGTTTGGTTTCATGAGCTCAATGCTATAAATCTTTATTACCCGACTTGTATTTGTTACATGTCAACTTAATTATGGGCGTATAACAACGTAGCCCATCATATTTTAAACTGATTTATCTTGTATTCAACTGCTTACTTATTAAACTCTATGAATTCACTCAACCTTTGTGTTGACTTTTAGCATGTTTAATCTCAGGTCCGTAAGTGACTTTCGGCTTGGATGGGCGGCGCAAGAAATGGATATCTACATGATGGCTCATGTTTAAATAAAAGTTTTCATTCGATAATGTTCTAAACTTTCAAAACTTATGTATCTTTTAACTATGTTAAAAACATTTGGGACTTTGTTAACTCTGATAAATTATCGAATGTGAAGTTTTAAAAATGACTTTATTTTAAAGTTGTTTACTATACTTGTACTATGTGACCAAATAGCACCCCATGTCCCTTTCCGCTGCGATCCTAAAATGGGGGTGTTATAGAATGGTACCAGAGCACAAATTATAGTGAACTAGGTCTTTTTTTTTCTTTTTAAAAAAAAAAAAAAAAAAAAAAAAAAAAAAAAAAAAAAAAAAAAAAAAACACCTAGACTATAATCATTTATTTATTTTTTTCAAAATCATTAGCTTCCATCATCTTGTCCGATATCCATGCGCGCCTGCTCCTGAGCTTCCTATTTCTCCCTCGTATATATATCTTAATCATACTATATTAGGGATAATTATAGGAGTACTATAATTATTTCTTAACTCGTCTTATAATCCGCGAAAGTATCACTCTTATATATATAGCCTTTTGTGCACTAAACTTCCTTGTTGTATTTTATGCTATTCATGTGCATTGTGAATTTCCATCCGGAAATTTATATACATCTTCAAGTGCACCATTACTATACGTATACATATAGTGAATATTACTATATGTACTTAAGATAATTTTTTTTTCTTTTTCTTTCTTTTCTCTCTCGACTATCTTGCTTGATCCTGAAACATTGATATATTTCTATATAAAGTCCTCACATAAATACTAAACTCTTCTAACCATTGTGAGTTACACGATGGTCTCTCTTAGACATTGTATGCGATTACAATGGTCTCATTCATTATTATGACATTGTGGGTTACACAATGGTCTCACTTACTTCATTAACATTGTAAGTTGCACAATGGTTTCTCTTATTTATCAGACGTTGTAGGTGATTACAATGGTCTATATACCCTTTCATAACTTTATATACTACATTACATCTGATGGCGAAACTCGTTACAATTTATCAATTCCTCTTGATTGCTTTACTCCTCATAAACTTATGTTTTCTGAGCGTTTCTTCTCCCTTTCCGAATTAATGCTAATTATATAAAAGACTGTCTATATACACTTGATTTTCTCTCGACTATTTATACCCATCAAAGCATTACTTCTTATTTGTATAGAGGTTATTTTTATAAATATTTTATCCGATTCTTTACACATCGAGTCAAACCCTAACAGTCCCAAGTATATATATGTTTCATTAAATTCCTAAACTATTAAATACATATTTATTCATTTTGATGATCCTCTAAAAACTTTCTCGTACGTTGTGGGTGACATAGTGGTCTCATTTATTTTCTCAAAAATCATGAGTAATGTTATGATCTCTAAAAAAAAAAAAAATCTTTTCATGACCTTAAGCAATGGTGTCTTATATGATACCCATCACATTCTATTTATTTACCTTGAAAATTCACTACCATTTTATAAACAACTTCGTTATTACCATATAAACTTTATTTCATGATACTATCAAACGTAATTACTACTCTCCAAAGAACTACCTTACGAATACCTTGTATAGCGTATAACCATACTTACTATCAACTTATGAACACCTTTGTTAGTTTCATATAAACTATTTTAAGCACCTTACAAATGATTTTGCCGTTAATTTAACTATTTTACTACCGCTTTATAAATCATTTCGCTAAAATAATTTGCAATGTTTGTCACCATCCATCAATCATTTTGTCACTCCCTTACAAACTACATCACCACCATCTTATAAACTAAATAACTAATTTACTACCGTTACATAAACTGTTTTGACTAGTTTTGAATAAACTATTTTGTTATCTTAGAAATTGTTCTGTCATTTACCTTTTACCAAAATTTTCACCACCCTATAAATCATTTAGACATCTTCTTGCAAATCATAACTATTTTGTTATTATGTTATCGTTCTTCATTCTTCTATAATTCTTATAAACTGATTCATTATCTTCAAAAGCTGAAGTTCAGTAACTTTTTCTACATTCATCAAGTTCTCTTTTGAAACCTTCGTTGTTAAAGGTCCGTGATTCTGGCCCGATGTGGACTGATTAGAACTGCTTAAAACTTCCTTTTCCGTGCGCATGTTCCTTATTCGCTTGTGTTACACACTCATACTACTTACTTATGATTGATTCTTACGTATGTACAAACTTATATCACTCTTTGTATATAAGATACTTATGCAAACTCCATACTTGTCCAATAATGGACATATCACGAGTATAACTAAGTTAAGTATTTGAAAATTTTATCGAACCTCGATTAAATATAGTCTAGTCACCTATATTTAACCTTGGGACAGTGGAACATAGTCTGACTACCTATGTTCGACTTAGATTTTTCAAATACTAAGAATAGTTATATATGGGTTATGTCTAATTGATCTTCTACTTGATCTTTGAGAATCACAAAATTTTTATGTGAGTATAACAATTCAGCGGTATTCAAACGATCGGGCAAAACAATTAAACAAATCCTCATTTTTTCGCAAGTGAACCGTCTAGAAATAAAGCGAGTTGAGCTCTGGGACGGCGCTCTCTTAAGGGGTACGTGCTGTGACATTTCTAAAATTTCATGTCATTTATTTTAATAGTTTATTATTCAACTATTTTATTTTTAACTAATTAACTTCGTCGGAAGTTATCCGCGTATGTCATAACGCGTTCAATTCATTCAACCACGACTATACTATGTCTACTCTACACTTTCTATGCACTATTGTTTCCTTACAATCCTATTTTAAAAGTCATAATTAACTTTTTCTAATTTTACATAAACCTTGCACCTTTTACGTTTTACGCAATTTAAATTTACGTTTTAAAGTTTTAACAAAGTGAACCAACCCTAGACTATGATAATTTACATATTTTATGAATTTTTAAACTATTTCATGTTTACAAATGAGTTTTATACTTCTCGTGTCATTTTTATAGCTTACGTCACTTTTATCAAGAACCGATGTCACCAAACGTATTTTCGACTCACGGTTTTATTTTTAACGACGTTTAAACACTCCGATAAACCCATGACTCAACTAATATATTAAAAGTAGCTCTTTTAACATGTTTTAACATTTTAAAAAGTTTAGTATTTTTATGGTACACGCTTTTATGTTTCGCGTCTTAAAAACTGCACGTTTTAAATTACCGGGATCAAATCTACACACTCTAAACACAATACTACTCAAATAAAACCACTAATCCTTGTTTTCCCCTTATAGAAAACGTCTAGACCACATGGTCACTTGTCCATGTTGTGTCTTAGTGGAATTATGTAGTGTTGTGTACCTATTAACTCATAAGGACACTTGTAATTTCCATTTTGCATGTAGCCTTATAATAAAACCACTACATCTCACTCTTTCTTTCATTTACATCAATCACCATCATTTTTACAAGCAAATAAACTCAAAAACCTGCCATTTTATCTCTTATGGTCGTTGTTTCTCAAGCACAAACACAACCATTGTAGTTTTGTTTTCCTATTGAAGATTGATACAAGATGAAGGTCCTTTGGTGCTAGTTTGGTTCTTGATTCCTTTCCTCTTCAAGCCTTCATTGTCAAGAGTTTTGTTGGTGATTTTTCTAAGGGTTTTCAAAGTGTTAAAGAAATGGTGAATCTCAAGTTCTTTCAAGAGTTTTGGTGATAAAAATTTGGATGATCATGGGTTAAGGAAAAGGGTGTAAGTATTGTTACTTTCATCTTGAACTTTATGATCCTTCCAAATATTTCTTTCTCCTATATTTTTATGGCTTACAATAGGTTATTGTGGCTGTAGATTGGAGTTCTCAAGATCCTCTAAAGGTTCATCCTTCAAGTCATAAAAGATCCTTGCTTGGTGGTGACTTTGGATAGCCCTTGATTTTTGTTCTTGAAAATTATCTTGTCCTTCTCTTTTTGTAAGAAACTCTTTTATAAATTTTCATTGTATTTATATTTTTTCACTTCTGTAAATTTATTATATATTGATGTAAATGAGTATGGTATAAGTTATTATACTAAATTAGGCTTGGTACATAAGTTTACTCACTAGAAAACCTTAAAGGACTAAACATGCAAACTGTGAATCTGGACTAGGGGTAGAAACAGAATAAACTGCACTAATCAGTAGACATTGGACCTAAACTAAAAATATGGGGCTGTAGGCCTATTTCTTACGGAAATTTTGACGGGTATTTCGTCGAATAACTCATTACGATGATTAAACTAGAAATATTTTCGTGAAACATGCCAGATTCTGAGTTACAAATTTAAATGGTAAAAATCTCAGTGATATTTTCATTTTCACTACTGGCCAGTTTTATGAAATGTAGTTAACATCTTAACTTAAACATGGCCGCAAACGGGGAATTAATTGGACTTGTAGAACTCTAGATATCGCATTTTTCGTGGGACTGTTATGATATTGAAAACTGTTGGGCTGAATACTATGGGTAAATGGATTATTTTTCTACTGTTAAGTAATTTTTGGTCTAGTGGGACCCACAAAACTTGTTAGTACAGACAAATACCTTTCCGGAGATATAAGAAACTTAATTTTTCAACATACGGTTTAATAGTAACGGATTTTCTAAGATGTACAAATTATAAAAATGTTAACAGCTTTGACTTTTAAAGTGTAGAGGATTCAAAAACTCATATGACTATATCTCTAAAACTTAATTTTGAACACTTGATATAATTAGGAATTATGTACCAAGCATAGGTAAGTTAATAACTTATATATATAGCTAAGTACATCAATATTTATTTTCTAAAACCTAAGACAAGCGTATATATGTTTAGGTTCTTCGTAGAGCTTTGCGGCTACTTTTCATCTCTTGCTCATTCCATATTACTTCCTTTGCTCTCGGTGAGTTCATAGCCTCGCCTTTACTTATTTAAATGTTTTATAAACCTCGCGAGGGGGATACATGCTAGTTTTACAAACTGAATACAAGTAGTTTTTGGTATGTTGGACCCGATTACATGATTTATAGACATCTGACATTGAGTATTTCTTGCCAATTAAGTCCCCATCATGAACCGTTAATTCCGTAGGAAACGCTAGTATTATGAATATGCATATTTGGCCTGGCGGGCCTGGCCGGGTGAGTAGCGCTCATACATCAACGGTCACATAATATTGAGAGATTACGTGGTAAATGGCAAATCTTACCTTTTCGGGGCACTATTAAACTAGGTCAATGTTCGGTTTCATGAGCTCAATGCTATAAATCTTTATTACCCGACTTGTATTTGTTACATGTCATCTTAATTATGGGCGTATAACAACGTAGCCCATCGTATTTTAAACTGATTTATCTTGTATTCAACTTCTTACTTATTAAACTCTATGAATTCACTCAACCTTTGTGTTGACTTTTAGCATGTTTAATCTCAGGTCCGTAAGTGACTTTCGGCTTGGATGGGCGGCGCAAGAAATGGATATCTACATGATGGCTCATGTTTAAATAAAAGTTTTCATTCGATAATGTTCTAAACTTTCAAAACTTATGTATCTTTTAATTATGTTAAAAACATTTGGGACTTTGTTAACTCTGATAAATTATCGAATGTGAAGTTTTAAAAACGACTTTATTTTAAAGTTGTTTACTATACTTGTACTATGTGACCAAATAGCACCCCATGTCCCTTTCCGCTACGATCCTAAAATGGGGGTGTTATAAGGGTGGAAGAGTTTCTTCATGAGTGAGTGGTGTTTTTGTTGAATGAGCAACATGTGAAGTATTGATTGAGATGTTGGGATTGTTGTTTTGGGGTTGAGCATGCTCATCATAAGAAGAAGCATTAATGAGGGTAAGAGTGGAAGATAGGTTATGATATGACTCATTAGAGTGGGTTTGAGGTTTAGTTGTTGGTTGATTTGGAACAACATCACTTGAGTTATGACAAGAATCAAGTTTCCTCCTCCAAACGGGTTTGACGGAGATCCTTGTGGTTCTTGAAATCTTTGGTTTTTGGTTGTTGTGAGATGACATGTTTGGGTGTGATGGCATTAATGATGGGAAGATGGTATTTATAGTGTATGAGAAATGTGGTTTAGGAAGGAAAATTTGAGGGATAGTATGGGACAAAATATGTTTGTGAATTTTTGGAAGTATAGGTTAAAATGGGTCAAAAGTGATAAAGAAAACAGTATCCCCGACCATCAGATGGCCGGTCCCCTTAATTAGGGGTCGGTCCTCTTAATCATTAAGGGGGCCGCCTTATATAATTAAGGGGGCCGCCCATCTGGTGATTTCCAAAATGCCAGAAATAGGTTTTTGGCAGAAAATTTTCAAAAAGGTTGTGTTTTTGGATTTGGATTCAAGTAAGTTCAACTCTTTGAGGCAATATAGGGCATACTATTCATGAATGTAGAGAGTGATATAGAAATAATTCAACTAGGCAATTAATTTCTAATAATCATGCTATCTATTAATTTATCAATTAAGATTTGCAACTAAGGAGGCAATAAGGCAAATAAGTTAAATGTGTAACTATATGAAGATGATAACATTTTGTCTAGAGCAAACATATAGATGATGGTAAACAAGTAACAAATAGGTGGAAATGATTATATGGACTTCAAGACTTGTTACAAACAAGATCCATATGGGCAAGCAATGATTCTCATGAAATGATTTGATTAAATCGTAAATGTCATTTCCAACAGAAGTGTATGACACATGTGAGAAAATCAAATATGTTTTAAGCAAAACGGTTTTAGTTTTATTCAACAATGTTTTGAAGTAAATTCAAGTGTGCATTACAATAACACAAAATGAATTTTGTTTCACAACGTGTAAAAAAAAAATTATCTTGTTTTTAATTAAAATAAGGTTATGATAGAAATTTTAGTTAAGTAAATTGTTTCAAGAAAAATAATATAGATATTTAAAAGATTTTCATTCAGGAAGAGAGAAGTTTAAAACATGATGTTTAGATCATGATAATCAAAAAATTGCCAGTGAAGGATTTAAAATAGAAGTTTATCATGCTCAAGAGAATCGATTAAGCCCATTGTCACACATAATCATCTCTAATGACACCTAAAGATATGAAAGAGAGATGGTAGATATTTATGATCTAAATGCAGTGGGATAGAAAGGAGCAAAGTAAATTATTCATGGATACAAGATAGACATGTATATATATATATATATATATATATATATATATATATACAATGAACATCATAATATCAAGTTGCTAACAAGTCTTAATTATAATACGTCTATTTATGCAACTAGTAAGATCATATAGCTTAAGTGGAAAGTATTC
The DNA here is from genome assembly GCA_030686995.1 of Artemisia argyi. Lineage (NCBI taxonomy): Eukaryota > Viridiplantae > Streptophyta > Magnoliopsida > Asterales > Asteraceae > Artemisia > Artemisia argyi. The sequence goes on along the minus strand of CM060691.1, from coordinate 116,733,797 downwards.
TACTATAGATCATAGAAGATTAAGAAAAAATGATAATAGACTAAACAATAAGAAGGTCAATAATGCTAATATCATATATGCATATATTAGTCTTAATGATCTAAAAGCATGGCAACTTATAAGTTAAATCATATTCACATACTAATTAAAGCATTCTAAAATATAATGTAATATTGGTAAGTTTTTGAAAAGAAAACTTATCTCAGGTCCAGCTTTTCTTTAAGAGTGGGCATGAGGGTAATGGAAGAGATCTTAAAGGATTGTCCAAAACATGTCGAAGTAGCCAAATAACAATTTAACGCAATAGAAATCAAGGGAGCTAGATCCGAGATGCTTAAACGATCACACCAATTATCACAAGTCGTGAAGGCAAATAAAACTAGTGCTTTGGAGGCTTCATCTTGAAATAGTAACGGACACACCATGATATCAATATTCCAATAGTGAAGAACAAAATGCCAAGACAAGAGGATTCCCGCAACAACGTCATAGGCGAATCATTTGCAGAATGTGAAACAACGTGATAGAAACCAATAGCCATCAAAGGTAATAGAGCGAGATGAGTAAATCAACACGTAATAGACTCTTCGTTCGTTAATTACCTAAACATGATAAAATGCTTGGTACCCAGATTCTCATGGGTCCTAGTTGTTTAGATGAGAACATCCATTGCATTTAAATGCACATGATGAGGATGTTGTCGATAAGTACAAGAATTCATCAATAGTTTGTTTTAATTAACAAACAATGACTTTCTTGACTAGTGTAAATAATGAATGTTAATAGTATTAGTTCTAAATTTATTCACAAGGTTTAACAAATTTTATTTGTTTTGATACATTTGTTGAATGATCATTTACGATAAATCCTAAGCCGGTTTTATCATAAAATGACTTTTGAATGTTGAGAAGATATTTTAAAGATTTAGAGCTATTTTCGAATTTTGCCAATGTTTTTGCTTTTTCATTTTCCATTTTAATTTCATGTTTGTAGCCTTGACATTTTTTACATTCAAGATCGATTTCAATATTACTTTCAAGTCTAGACATTTTATCTTCTAAAATTATTTCTTTTTCAAAGTTGTTTTCAGCGGATGTTGAAGATTCGTTTTTAAAAATAATTTTTGAGTCAACGTTGCAAAAATGTTTGAAGTTGTTTTCCATTTTTGAAAATTCTAATATAAATTGATCATAGCAAAAATGTTTGGTTTTGGATTGTACCTTATTTGTAGTTGTACATTCTTCACATGCTATACGGTGATCAATTCCATTGTCCATGTCGCTCCATGTTTTGTTTGTAGTTTCGCTTGGATCTAGAAGCATGTAGTCCTTGCCATCAATACTTGTGTTCACATTTGTTTGAATATTCTCATAAGCCGTATTATCATCGTCTTCTTTGCACTTGTTGCGCCATGATTTATTCACGCTCTTTCTTCGGATTTGGCTCATGTATTCTTCATTATAGATACCTTCAATGATCACATTTGAACTAGTAGTACATGTGTTTGTTTCAACTAAATATTTATTTACTAAATTTTCTAGATTAACTATTTCTTGTGCAATATCAAGTTTATCATCTTTGATTTTACATTTCTCTTGGTGAAACTTTAAAAGACATTTTCAAATATCATTTGCCGTTTTACAACAAAATAATCTTTCATATTTAACTCTTGGTAGAGTTTTGAAAATAAGTAATTTGGCTTTAGTGTTTTTATCAATTTTGGTTTGAAGATTTTTATATTGATTTTCAAAATCCATTTTGGTTGGTTTAAGATCACCAATTGAAATGATATGCCAAAGATCAAGATCTATTGATTTTACATAATTTTCAAATTTGTTTTTCCATTCAAGAAAATGATCATTTTCAAATAATGGTGGTTGTTGTGTAAATTCCCCTTCTAAATATTTTTCAAATTCCATAGATCGTTACAAGTTTTAAAATACAATCTATTTTAAAAATCTTGCTAGACGTGGCTCTGGTACCAATTGTGGAAAACTAGAAGGGGGGGTTGAATAGTTTTGCGTCTTTTTCGTTAATTAAAAGTTTGCTTTCAAAGAATTAATGGTAATCAAAAAAAAACTTTAGAAGCTAAAGTATAGATACAAATTAATTTACCTATATCACATAGATACTACTTATTTAAAGTGTTGAATAGAAATTATAATTTCATATATCTCACTTAATTATAAGTAAGTATTTATATATGTATATGTGTTTTAATAATTGTATATACTTATATTTTACTAATTGTATAATTATGGTTTTAAATGGAAACTAGTTTGATCTTTATGTGAAATCAATATATGCACAACACACAATAATAATAATAGTTTGATCTTTAAATTGAATTCATATTCACTTGCTCATTCAAAAATGGCAAACTTCGTATGCAATTTTTGAGTGGGAGAAGAGTGAATAAACTACATGATTGAGTGTATTATTATTCACATGCTCAATCAAAAATGGCAACCTCGTATGCAATTTTTGAGGGGGAGAAGTGTGAATAAAATACATGATTGATTGTATTCTTATTCACTTGCTCAATAAAAATGGCAAACCTCGCTTGCAATTTTTGAGGGGAGAAGTGTGAATATACCACATGTTGATTGATGCTTGAAGAATGGTCTTACGACTCTCCTCCAACACCTAATGTTCCATTAACTAAGGATGACTGGGATTTATGGCTGATGAATACTACCAAGCTTCAACGAATGTTGATCATCTAGTTCCTTAAGCTCTTGCTTCGGTTCTTGCTGACTCAACTGGCTCACCTTCCTCAATCTCCATTGATCAAGATGCACCATTTAGAAGTATTACTCAGATTACTCATGTAACTCAATCTCCAGTTACTCCTCAAGGTGTTGATGATAACTATCATGATTGTGTAGCTGCACACATGAATAATGATCCGTCCTCTTGTTCTATTTCATCATGGATTGTTGTTCCTCCAAATGTGCACTTTGTAAATCAACCACAAGACCATAATGAAAAATGTCGATCATAACGTCAAAACGGCTAAGAATTTGGACATGGAATGTCAAGTAATCACGGAGTTTATTTGGTATCCCTTAGTTGAGATTTAAGTTGACTTTCACAAAGGCGTGATCTTATTTTATCTTGAAGTCGGGGTTGGTTGGATGAAGATTCTTCGAGATCCTTGCTTGAGCTTTTACATTTACAATGACGAAGACTTGGATATCTAGTTATTTTGGTGATTCCACATTTTTATTACCACAAAATAACTATCACTTTAAGGAGTGTCACAACTTACACGAAGTTGTCGGTAGTCAAGAGGTGATGTACGTCTTATACTTGATGGTTGGATGGTTGAAGAGTATAGAGTACTTAGGGATTCGATGTTGTACAAACTCTCTACACCGTTCTTAGTCACACATTAGTGCAAGCTTAAGTCACAAGAATGGGGAATTCTACTTCAGTTTCAAGTTTGGTATATTGGGTTTACTTCATCAGTGGTCACTTCAAATAGCCTACATAAGGGGTGGTAAAGATAGTCAGAGAGAGTCTTTTTGTAGCAGTTGATTCTCACCAGATCCATTTAAGAAAACTTTTGTTCTTCTCACAAGATTTCAAGAAAATGTGCCTATAATGTGTTGCTGATTCTGAGGTATCAAAACCAGCAAGGGGGAAGGAGACATACATCTAAATGCATAATGAGTACATGTGATGTACTTAATTCTTCTTCTTAATTGAAGTTATCCCGGGAAGACAAATGTCATAACCGCAGAGAATATCAGTGTATTAACTTGTTGCGTTTGGTGTATCATTCCAACTACGTAGGGGGAGTGGTCTTCTGATACTTGTGGTAGGTATTACTTATGCCTTCAGTGGGAAGAAATATGAGAAGAACAGTTGGTACATGAGATGATATTGCTTATCGACATCTTTATACGAGCTAATATGGTTTATGGTAAAGTGCTTCTGGTTAATGCTTCATGTACACAATGGTATGATGATTCCGATAAGATCGCAACCATCAGGGGAGAGATTTGTGTACATCAAGGACACGCAATAGGTTCAAGTGATCGGGCTTAATCATATATTCTGGAGGTGATATCTGTATAGATGATCAGTGCTTCAACATGTTACTTTAGTGTCATCGTTTCTTCTTGTGTTGGATACATGCGTACAATATGGATTGAGTTGGTATGTGTAAGATAACTGGAAAGCAATCGGTGAAATGAAGATGTCGATATCTTATTCCCTTAAATAGACAACTGTTCCAAACCAGAAAGTAATGTGTACATTGGGGACGTACAACAGGGTCATGTGATCGGGCTTCATCATACATTCCGGGATTGATAACCGCAGAGATGATCCATAGTTCACCCTGTTACTTCGGTGTTATCGTTCTCTTTGGGTTCTCGAGCTTCATACAATGAGACTTTTTGCATCACTTCAACTACTTGGGGGAAGTGGTCTCATGAAGATGATTGTCGGTTTGGGGGGAAGCTACCAAAGCTTCACATTGAGGAGGCTTAAACTCAGCGATTTGGTGGTGTCTAGCGATTAACTCAGTTGTGAGATTCTAGTGATTTGTTAACTACTTGTGTTTGGTGAATTGTTGTGACTTAAGTTGTTTCGATTAGTCTGATTGTAATTTGACGTTGTGAGTTAATCTTTACGACTTGACTTATTACGATCGGATCTACTGTAACTTGACTTGTCGTGACTTGACACTTAATGCTAATTGTCACTTATCCAAGATCTCTCTCTAAGTCTAACTCGCATATTACATCTTTCGGTTTCTTTTGTTGACTTTAGTAAAATCCCGGGAAAGAATCGATCTCTCGATTTAAGTCACAAGAGTTGTAAAATCCCGTTTAAGATTATATCATGGCAACTACCGCTTCAGACGATTATTCAGGAGCCTCGAAAGCTTTGGTGGTGAGATTTTAAGAGATGCTGACTACTGATTTCTACAACGAGTTAAACGATACTATCATTTTGGTTCTCATGTCAACATCCTCTTAAACTGATTAGTATCCTTTGTACATATGCTAAATTGTAAATAGAAGAGTATAAAACAACAACAAAACCTAGAAAAATCAGAAAACAAGAAAATCCAAAAATATTCCTCTCACGACATGTCTCTTGTATAATCAATATTATGTACGTTTCTAGAAATGTCATTCAATAATGACACGGAAACATACATATGCTTGAGCAAGAGTTTTTTTCTTTTAATTTCAAATAATGTTTTTCTAAAACATGTCGTTTCTCAAAACATTTTTAAAACTATGGCTTACAGTCATTTCAGGCTGTAACCCGGACTTAAAACTATGGCTTGCTATTACTTCAGATAGCAACCCGTTTTTCAAAATGGGGAAAACACGTCGCCAAAAAAACGGTTGTTCCTTTTACCGAGTGATGTTCACCTGGGCATGGATTACTTTATATCCATGTTTCTTCAGAATAATGTACGCCTTAGTGCATTATTTCTTGATAAAGAAGAGAAGTCTTTTTTTATCGTAAATACTTTCCCTTCTATGATTTTTCTGGGAAGTATTTGTGCAAAACTTGGTGTTACCATGAAATTTTCAGAAATCAAAATGAAATGTTTCATAAAATTCATCACTCAATCAATGCCAACAATTTTTTCTTCAAAAATTATAAATGGGTCATTGATTGAGGGGGAGAGTAATTTCAAAATTTTATGTTTCATCAAAACTCTCCACTTTGTACAAAATAAGCAATAATACAATTTGTGATGATTGTGTGTCAATATGAGAATTTTTCAAAGAGTTTCGTTAAAACTTCAAATCTTTTGTAAACTCGTCAATTCTGACACACAACAACCTCCCTCACAGATTGAGGGGGAGCAAGAAAAAGGTTCATTTTATCAGAAAATATTAAACTGACCGCATTTCTCTCCCAAATGTTTTCTAACTTATTTAAATCAATTGAGATCCAAAATCTCGAAAGGTTTGAAATTTTTGATCGGGGGAGAGAATGTGATTTAAATATGAAATCTGATGGTCAAATGTGATCTTTTGGACTCAATAATAGGCTCCCAAATATGTGCCAAACTCTTTCGAATACCGATGCACATATTAAGGGGGAGCAAAAGGCGTTTGTGGAAGTAATACCAAAGACCGACCATTTATCTTTATGCACGGAGTTATAAGGATGGTTAAGGTTAGGTATGAGTTCCCATGATCCACCAGAACCAGAAGGATCTTCCCAGGGACAATCCTCTAGATAGATTAGAAGTCCTTAGGAATGATTGAAAAAAGGAGAAAAGTGAGAAGGGGAAGAGTGCCGACTGAGATAGAGCTAGGACTAGAACAAACCCAACAAGGTTCTAGTGATGAAGTCTCGGTAAGCACTGAAGGGGTTGAAGAATGAAAATGAGAAAGGGTGAAAAGAAATAGCCCTCCTAATATTCAACCTTAGGGCAGAAACCGAGTTCAAATTTCATGTGCTACTGGTGGTTACTAAGGTAACACTGGTATTGAAGACAAGACGTCATGGACCCAGTGACGCACTGCACTAAACTTCCCAACCACTCAAGTTCTCTTAAAAGAGCTTGTTTCATTCTCACAGGGAACCTTGTGCAATGTATAGACCGCTCATTGCGAGCTATGCTGATACCTAAACAGGAGACGCCTCCCTAGTCTCCAGGAGCGGATCAAAACGCACTATTAAGTCTAGAGCCAAAGAGATCATCGATAAATCTCATTAGGACACACTTTCAATATGTTTATTGTTTCACACAATGTGGAAAGTAAGATAAAATATTTAGAGTCCTACGTATTATCCTTGTGGTATTGCCAGAACATTTGAGTGATATGAAAATATTCACAATGAAGATGGAAATCCTTCTAGAGCGAATATCACTCAAGCTCTTGGTAGGTGACATGTGAGATCCATCTTGGATCAATGATCAAGTGACAACTGGAAAGCAATGATGGTGCGATTCAACATTGAATCAAACTTGTTCCAGGATATGGATTGACGGATACTTTTGCAAAAACCTTTCAGTGTGCTCACCAACTCATTTTCGAGCACATTGATTGTGTACAATCTTTCAAACAAAAGTATTTTTTATGGAAATGTGATTCAATGTATAAAACTCTCGTCGTGTCTCAAAATGTTTATTATTTGACACGCGAGTGATTTCTATAAATCAATTTCTCATCAATCAGTGAATATCAATTCACCGATTCACTCTATCGTGTTGTCTGCTTTTAGACATTCCGGTATGAGAACATGCTTAGTAGGAAGATTCCGAAGTGGATTCTTTGGAAAATTCATTACTACAAGCTGGAAATTCCTGTCAAGGAGAGTCTTCTTTAAAAGAGAGTCTACCTGATCACAGGTCGGTTCTCACAGAACCAGAGGGTAGTCTGTCCTCGCTGAATGAATGACAAAGCCATATTCATTCTCTATCTTTATTGCTAACTGTTTTATTTCAAGGACACATATAAAGATGGCATTGGTGGTGCCTAATTCCACCTGAATCGAGTCAATCCATATCTCATGCTCACACATCCTCCTCACTATCCATGATGATCATGAATGATGAGAGACTCCCTACACTAAATGTTGAGAGACTACCAACAACGTTTCCGCAAATCTGATGAAAAGTCTCCTAATACAGAAAGGTGTGAGCATGATGGTCCCAAAGTCACAACATCACAGGAAGGCAATACGACTAAGGATGAGCTTGGAGATTTACTATGGATGATGATCTCAAAGATTACAGACTTCAAAGGAACTCAAATCACAAGATCATTGCCTGTTGTACAAAGTGAGCCAAAAGTAGAATCAGAATCTACGAGCTACATCATCTAAAGAATGCTTGAAGATCAAAGAGCTTAATTTCAAAGGTGACCTCGCTTAGGGGGAGATTGTTAGGAATACAATTATTCCTATAAAAGACTTGGTCACCTAAATGATGTAATATCATTAAGATAGCTCGTAGTTAGTTTATTATTTAGTTAGTATTAGTTTAAGTAACATCGTGGAAGAAGGACGGTTCTTTACCCACTGTATGCCTGATCCACAGCCCGGGTATGGACGTTTTATTTCTTTGTATAAATACCCCTCTCCCACCAAGGGAAAGGGTTGGAGCTTTTCATTCTTCTAATCTAATATTCTACATTTTCTCTCATCTTCTCTCTCTAGAAAACTCCCAACTTCTTTCTCTCTCTAAACTCTCTTCTTCTCTTTTAATTCGATCCAAAACACAAGTACATGTTATGAATTAGAATATCCTACATATACGATTGGTTGGTGGCTTATAAAGTCTATGTTTTCTCTCCTACTTTGAGCTAGCTTTTTGGAGTGAGTTCTACACATAGTTTTGTGGCTTGATACGACGTAGTATGGGATCGGTTTGTATCATGCAATAGAGTACAAATTAAATCAGTACAAGAATTTCGTTGTACTCTTCTTATTGAATTAGCAATACCCGTCGATAAAATTGAATTAGCAATATATACCCGTTGATTTTATGGACGACGTTTCAAGTTTACAATTAAACATTAGCTTTGGTATTTAATTAAGTATATAAGATAGAAATATTAACTTAGGTTTTTATTTTGGTCATCTTCAAACGATATAGCGTGGGTGTTGACGAAATTATGTAGTTTCACTTTAAACCACCATGTTATCCCAAATAGTTATCATGAAGACTAAATATAGCACTAAGTTTATAATTAAACATTAACTTTGGTAATTTCAAGATTGATTGGAAGTTATGCTTAAATTATCCTGTATTGGCTTCATTGATGTTTAAAGGATCAAATTATTGTGCCTATTTTCAAGGGTTTTGTTCTAGGCTTCTAGCTGTTCCATGCTTTATAGCTTCATTAATTGAAATTGTTTTCTATTTAAAGGAAAAAAAAAAGAAAAAAAATAAAGACAATTGTCACTTAACTAAGTGTATTATAATGTTTCTATTTTTGGTAATACACTTTGTTATTTTTTTATTTATTTTCTAAAAATTTAATATTGAAAAGTGTTTAAATGGTATTATGTTACTTATATACTAGTAGCATTTACATCTATATATTTCTGCTATGGTTAAGCATAGAGTAGTTGTTATTCTTCCCATTATATGTGCTTTAATTGAATTTTATTTAACAAACGTTGTATACAAACTTGGGTCTTGCGAACAACAATAACCTTCTCAGTATTGAACACCAACGAGACACAACATATGATTATACGAATAAAAGAACAAAATGCGAGACAAAAGCAAGGTTTAACAAGACCACAATCCCATTCTTTTAACTAGATGTCACGTATATGTATATATATTAGGAATTACTCATGCAACGACCCATGTTCCTTTTTTATATCATATAATAGCTTATTTCTCTTGCATATTCAGATTTTAGATGACTCTCTAGCTTACAACTATAGGTTGACAACGATGTAACACCCCCAAAATACCGCAGCGGAAGACTGTGTCATAAGGGTGCTACTTCATAATACAAAGTACAAGTTATAGAAAACGAACTCTAAATGAGACGTTTTGAAAAGTTACCATTCGATTAATGAATTCAAAGTTACAAACATGAGATTCCAAAGTATGATACATAAATGTATACAAAATGTTTGGAATGGTAAATGATAAAAGCGTAAGTCTTCAGAATATGCAGCTTGACTCTAAGTTCCACGCACTAGCTATCGCCTTACTAACCTGAGATAAACATGCTAAAGTGTCAACACAATGGTTGGTGAGTTCATAGAGTTTGTCTTAAAACAGTTGAAAAGCCTTAAAAGAATGTTCACATAGCAAAGGCATTGAGAATCCACTCAGTTGCAAGTCCCGCCATAAGAGACTTGTAACCTGTGTGTCCACAACCCACTGCTAAAAGATAGTTTATACAATGCACCGGATTATATTCACCCAAGGTCAAGAATAGACACAAGGGCGGGGGCCTCTCCCCAAATAGTACTACGACATCCAAGGTCAAGTATAGACACAAGGGTAGGGGGCATCTTCCCATGAGTACTACCAATACCTCTCCGACAGAATAGAGTATTATGTATGCACGTAAATACGAATCTTGTATTTAAATTAAGCAAGTATAGTGTATCAAGTATGTATAACGCAATCAAGTATAATGCCAATCAAGTATAACACAATCAAGTATAAATGTTTAAGAGTATTTGTACAAGTAAGCAAGTAGTTGAGCATGTATCCCCCCCAAGAGTTAAAACAAGTATAAAAAGAGTAGGGGCTATGACTCACCTTAAGTCTATGTAATGAGAAATGAAAGTGATAGTCGAATCGCGAAAGTCTCTAAGAGCAGCCTATAATAGAACGTTGCGACTTAGGTTTGGAGTAACATCTAAGAATACGAAGAATTGCCAATATATGTCTTGCATAATGTTCATGATGTAGTACTTTAGTATATAGTGTAAGTCGTTGCATATAAATGGTTTATGAAACATGTATAGGTTGTACATCTCTTACTACCGTTCGGGCCGACATAATTCAGAAGTCATGGAGTAAACGTTCGAGGAGCCAGGACACTTTAACTCGTAAATCCACAACTCGTCTCGACGGCTTACTTAATGAACTCCTCACATGAGGCTCCCTACTATTGTAGTATTCGATAACATATATATATAAGCTTTTTGATCTTTAAAAGTTATATGATCTTTAGCCGTGGCTTTGCCGTGACCTTGGTCATTGTTACCATGGTCTTAAGACTCAACCTTGGCTTTAGCCATGGTTGTGGTCTTGGCTTTAGGTCATTAGACCTCTTGGTCTCATCTAATTATAATGATTATATAGTTACTTTGGTCTAAAAATGGGCTGTTAAGAATTTGAAGAAAATTATCACTCAGAAAGCGTTTTCAGGGCTCGAGCTTCTTTGTTCCTGAACGAAAACATCGTTCCGGACAACTTTCGTGTTTTAACTTTTTGATGAATCGGAGCAGAAGTGGGACTTTCAAAATCATAATTTGATCAGAATGCTATTTAGGCAGATTTGCCGTTTTGGTTTCGCTAACTTCAAATGGTCATAACTTTTGACTCGTGTACTCGTTTTGGGTGATTCAAATTGCTATGTTTTCCTTGTTAAGTCCTCTTTAACAGTAAGTAAGTGTCAAATATCAAAGTTATACTATTGTGGTCGTGGTTTTCCATAAAAATCACTAGTTTGCTTGTTTGCTTGTCATAAGTTAACATATGTATACCAATACTCGTTTTATCCATTTTTAAACATCATGAACTCAATACAAAGACCATATATAGCATGAAAGAAGCATAATAAGCATGAAAATGATATTGAGCAAGAAAGTGTATAAGGGTTTGCTTACAACTTTTGGCTTTCTCTTAAGAAAGGAAGTCAAGTATGAACTAGGACACTAAACCTATGCTTGTAAACCCTTCACCACAACTCTTGTAACCATTGATAGACTTGATATAGACTTTGTGAAAACCCATTAACTTCAGCCCCTAATCACCTTGTGTAGCTCCTAATTCAACCATGGAATCACCAAACAAACTTAAGAACTAGGTAGAGAATACTAAGACATTGAACTTTGTAGTGTAACTTGTATATTGAAGATCAAAGGATCATGGTGCTAGGATTAAAGGGTGAGGCGTTTTTGATGATGAAGAAAGGAAGCAAATGAGCTTGTATTTATACTAAGAATGAGGAGGTTAGGAAGCTTGCTAGGAAAGTGCTATAACTTGGTGACAAAGTTGTAATTAAGTAAGATCTAATGGCTAAAGTCAAGATTTAACCACACATGGTGACTCCCCCCCTTCCTAAGTCGTTTTTCCAAGGATAAGGGTGACTAGATGAGTAGTCATGGTCTTTGGATGATAATATCCTAAGTATGTAGCTAGTTTTGACTCCGTAAATCGCTAACCGTAAGTTTTTAAGTCACGAAACGTAAAACCGGGTATCCTAAAAATATGAAACTTGAAAGTATGGTCAAACATGTCAATATACTCCATAATAAAATATAAAATGAGTGGTAGGTTCTATCGGGTGCTAAAACCCTGCTAAAAACTGGAAACACGGGTCTAAAACGCGTAATTCGCGTAAAACGCTGAACTGAAAAACGTAAAATTCCGAAACTTTTGGAATTGTCTTAAAATGATAGAAAATCATATTTCTATTGTTTATAATGTTTTATGGACATATCGGGATGCTGGAAGGACGTTTAAACCTAAAAGTAAATCTCGGACACGGCTTTGTGATTTTTGCAGAAATGATCCGACGAGCGTCAAACTCTCGGATTATCGTTAAAATAGTTTAACTTACGAGAATATGAAATAAAAATTTCTGAGATGAATAGTGAAAAGTGAATAGTAAAAAGTGAATAGTGAAATTTTCGGGAATAAAAGTTAACCTGAAATTGCGAATTGTTACAAACGAAACTAGAACAGAGAATGAAATAGCCATAATAAAGTTCATACTTGCATGTTCCCCCTTACTGAAGAATATTTATATCCATGACTGCAATTTGAGTCATGATGAGAATGAAAACATCAAGATGAATTAGGAGTTGGCAAGGAGGTTGTTGAAACTCCATCGAGCTTCCCCCACAGCCAGGGTAGAATTCTTTTACTGTTTCTAGTTTATGTATGGGTTGAATACCCTACGACAACTATTTTCGTATAAAGTATGTTGCTATTTAGTTGTTGGTTGTGAATATGTTTGTGTTGCGAATGTTTACTTTACATACTACATATGTTGGTCACCAAAGAGTGGTAAATGAGAGTATTCTGTGCATCGAATAAAGGCATTGTTTGACAAATGCAATGCTAAGTTTGACTTTAAAAAGTCAAACTTGCAAATGGTAAAGGTTATTTGGCATTTGCATTTTGACTAACTAAAGACAAACTTGCCAATCCATTATTAAATCCAATTTAGAATGTACACTTTTAACTTTCTAATGTCAATCTTGCAAAAACATTATTAAAGAACTCACATTTACCATTGTCAAGTTTGAGTTTAGAAAGTCTAACTGAAAAAGGTTAGTGACCTTTACCATTTTTAGTTTAACTTTCTAAAGACAAAATTGCCAATGCCACTTAAGAGACAAAGGTGGTCAAAAATATTTTTACACAATACGTATGAAAATATAGACAACCTTAGGGACCAACTATGAAATAAAAAAATTTATTAAACCCCTCACCGTCTCTTCCCTGAGACGGTATTTACTTTTGCGCGTAAACCAATAAACCCATCCAGAACCTTTTCCTCACACATTTCCCCATGGAAGATTTCCCAATGTTGAATGAACTTATGAAAGTTGCCGATTCAACAACTTTACATCATCGTATGGGCCTGTGGTTTAGTCAAGCAGCTGTTAAAGAAGGGTTTTTTTAAAAACCTTATTCGTGCCGCTATTGATCATCTAAAGAGGCTAATACCAAAGCGTAGGGAGCTGATTGAGGAGAATGAAGCTTTGGGAGAGTGTGGTGTGGCGCTTGACAGTTTGGATGCGTTAAGAAAAACCCAGGCTAGGCACATTGACCTACTTGCACGTTTGATCAAGATTTATGGTGAAGCTGATGATGGTATTCGCATGAAGGAAGGTTATGTTCAGAAAATGGGTGAAAATAATTAGTGAAATGGGGTATTTTGGGTATTTCCTGGGGTAGGTTAATGGGGTCTCTTGGATTTTTGTTTTAGGATTTTAAGGTTCTTCTTGTAGTCTATGTGCCACTATTATGAATATATAAATCTACGTTTTATCATTTTATCTTCTTGTATTGTCCTATTTTTGGGTACTGTTTCTATGACCGAAAACAAAACACCCCTTTATATCAGCAAACCCAAAGACAGTGGTTTAGGGGCAGAATGCAAAGGCTTTTGATCATTAAATGTTATTGTATGGACAATGGTGTATTTATTATCAAAAAAAATGTATGGTGTTAGTGTTGACAGTGGGAGGGAACAAGCGAATAACACAAACCAAACACCCGTTTTATTTACTGTTTATATCGGCAAAAACCAAATACCCTATCATATGAGGAAAACCAAACACAGTGGCTATAATTTTGCATCAGCAAAATGAAACACCACTTTACGGTTGTGTCAAAATAAGGTCTGTTGCTGTTGACTCTAGTTTTATCACAGCGGGAAACAATAAAAGAGAAATGGGTTGCGAAGGAAAGTTCACAATTGATCCAAAAACTATCACTCTTGGGTTGATTAACTAAAGTGTGGTCATAAAAGTGAGTTGCCTATTATACCCTTGCATTTCTATCTGAAACTTTGCATTGACCAAGACCAAACTGGTCAAGGGACGCAATCGGCCTCAAAAACCCGACTTTTGGACTCATGGCGACGATTTTGCAAACTTAGGGGCCATGGCGATATTTTTGGGAAAGTTTAGAGACCAACGGTGTATTTTTGTCTTTAAACAAGTAACATGTATAGTTGACACTTAACTTTTTTTATTGAAATACTACAAACTTACAAAAACCATATCAATCCAATTGATCTAATCCCAAGAAAAATCAGTAATTTAAGATCCGTTTGGTTTATAGGTTGGGGTAAAATAAAAATTTAATGTGAAAATATTGTTTTAATAATAAAATAAAGATAAAACGTCAAAGAAGAGTTATGGATCTGATTCGCCTCAAACGGTCAGACGATTATTAGTCAGCCACTTGTGAATGGCCAACTGTATAAACGTACACCAATGAGGTTGTGAATGGTCAACAAGTCAAACAGCTGAGGCGAACGCTTCCGTGGAATACAGTGTTTCCCCGAGTCGTAATGTCCCAACGAGGTTGTGATGGTATTAAAAACGAATCTGTGATCGAGTGAATGTGAATAGGGATATGAATATAAGTGTGTGTGTGTGTGTGTGTGATTAACTAGGGTTTTATAACTTAAAATAACTTAAATAAACTATCTTAATGATTACGTAAATCCTAGATATCTAAAACGTATAAACGTACACCAATTTAAAATCAGACGCGATTGCGTGCTGAGAAAAAGGTGAGTTTTAAGAAAAATAAACTACAGGGGCTAAAAATGAAAATTCTATAAACTTAAACTTAAAATAAACTTAAATTAAAAAGAAAACTATTTTTTAGATTATTATATTATTTATTATTAATTATTTAATTAAAAACTATTTAACTATTTAATTAAAATCAAACTAAAAATAATAACTATTACAAATTAAACTAAAAACTTATAAAAATAATTTCTAAACTTAAAAATGAACTTGAAGAAAATATAAAAAATAAAAATAAATGTTTTTGTCTTTTTATGTATTTTCTATTAATTAAAAACTATTTATATTAATTATACTAATTAAACTATTTTAAATTACAAATAATACTAAACTAACTTAGAAAATTCTGAAAAAATTTATAAAACTATTTTATGACTTATAAAAGCTATAAAAAAATATAAAAACAAGGTGTTACTATATAAAAATTAATTATGCTATTTATAACTTACTTATTAATTATTTATTAATAAAACTATTATTAAATCTAATAAATACTAAATTACAAAATAAAAATCTGAAAAAATTATTAAAAATAATTTAACCTACAAGGAAATTAATAAAAATATAAAATTACAAATTACTTAATAAAAATCTAAAAATGAAAATTAAAATTAAATTATATTAAATAGAAACTATCACTTATTTTTATGTTATCTTTTCTGGAATTTTCTTTTACAATACTATATTATACCTAAATATAACTAACTTTTGTAAAAACAATATTTTTATAACTTATTAATAAGCTAGATATAAGCTACTAACCAAAACAGTTGACCAAAGTTGACCAACTAAGCTAATAAGCTCACCTGAGCTTGTGTGGGACCCACTATGGTAAAACTTGGTTCCTTAGAGTTATATGAACTATATTGAGTAAGTTTTAACCAAATAAGCAGCCTGAATAAGTCACAAAACACAAATAAGCACTTTGCTTATTTCACTTCTGAGACAGAATAGGGACAAAGATCAAGGCCAAAACTAAGTGGGGTCCACTGGGTGCTAGGTCAAACTAGTGGTCAATCCTAAAAGTATACTAGGAGGGGGGTTGTAAGAACCTAAGTTTGAGGTATGGGGCCCACCGAGGTGGCCACAAAACACCCACCAAGTTATGGTGTTGGCTATGGTCTGCTGAGACAGAGTACACACTTGCCCTGCAAGTGTGTTTAAGCAGTTGTGGGGCCCAGTACAAAAATGCTAAAAATACAAACTAGGTGGGAACTTAAAGACAAGCTGGTAGACAACAAGTCCACAAAAGCTCAAAGCTTGAATCCTATTCCTAAATTCTATAAAAATCCCACTAGTTTTGGAAAAACCTGAGAATTGAACTTTTGACTTTTGTTGAAATTTAACTAGGTTGACTTATATGAACTTCTGTTGAATCCTACTTACTAAATTAGTTAATATAAGTTATTATTAAGTTGTATTAAGCTAAAGATGACAGTTATGAGTCAAAGTGTGGAGTTTTAGATCCTAAGTCCTCAACAGTTAACTGTTGAGAGCATGAGAGTGTGATTTTGACTATTGGATGTAATGACCTACTGTTTTATGACTTAAACAAGTTCTAATGACTTAAACTAAGTTGTCTAAACCTATAATTACTACAAATAACAACTTGAATACAGTGAACAGGGCAATGCCAAACACCCCTTGAGATTAAGAAATTGAGACTTTTCAAACCATTAAGCTAATCCAAACCTTATTACTGATTCAAAACTTCATAAAACCTTATCCTAAGATCATTTGAGCAGAAAACAACAAGTATACAAGTATGAAACACAGATTTGTCAAGTTTATGTTTTACACTGTATAGTTTTGATTTTAAGTACAAATGATTTCCAAAGAACAAGTAAACTATATTATTCAATATTATTACTATGTATCACTAATTAGATAATAAAAACACACTTAGAAACAATATTACAAAAGCTATGGTAAAAATGCCAAAGTTGAGAATTTGGCTTATAATTGAATCAAGGCTGAGCACAAGTGAACCAGTAAACCAAATCACACCTACTGACTTCCACAAGTCACTAATACCATGAAAACTCCAAATCACACCCTGCTAAATCCTTCTTCTTGTTCTTCCCTCTATTTTTGATTTTTCTCTATTTAATTTGATTTTCTAGTTTTTTCTAAGTAAACTGAATTGTAAATCTTCTAGATGATCTAAAAGCTTATAAAAGCTTTGTCAGAGCTTAAATGAACTTATGAGATCATATAACAACAACAACTAACAACATACAACTTTTGTGGTTTTTGAACTTTAATGAAAATGCATAATCTGAGAATCCAACTGAAATCTTAAATTGATGATTACAAAAGTTTAAGGTTACACTAAAACATTATAATTGATTGCTTAAAAGCTTAGGATTACACTAAGATGATCAAACTACACTATTCGACACTAATACTACACTAACTAAACTAATAATTCATTTCTTCTGCTTCTTTTCCCTTTTGTAGCCCTTTTCTGAGTTTGTGGGACCCACAAGGACATTTCCCACCAATTCCTAGCCCTTGATATGGTAGAATTCATCATGGCCGTTTAAAAGTATAACTTGGCGCCAAAGTTTCTAGGGGCAGTTGTGGGTTGAGTGTGAGGGTTTTCAGGGCATTAAATGGACCTTGGGAAGTGTGATAAGGTGGAGGGATAAGGTGGAAAAGGTTGGGGTGGAATACCAGTGAGGTGGTGAAGGGTGGTTTGGCTGTGAGGGAGATGAACAGTGACAATGGTTTGCCGGTTTTTATTTTTTTTTAAAAGGTGTGGGCTGGATTCTGTCTTGGGCCAGGGTAATAAAAAGAGGTGGGCTTGGCGATAGTGGATTGGTTTGGTTTGGTTTAATAATAACATTTGGATCCGTTTGGTTTTTTAGAAATTACATAAGGACCAAAAATGTAAATTGCTGAAAGTTTAGGGGGGGCTGATGTGTGACTTTCCCATAGTTATCATAAGGACTAATCTTGCCACCAATGAATAGTACACGGGTATTTTTGATAAATTTCACTTTTGAAATTCCCAGGGACTATTTTTGCCAATTCACCAAACTTCAGGGACTGATTATGTAATTTCACCAAACTTATCACCCAAGGACCATTCCTGCAAAAGATTATTAGTATAAGGACCAAAATTAATTTTTCTCAAAGTTTTAACATCCCAGGGACCATTTATGTCAATTTCCAAAGTACAGGGACTAAACTTGTAATTTTGTGAAACTTTGCACCAAAGGACTAAATATGTAACTTTATGATTAAAAAGGACCTTTGGTGACATTTTCATAT
Source organism: Artemisia argyi (assembly GCA_030686995.1). Taxonomy (NCBI): domain Eukaryota; kingdom Viridiplantae; phylum Streptophyta; class Magnoliopsida; order Asterales; family Asteraceae; genus Artemisia; species Artemisia argyi. The sequence continues at coordinate 116,715,548 of CM060691.1, read as the reverse complement.
TTTTAGAATAACCAGGGACTAGTTTTGCCAATTTATGAAACTTGAGAGACTGAAACTGCCAATTATGCAAACTTTGTACATTTTTCATCTGTTTTTGCATATTTTGCATTTGAAACATATAAAACACACCTTTAAGATATTTTAAGTATTTGGTACATATTTGAGTGTTTTTATATGTTTTGGCTGTTCAGATTAGTATAAAATGATGAGTATTTAGACACTCATCAATCCCTCACACTAAACTATTGCTAGTCCCTAGCAATCTTTTGAGAAAAACTTAATGGATTTGAAAAACTCTTTACCAAAAGCCATCACTTCTGGAGTAGCCAGGTGTAAGAACTGTGGCACACCTGATAACCGTGTGATTTTTAGCAAACCACCAGCTGTCAACGGATTTGATTTGTCTTTACCAAAAGCCGTTTGCTTCTGGACTAGCCAACTCTTGATGGAATACTCAACATCTTGGTGAGTTGATTACCAATTATGGTTTTTCCACGGCCTTTACCACAAGCCATAATCTTGCGGGCTAGCCAACTCATTCGCTTTATGAGATATGGGGAGTTGAGGTACCATACAATTTTGGGCAAATTGCAAGCCATAAACGGGTTTGAGTTATCTTTACCAAGAACCGTTTGCTCCTGGATTAGCCAATCCTTATGTGGGTTAGACATGGAGGATTGATACCATTTATTGCGTTCTAAGTGAGAAAAAATTTTAAAATTTGGGCTAAAATGGGGGTTCTTGATGGAACATGTGTTTAAATTCGTTAGAATAACGAATCTCCCCCCACACTTAGAACTGAATATTGTCCTCAATATTCAAAGTACCGGGTGTAAAACCAACACTTAGAACGTAAGAAGAAAATATTCCATAGCCTTTATTTAAGATGTATATACATACAATTATTTTTTAGATAAAACTTCTTAAATAGAAGCTATCACTATATTTACATTTTTTTTAGAGGATATATATATATACAACATGTGGGGCATCTCCCCCACACTAGGGTGAAACATGGGTGAAAACCTATGTACATGCAACTGTTTTTGATTTCCGAGTCGCTGGCTTGACTCGACCCCGAATTAATTTGTCCATGGGGAAGTGAGTGGAAGAGACAATCTCAATCGGACTTTCATTCAAGACGTTTGGATAAACATTTGAAGCACGTGAAAGTTCCACTCCGATGAGATATAATGACACCCGGCTCATAATTTATAAATGAGAATGCCGGGGTCAAAGATAGTGTCCTCATTCCCGAAGGAGTGAAGAATAGGAGAAATCACCTGGTAGGTGAAGGAAAGTAGGGAGATCTGAATAGCAATTAAAATAAGAACTTCCTCCTCAAGAAATGCATATTCAAGTGGAGGAGGCAAGTCCTTAAGCTTAATCTCAGGAAATTTATCAGTTTCCTCAACTGATTTGATTTCCTCATTATGAAGTTTTTTGGTTGGAAGAGGGGGAAATGTATCTTCGTTTAACAAACTTTCTAGAAAAAGAATGTCCCCCTCGGGATCAAGATAGTTATCATCAACTTCGTATGAAATTGAACTATCTTCAGTCATAAAAGCCTCGAATTCGTCCAAATCATTTTCACTTTCCGGAGGAAGTGGTTTGATCTGATTGAGTTCAATCAAAGGATCATGAATAGGTAAAAGTTCTAACTCTCTCAAATCCGCTTCAAAGTCAAAGACTTCATTTTCATCCCTTGGTGGGATAGGATCCATATGAGAGAGTTCATCAGTGAACTCTTCAAGAAGATAGTCAACATTAGACTCGGGAAGTGATGCCTCAACATACTCAATTTCTCCATAAGATGTACAATCATCGTTAGAATCGGAGAGAGTATCTACATGATCTTTTGAAAAATCAAGATGAGAAGGGATATCACACATATGATCAAAAATTCCTTGTGACTCACTTGGGATTGAGACAAGGTTCTCAACACTAGACTTTATGAATTCGTCAGATTCCTTTGCAGGAATAGTGTCAAGATGCTCGTCCCCCATGCTCAGAGAGTGAGTGGGAACCTCGGGTATGATAACAGTAGACTCAGGGAGATGAGAAGGACTAGCATACATAGATTTTATAATTTCCATTTGTTCAGCTACTAGTAATTCTCCCATACTCTTTTCTCCCTGAATATCCATGGAAGGAGTCTCAACTGATGAACTTGATGAGGTATCATCACTTTCATTATCCTCATCGAGAAAAGCAGCATTTTGAAATTTGGTACGTGTTATAGCTGCTTGTTCTAAGACTAGTAATTCTTCCATGCTTCTTTCGTCTCTAGCAGCATGTTCTTCAGCAAGTAATTCCGTGATATATTTATCACGAGAATATGGAATGAGTGGAGACTGTGGGGGTGTGAATGTGTCAAAACCGGATGTATGAGAACTAGAACGATGTTCAGGTTTATAATACGGTTGACATCTGAAATCATCATGAGGACCCCCACAATGTACACAAGAAAAACTTGGTGCATTGTGAAATGACATATTAGCCAACTCCTCCTTAAGGTCTTTAAGTTTCTCAAGAACCTCAAGACAAAGGTCTTGCTGAGTTTCATGAGGAGTTGCTTGGATCATTTGGTACTGTGGAAGTGGGTCTTGAAACGAATAGTCGTAATTGTTACAAGGAAATGAATTCTTTGTTTGACAATCAGAACTAAAGTGTGGACCTCCACAATACTCACAACAGTTGAACTGATGTGGCTGTGAGTCGTATGTGTTTAAGTCATAATTGTTATTAGGAACCTGTTCATAGACAAACTGATTCCTAGTTTGACAATCAGAACTGTAGTGTGAACCACCACAATACTCACAACAGTTAAACTGCTGAGTCTCATGGTGAGGGAGCTGATGGAATGAATCAGTCATGTCAGGGTAGGAATAGGGATTCTGGTTATAGACAGACCCGTTTCCTGACTCTACCATGCCACAACTGGGGCAATTACCACCATTATAAGGACTACCACAACATTGACAGACAAGAAGGTGAGAATAAGACATAGGAAGAATCAAAGGGTTTAGGGGGTGAGAAATGAAGAATCAAATAGGTAGGGGTGTAAAGGTGAATATTTTTGTGTTTTGTTTTTAAAAATATGGATAAAAGATGGTAAATATACAATGGATGTATATCCAGATTCACTAATGCGCAAAATCGTTTAAAATAAGCGCACAACCTCCCCGGCAGCGGCGCCAAATTTTGATTCGCCTCAAACGGTCAGACGATTATTAGTCAGCCACTTATGAATGGCCAACTGTATAAACGTACACCAATGAGGTTGTGAATGGTCAACAAGTCAAACAGCTGAGGCGAATGCTTCCGTGGAATACAGTGTTTCCCTGGGTGGTAATGTCCCAACGAGGTTGTGATGGTATTAAAAACGAATCTGTGATCGAGTGAATGTGAATAGGGATATGAATATAAGTGTGTGTGTGTGTGTGTTTAACTAGGGTTTTATAACTTAAAATAACTTAAATAAACTATCTTAATGATTACGTAAATCCTAGATATCTAAAACGTATAAACGTACACCAATTTAAAATCAGACGCAATTGCGTGCTGAGAAAAAGGTGAGTTTTAAGAAAAATAAACTACAGGGGCTAAAAATGAAAATTCTATAAACTTAAACTTAAAATAAACTTAAATTAAAAAGAAAACTATTTTTTAGATTATTATATTATTTATTATTAATTATTTAATTAAAAACTATTTAACTATTTAATTAAAATCAAACTAAAAATAATAACTAATACAAATTAAACTAAAAACTTATAAAAATAATTTCTAAACTTAAAAATGAACTTGAAGAAAATATAAAAAATAAAAATAAATGTTTTTGTCTTTTTATGTATTTTCTATTAATTAAAAACTATTTATATTAATTATACTAATTAAACTATTTTAAATTACAAATAATACTAAACTAACTTAGAAAATTCTGAAAAAAATTATAAAACTATTTTATGACTTATAAAAGCTATAAAAAAATATAATAACTAGGTGTTACTATATAAAAATTAATTATGCTATTTATAACTTACTTATTAATTATTTATTAATAAAACTATTATTAAATCTAATAAATACTAAATTACAAAATAAAAATCTGAGAAAATTATTAAAAATAATTTAACCTACAAGGAAATTAATAAAAATATAAAATTACAAATTACTTAATAAAAATCTAAAAATGAAAATTAAAATTAAATTATATTAAATAGAAACTATCACTTATTTTTATGTTATCTTTTCTGGAATTTTCTTTTACAATACTATATTATACCTAAATATAACTAACTTTTGTAAAAACAATATTTTTATAACTTATTAATAAGCTAGATATAAGCTACTAACCAAAACAGTTGACCAAAGTTGACCAACTAAGCTAATAAGCTCACCTGAGCTTGTGTGGGACCCACTATGGTAAAACTTGGTTCCTTAGAGTTATATGAACTATATTGAGTAAGTTTTAACCAAATAAGCAGCCTGAATAAGTCACAAAACACAAATAAGCACTTTGCTTATTTCACTTCTGAGACAGAATAGGGACAAAGATCAAGGCCAAAACTAAGTGGGGTCCACTGGGTGCTAGGTCAAACTAGTGGTCAATCCTAAAAGTCTACTAGGAGGGGGGTTGTAAGAACCTAAGTTTGAGGTCTGGGGCCCACTGAGGTGGCCACAAAACACCCACCAAGTTGTGGTGTTGGCTATGGTCTGCTGAGACAGAGCACACACTTGCCCTGCAAGTGTGTTTAAGCAGTTGTGGGGCCCAGTACAAAAATGCTAAAAATACAAACTAGGTGGGAACTTAAAGACAAGCTGGTAGACAACAAGTCCACAAAAGCTCAAAGCTTGAATCCTATTCCTAAATTCTATAAAAATCCCACTAGTTTTGGAAAAACCTGAGAATTGAACTTTTGACTTTTGTTGAAATTTAACTAGGTTGACTTATATGAACTTCTGTTGAATCCTACTTACTAAATTAGTTAATATAAGTTATTATTAAGCTGTATTAAGCTAAAGATGACAGTTATGAGTCAAAGTGTGGAGTTTTAGATCCTAAGTCCTCAACAGTTAACTGTTGAGAGCATGAGAGTGTGATTTTGACTATTGGATGTAATGACCTACTGTTTTATGACTTAAACAAGTTCTAATGACTTAAACTAAGTTGTCTAAACCTATAATTACTACAAATAACAACTTGAATACAATGAACAGGGCAATGCCAAACACCCCTTGAGATTATGAAATTGAGACTTTTCAAACCATTAAGCTAATCCAAACCTTATTACTGATTCAAAACTTCATAAAACCTTATCCTAAGATCATTTGAGCAGAAAACAACAAGTATACAAGTATGAAACACAGATTTGTCAAGTTTATGTTTTACACTGTATAGTTTTGATTTTAAGTACAAATGATTTCCAAAGAACAAGTAAACTATATTATTCAATATTATTACTATGTATCACTAATTAGATAATAAAAACACACTTAGAAACAATATTACAAAAGCTATGGTAAAAATGCCAAAGTTGAGAATTTGGCTTACAATTGAATCAAGGCTGAGCACAAGTGAACCAGTAAACCAAATCACACCTACTGACTTCCACAAGTCACTAATACCATGAAAACTTCAAATCACACCCTGCTAAATCCTTCTTCTTGTTCTTCCCTCTATTTTTTATTTTTCTCTATTTAATTTGATTTTCTAGTTTTTTCTAAGTAAACTGAATTGTAAATCTTCTAGATGATCTAAAAGCTTATAAAAGCTTTGTCAGAGCTTAAATGAACTTATGAGATCATATAACAACAACAACTAACAACATACAACTTTTGTGATTTTTGAACTTTAATGAAAATGCATAATCTGAGAATCCAACTGCAATCTTAAATTAATGATTACAAAAGTTTAAGGTTACACTAAAACATTATAATTGATTGCTTAAAAGCTTAGGATTACACTAAGATGATCAAACTACACTATTCGACACTAATACTACACTAACTAAACTAATAATTCATTTCTTCTGCTTCTTTTCCCTTTTGTAGCCCTTTTCTGAGTTTGTGGGACCCACAGAGACATTTCCCACCAATTCCTAGCCCTTGATATGGTAGAATTCATCATGGCCGTTTAAAAGTATAACTTGGCGCCAAAGTTTCTAGGGGCAGTTGTGGGTTGAGTGTGAGGGTTTTCAGGGCATTAAATTCACCTTGGGAAGTGTGATGAGGTGGAGGGATAAGGTGGAAAAGGTTGGGGTGGAATACCAGTGAGGTGGTGAAGGGTGGTTTGGCTGTGAGGGAGATGAACAGTGACAATGGTTTGCCGGTTTTTATTTTTTTTTTAAAAGGTGTGGGCTGGATTCTGTCTTGGGCCAGGGTAATAAAAAGAGGTGGGCTTGGTGATAGTGGATTGGTTTGGTTTGGTTTAATAATAACATTTGGATCCGTTTGGTTTTTTAGAAATTACATAAGGACCAAAAATGTAAATTGCTGAAAGTTTAGGAGGGCTGATGTGTGACTTTCCCATAGTTATCATAAGGACTAATCTTGCCACCAATGAATAGTACACGGGTATTTTTGATAAATTTCACTTTTGAAATTCCCGGGGACTATTTTTGCCAATTCACCAAACTTCAGGGACTGATTATGTAATTTCACCAAACTTATCACCCAAGGACCATTCCTGCAAAATATTATTAGTATAAGGACCAAAATTAATTTTTCTCAAAGTTTTAACATCCCAGGGACCATTTATGTCAATTTCCAAAGTACAGGGACTAAACTTGTAATTTTGTGAAACTTTGCACCAAAGGACTAAATATGTAACTTTATGATTAAAAAGGACCTTTGGTGACATTTTCATATTTTTAGAATAACCAGGGACTAGTTTTGCCAATTTATGAAACTTGAGGGACTGAAACTGCCAATTATGCAAACTTTGTACGTTTTTCATCTGTTTTTGCAAATTTTGCATTTGAAACATATAAAACACACCTTTAAGATATTTTAAGTATTTTGATACATATTTGAGTGTTTTTGTATGTTTTGGCAGTTCAGATTAGTATAAAATGATGAGTATTTAGACACTCATCAGGATCTCACAAGTTTGGTGTGAAATCCAGATTCTTTAGTGGGTTTTCTAGAACCTCACAATATGTGTACATCACAAGCATGCATATGTGTTGTTGTACTACGTGCATTACAAATGTGATTTTGTGATGTTTACATCTTTTGATGGTGTTCATTATTTCATATTACCCATTTTTAAAACCCATGACTACAAAACAAACTAATTTTTTTTACTTTCACTCCATTGCACCTAACATAAACCTCTATACTAAACGAACCTTTAATAACTATAATACCCGACATATGGGTTAGGTCGGTTCAAATAGTCACAAATAACACACCACATTATATTATAAATAAAAACATTTGTTAAAAATAGTAAAACTTTTTATTAGACAATTATCTAAAGTCAAGGAGCTAAATCAAACAATCAACTAACACAAATGTTAGAAACTTTGTTAAAAAGGTTAAAATAGTTTCATGAAATAATTAAACAAAGTCAAGAATAAAAACACTATTAAAACATTTCAAAAAATATGTGCAAATCTTATAGGGTTGATCATCAGTTCATTTTATCGAACTCTTTGATTTATTTGGTTCTGTTAGTTCGTTAAATTTTTTTATGGCTTAAACTAAAAATCAAACTCAACCAAAATTTAAATTGTATTAAAATAAACCGAAAACCAAATTTATATTCAGTTCAGCTTTCGGATTGATGCGAATTACATGATTAAAAAATGATTATATAGATTTTTAGCACCAAATTATATATTATTTTTATTTAATTATATAGATTTTTAGTATAAAAAAATGTAAAGCTTAAATAATATTATATTTATATTAGGAACTCGAATTTCACATGCAGAATATTGCTAGTGCAATGTCAAGCAAGTTTGACTGGCTAAACCCAGAATATCGCTAGTGCAATGTCAAGCAAGTTTGACTGCAGAATTTCGACATCCACTCAGGAAAACCCGACAAGCCTTACTTCACCGATTGGACCAAACCATTACCATTGCAAGGATTTCCAGAAAAATCTAAGATACCTTATCATTTCTTCTTCAACAAAGATCTTCGAAACCTCCAACTCACTCAAGAGAACTCTAAACAAAATATGCTTCCTCATTGACAATCTCAGTCCCAGCTACAAGGTATGATATTCCTGGAATTGAAGAGTCGACTCCTATATTCAGCAACTCAATTGTAGCCTACGACAGAGATGCTTTACTAGGGATTCAGCATTGGCCTAAACGTCGCCGACTCGGGTACACTCACAGGTTATACATAAAGTCAATAGAGAATGTGAAGCATAAACCAAGAATCATTACCATCTTGGAAATTCATGAGTCAAAAAGGTTTAACTACACTTTCATGAGCGAGATTGTCGTCAAAAGACAAGATGAAAAGAAGTACAAGTTCTCAGAAGCTGAGTTTCCCGACCTTTATCTAAATGACATTGAAGACATGTATTTAGAAAAGGTTTAAGGAAGAATGCGCGGATTCGAAACTAACACACAATACAACTTCATTTCATCTCTACTCCTCTACATCAGACGACTAATTGTTCAAGAAAGACTGGAAGACCTTTAGCTTGGAGTTGAAAGTTACCAACAGCAGATCAATCTGACTAAACCCCAACTCTCAATTCAAGGAATAGAACAAATGTCACAGTACACGCTCATCCAAAAACCTTCATTTGGTTTCACCTACCTCAACAACAAGAAGACACTCAGTTTCATGTGGCTCGATGAGTTACATAAGTTCTGTAATTCCACGCTCAAAATCATTCGTGATGGTTTAGTCAAAAGGTTGCAAGATGATAAGAGAAAGATATCTAAGGGTGAATCTCCTAGGTGGAAATCCAGCTCCATACGACAAGTCCGCAACTTTGTCGTGAAAATTGAAGAAAGGTTATTTCGTCAGGAACAGATCAAACGATTGGAAAGTTACATCGGTTTCAAACCATCATTCCCTGTCAGAATCTTCCAAAGACCATATCCTATGTTCATAGACTTTGATGCTCCAATTGTTGATGATTCGTAAGCTGGGTTACACGGGTACTAACATTTCAATCACGATTATTTCATTGATTGTTTTGTAATCATTATGGCTTGTGCACACATATCAGTGTACAACCCGTTCTTGTAAAGAAAGGACCCTGAGGTACGCATCAGTGCCTCAATCCTGACATAAGGAGCGAAGGCTTCTTACTTTTGAGTAGAATTAATCAAACATTTTCTGATTTTCATAATTCTGCTCAAAAGACAAGTATTTCACCTCAATAAGCACTCACTTGTTGAGGGGGAGCACTTGAAAACTCATCGTTCTTCAAAACAAAGTTCTTGTTGATATCTCCCCATAAGACTCAAAACGCATATTTTAATCAAAATTTGTCAAAAACAACATCTTATATGCTATTTTTTAGGGGGAGAAAAAGAACAGTGATTAAAATATGGATGTTCAAAGTTGCTTCAAATTTGCTTAAAGACGAATCTCATGTGAGCTAGACTCAGAAGTTGACCCAAAATTTGACGAAACAAAAAGTTAGTAATCTCGAAAAGACTTATCCTCGATGGGTAATGACATCAAGTTAGTTACCAGAGCTAGTTTTCACCTAAAAGCTGACAATGGAACTCTCTAACTAGCCACGTAAGAGTGTCTCGAAAAGGATTTGTCTAAGTAGAAATGTACCGTTTCGAGAAACTTTCTGTGGACTCGACCAGGCCGGGTAATTACTTCAAGCTAGTCTAACTAGTGATGTAAGCGTGTCTCGAATCGGTCTTGTTCACTGAAAGTGGATCAATTCAAAAAGTGCTTGCTCCTCCCGCATGTGCAAATTATTAATTGCACATGAGCACATGTAAAGGGGGAGCCCTTCAAATGAAAACAAAAAACTCTCAAAGTGTTAAAACAAAATGTTTGAATAATCACAAACACTTTGAGAGATTTTCTATAAAAGGTTTCATGGCAGTTATAGGATAGTCATGGTGTTATAAGGTGACTAAGATAGGAAAAACCATCATATGATCTGCCAGAGCCGGAGGGATCTACCCAAGGACATCACCAATAGTTAGAATTAGAAGTCCTTAGGTATGATATGAAAAAAAGGAGAAAAGAATGAAAGAGGAAAGAAGGGGTTGAAGAATTAAAAAGAAATGTAAAGAAAATGGTGAAAATAAATAGCCCTCCATATGTTCAACCTTAGGGCAGATACCGGTTACAATTCGTATGTTACTGGTTGTTGCTAAGGCGACACCGGTATTGAAGACAAAGACGGCATGGACCCAGTGACGCACTGCACTTAACCTTCTAAGCCACTCAAGTTCTCTTAAAAGAGCTTGTTTCATTCTTACAGGGAACCGGTGTAATCTATCAACTTATCTCTTAGAGATGGTTGATATTGAAACAGGAGACCCCTCCTAGTCTCCGCATAGGAAACCTAAGTGTGCACTTATCGAGTCTAGAGCCATGAGATACATCAAAGATCTCTTAGGAACACTAAGTATTTCTACAACTGGTGTTCTACATCAATGGACACCAGCTGTAAATTATCGAGTCCTTCACAGATCCTTGCAATCTGCCAAGAACATTTATGAGAGAATTTACATAAGTATTTCTTAATGATTGAACGAAAATCCTGCCAGGGTCAACATCAAACAGCCCTGACAGCAGGTCACTTCGGTAACTCCTTGTGGGTTACGCTTAGTGTTCGCGGTGGTTCCATAGCGGTCTACAGTCGTGGAGTGATCCCTAGAGACTCACCCAGTCATTGAGCTACTAAGTAGGTCTCGTAAGCTCCCTCGGGAGTATCTGATATGGGAACGGCCTTGATAAGGATTAGAAGGAGTCTTCACAATATGTTGCTGACGATCTCTAATTCCTTATTTGTAAGTGCCGGTTGATTTATTGCTAACTGTTTACCTGCAGCTACATATCACCTCCATGGCAACGGATTCCACATGCTCATACATACATCTTGAAGTCATAGAAAGCTCCCTCAAAGATCAAAGCAACCCAAAGTTCAAAGAAAGATTCTACGCCAAAAAGAAGAATCTACAAAGTATAAAGACTAAAGATCTAAGTGAAAGAAAGGGAACTACGTGCATGAGAAAGTCAAAGTCGAAAGATGTATGAGCATGTTGGAATGGCTGACAACCACCAAAGACGCAGAAGTGACGAAAGGCAGATAACTTCATAAGATGATCACTATCACATCAACAAAGAACAAAGAACGATGAATGATTTCTTTCTAATGATTTTTGAAGACGTCTAAAGCTCTGAAAGTCAAAGATAAAGACAAGACGAAGACGTCAAGCAACCGCGATGACCGACCCTTAGGGGGAGATTGTTGGGAACGTAGTTTTACTATTTAGTCGAGTCTCAGTCATATGTAATAATGATAGGTTGCTTAGTATTATTTCTTATTATGTTTTAGTTGTTAAAAGGCTTATGAAAAGCCCATGAGGCCTTAAAGCCCACGATTTAGAAGAATGAGAGAGGAAGGGAGTGTTGCCCTACTCCCCCCTATATATACCATGCTCATGTAAACATTTTAGTTGTTGGTTATTATGATTTCCTAAAGAAACTCTTGTAATCTTACTTCTCTTATATCATTTAATCAACCACTCCTTATATCTATCTCATTCTTACTTGTGTAACATCAATATGGGCACTTGACAAATAAAATTTAATGTGAAAATATTGTTTTAATAATAAAATAAAGATAAAACGTCAAAGAAGAGTTACGGATCTCACAAGTTTGGTGTGAAATCCAGATTCTTTAGTGGGTTTTATAGAACCTCACAATATGTGTACATCACAAGCATGCATATGTGTTGTTGTACTACGTGCATTACAAATATGATTTTGTGATGTTTATATCTTTTGATGGTGTTCATTATTTCATATTACCCATTTTTAAAACCCATGACTGCAAAACAAACTAATTTTTTTTATTTTCACTCCATTGCACCTAACATAAACCTCTATACTAAGCGAACCCTTAATAACTATAATACCCGACATATGGGTTAGGTCGGTTCAAATAGTCAAAAATAACACACCACATTATATTATAAATAAAAACATTTGTTAAAAATAGTAAAAGTTTTTATTAGACAATTATCTAAAGTCAATGAGCTAAATCAAACAATCAACTAACACAAATGTTAGAAACTTTGTTAAAAAGGTTAAAATAGTTTCATGTAAACAATTAAACAAAGTCAAGAATAAAAACATTATTAAAACATTTCAAAAAATATGTGCAAATCTGGTAGGGCTGATCATCAGTTCATTTTATTGAATTGTTTGATTTATTTGGTTCTGTTAGGCCGTTAATTTTTTTTATTGGTAAAACGGAAAATCGAACTCAACCAAATTCAAATTGTATTAAAATAAACCGAAAACCAAATTTATATTCATTTCATTTTTCGGATTGATGTGAATTACATGATTAAAAAATGGTTGCATAGATTTTTAGCACCAAATTATATATTATTTTTATTTAATTATATAGATTTTTAGTATAAAAAAATTGTAAAGCTTAAATAATATTATATTTATATTAGAAAATATTTTAATAATTTTTCTTATATACAAAGTATATATATTTATGTGAATTTTGTTTTTGTTTGGTTTCTAGTAGAGGCGGCAAAACGGGCGGGCGGCGGGCACAGGCTACGGGCTAAACGGACGATGGGCTAAACGGGCACGGGTTAAACGGGCATGGGCTAAACGGGTGCGGGCAAAATGGGCGCATATTATCCGAATCGCTTTAGAAAAGACCTCAAACGTAACACCTCATTTATATTTAAGTAACTAAATATACTATATTCATAAGTTTTTAATTAAAAATAATTTAATGTTCTCCAATAAAGAGAAAAATATGTGCTCATTATGCCTATTTAACTTCTAAATGGGCAAGATATGCCCATTTCAAAAAAAAAAGGGGGGGGGCTCAAATGTGCCCAAATCTTCTAAAAATTTGCCCATTTAGCTCATTTTTTTTTTTTTTATTTTAGACACAAATTGCCACCTCTAGTTTCTATTTTGCCAATATCATATTCAAACCGAAAACCAAATAAATATTCGGTTCTGTTCAAAAATTTTGATTCGATTCGATTCGGTTTCGGTTGACAGTTGATTTGTGAGCACCTCTAAACCTTGGGTCAAAAACGGGTCATGTATTGGATTGTTAAGCCCAAATTGCTGAACCCTAAAACATATTTACTGATGATACAAAAAACATAACAGCAGCAGCTGCGGCATCATCATCCTTAGCATAACATATTTTCTTGAAATGTAAGTATTCATCATTTTTAATATTGTTTCTGTTATTAGTAGTAACATACCCACAACTTATATTATATAATTCCCACTTTAGTTTTCTTTTTTAAATACAATTATTACTACATAAATTTGTTTTAGGGGTTTATTTGTGGGCTTATGTCATTTTGTTTTCTTTTAATAAGCTCGATTTATTTCGAAACCTATGGGTTTGATCTTATTAAAAATAAGCCGAAATCACGTAAGCTAAAAGAAACACCCCCTTTGCTAAGATTTCTGGGAAGTTCAAAAATGGGACTTTTATTCGCAAATTTTGGGCATTTTAAGGGGTTGTTTGGATTAGCTTTTTTTTTGGGGGCTTTTCGGCTTATTGAAACTTGCAGGGGTGGATAATTTCAAATCTGTTTAGCTTATTATTTTGAGCTTATGTACTTAAATAAGCTAATGAGTTTGAAATAGGTGAACATAGGGGGTGTTTGTTTAAGCTTATATGTTTCTTATGAGCTTCTTTGTGTTTCGGCTTATATTTCATAAGCCTCAAATTTCTGGCTTATTTTGGGACTTCTGAGTGTATATAAGTTTACAGTAAAACCTCTAAATTAATATTCGATAAATTAATAACCTCGATAAAAATTAATAATTTGTCCGGTCCCAACTTGGGACCAATACAAATGGACCCCAATCGATAAAATAATAAGATAATAATTTTTTGAAACTCCAGTGTATATATATTAGTCCCAACGAAACTATAAATTAATAATTACTAAAAATTACATATCTATGTATATATGCGTGTGTGTGTGTGAGAGATACACTTCAAACTAAGATTGTTTAGTTAAAAATGAATTCATTGCGACTTGTTATTTTTTGTTGAACTTCAAATCTTTATTGAGTTTATATCAAAAACTCCTTATTGCACTAAAGTGTTGGTGTGTTGTCTTCTCTCGTATTGCAACAAAAAGTGTTAATTTTATTTTCATAAAGTGTGAATATGAATTCATAAAATTTTAAGTGGAACTTGTTTTTCAAATTTATTTTTCATCTCTAACGAGTATACATTGTATCTAGTATATTACACTGGAAAATTTAAAGATCATATGTAAAACCTCTTTAAATTAATAAATTATTAATTTATCGATATAATAATATCTCGGTAAATTAATAAAATATCCCGGTCCTAACACTATTAATTTATAGAGGTTTTACTGTATTATGATATCATGAACTTATATAAGCCCATAAGTCTCAAAATAAGCCGGAAATTTGAGGCTTATGAAGTATAAGCCGAAATCAAATAAGCTCATAAGCCCACATATAAGCTTAAACAAACACCCCCTTATTTGCCATTGCAAGTGTCACTTTTTTTTTTTTTTTTTTTTTTTTTTTTTTTTTTTTTTTTTTCTTTTTTTTTTTTTTTGTTTTAATTTGCCGTTGCAAGTGTCACTTATTTATTTGGCAATTTTTCTTGCTTTTTTCAATCTCAGAAAAAGCGGGTTATTCTTAGGTATTATATGATTTAGAGTTTGATTAAATGTGGTATTTTTTTGTTTTTAATGATTGTTATTTACGAGCAGATATATCACAAGATGTATACATCAATGAAGAAGATTTCTAAGGATAAGGGCGTCGATCCCACTGAATTTGAGCAGACTGTTGCTCAGGTCATTTTCCGTTTAAGTTTTTATCTTTCACGAATATCATAGTTGATACGTTAGCTATTCTGTAAATATCATAGAATAGCAAACAACTTTGCAAATTGTACCACTTTTTGTAATTATACTTATGTAAAGTAAAGTACGTTGCTATTTTATGACATTTGCGCTAATTATTATTGTCAGTGGTTATGAATTGTTTTTCATCTATTAGCATGTGAATAATGCAGGCATTGTTTGACTTGGAGAACACACACCAAGAGCTCAAGAGTGACTTGAAGGACTTGTACATTAACTCTGCAAGGTAAATGTCGTGCCTTTGGATTGGAAGTTAACATAGACTTTTTTTTTTTATTTGTTGATTTATATGGTCTTTGTTATCTGATTGCAGCCAGATTGATGTTGCCGGTAACAAGAAAGCTGTTGTGATCCATGTTCCATATAGATTGAGCAAACCCTTCCGCAAGATCCATACCAAGCTTGTGAGAGAACTTGAGAAGAAGTTCAGTGGAAAGGTATTGATGCTTTAATTTGATTTCTTCTTTGTTGTATAGTTTGTTATCATAGCTTAATAACTATGATAACATTATGAATTACAATTACTATTAGTGTAGCATTGTTGCCTCATAATTTATCAGAAAGGGCAGCTCCTGAAATACAAAAGCCATATCGAGCTTCAAATGTAACAACTTTTAATAACTATTGAAATAAAATTGAAAATGAAAAACATACAAGATTGTATTTACCTCAGCAATATCGCATAAAACAATGCTATATTCGCAATCTTGATGACTCTAAGGAAGTCCAAATGGTGCTTCCTTCTCTGACACAAAGATTCTAAAAAAGATGTGGGGTCGGGTGTAGACCTCATACGAGTCACTACTCTAGTGTGAAAGATGAAACTCACGGGAAATGGGCACGGGTACTTCTAACCATCACCCGCACCTGTGGTTTTTTTCTAACCGGTCACCCGCCAGCAGGTACAAAACCATGATATGAAAACTAACTATGAAATATGCATAATAACACACCATATCAATTTGCCTAATACCAAGTCTAAAAAATAGATATGTCTGAAACTAGCAAATTAAACATCATTACACCAAATCACTACTATAGTATTTCATTTCAAGAGATAAGTAAGAAAGTTTAATACATCTTTCGCAAAACACAAACTTCCGGCCTACTTGGGCCTCTTAGCATCCTATTTCTAGAGAGTTGGGTAGTTATTAAATATATATCAACAACCTCACTATTGTTTAGATACTATAATAAATTTTTGTTTAACACAAATGGGTTGACGGGTACACCAACGGGTATTTTGGCGGGTACACTTGCGGGTATTTTAAGTGTGTCATGGGTTTACCCATGATGGTATACATTATCCTTCAGCCGCCCGCCACCCATGATGGGTACAAATTTTCACCCACGACCCACCGCGGGTGAAAGTTAACAAGGTTACCCACCCATTCATGTGCGGGTACCCGCGGGTTATAGGTTTTTTCTCGTCCATTGACATCCCAACTAGTGTGGAATTTATATGATTTAATCTCACAAAAGTTTGACGCGAGTATTTGTCCACTAAATGAAAAGAAGGAAATGTCAAAACGTATGTTTTAGTTATGAATGATCATAGTATTGACTTGAGTTTGTTTTAACTAATGTGTCTCTTCAAACTTGTGTTTCCTAAGACTAGATTTACATGTTTATAACAATTGAGTCATTCAGTTATGTTCCATTATCTGGAAAATCAATGTTTGTAGACTTGTAGTCGTGTCTTCAAATGTTTGAGATACAACCCTGCACCTATTTATACAATAAACCAGATTTTAGTTAGTCGATGTGAATCATAATGAAGTGTAAACATTGAACTTTTGAGTTTAAATTTTCATTTTTTTTTAATTTATTCTACAGACTCATTGAAACATGGGTTTAGAGTATGACTATGTGTTGGGTTGTTTGAAAATATCTTTCAAATAGAATACGTGTCTGAAAAACCTCATCTGATTGACATTGAAGAAGCTACTATACGAAAATAGATTTTTTGGATAACGTATGATTCCCTTCTCCTTTTTGACTGAACGGAAGTAGCCCTCGCATCAACACTGATGTGGGGTCAAAATCATATCAGTTCCCAGTCTCAACTACATTAGGGCCTGGCGGGGTCTACACTAGCCATCAAGGTTGCAAATATAGTTGTGGTTAATCTAACATCGCTTAGGTGGATGACGTGTTCTGTTTTATTATAATAGTTATTAATCATAACTTGTGAAGCTCACTATGTCAGGTGTAGCCTTGTAGAATAACATTATGGATCACTATTAATCTAGCTAGGCATGAGCATTTCGACCCGAATCCCGGAACCGTACCGGTACCGTACCAAAACGGTACCGTTCCCGATATACGGTACAGTACTGTACCGGGACTACGAAATAAGGTGAAAAAAAATCGGAACCACTAATTCGGTACGGGACCGGTACGAAATCGGGAAATTCCCGAATAAAAACAGGAAAAACCCGATTTCCCGGTACCGGTATCTGAATCCCGTTCGGTACGGTACCGGTACCACTATTTATGCTCGGAAAAAAAAAAAATCGGTACCACTAATTCGGTACGGGACCGGTACCGTAGCACTGTAGCTAACATGATTTCAAAGCTTCATGCCTCCATATGTGGTCTATAGATTATTGCAGAGTATGTAAAACCATTTTGTGCCTCAATTCAACTGGTGTGGAAGAAATTGTTTTACTGACTCTCAATCTAGTTTATGAAATGACTACATAGATTCACGTGTATCACGTTTTTTGAAGCTTCAGTTAATTTAGTTAACTTAAGTTTTCCTCAAGTTTATGCAACGAAAGTGCCACTTATATTAGTGCCTACATGTTTGCCATTGTCAATAACTGAGTTGTACATGGTCACTCGATGATGTCAGGATGTGGTTTTCCTTGCCACTCGAAGGATTGTGAGGCCACCAAAGAAAGGGTCTGCAGCTCAGAGACCCCGATCCCGAACGCTTACTGCTGTGCATGAGGCCATGCTCGAGGACATCGTCCATCCTGCTGAGATCGTTGGAAAACGAATTCGATACAGACTCGATGGCTCCAAAATCATCAAGGTAAATTTGTTGTATTTTCACTGGAGGTGGTTCTTTTGTCCCATTTCTTTTTGAAAGTTGCTGAACATGTATCTTTAAAGCATTCTGACAAAAATTGCTTGGGTCAACCTGACTGGACCAATTTTGACTTGTACCAAGCTTTCTAGCTTTGGCCATCACTCGACCTGCTCAACGTGTGTTATTTACTGTTTATGGTTTTAGTATCCATCATTTTGATTGGTTTTCTGTCATGTTCAGGTCTACTTGAACCCAAAGGCTCGCAACGACACTGAATACAAGCTGGAGACATTTGCTGGAGTTTACAGGAAGCTTTCTGGGAAAGATGTTGTCTTTGAATACCCCATGACCGAAGCTTGAGTGCTCTAAAATCACTTTGTTATTTTAATATTTAAATATGATGATGATATTAGTTTTCTATTACTGGTAACTCTTGGGTTTCTGAAATTTTGACCTTCTATGTGGAGAAAAAAAATTACCTTGCTATATTGTTTATGTATCTGAAGTTTCAAGAAAGTTGGCTCTGCATGCATGTTTATTGATATGAATGTTACCTCCTATATATGAAGTCATTTGATAGATGAGACCCCATATAACTTATAGTTCTATATATAACACCAGTTCGTTTAAACAACAGATGTACTATGTATCATTTCTAAATCATAAACATATACGTGTAGTAGACATTGGTGATAGTAGACACGTGTCTATTTTCGTATAGTGGATGCACAAGGTCCATATTTCCACGTCGGCATGAATGTTTGTTACCTTACTGAATGGCCGTGGCATGATGACTCTCCCAAATGGGTTCATAAGATAGTAATTTAAGAATCTTTAAGTAGCTTTCCTAATGAAGTCCAACATTAGTTATGGAAGTATATGGTATTTAGATATTCTGAAATGGTTGATCAGTATGAACAAAACAATATTTAAAGATGAAAACAATATATTTTTTCTCCAAGCTGAGGTTTTTAAATGAAAGTCAGAGGTCTATATAACTAATAAATGTGTCTGAAAATTGTTTATCATTGGTGTCATAATCAAAAGATTAATTTGCTGGTGTTTGTTGGTTTCTGCTGTCAATAGTTAGTTTTATTTTTAACTTTTCGTCTGTATTATATAATCAGCCAGATTTATAGTATAAAAGATATAAAATGACCAACATAGTATCCCATATAAGGCTATTGCTAAGCATGTTTAACTGCTTATAACATACAGTAAATCACTGATAAAAACACATCTCCTAAAAATATTAATTATAAAGTTGTAACACCCTAGGGAAATCTCATATCGGCTGTGGCCTGGAGAGATGTTTGGTTCATAAGATAACATTCGTCTTACAATGACACAACGCGTTTTGTGGTCTACTGCAATGGAGTTCTCAGGAATTGGCAGTCAAGTGTGCTCATATGAATTGTACCGGTTTGGGTGACTGCCGGAAAGTCTTCACATGAGGGGCCACAAAGCAAAGCCGTGAGCTTGCGGGCAAAGCGGACAATTTGTAATATGAGTAGGCGGGATGTTACAAAGTTGTTCTTATCTATAGCTCCAGAAAAGTCATAAAATAATGACAAAACACCACTGACCCTACTACTAGAATTTGTTCTGCATTAAGAAATTAAAGGTACAAAGTCAACTATTCACCCCTCCCTCCATTATTCAAAATCTGATGTCCTCTTCCTTTGACACATTACAAGTCAGAAGCTAAGATTTTATAATGTTTAATACTAACTTATCACTTATGTATCATGCATGACATCATGTACATTACTATAATAGGCATATAATGAAAAATATATATAATCCATAAAGCATCTTGTCAACAACATCATCTAAAACTGTCTCTTTGACATTTGAATAAGATTGCAAGAGATATATTGGATTGTCTTAAAAAAATATGAACTAATTTGATTTGCTACAATGACTATTCATTATTTGATCATCTTATGTTATTTAACTTTGCTTCAAATTCTTATCCATCCAACACTTTCACTTCCTCTATGCACAGATTCAAGTAAGTTTTGACCAATTCTTTATGCAAGCAGAATTTAAATTTGGTTATAAATGATTCACTCAGTAGTATTATTATGTATGATCATTGATTTGTGTTAATGATCCTGAATTGTGTGAATCAGGAGCACCAGTTACGCCCAAGATTCCTTTGGTTTTCTGTTCTTATAATCAGTCTTCATGCTGCGATGCAAGCCAAGATTTGAGTATAAGGAAACAGTTTGAATCAATGAATGTATCTCAGCCTGGCTGTGCTTCACTTCTCAAATCGATCCTTTGCTCGGTATGACCTTGTTTTTCATGCAAAAATTTGTTGACTATGATTTGATAAGGGCAAAGCCTGGTTAGGCTCGGATGTCTGGTCTAAAAGGACTAGTCCCTTGACCAAGCACCTAGACGTAATTGTTAAATGTTATGTATAAACATTAATAGGTAAATGTCTAGGATCGAACACGAGACCTCGGGATTGCACACTTTACAAACAAGAATAATGTAAATAAATATATATATTTATTAAATGTATGAAATATATATATTTATAACACTTAATGGACTAAACGGTCGTTAGTTGTTAACCGTATGGACTAACTATCGTTAAATAAGAAAGATAAGGACTTGAGTGTAACTTGGGAGTCAAGAAGGTTCTAGAAACCCCTTGGGTTTGCTATGGCCGGTCGACCCACAACCCATAGGGTCGATCCACTCTTTCTTGTGCTCCAAGATATCACCTAGTATAAATACAAGGCCTTGGGGTTAGACTTAACAATCTTTTGTGCACACACACTAACCCTAAAAATCTTGTTTTCTTTCTTCTTTGCTTGGCCAATCGTACCCCCTCCTAGGGATCTTTGGGTCGATTTTCTAAGTACAAAACATTAAGTGTTTCGTTTACTTGCAACAACCTTTATTCGTTGGTAGTTTGTGTGTACAAGAACGAGGTAATTACTTACTTTAGTAATTATCAAGAGATCGATAAACAAAACGGTAAGGGGTTTATCATTGATCTAATTGTCCAAGAATCAAGGTTTATTGAAGTGCATCGGGTACGTTTACTATTTATGTTTTAGTTAATATTTATGTGTTATACTTGATCCTAGCTTCCACAATACGTGTATTTGATTGTCAAACTCTAACAGTGGTATCAGAGCCAGGTTTAACATGTAATTGATTACTAAAACGTAATAAAAACCGGATCTTTAATTGTTTTAGATACATGTTTTTTTTATCTAGGGTTTTTCCTATTTTTTTTTTCTAAAAATTTCGAAACCCTAACCCTAATTTTGGGGGGGGGGTCGATTTTCTCCATGAAACCCTAATTAGGGTTTTGTGGTTTTATTGATTATGTGTAATCACTAGAAACCCTAGGTCATTAACCGGTTAATTGAACGTATCTTGTGACCTAATTGCTAATTGTTAGGTTTTAATCCGTGACTTACATGCATGTTTGTCATGGATCTTGTTTTGTTGTCACATATTTAGATAGATCTTAAATTGGGGAAGACTCCAATATATATTAAAATCAATTTTATATGCTATGTGGTGTGTTTTTAGCTTTGGCCTACGCAATTGATTCGTCAATGTATGTGGCTCACCTCCATTAAGAGGTGAAGGCCTTAGTTGATTACATGCGTTATTATACCTAGAATTGATTTTATTAGGATCTTTTCTAAAACGGTTTGCATGTGGCTAATTGTTTCACTTATATTATTATTGTTTGTTTGATTTTCTTTGCAACTTGTTTTATTGTTTTTAGTTGGACTTGATGTAAGCAATAAAAGGGTGTTTTCATAAAGAAAATTAAAACGGACTAATAATTGTGAAACCCTAAAGTGATAAAGTAAGAATCTTGCAATGGTCTTATGACAATCGTGGTCCGATTCGCACGGTAATCAGCTCCCAGTCGAGACTAGCATTATTCAAACTTTATTACTATTTTGAGATTGAATCCATAAACTTTTGCTTGAATGATGTTTTGTGCAAATATGGTTTTAAATTAAGTCTTTTAAGATGATATTCATAACCGTGATTTGAAGGCTTAGAAAAGAGCCTTAGAGTCTGCCTTGGTTATCACAATCTTGAATATATCTTAAACGAATTACTTTTAAAATTATATGTTGTAGAAAGTCATCTTAGGGTTTTGGCATAAACCTCAAGTAAAACTTTGTGTATTAATTTCAGGAATCGGACATAAAAAGTTTTATGAAAACTTATGTTATAAAGATGAGTGCATGCATCTTTGTACATAATTTTGATTGACATATCAAAAATTGATACCCTTAAAATTTAAGTTACGTGCCATCTACCTATAAGAAACACTTGGAATTTTAATTTAGTAAACGTGAGACCTAGGCTAAATTACTATAACAAGGTAAAATTCTTTTAACGCGTGAGACCATAATTGTAATTTTACAGTTTCTAAGGTAGACGACTTAATTAAGTTGTGCGTGAGACCTAGAACTTAAGGCATGAGATGGGATAAAACATGCTTACAAAGGCAAATTGATGAATCAATTTGATGTAAATCCCATAATGATCTAGGAATTGGAAATCTTGTTTGCCAATTATTGTTCGACAGATTACTATCTTTTGTACTTTTACCACTAGCAGATCAACTGGTGTGGTGAAACTATGTAAAGTTAGATCCTAGATTTTCAAGAAAATTAGTTGGTTATATGAATATAGCCTTGGGTATTTTATTTTCTTGAAGATATTGATTATCGAAAATACTAATATTTGAACTTTATCTGTAGATATGGCTCAACCCGATAACCAAACTGTGATTAATGCTTTCAAGAGTCATCTTGAGAGAGAGAAACTCACTGGAAAGAATTTCAATGACTGGTACCGTTCGCTCAGAATTGTCTTGAGGGCGTCTGGTAAGATGGATTATGTGACCGAGGAATGCCCTGCTGAACCTGCTGCTACGGCAACACCTGAAGCAAAGGCAGAATGGAAGGTGACTAATGCTAAGTACAATGAGGTTGCTTGTCTAATGCTCACTAGCATGAATGCTCAATTACAAAAGAAGTATGAGTATTCGTCTCCTAAGAATATGCTTGATAACCTCAGGCAATCTTATGAGAAGTCACCTGCAGTTGAATTGTATGATGAACTTGACAAGCTACACAACTGCAAGCATGGTGATGGTAAACCAGTAGCCGATTATGTGGATGAGATGAAGGACTCCTTTGATCAACTTCACAGAATTGGTTTTGGTTACCCCGAGAATGTGCAAGTGCACTTGATCAACAGATCCCTTAACAAGGATTTTGCTGGTTTTGTGCAGAACTTCAACATGCATTGCTCGGGGAAGACAGTCTCAGAATTACTCGCATTGCTTGTTGATTATGAGAAAAGTCTACCAGCCAAGGTCAAGAATCCCACCCCGCAAGTGTTGGCAATTCATGGGGGGAGAATCCAGAAGAAATCGCATGTGAACAAAGGCAAAGGTAAAGGTGATAAAGGCAAGCAGGTCATGGCCTATCAACCTCAACCCAAGATGAAACAACATCAGCCTAAGCAGAACAAGGTGAATCCGCCAAACAGGAAGGATCAGGCTTGTCACCATTGTCATGAAAAGGGCCATTGGAAGCGCAATTGCCCTCTCTACATTCATGACTTGCGACTCAAGAAGCAGGGGAATGATGCTGGTAACCCCAGCTCATCAGGTGCGTTCTTTATGATTGAATTATTCACTCTTACTCCTAAATTGAATTCATGGGTATATGATACTGGATGTGGCATTCATATCTGCAATACCATGCAGGGGTTTAGAGTTGAGAGAAAGCTGGCCTATGGACAACAATTCTTGCACGTTGGTAACGGAGCGCATGCAGGAGTTGAAGCTATAGGAGTATTTAATTTAGTGTTGCCCTCGGGCTTAGTACTATCTTTAAATAATTGTCATTATGCACCGTCAATTGTTAGAGGTGTAATTTCATTTTCATGTTTGTTAAACCTTGGTTTTGAGCATACTATTTCAAGCAATGGAATTTCAGTTTCTTTAAATAATGTTTTTTATTTTAATGCTATTGCTGTGAATGGTGTATTTGAAATTGATATGAATGACAATGATAATGCTTTTGTTAAAAATAATTCAATGTATAGCATCAACAATAAGAGAATCAAGAAAGGTCTGGATTCGTCTTATCTTTGGCATTGTCGACTTGCTCACATTGGCAAAGATCGCATGAAAAAGCTGCAACATGATGGGCTTTTAAATAAGATCAATGATGAATCATTTGATAAATGCGAATCTTGCATTGCTGGGAAGATGACTAAGAAACCCTTTAAAAATAGGATTGAAAGGGCTAATGATCTACTTGGTCTTATTCACACAGACGTGTGTGGACCACTTAGACATGTGTCAAGGAGGGGTGCTAGCTACTTCTTAACATTTACGGATGATTACAGCCGTTATGGTTATGTTTATTTACTTAAACATAAACATGAGGTATTTGAAACATTCAAAGTGTTTAAAGCAGAAGTAGAGTTGCAACTTGGAAAGAAGATTAAAGCTCTTCGATCCGATAGAGGTGGTGAATACCTGAGTCAGGAGTTCATAGATTATCTAGCAAAGGAGGGAATTGTCCAGCACCTTACTTCTCCATATACTCCACAACAAAATGGTGTATCTGAAAGAAGGAATCGTACATTGCAAGACATGATACGATCTATGTTTAATCTAACAACTCTTCCTTTCTCGTTTTGGGATTATGCCTTAGAATCTGCGGTTCGCATTCTAAATATGGTTCCAACAAAGAAGGTTGATAAGACACCATATGAGGTATGGACTGGAAAAGCTCCTAACCTGTCTTATCTTAAGGTCTGGGGTTGTGAGGCGTATGTTAAACGTGACTCAGCAGACAAACTCCAACAAAGATCTGTGAAGTGCATCTTCGTAGGATACCCTAAGGAAACTATGGGATACTACTTTTATTACCCACCTGAAAACAAAGTATTTGTTGCAAGGTATGGAGACTTTCTTGAAAGAGAGCTCATATCTCAAGAATTCAGTGGGAGAATATATGACCTGGAAGACGGTCAAGAAGATGTAGAACCTTCTGAAAACACTAACGAACTTCCGGTAGAACCTGAAAGCTTAGGTCCTCCACCTGAAGTTGAAGTGATTCCCATTCGTAGGTCAACAAGACCAGTAAAAGCTCCTACTCGTCTATGTCTTAATGTGGAGAGTGATGAGCATATACTGGGTGATCTTGATGAGCCTACAAGTTATAAAGCTGCCATGAATGGTCCTGAAAAGGCCAAATGGAAAGAAGCTATGGATGGGGAAATGCAATCCATGGAAGACAATGATGTCTGGGAAGAAGTAGACCTACCTCCGGGTGCCAAACTAGTTGGGAGTAAATGGCTCTACAAGAAAAAGACTGACATGGATGGCGTTGTACACACCTATAAGGCCCGTTGTGTAGCTAAAGGCTATACACAAACTTTTGGTGTTGACTATGAGGAGACCTTTTCTCCTGTAGCTGACATAAGGGCAATTAGGATTCTTATAGCCATAGCCGCTTACTATGACTATGAGATTTGGCAAATGGATGTTAAAACCGCCTTCTTAAATGGTCGCCTAGATGAGGACATCTATATGGCGCAGCCTGAGGGGTATGTAAATCCAGAATTTCCAAATCGTGTATGCAAGCTTAAAAGATCCATTTATGGATTAAAGCAAGCATCACGACAATGGAATAAGAGATTTGATGGTGAGATTAAAAAGTATGGATTCACTAAAAATCTTGATGAGCCATGTGTATATCACAAAGTTAGTGGGAGTAATGTAATTTTCCTTATATTATATGTCGATGACATATTGATCATGGGGAACGACATTCCAAGTTTACAAAAGGTTAAGAAATATCTTGGAAGTTGTTTTTCTATGAAAGATTTAGGGGAAGCTGCATTTATTCTGGGAATCAAGATATATAGAGATAGATCTCAGCGATTAATTGGATTAAGCCAAAGTGCTTACATTGATAAAATATTGAAGAGGTTCAATATGCAAAATTCCAAGAAAGGATATTTGCCAATGCAAGAGCAACATGGCTTGAGCAACAAGGTTTGTGCTTCAACACCTGCAGAGGTGCAACGCATGAAGAGAGTCCCTTATGCTTCGGCTGTGGGATCTATTATGTATGCGGTGAAAAGTACAAGACCTGATGTAGCGTTTGCTCAGAATTTAACCAGTCGATATCAGCAAAATCCAGGTGTAGCTCACTGGACTGCTGTTAAGAATATTCTTAAGTACCTTAGGGCAACTAAGGATATGTTTTTGGTTTATGGGGGAAATCCATCGGCAGAACTTGATGTTACAGGTTACTGCGATGCTTCTTGGAAAGGTGATAAGGATGATACGAAGTCTCAGACGGGTTATGTCTTTGTCATTAATGGAGGAGCAGTGGATTGGAGGAGCAGAAAGCAGAGTGTACTAGCGATGTCTGCTATAGAAAGTGAGTATATAGCTGCTTCAGAAGCTGCAATGGAAGCTGTTTGGATTAGGAAGTTTGTTTCAGGGCTTGGAGTCATGCCTTCGATTCAAAGACCTATTAAAATGTATTGTGACAATTCTGCTGCAATCACATTTGCCAATGAGCCTGGAATCATGAAAGGCACCAGACATTTCCCGATTAAGCATCACTATGTTCGAGAACAAGTCGAAATAGGCGAAATCGAAATGCTCAAAGTTCACACAGATGATAACTTGGCGGATCAATTAACAAAGCCTCTACCTGGCACTAAGCTTCACAAGCATGCTGCAGGTGTAGGACTTAGATTAGCTGAAAGTTTCATGCCCATTTGTGATTAGTGTTTGGATAAAGGATGTAATGTACAATTATTATTTTAATGGAATAAAATAAGTTTTATGTTTATTTATCATTGTCTTAATAATATATCCTATATTTGCATGTTTAAGATCCTTGAATAATTTATTATTCTAAATGTCCATTGTCGATTAATGATATGGGAATATCATTAAACTAAGACAAATTTGAGTATTGGTTTTAGAATATACTTGAAAGTATATTGATGCGTAGTCATACCAATTTCACATAATATTCGATGAATTGAATATTGGACTTATCCCAACAATATGATTTAATATGTAATGTGAGAATCATATTTAAAGTTATCCTCAGACTTGAGATACCAGATAAGTGTCATGGATGTAGTGCATTTTTGTGAAGCAATCTACCGCTCACCGTAACAGGGAGTCATAAGGATTGTTTTCAGAAGTGTTGCAAAGTTCATGGGTTATTCTTGTAGTCAAGAAAGAATTTATTCCTTCTGATTTGTTCAGAAGTTTAATACTGCTGGGCCCCTCGTAGGGTTGACAAAATGTTTGCATGGCCATGCCCAAAGTCTATCTGGAATACGTTCAGATGTTTTGGTAATTTTGTTCAATCATAAAGAAACGAGAAACAGAATTTTAATAAAGGAACTCACATCTTTATTAATGCGGTATTAGTAATGAAAGGATAATTATAATGATGAATCATTAAAGGTTTTTCCAGGAAACCTAGCTCGGTTTGAACTAGGGGCATTGGAGTGTTGCAAGACGCTAACCAATGTCATTTTACTATTAATGAATATACGAGTGGGAGCTGTTAAATGTTACGTATAAACATTAATAGGTAAATGTCTAGGATCGAACACGAGACCTCGGGATTGCACACTTTACAAACAAGAATAATGTAAATAAATATATATATTTATTAAATGTATGAAATATATATATTTATAACACTTAATGGACTAAACGGTCGTTAGTTGTTAACCGTATGGACTAACTATCGTTAAATAAGAAAGATAAGGACTTGAGTGTAACTTGGGAGTCAAGAAGGTTCTAGAAACCCCTTGGGTTTGCTATGGCCGGTCGACCCACAACCCATAGGGTCGATCCACTCTTTCTTGTGCTCCAAGATATCACCTAGTATAAATACAAGGCCTTGGGGTTAGACTTAACAATCTTTTGTGCACACACACTAACCCTAAAAATCTTGTTTTCTTTCTTCTTTGCTTGGCCAATCGTACCCCCTCCTAGGGATCTTTGGGTCGATTTTCTAAGTACAAAACATTAAGTGTTTCGTTTACTTGCAACAACCTTTATTCGTTGGTAGTTTGTGTGTACAAGAACGAGGTAATTACTTACTTTAGTAATTATCAAGAGATCGATAAACAAAACGGTAAGGGGTTTATCATTGATCTAATTGTCCAAGAATCAAGGTTTATTGAAGTGCATCGGGTACGTTTACTATTTATGTTTTAGTTAATATTTATGTGTTATACTTGATCCTAGCTTCCGCAATACGTGTATTTGATTGTCAAACTCTAACAGTAATTTGGTCTCTTTCTATGCTAAATAAAACTAATATAGGGTCTCCCTTGTAGTAGTTTACAACTAGATGTTGAAATCTTATTTTAGAACTTTTTAATTTGATGGAAGTTTCATATTTGCAGCAATGTGATCCGTTTTCAGCAGAACTATTCACGATCACAACTGGTCGTCGAGAAGTTCCTGTGCTATGCAACTCAACAGTTTCATCAGATTCATCACAAAGTAGCCAAGCCAAAATCAACTTCTGCAAAACCGTATGGGATTCCTGTCAAAATGTGTCCATAAAAAACTCCCCGTTTTCGCCTTTGTTACAAGGCCAAGCTGCAATACCAGCAAACACCACTAGCAAACTCACTGATTTCTGGCCATCAGTAAATGAATTCTGTAACATAGCAGGTGGATCTTCAACCGATGGTTCAGTCTGTTTCAGTGGCGAAAAAGTTAGCTTCAACAGTACTAAAAACATCACTGACAATTCCCCAAAAGGGATGTGTTTAGAGAAGATTAGTAATAATTCTTTCATTGATATGGTGGCTCACACTGATGGATCAAACCGTGCCTTTTTTGCTAACCAGAAAGGTCAAATATGGTTAGCCAGCATTCCAGAAATGGGTTCTGGTGGTTCCTTAGATATCGATGAGTCAAACCCATATCTTGATCTAACTGATGAGATTCATTATGACAGTGGTTCAGGTCTGATGTCCATAGAGATACATCCGAATTTCACTCAAAATGGGCGTCTTTTTGCTTCGTTTAACTGTGATAAATCTGATAGGCCTGGATGTGGTGGAAGGTGTGCCTGTAACTCTGATGTAGACTGTGATCCAGCAAAACTAGAACATGCTAATGCAGTGCAGCCGTGCCAGTATCAAACTGTTGTGGCTGAATATAACACGGTACATGTTATAATCTTACCCATAGTTACTGGATAAACGGCTAAGGGTCAAAACAGTTAAGTTCTGGTTGACTTGACCCACCAACACCCTTTCGACCATTTAACTTAAAGTTAAACAAGGGTAAAAACCATCCAATTTTAAACCCTTGAACGGTTTTACCCTTAAACTTTCTTTCGCAGGGTTACACACCTTAACAGCTTAACTTTTGTTTATATCAGATTTACTTATCACAACATTCATAATTTTATGGACTAACCTACTCGTAATTATTTTGATATAGTGATGTAGTCCACAAGCTTTATTTCTCTAGTGGTTTATATATGAATGTTTGGAATGACACCTCTTGTTTTACGCCAATATTATAGTGTTAGTTACTCTATATTCTCACCAGATTCCGAGCGTTTCAACCGGAGAGGCAAGGTGGATCTTCACTATGGGTCTTCCGTACACGGGGCATCATGGTGGACAAATTCTTTTCGGACCCAGTGACGGGTATTTATACTTCATGATGGGTGACGGAGGAGGCGCAGGCGATCCTCAAAATTTTGCCCAAAAAAAGAAGTCATTATTGGGGAAAGTTATGAGGTTCGATATCGATAAGATTCCAAGTAAGTCTAAAGTCTCCCTACCAATTTTAAAACTTAATGTTAAAATGTTGGTACTAAATCTAAAAAATCAAAGCCACTTTCCAAACCAGAAAATGTAGTTAAGTCATTTCAGCCCAAATACTTGTATATTGGTTAAAAAGTAGTGTCAGCCATATAATGGCACACATCTAGTACTTTTTATAGTTTGATCTTCCAAATGTGCAATGGATTACCTCACTGACAGAATTTTGCCTGATGAAACTGTAGGTCAAGAAGAAATCACACGATTAGCGTCATGGGGAAACTATTCTATTCCAGGGGACAATCCATATGCTGAAGATGATGAGTTGCTACCAGAGATATGGGCACTAGGATTACGCAATCCTTGGCGTTGTAGTTTCGATTCAGAAAGGCCGTCCTATTTCGTTTGTGGTGATATAGGCCAGGTATGCTATTTACTATATGTGGCAAAATGAACGGGTCATGTTGGTTGTGTGCTGACTTTACAATATTTACATTACCTTTTGCATACAACAAGTTACTAGTATAATTGTAGGCATTAACAATACATTTTAGACGATTTTGACCCGTTTAGCCTATCTAACCCATTTTCTTGGACTCATTTACTCAAGTGTTCTATTTACCTGATGTTTTGTTTTGTTTATCCAAGAATGAATATGAAGAGGTGAATATGATCATAAAAAATGGGAACTACGGATGGAGGATTTATGAGGGACATGGCCTTTTCACTCCTCAAGAGACTCCGGGAGGGAATACATCAGCCAACTCCATAAATCCAATCTTTCCGGTGATGGGTTACAGCCATTCTGATATTAATAAGAATGAAGGTTCTGCTTCTATTACCGGAGGGTATTTCTATAGGTCCAAGACTGATCCATGCATGTATGGAAGGTAACAAAGACCTCTTAATATATTTTTCTACTTTGTGTGTTTCATCTTCATTCTTGGTTGTTCGGATGTGCATGTTCAAAGTGATAGTATTACATAAATCCAATCTTTCCAGTGATGGGTTGATTTGATTTTCACAACCAAATATCTGGATTGGCCTTAAAAGATGAGAAAATTAAAACATGATTTGTGGTACACTGCAAAACTATTAATTGCGACTTTAATCAGGGTTCTCAGTACATATAAACACCACCTAGCCTTCATTTCTTCTTGTATCATTCTGATAGCCCATCTTTATACCAATCATAACTGAGAGATCAACTAGAGATGGTGTTACTATTTTCCAGAAAAGAAGAGAACAATTTCTTCAAGCAATTAGGTATAAAAATAAACAGTGTCACTTAATCTATTCAAGACAATTACTTATTTACATGATATGGTCTCAACTCTCAAGTCACCATTTATATAGTCTGTCAGTGTTAATATTTTGCTTCTTCTTGCATTGTGCAGTTATGTGTATGGAGATCTATATGCTACTGCAATGTGGGCAGGCATTGAGACCCCTAGTGATAGCGGGAATTTTACATCAAGCAAGATTCCATTTACGTGTGCTTCAGATTCTCCTATACCATGCAGCATTGTTCCTGGAAGTACACTACCGGCACTAGGTTACATCTTTTCATTTGGGCAAGATAACAAGAAGGACGTGTATCTGTTAACTAGTAGTGGTGTATATAGAGTTGTTCCTCCAAGTCGTTGCAACTATGAGTGCGCCATAGAGAGAACAACGGGTCCAAATCAACGTCCATCACCTTCTCCTTCAAAGGCATACATGTTGCAAGGTTCTTACAAGAACCTATTGTTTATTCTTGTTTCTACTTTTGGGTTGCTTTTTATTGGTTTTTTGCCTACTAGCTAGTGTATAGTAGAATGTGAAGGTGGGTCCCACTCAACGTCTTGCATTTTCACCTATTCAATTCAACTACAAAAGTTTTCATATAACGAAATCCAAATGTTAGGCTGCATGCAGAAGGAGACCACGATCGATTATAGTGATCGATTACATTCGATCGTCCTTATTGCCACGATTCGGTTGTCAGACGAAAAAAACCCAAATGGGTCGTGTAGCCGATCAACAATCGTCCCCCTTTTTTTTTGTTTGTGTGTAATTAAAAGAGGTATTTTGTGGGGTATTATTTTGTAGTGTAGGTCGTCTTACTGGGGCATCTAATCGCCCGTAGGTCGCTGGAGAGAGAAAGCTGACGTGGCAGGGAAAAGTAAGGGGATTGAATCCCCTTACTGCATGCAGCCTTAAAAGCTACAGTATAAAATACCATCGTACTTTCAAAAATGTACCAAGTTGAACCATTTACTTTTTTATTGCTTACTTGACCAACGAACTTTCGAATTTTTATTCGACTTGAACCATATCTTATTTATTAAAAAAAATAAAAAGAAATTACACGTGGATAATTAGAAAAGATATGGTTCAAGTCGAATAAAAATTTGAAAGTTCGTTGGTCAAATAAGCAATAAAAAAATACATGGTTCAACTTGGTACATTTTTTAAAGTACGATGGTATTTTATAGCTTTTACCCTTACTTTTCTTCTGTCAAGTATTGTATTTATAGATTGGTATATTTGTTAGTTGATAAGTTAAGGCCAAGCCCAAAGGCTTAGAGTCTATTAGGTTTTGGGTTATGTTAGCTTATTATCTATGTTAGATAATAAGCTAACATAACCCAATAAGCTAACATAACCCAAAACCTAATGAACCCTAAGCTTTTTGGTTTGGGCCTTAACCTATCATCTAACAAGATTTAATATCCAAGTTGGCTATATTTAGTTCTATTAGAGGGTTGTGTTTGTTTAGCTTGTTCATTAGCGGAGTTGGACACGATTATAATACGTTACCAATTTAACTATGATGATCACCGGTTAAAGAAATCTTGAAAACCTACCATTTAATTTGCAACACTATTATGGTCCTATTACACAATTAACATAATTAAGAAGCATTGCAACACCTAGTAATTTTCACTTTGATGCGAAAATTTTTTGGTAAGTGATGGACTGATTGTTGTAAGGGTGAGATCGTGATCCTCTAGAAAGTGAACATAATTTAAAAAGTCATCATATGGTGACAAGTGTCCCTTTTAACTTATGTCAGATTTTTGTTGGCTATTTCTACTCTTAACTAATGAGCATTGTGATATAACTGATGAATATTATGTGTTTTTAGCAAAATAAATAAACTGATGTACATTATGATTTATTTTTAGAAAACTGATGAATTAATGAACATGATGATTTCTTTTAGAAAACTGATGAACTGAAGAAAAACGTGATTTTTATAGGAAACTGATGAACAATGTGATTTTTTTTTAGAAAATTGATGAACTGATTAACAACTTGATCTAACTAATTAACATTGTGATGTAACTGATGAACAATATCAAAGCAAACTGATAATATTGCGATGTTGCTCAGTTAAAAAACTGATGAACTAAAGAACACTCTTTTTATTGATGAACAACGTATACACTGAACAACGTTTTCTATTGATGAACATCGGGTATAATGAACAACTCTTTTTATAAAAATTACAAACTAAACAACTAGCTGCATAAAAATTACAAACTAAAATCTATAAGGCTGCCCACAGAAGGACTTCGCGATCGAGTATGGCGATCGATCCCCACTCAATCGCTTTACTGTGAGATTCGATCGCCCCACGATTTTTTTTTTGAAATGGGTCGTCCTGGAAATCGAGTAAAATTCACACATTTCTTTTGCATTCAATTTTTACTACCGCTGTAATATTAAAGTTGGAGTAAAAAAATGGTATATATATATTCTTTTAGCACTATAAATACCTCATATTAACACAACATATTACACACTTCAATCCACAAAATCTTCCAATTCTCTGTATTCAAAATGGCTTGCAAACTCCCTCATACCGTCAAGCAACTTCAAACGTATAAAAAAAAAAAAAAAAAAAAAAAAAAGCTGACAAAGACGACAATGAACGCCAAGAGGCTATTATCGTAGTGATTAAAAAGTTTGAGCTCGCAAAGGCACTCAAAAGACGTTTGAGAGAACGATACGTTGAGTGCAAAGACATATTGGAAGAACGCAAAGTTGTGATCGATCAGTTTCTGTACGATGAATATCGTAAAGACGCTGCCGTTACTGAGAGTTTTTGGTCTTGTGTGAATCAGATACAGGCCCAAATCTCCAACAAGTTACGTTGGAGTTTTGAGGAAAATGTGGAAGTTGCTGCCGTTGAGCAGCAGCAGCAACAACAACAACAACAACAACTACAACAACAACAACAACAACAAGGTACGTCAGCTTCATCTGATGCACCTCATCTGGATCACTTTCAGCTAAGTTTTGAGGAAAATGTGGCAGCTAATGATGGTGGCTGGAACTCTGACAAGGAGCGGGAGCTGAGCAGGTTGGAAGCTCAATTAGAAGCAGAGTAGTTTGCGAGCTTTGATCCTTACGACGACGGTTACGACTCCAACAACTCTCAAACCTGGGATCACCCGGACTACAATTGAAGTTTAAGTTTATGCTTATGTGATGTTTTCAATCGATGTACTATTTTAATTATTAATGAAATTAATGTTTTAATTATTAAAATGTTTGTTGTTTAAAATGTAAAAAAAAAATGAACTTGGTCGCCCTTATTGGGACACCCGATCGCTTGCAAGTCGTTGGAGAGAAAATGCTGACGTGGGAGGGGGGAAATTGGGGGGATTGAGTTGCCTCACTGTGAGTAGCCTAAACTAAAAAACTAGCTTTTTTGTTCCTTGACCAATGCAATATCGAAAGTGGCCTGATCATGTTTACTCTTAAACATGTACTCCTTTCACGAAACAATCTGTAAAACCTCGCAAAAATCTTTATAATTAATAACGATTAATTATATATTAATCTCTGTCATTATTGTAATCACCATTTTTATGGGGAAATTTAAAATTTTCTTATTATATTAAAATGGTCACGATTACGATAGTGCAAAAATTCACCAAACGACAAAACAAGTTCTCGACATGTTTAATAAAATATTAAACTTACTAATCTTAATTATACACTAATTACAAATCAAACGGGCCCTTAATAAATTTCCCCAAGCCCAATACTCGTGCACTGTTCATCCGGCCCAAGACTAAAGCCCAAATAATGTTTTATGATTTAACTTACTCGACTAGACCCCTTCCAAAACGACCCTCGTTCTCTCTATTTTTACACACGACTCACGAATATTTTTGCACCATCTCGTTCACCACCTAGCCAACTATTAGTGTGTCAAATCCCAAGTTCATTGGACGACGTTTGATACGTTTTTAAGAGGCAAAGTGTTTGACGAATATTCATATTAATCGATCCATATATTATTCAAATCTTAACCGTTTTGATTCCCGTTTGTTCCTACTTGTTCCTAATAACATTTATAACATATTTTCATGTTTAAATGTCATCTATGATCAGCTATAATCAAGTAGTACAAGATTATACAAATCGTGTATAGAATAAATTGGTTGTCGACATCTTGGTGAATCACCAAGGACATACCCCTTGTTTTATGCACTCTCAATCCATATTATAAGAATATAAATCACCCTATGAACCTATGTTTACTGAAAATGTAGAGTTCTTATGTTTTCCTTGAAAATTTTACACCATATGTGTAATAAAACGAGACCATATATACTACATATGCATGCATCCTTTCCATCATTCATCGTACACTTTCACAACTTTCTTTATTCCTAATAATCCTCTCTTGAAGGCCAGAAGTGGTTACAATATCATTTGGACGCAAGAAAGGAGTATCGGGTTTAAGTTACATATATATTATTTTGGGTAGTAGTCGATTTGAGTGTTTCCTTGTGTTTCCTTCGTTCATACTCGTTTCTCCACCACCCTAGAGGTGTAGTAAGTCGTTTCAAACTCATTCCAATTCATTTCACACGTTAAACATGTTTCATGCATCATATTTATGTTTTATAAATCGTATATAAGTTTTTTATATATATTTACGTACGTATAAAGTTGTAGCAACACAAACGTGGCTAGCCTCTATCTTGGAAGGCCTAGGAGTCACGTAGCACACATATTTCACGTTAATTTTTACTTCACATGCATATTACAAACTCATTTTGAACCATACTCACTCGCATGAAAACTACACATAAACACTTATAAACATTTCTAACTTTTTCACATATATTGAAACGTCCCTTACATGCTACAAAACAATCGTATAACTTCAAATATCGTGTAACAAGTATACCATATTATTACTCGACCTAATAGGCCACCTAGAAAACTATTATTTTCGTTTATATAACTTGTAAAAATACTCACGTTTCGACACTCAAACTCACTCAATTTGATCGACAGTTACCAGGTTTTAAAATGATATTTTCATATAAAAACTTAATATTTTTCGATTGGGCTTATTCAAAGCTCAACAAGAAATAACGAACCATAAGCCCACTGGGCCCATATGAAACATTTTTGGAATCACAAAAGTAGCCCAAGTTCAGGCCCAAAAAAATTTCCATGCCCTCGCCTCCAAATTTTCTAAATGGGCTTTTGTTTGGCTCGTTAAGGCCCATAAGCTAAAAAAATAAGCTTTTCATCAAATAAGCAGTTAAAATAAGCTTATTATTGACTTAATAAGCCACGGAAATTTTTAGAAAATTTTTATAATCATTTTTGTAATTTTGGACTAAAAATGTAACGCGACGACACCTAGAAGGACTAAAAGTGTAAATATTGAAAAGTAAGGACTAAAACTGTAAAAACAGAAACTTAAGGATAAAAATTGATGAAAGTTAATATTCTAAGCCTAGTATTGATTATTGGACAATTAGAGGACTATAGTTGTAATTTATTTATAAAAAGGACTAACGGTGTAACGCAAACATCGTTAGAGTAGAAATGGTAAAATTGGAAAAAGGACAAGGACTAAACATAATCTATTTGACATTCTTATTTATTTTCTATTTTTGTAAATTTATTCCGTATTGCATTTAAACTTTCATTTTTATTTATATATATTATTTAACGTAACGTTAATAATATATATAACGATATTTCAAAAGTTGATATTTTTACTTGCGATTTAAAAGGTAAAACTTCGATGGATAATTTAAATAAAGTATTTTATCATATCATGCATGGCATAATAATTACACTGCACATCATTTATTCGTCATAACGAATAAATATTATTCGTTATTCGTTCGTATTTACCAAATAGTATTTGGTTAAATTCTCAGATACATTTATTTATCAGGTTCCGTATCAAAGACGTTTTCATAATCATTCTCATAAATCTCATCCTACTTTACTTTTCATCATTCCCATATCAATCAAGGTGAGTCATAGCCCCATTTCCAATACTTGTTTTTAACTCATTGGGGGAGATACATGCTTACATATACTTTGATAATTTGATAAGTATATGAATAAATTACATGATTCAAATCAATTTCCTTATTAATAATTATCTGATATGGTTTATAATTTAAGATGTGATATATACAATACTTGACGAAATACTTAATTGAAATACTGATACTCATATGATAATGCTTCCAATTTGATTATTGTGGTATGTGATATATATATTTTACTGATGAATTACTTGACTGAAATACTGATACTCATATGATAATGTTTCCAATTCGATTATTGTGATATGTGATATACATATGTTACTGGCGAAATACTTAAACTGAATTACTGATACTCAGACGATAATATTCCCAAATTGATTACTGTGGTATGATACTTGATTATATGATGCTATCCTGAATGATCCCATTATTACCTTGATATTGCCTAAGTTACCTTATCGCCATAAAGTCCCTCAATCATGAGCCATTAATCACTGTTATGTGAGCGCGAATATAGTGAACAACTTCGAAACCTGTTAAGGATTGACCTCCTGTCCCACTAATACTTGACGGAATGCCATTTGCACATGGTTAGTCGTATTGGTCGTGATACACTATATTTGAGTAAAAATAGGAATTGGCAAATCACCTATTACACGAGGGCGAAATTTATCATTGATTTGATAAAACACCCCTTTTGTTAACGTCTTGCGTGTCATGAGGTTTGGTGCAATATCTATAAGGAAATGTATGTTTTCAACATATATTTAGATACAGCTGTATAGGAATTTGACTATACTTGAATTGTATATGTTATTAAATTAGCATCATGAGTTTCCAGCTCATGTTAGGATTATTGATCCCTTATTTGAATTTGATTGAATATTTATATGATTTATCTGTGATTATAGACAATATTACTCAATACTTGTTCCATTACTATTTGTATTTATCATTTCCAAATATTCCTGAAATCTATCAAAATAAATGGTTTTCCATAAAACTCTATGAACTCACCAACCTTTGTGTTGACACTTTTAAGCATGTGTATCTCAGGTAATTTAACGGAGCAGGACAAGACACGGAGTGGGCATTTATTACTCTGATAAATTAAAATGGTGTAAAAATCAAATATGTCATTCTTTTAAGTCTTTATATCTTTTAATAAGATTTTAAATCAAATGGTTCATCTTTTATCAAAAAAATTATTTGAATGACAAATAACTTTCAAAACGCTTCTTTTAAGCTGTTTTATGAGATTATAACTTCGATCCTCCCCGTAACACCCAAAGTACTTTTCCGCTGCTACAAACTTAAATTTGGGGGTGTTACACAATCTTACTAACAACATTTCTATACTTTTTCTTCAACCGTCTCAACTTCTCAATTAACTGGTTCTTTTTAAATTCTTATTAGATTCTAATTGCAGTTTCCCTTTAATATCATCATAAAACGATGTTGTATCATGATGATGACTTGATGACGTCATCATTCCACGTACTGTTATGTAATCATAATAGCCTTCTAATAACTCAATCTCATCTTCAACTGTCCATGGCCTCTGAAACAACCGCCGTGAGTCAATGGTGACAGTTGTTGTTGTTACCAGTGCGGCGATGATTGGAGTTACGGCTGCGCCGATGGTGACTTCACCAGAATCGTCTTCTTCTTCTTCGTCGTTGGTTAGGTTAACGTCTTTTTCTTCATCGTCGTTAAGATTGATGTCGTCATCTTCTTTGATTAGATCTGTGGCCGGAATATATGGATGCACTAGTTGAATGTATTTGTATTTATGTACGTGTTTTTAGTGTCCGTTTTTTATAAAAGAGAAATTCACGGGGAATAGATTTATGGGAAGTGAGAAAGAAGATATATGGGAAAGTGAAGATAATTGATTACTCATGTAGGCCTTTGCAGGTAAATGGTGTTGTTTTGTCAGCGCTTATAATGCGTCATTTTTACCTTAAGTGCCACCTTTTGCCTCATAATTTAATTCGACTCGTTTATTTATTCTTTGGCTCAGATATATAGTAATGGATACAAAATACAGTTGAATTATATTCCGTACAGTTTTTGCCACACCAAAATTACGACTCAATGGGTGAGCGAATCATCATGGCCAAGAAACTATATCCAAATCAGAGATGTTCTTTTCATAAAAGGATAGTTAAAGAAATCATATGTGTGAAAACGTAGGAGGGGGGGGGGGGTGAATACGTTACCGTTTAAAAACTTTATTACTTGTTGTATCAAATATCCATTCTTAGCTTGTTCTAATATGAAATATGTTAAGTGTAGTTTATGACTAGCATAAACTAAAGACAAGTTATCACACAAGCATAAACAACAAGTCACAACACAAATAATCACATAATGCAAACAATATAGAAAAGCAATAAGTAAAAGGAAAGTGCAAACCGAACACGAGGATTTATAGTGGTTTGGTCACGGATCTCCTCTCCGCCCTACTCCACTCCTCGAGTACCCAACTCGAGAGTTACTTCACTAGATCAACAACCTCCCTTCTCGGCGGAGAAAACCTTACACATCGCTTACAAGATTACCGACGCTAAGCTAGATGTCGAGTTCTTTTACAAGGGTACAACCACTCCCATCGTCGCCTATACAATATTTCCGACACTAACCTAGATGTCGAGTTCTTTACCAAGGGTACAACCACTCCCGCTATGTTTTGTGGCTCAACATAAAAACCTTGTATTTTATGGCACAAACACATAAACCATCTAATCTATATTGTGATGATACAATGATGATCCAAGACATAAAAGTCTAATGGATATGAATGACTAATCTACATGAACTTCTTGAATAAGAAGTCTTCAATCATTGAGGATGTCAAGTAACCTTGAATCTTCATATGTTGGAATGCTTGAATGAATAGTGACTTCAAGATCTTGTAACCTTCTTGGTGGATCATGAAGTATGATATGCTTACAACAAAGATGAATGTTAGAAGCATTATGATCATTATAGAAAGGATGATCTACATGGTTTCCTACTTATCTATGTATGTGTGTTTTTTCATCTTTTCATCAACATCCTAAGTAAAACATGAACTTCAATTTATAAGCAAAACAAGTAAAGAAGTTTTCCAAAACCATGTTCTATAAACCATGTTCCAAAACCATGGGTTACTATTAGAGTCAACATTGACAAGACATATGCATATACTTGAAACTAAATGTTGACAAGACAAGACATATATGTTTCCTAGACTTACAAGGACTATGACAC
Organism: Artemisia argyi; assembly: GCA_030686995.1. Lineage (NCBI taxonomy): Eukaryota > Viridiplantae > Streptophyta > Magnoliopsida > Asterales > Asteraceae > Artemisia > Artemisia argyi. Next base: position 116,674,989 of record CM060691.1, on the reverse strand, counting down.
ATCTTACAAGCTCTTTGACCAAGTCATTTTCCAAAGATGTTTCCAAGTCAACTACAATCTATGACACATCTTAAATGATCTTTGACAAAGATAATTTCCAAATATAGTTTTCCATTTTATGAAAAATACATTTAGACAAATGTATATATTAACTTAAAAAGGTAAATTACTTGTATAAAAAAAATATATTAGATAGTTATATAATATTTAGTAAGTTACTAAAAATGTTTTATGTACTTATGTTGATACAAGACACATTTTTATATATTGTAAATTTACTAATATTATCTAGACACCTAATGTGACACTTATTCTATTTAACACCTAAAATGTACTTTGACACCTAAAATACTTAAAGACTCCTAAAGTATTTTAGTCATTCTAAGGGGTTTGATCATAATGCCACATAACAAACATGTACGAACATGTGTTGTAGCATACGATGACTCGAGACGTTGAGAGATGTTGAGACAAAATATGATTACGAGTAACTTGTACATTTTACGTTATGTATCAAGTTATAAGTTTGTCATCAATCAAAATAAACGAGATTGTATAGATTAAATATCGTAATATTTGCACTAACAATCTCCCCCTTTTTGATGATGACAAAATATGTAAACGTGATAGAACGTAAAATGTAAAAAGTTACTTGTGTCCGCATTACTTACTTGTATCCGCAACACACCTTCTACATTTCCTTCTCCGTTTACACTCTTCTCCCCTTTTTGTCGAAACAAAAAGGGGTGTGTCCTTGGAGTTAACTTAATTTCTCCCCGAAATGGCGAGCTTGCATCATCCCTAGTGAAGTTAATTCTTCAACTCCAATTTCCTAAGGTTGTTGCGTCCCTTAGGTTGTTAGCGGATCCATGGATCAAATTAAGTTCCTTGACCTACATCAAGGTTAGTGTTGTGCTACATAAAAATTATACGAAAAATGCATGATGAATAAAATGCATGTTGGACTATGTTGACTTATCTCTTTCTTTTTGTCGAAACACAAAAGTGTGTCAAAGAATGAGAATAAAGAAAAACGCGTGCATGCTTCCCCTAGATTGTAGCTCCCCCTTGATCAATACTCCCCATTGCTAGGGTCCCAACGTATATGACACAAGAAATAAGAAAGCTACAAAGACAAAGGTTAGTGCATGATTAGCTCCCCCTTGATCAATACTCCCCATTGCTAGGGTACCAACGTATATGATGCAAGGATGGAGAATCCTACAAAATAAAGGTTAGTATAAGACAATAATTTTCCTATGCTTGACGGAAGCTCCCCTTTATTTAGGGCGTCAATATGAACCTACAAAACAAAAGTGAGTATAGTGGAAGTTTTGTCTTTAGACAAGCATGTCCTCTACAACAACGTGTATAGAAGATGCAATATGAGTGCTTGATGGATATTCCTCCTACATCAAGAAGCACCTATAATGAAAAAAGGAAAATATTCTATGCTGATGAGGCAAAAAATGATCCGTTTTTAGGGGGTCATTTAAGCCCGAATTCGAATTTATTTGATCAAATATTGCCCTAAATCGTTCCTTTTGTGATTTTAGGTACTTTGGGAGAGAAATCTGGAAAAGGAAGCAATTCAGACGTTTTTGGAGCATAAAAGTGAAGAAAACGCCAAAGTCTTAATTTTCCATGCTGGGAACAGTAGGTGACGGCGTCAAGAGCAATTCTCTGACGGCGTCAAGAGCAGAAGTCCATGACGACCCAGTACAGATTTGACGGCGTCACGAAGGAAGGGCGTCAAGAGTAAAAAGTCATGACGGCCTGGAAATGTTTAAGTCTTGACGGCGTCAAATGTAGATCAAGGCAGTCCGAGAATAGTTTTAGCGGCGAGGTGACGGCGTCACAATGTTTGTCTTGACGCCGTCAGACCTATTTTTCTATATATAGTTTTCTAATTTTCACACATTAAGAGAGAAGTTTTGGAGAAACCCTAAGTACGATTTTGGTGCAACTTTTACAAGTTTTTCAAGGGTTCCAAACCCAAATACCTTTCATTGTAATTGAGATAAGTGTTCTTTTAATTCAATCAATATGTCTATGTGTTGGTTGTCTATATCTTGTTCTTGTCTCAATTCCATTATGCTAGGCTAGATCTATCTTGTGTTTGCTTAGATCTAATGAAACCTAGATGTTAATTATGTGTTGATTACTTGTTTATTCTTGTCTTGGATGAATAATTTATATGTTAGGCTTAAGAAAACTGGCAGATCTCCAATTGGTAACATGCTTGAACGTCTTAAGAAACATGAACCGAGGCGCACTAGGTCTTTATTGGTTGTATTTAATGCATGAGCCACTGTTTACAATCCCTATAGTTGTGCTGGGCATGGTGTAGGAGGAGATAAGAGCTCATAGAATTGGGGAGTTATGTGTGCCACCCCATGAATGATATTAAGGAATACGATCCGTCATCCATGCAATTATAACAAGTAATTAACGTGTAAAAGATGTCTAGGGAGTAGTGAAATCTAAGTAAACACATTTTCTCCACTTACTGCTCACAACCTTAGTATAATTAGTTTATTTTCTTTTCTAGTATTTTATTTTGATTGCATCTTAGTATTGGGTTAGTTGACTAGCAACTAATTCCGCCCAAATCCTTCAAACCCCGAGATTTTAATTGCTTTCATAAAAATATAAAAATACAAAAATAATCATCCCTCACCTTTAGCACTAGTAATTAGGTTTTCTAATCCTAGCGACACTATTCCTAAGCTGAACGATCAATCCCCCGATACTTGTCACTATACTATACTACAACGATCAGGTACACTGCCTGGTGGAGGTTGTAAGCTTCTCGAGATCCCTCGAGAGGTAAAGCCTGTTGCGATTCCCACGCATCAAGTTTTTGGCGCCGCAGCCCGGGGAATAGTTATTGTCTAGGTTAGAATTTCTTTTTATTAGGTCTACTTGCTAGATTCCTTTCTAGTAAGATTTTATTTTTATTTTTAGGTTTCTTTAGTCTATCTTATTTCTTTGTGCCTTTGTTCGTAACCATCCGACATCATGGACAACGGGAACATATTTGAACCCGTCATCCCACCACAACAAAACCCACCATTAGAACCCCTTAGGCCCCGAACCTTAGGAGAGTACTCCCGACCTAGCCACCAAGGCTACCGAAACACCATTGAGCTCACCGGAGCCAATGTGACCCCCTTGCAATCCGACACCATCCGGTTGGTGCAAAGCGGATGTGCATTCCATGGACTTCGTTCCGAAGATCCAAACCAACATCTTAAGGACTTCCTCAAAATCGTAGATTCCATAGACCTAGATGTTGTAACTAGAGAGACAACCCGATTACGCCTATTCCAATTCTCTCTACGAGATCAAGCTAGTCAATGGCTTGAGCGTTTACCCGCGGGATCCATCACCACATGGGATGATCTCACCACTCGTTTCCTTGCTCAATTTTTCCCACCGGGGAGAACTACTAAGCTTAGAAATGACATCTTGATGTTCCAACAACGTCAAAATGAATCTCTCTATGAAGCATGGACTCGTTTCAAGGACTTACTCTAAAAAGTCCCTCATCATGGCATAGATCTTTGGCTCCAAGTCCAAATTTTTTATGACCATATCGACATCTCCACGAGGCGAGCCATTGACCAATCGGCCGGTGGTAAGCTACGTGATCTAAGTGCGGAACAATCATGGGAACTCATAGAAGATCTTGCTCTCTATGACAACGAAAGTTGGAATGATCCCCGTGACTTGAACAAAACGGTCAAGGCAATATCTTTGCCTTCGAACAATTCTAGCACTCCCGACCGTAGGATCATGGAACTTGAGGACCAAGTCAAGTTTCTCATGAAATCTTACGAAGCTCCTAAGCCTTCAAGCCAAGTGAACAAAATCACTTCTTCATGCGAATTATGTAGTGGTCCCCACGACACTCGTGATTGTGTGGAACTCCCCGGAACAGCTTTTGCGAACTACGCATCCACGCGTACCGACGAAGCGGGAGATATGTGGTACACTTTCAAGCCCGAGCCAAAAACATACGGTGATTCATACAACCCCTCTTGGAAAAATCACCCAAACCTTAGGTGGAAACAAAATCAACCCAATTCTTCCAATCCGCCTAACCGTTACCAACCAACCGGTCCACCATCCAACCGTACTTTCAACAACAATCCTTCTAACAACTTTGGTAGTACCAACAATCTTGAAGGATTGATGTCAAAGTTTATGGCATCTCAGGAGGCTTGCATAGCTAGGTTTGAAACCGAATTCAACCAACAACAAACGGAGATGACCAACAAGATTGACAACTTGTTGAAAGCCCTCAACAACCAAGCATTAGTCACACCTAGGAAGGACACTAGGGACACCAATAACGGAAACCAAATTAAGGATCCCTCATCATCTAAACAGGTCCACTTTGTTAATGTTGTCACTATTAAGCCAATAGATAAGGAGATAGAAGAGAGTGACAAGAATGAAATTAGAATAGGAGCCGAGACTAAGGATGAGAATAGGGAAGTTGAGGTTGATAGGAGAGAGGAATTAGAGGAGGTAGAGCCTATAGAAGAATACTTTGATAAGTTGCCAACCAAGGAAGAATGGGAATACCATAAGGATTTATTCGATAGTCCCGAGAGAACATATATCTTTGGCGACCCCCTTATCAAAATGGGAGACCCCTCTAACATTAACATCCCATGCAATATCGGGCACATGCATATATGGAAAGCTTACATCGATCCTAGATCTCCTGTGAACATCATGACTAGGACTTATTACAATTGGGTGATGAAGAAGCAACTTGATTTTAGGATGATGCCTAGTAAGAATCTGATAAGTAATTTTGCAGGAAGAGTGAAGGGACTGCATGTGATTATAGGGAATCTCACCTATGAGATTGATTTTATGATAGTTGAGGACACTCGTCTGGTGATTGATGCTTGCCTAAGCTAAATAATATTTGGGAAACCATTTGTTGAGGCCACTAGGATGAATTATGATCCGACTTTAGGGATAGTTAGATTCAAGGAAGAGAATGATGAGGTTGCTTATTAAATGCCCTACAAGATTGAGCAATACCGCCTTCTCTCTAATTTTGAAAAGGAACACAAGCAAGCGGCTTATTGTAGGAATGAGGAGGATAGACGTAGAGGAGTAGAGTATGTGAGAAATAGGATGCTTGGTTTCTACAAAGAATGCTTGCAACTAGGTCCGGAATACAAAACTGGTTTAGAAGACGACCTAGAGAGTGGAACCAATGATGAAGTAACGTAGTAACCCATGACCTTGAGTCTAGCTACAAGACTCGTAAATAAAGAAAAGCGCTTCTTGGGAGGCAACCCATGTTTTATGTGATTTTATTTGTTTGTTTGTTATTTGCTTCCGTATGCATGCTTAATTTTTATTGTTGGTAGATCATGTTTCTAAACTAAATAGTGGAAATACTTTACTTTGTTGTTTTGGCCTAGTCTTAACTCCACCTAAAAGTATTTTTGCAAAAGATAAGTGTAAGGGGAAACCCCAAATATGTTTTTAAAAACAAACCGATCATGATTCTCCACAATATTAAATGAATATGTATATTCGTATTTGTTAGAGTCAAATGCTTGTATTGAGTCATAATGAAGTTTTGCAGGATTTTCCAGGAAGTAGGACCAAGTTTTTCCAGAAATTTTCCAGAAACTTAACATAAGAATTTCTGCAGGTCAATTCTGACGGCGTCAGGAGTTTACTCTTGACAGCGTCAGGTGTAAAAATCTGGAAATTTTACCGGTTTTGTTTTTCTAACGGAGTCTTATGGTTTTTGTGAATTATTAAGTTTTATACTCTCCAGGAGATCTGCAAACTTCATTCCACAAGCATTATATCTTATCTTGTTTTCTAGGATTTAGTAACTTATATAGAATGCCGCCGATTTTACGCGAGGTTGTCTTGTCTATTTTATCAGGTTTTACAGGTTATGTATGACAAGAAGATGATTTATATTCTGGAAGGGAAGCTTTGATTGTTCATTTTCTTGGAGGAAGATTTAACCTGGCCACCCTATTATCCATACCTAGCGAATCAGGGGAGTATTTGATTTCATTCTCTTTACTTTTTCACTTTTACATTCTTTACTTGAACATTGGGGACAATGTTCATCTTAAGTGTAAGGGGAGGGTAAAAAGATGATACCTTACCTATGCACTTTCGCTTGAGTTTGTTTTGTTTAATGGTAGATGTGTAATAAAACTATGAGAAATACTTGTTAGTGCAATTTTAGCGCCAAATTAAAAATTTTTTACAACATTTAGGAGTGAAACTTTAGCCATAGCAAGCGTCTCATGGATAGGAGATTGTATGACTAGCACATAACCGTATATTCAGAAAAATTTTCCACCCAAATATGTGAGGTTCGCCTTTAGATTTGATAGAAAAAGCATTCATTATTAGTGCTTATGAGTGTACCGGTAGCATTTAGATTCTAGAACTTGCGTTAGTGATGCATCCCGAGACCTCTAGTGAGACTACATTCGTGTGGTAGGATTTACTACATGATAAGAGGCATTATGATCACCCTTATGTTAAACCCGTATTATAATTACTTGACCATTTAAGTCATATTACTTGGCTAGTTAAGTCAACTAATTTTTCCCACACCCTTAGCGTTGTACTCATTTTTAGTACACGATACATCTAGTACACCCCTCCGAGCCTATCTTTTCGTTTCTAACTTTAAACATCTTACTTAAAGGAAGAATTTGTTACACCCCACTTAAATGTACAACCAAATCGCCTTAGCCTTCCGTGTATGCGCTCATTTTTAGTGCATTATTGTTATTTTTTAAACCCTAAGTTAACTTTCTAATGGATTACATGGTTGCTAAGTCGAGTCATATCCTTGTACATATTGTTTTGGGACGATTGGGACTCATGGGTAAGTACTTATTTTATGGAGTAATAGGGAAGAACATCATTTATTACCCCCATATGTACGTTAATCTTAAAAGTGCTCCAAGTGCTTTGATTTTCTTAATTCGAGTCATTAGATTAGTTTAATGTAAAGTATGTAAAGATTCAAGTGTAAGGGAAATGTTCATTCCCTATGATGTATTATTTTGGATGGTAGGGTAAGAGTGTATACAAAAAAAAATAAAAAAAAAAAAAAGAAAGAAAAAAATAAAAAAAAAAATCGAAAAAAAAAATATAAAATTCAAGAAAAAGAAAAAAAATAGAAAAAAAAAAGAAAAAGAGAAAAAACATACGGACTACCATCCCTTTTCATTCTATGTTCATTTTATGTTTTTGTTATTTTTCATTTATTAGCTTAAGTCGAGTCTAGTCTTGGCTTAGCAACGCCACATTGTACATGTAATTAACCAAGATTGTTAACTCGCCACCAGTAAAACTTTCTTTATCCAACAAAACCGTGTATTTCATATCCCTACACCTAACGTTACAACCCTTTAAAAGACCTCTTTGATAGTTTATCCAGGTGCTTACGCCATGTGGTGGAGGTTTGATCCTTTCCCAAGCCTATGGTAATCTATTTTGCTATGACAGGTAGTGAGAAATATCTTCCATTTCCATATTGTAATTTATACTTTATTACACCCGAGAGATGTGAGTATCTAAACACTATTTGTGAGTTGCTAGTATATGACCTCCGTGCTTGTCTATTGGTCTTTAGTGGAACGATTATTTGTTGTAATAACTTTTATATTAGTGTTAAATGACCCCTTACTTGTCTTTTGAGTAGAATAAAAGCGCATTTGCTTGAGGACAAGCAAATCTCAAGTGTAAGGGTATATGATGAGGCGAAAAATGATCCGTTTTTAGGGGGTCATTTAAGCCCAAATTCGAATTTATTTGATCAAATATTGCCCTAAATCGTTCCTTTTGTGATTTTAGGTACTTTGGGAGAGAAATCTGGAAAAGGAAGCAATTCGGACGTTTTTGGAGCATAAAAGTGAAGAAAACGCCAAAGTCTTAATTTTCCATGCTGGGAACAGTAGGTGACGGCGTCAAGAGCAGAAGTCCATGACGACCCAGTACAGATTTGACGGCGTCACGAAGGAAGGGCGTCAAGAGTAAAAAGTCATAACGGCCTGGAAATGTTTAAGTCTTGACGGCGTCAAATGTAGATCAAGGCAGTCCGAGAATAGTTTTGGCGGCGAGGTGACGGCGTCACAATGTTTGTCTTAACGCCGTCAGACCTATTTTTCTATATATAGTTTTCTAATTTTCACACATTAAGAGAGAAGTTTTGGAGAAACCCTAAGTACGATTTTGGTGCAACTTTTACAGGTTTTTCAAGGGTTCCAAACCCTTGATACCTTTCATTGTAATTGAGATAAGTGTTCTTTTAATTCAATCAATATGTCTATGTGTTGGTTGTCTATATCTTGTTCTTGTCTCAATTCCATTATGCTAGGCTAGATCTATCTTGTGTTTGCTTAGATCTAATGAAACCTAGATGTTAATTATGTGTTGATTACTTGTTTATTCTTGTCTTGGATGAATAATTTATATGTTAGGCTTAAGAAAACTGGCAGATCTCCAATTGGTAACATGCTTGAACGTCTTAAGAAACATGAACCGAGGCGCACTAGGTCTTTATTGGTTGTATTTAATGCATGAGCCACTGTTTACAATCCCTATAGTTGTGCTGGGCATGGTGTAGGAGGAGATAAGAGCTCATAGAATTGGGGAGTTATGTGTGCCACCCCATGAATGATATTAAGGAATACGATCCGTCATCCATGCAATTATAACAAGTAATTAACGTGTAAAAGATGTCTAGGGAGTAGTGAAATCTAAGTAAACACATTTTCTCCACTTACTGCTCACAACCTTAGTATAATTAGTTTATTTTCTTTTCTAGTATTTTATTTTGATTGCATCTTAGTATTGGGTTAGTTGACTAGCAACTAATTCCGCCCAAATCCTTCAAACCCCGAGATTTTAATTGCTTTCATAAAAATATAAAAATACAAAAATAATCATCCCTCACTTTTAGCACTAGTAATTAGGTTTTCTAATCCTAGCGACACTATTCCTAAGCTGAACGATCAATCTGTCACAACTCGTAATTTCATGTCCTGTTTCAAACGTCGAAATTCCAATTTTTTTTATCTCGGGAAGTTACTATTCACTTTTACTATTCACAAAACACTATTCATGTCCAAAAATTTTTATTTCATATTCTCGTAAGTTAAACTATTTTAACGATAATCCGAGAGTTTGACGCTCGTCGGATCATTTCTGCTAAAATCACGAAGCCGTGTCCGAGATTTACATTCAGGTTTAAACGTCCTTCCGGCATCCCGATATGTCCATAAAACACTATAAACAATAAAAATATGATTTTCTTTCATTTTACGACAATTCTAAAAGTTTTGGAATTTTACGTTTTTCAGTTCAGCGTTTTACGCGAATTACGCGTTTTTGACCCGCGTTTCCAGTTTTAACAACGTTTATGCAACCCGATGGGGCTTACCATTCATTTTATATTTTCTTATGGAGTATTTTGACAAGTTTAGTCATTCTTTCAAGTTTCGTATTTTTACGATGCCCGGATTTACGTTTCGCGATTTAAAACTTTACGGTTTGCGATTAACGGAACCAAAACCGACTCCGTGACCCAGATAACACCAAGCTTCTTACATACTCATCCCAAAACTCACCATGTGCAGCCCCCCCCCCCCCCCCTTATCCAAGGATACTTGAACTTGTCCCTTTAATTACAAAAATGCCATCCTAGTAACTAAATATCTAAAAACCTTGAAAACATAACACATATATTTTCTTGGAATCAAAAACTCATTTCTCATCTTCCCCATCATGAAACCCACGACCCAACACCATCACCATGATCCATCCATGATTTTCCAAAAGCTAAAGCATCAAAGTTGTTCATTTTATCTTCCTAATCAAGAATCTTACAACAAAAACACAAGAAACACAAGATTTCTCATCCTTTAATCACCTATAATTTCAAAGTGAGTATTCAAATTTATTTTCATGTTTTCTTTCAATTAACACATGTATCTTATAGTATTCATGCTTAATTTCATGCACAAACTAGTTATACCACTTTATTTTTGTAGACTTTTGAAACATACAAACCCTAAATTGTGATTTAGGTGTTCCTTTGTAAAATTAACTTGATTACTAGTGATTAGGAACCCATGGCACCCTAAGAAGGTGTATGGTAGGATTAGTATAGTTTTGTGAAGTTTGCAAGAGTTTTGATTGAGGTTGGAACTAGTTTTGAACCTTAGAAATGGATTTCTAACAAGTATATATACATGCTGTCCCATTTTGCAAAATACAGAAAACTCAGGGGTTTCCGGGTAATTTTGGGCTAAAGATTTAGAAAATACTTTCAAAAACGAATCTTTGGTCGAAAGAACGGATTAAAACGAGTTTATAACGAAGGAGTTATGATTTTTACAAGTTTAACGACGAAAACTATTTTCTGAAAATTAAGCTTGCTGTCCCACGATTTTCAATGGACAAAAAGAGGCATTAGACGTAACCTAGAGGATCCGAGCTTTCAAAAATATATTAGTATAGGTTAATACGATTCCGGGGATATAAAGAACGTAGAAAACAAGCTTATAACGACCAAGATATACACGTTTCAAAATCGACGAAACTCTATTTATTTCCATCAGCTTTTTAGCAAAATATTACTAAGTATAGAAAAACAGTTTTTGTGATACACCATGTTGAGAGCCATTTATCTTAGTGATACAATCAGTTCTGGAAAATTTACATCATTGACAAAATGTTAGTTCACCCAGCCTAGTTTTCAAAACATCCAACTTTTTGTCGAAATGATTTATAACGAATAACTTATGGCCTACCAAACTTTCCCGAAAACTGCCCAGAATCTGCCGAAACAGCCCAAATACCTCACTTCATGGCTATTTATCTTTATGATCGAGACCCGTATGGACAAACTTCAGTTCTATTACTTTTTAGATATGGTGACAAGCTTCCTAAAACTACTGAGTTTCTTTCCTAACACTCAATATTCACTAATTCGCGACTAGTTTTGCGAGACCATTTTGGTCATATTTCCAAGTTATGAAAAGTGTCATTTTTCGTCGAAAACACTATATTTGCCGATAGAACATCAAACGAGGATTGTGGATTACCGTTTCAACATATGTACATGGAAAGTGGTTATTAACTTAACGAGACGTCAAAAACGTATTTTTCGACGATATACGTTATTTTCCAAATTATCGAGTGGTATAGGAAACATGTGCATGGACATTCATAACATCATTTCATGATCTAAAGTAGATCGTTCATCATTCATATTAGGTTGCGGCTAGTGTGCGTGCCTTGTTTTTCAGCTCATTACATGTTCATGGTACCATCATATCAGGTGAGTCATAGCCCCTACTCTTTTAATCGTTTTGCAAACTCTATGGGGGAGAATACATGCTCGTTTTACTGAAACGCATTACTCGCTTACATGGTTGATTTCTTAAATATTTTCAGCTTTATCTAAATACTTGTTGATTATCCGAGTACAATATTATTCACTTGCTAACTACTTGCTATTTACTCATAGACATGAGTGCATAAATTTAAACTATTTACCGATTGCCTAAGATTGCCTAAGTTAAGGACCTGTAGCTACAATTTCAACGGGTATAGATTTACCTGCATTGGGTATGTTTGATTACCTACAATTTCAACGGGTATAGATTTACCTGCATTGGGTATGTTTGATTACCTACAATTTCAACGGGTATAGATTTACCTGCATTGGGTATGTTTGATTACCTACAATTTCAACGGGTATAGATTTACCTGCATTGGGTATGTTTGATTACCTACAATTTCAACGGGTATGGATTTACCTGCATTGGGTATGGATTTACCTACATTACTTGGGAGTGTAATCTCCTACATTTAGCTGAAAAACCTTTTTGGTGCCTTGAACTTAGTGCAATCAATATTCATTTTATGCGTTTTGCTTATGGTCAGATTCATTTTTATGGCGACATCGCCATGGCTACATTATCACTCTTACCTTTATATAGCAGTATTGCTACATTTATCTTTGAATCTAGATGCAAGTATTACCTTTGTTCACGTAAACATATTACATTTGGCAGTGGGTCGTAGACACACAGGTTACAAGGCTCTTATGGCGGGACTTGTAACTGAGTGGATTTACGATGCCTTTGCTGGGAAACCTTCATACATATGCATTACATTCTTTTTCACAAGACTCTATGAACTCACCAACCTCGTGTTGACACTTTAGCATGTATTTTCAGGTTTTAATCAATGGCACGCTACTGGAGGTTTTGGCAGGGCATGGCATGGTCATAGAAGACTCTGATTATTCAGATGGGGACCGTTTTAAACTATTTTAGGGTCTACTTTCGCACTACTTTCAACGATGTAAATTTAATACTTTTGGTTAAACGGTTTTATTCTAAATGATTCAAGTGAAAACATTTTTGTACTTGTGTTGTAATACCAATTGAGTTACACCCCAGCTACATGTATGCTTCCGCTGGACCCGATTCTGGGGGTGTGACAGATTGGTATCAGAGCTATGGCTATAGCGAACTAAGTGTTTTTAAAACCTAGACTATAGCTACTTTCAAGAAAACTTAACCCTATGACCGTCACGTGCCTGCCTGCTAAGCTGAAGCCTCATTTGTGGTTAGTTGCTGACATAGGTGATGAGATTTGTATCTCATTATCTGATATATTATATTCATTTATTATAGTTGTTTACTATAATTGTCTTTCATATAAGCATGTTCACGTATCATTTATGCCACCACGTTATGTTTTCCTTGCATAGTTTCATCATTTGACCTCGAGTTTGGTCACCTGCATTAGTCTTTCAGAACATTTTGAGTATTTGTGAAGGACATGGTATTAGTATAACTGAGCTGAGTATTTCAAAATTCATGGAACCTCGGTGGAATATAGACTGGTCATTTATATTCAACCCGGGATAGTGGGATATAGGCTGACCACCTATGTCTGACTCAGAAATGAATTTTGCAACACTGAGAATGGTTATAATAAAATTTTGTCTGGATTGAATCCTATACTCATTTTCCAAAGGTTTCATTTACGTATGTGCATACCCTTGTTGTCAGAACGTTGTATTTTCATCACCTCGTGAACCGCCGCTTAGAAGCACGTCAATTGATCATTTCATCTCATGAACATTCACGTCTATGCATGATACACTTACATCACAGTATTTTCTTTTATTACAATATCATTTTGTCGCAGTTGTCACAGTCTCTTCCCTTCTCACCATCATTATTATTTCCTTTCCCCATCCCCATATATATATAGAATTAGCTGACACTTTATGGATTCATATGCCACTCATCGCACACTACTCCCAATATTGATAAGTGGATATTATCAATGACCTCCCTAGGAAAGACTTTCCGTACCATCTATAAGGAGAATCTCTCGGTATAGTAAGACCATCCAAGACTCAACAGAAATATCAAGGTATCACAAAACAATTCGAACCACTATCACTGGCCTGATTGCCACAATTCCACTATCTAGAAAGTATTGGCTTGACTGAATTACCGGATTAGTTTGATACGAGTGCTCACTAAGCCACACCATAGAGATAAATCCAACCTCTTAACCGAGACTATAGATTGAACATGTCCTCACCAATAGACTTTATCCAAACATATTAGACATTTATACATTTGTGCAGACATACCTACGTGGCTATTTTATCCTCTTCATACTTTCACTTTTACATGGATTTTTTTTTCTCCAAACTACAGTTATGCAAAACATATATCTTGTAAGAAATACTTTTCTGAGGCACTTATTTTGATAATCCAATTCCTTTTGGTTAATCTTTTACAAACTACTGGATGCTAAGAAATTTTAAACATCGATCTTTGGTAAATCAATCACTATATTACATCACTCATACCTTTAGGAGTTTGTGATTTGATGACATATAACTTGGAGAAAATCGTAGTAATGGAGACTATAGCATTTGATGCACTCTATGGTCGAAGTGCCAACCTCCAATGACGGCTTGAAATTTAGAAAAGCCCAGCTCATTAGTCCAGTAAGTATTCATGAAATAACCAGGAACTTCCTACAAAATCAAGAATCAGTTACAAGTTCGATAAGGTGTAAACCCTTAGGATTTCAAGTTTGTGGTAGAGTTATGTTGAAAGTTCTGCCTAGGAAAGGCATGATACCATTCAGAAAACTTAGGAAGTTAAACCCGATATACACTGGACCATGTAATATTTTAGACAGAGTAGGCCTAGTGGCCGTCAGACTTGAGCCTTGTTAGAGAACAACAGGATTACACAACCATGTACTATCATCTTTTCAGATTAGTCACTCATAATCCCATTTGGAAAGGAATCCAACCCAAAGTCAAATATAAACCTTGTAGGAGAACCAATAGAAATCATGGAATGTAAGGTCGAACAGTTGAAGCAAAGTCGAATTCCTATCGTGAGAGTTCGCTGGAATTCTCGAATATCATCACTTTTCACCAATACCACTTCAGAGACCAACATAAACTGAACTTCGGGACGAAGTTCCTTTTAGAGGGGAAGAATGTCACAACTCGTAATTTCATGTCCTGTTTCAAACGTCGAAATTCCAATTTTTTTTATCTCGGGAAGTTACTATTCACTTTTACTATTCACAAAACACTATTCATGTCCAAAAATTTTTATTTCATATTCTCGTAAGTTAAACTATTTTAACGATAATCCGAGAGTTTGACGCTCGTCGGATCATTTCTGCTAAAATCACGAAGCCGTGTCCGAGATTTACATTCAGGTTTAAACGTCCTTCCGGCATCCCGATATGTCCATAAAACACTATAAACAATAAAAATATGATTTTCTTTCATTTTACGACAATTCTAAAAGTTTTGGAATTTTACGTTTTTTAGTTCAGCGTTTTACGCGAATTACGCGTTTTTGACCCGCGTTTCCAGTTTTAACAACGTTTATGCAACCCGATGGGGCTTACCATTCATTTTATATTTTCTTATGGAGTATTTTGACAAGTTTAGTCATTCTTTCAAGTTTCGTATTTTTACGATGCCCGGATTTACGTTTCGCGATTTAAAACTTTACGGTTTGCGATTAACGGAACCAAAACCGACTCCGTGACCCAGATAACACCAAGCTTCTTACATACTCATCCCAAAACTCACCATGTGCAGCCCCCCCCCCCCCCCCCCCCCCTTATCCAAGGATACTTGAACTTGTCCCTTTAATTACAAAAATGCCATCCTAGTAACTAAATATCTAAAAACCTTGAAAACATAACACATATATTTTCTTGGAATCAAAAACTCATTTCTCATCTTCCCCATCATGAAACCCACGACCCAACACCATCACCATGATCCATCCATGATTTTCCAAAAGCTAAAGCATCAAAGTTGTTCATTTTATCTTCCTAATCAAGAATCTTACAACAAAAACACAAGAAACACAAGATTTCTCATCCTTTAATCACCTATAATTTCAAAGTGAGTATTCAAATTTATTTTCATGTTTTCTTTCAATTAACACATGTATCTTATAGTATTCATGCTTAATTTCATGCACAAACTAGTTATACCACTTTATTTTTGTAGACTTTTGAAACATACAAACCCTAAATTGTGATTTAGGTGTTCTTTTGTAAAATTAACTTGATTACTAGTGATTAGGAACCCATGGCACCCTAAGAAGGTGTATGGTAGGATTAGTATAGTTTTGTGAAGTTTGCAAGAGTTTTGATTGAGGTTGGAACTAGTTTTGAACCTTAGAAATGGATTTCTAACAAGTATATATACATGCTGTCCCATTTTGCAAAATACAGAAAACTCAGGGGTTTCCGGGTAATTTTGGGCTAAAGATTTAGAAAATACTTTCAAAAACGAATCTTTGGTCGAAAGAACGGATTAAAACGAGTTTATAACGAAGGAGTTATGATTTTTACAAGTTTAACGACGAAAACTATTTTCTGAAAATTAAGCTTGCTGTCCCACGATTTTCAATGGACAAAAAGAGGTATTAGACGTAACCTAGAGGATCCGAGCTTTCAAAAATATATTAGTATAGGTTAATACGATTCCGGGGATATAAAGAACGTAGAAAACAAGCTTATAACGACCAAGATATACACGTTTCAAAATCGACGAAACTCTATTTATTTCCATCAGCTTTTTAGCAAAATATTACTAAGTATAGAAAAACAGTTTTTGTGATACACCATGTTGAGAGCCATTTATCTTAGTGATACAATCAGTTCTGGAAAATTTACATCATTGACAAAATGTTAGTTCACCCAGCCTAGTTTTCAAAACATCCAACTTTTTGTCGAAATGATTTATAACGAATAACTTATGGCCTACCAAACTTTCCCGAAAACTGCCCAGAATCTGCCGAAACAGCCCAAATACCTCACTTCATGGCTATTTATCTTTATGATCGAGACCCGTATGGACAAACTTCAGTTCTATTACTTTTTAGATATGGTGACAAGCTTCCTAAAACTACTGAGTTTCTTTCCTAACACTCAATATTCACTAATTCGCGACTAGTTTTGCGAGACCATTTTGGTCATATTTCCAAGTTATGAAAAGTGTCATTTTTCGTCGAAAACACTATATTTGCCGATAGAACATCAAACGAGGATTGTGGATTACCGTTTCAACATATGTACATGGAAAGTGGTTATTAACTTAACGAGACGTCAAAAACGTATTTTTCGACGATATACGTTATTTTCCAAATTATCGAGTGGTATAGGAAACATGTGCATGGACATTCATAACATCATTTCATGATCTAAAGTAGATCGTTCATCATTCATATTAGGTTGCGGCTAGTGTGCGTGCCTTGTTTTTCAGCTCATTACATGTTCATGGTACCATCATATCAGGTGAGTCATAGCCCCTACTCTTTTAATCGTTTTGCAAACTCTATGGGGGAGAATACATGCTCGTTTTACTGAAACGCATTACTCGCTTACATGGTTGATTTCTTAAATATTTTCAGCTTTATCTAAATACTTGTTGATTATCCGAGTACAATATTATTCACTTGCTAACTACTTGCTATTTACTCATAGACATGAGTGCATAAATTTAAACTATTTACCGATTGCCTAAGATTGCCTAAGTTAAGGACCTGTAGCTACAATTTCAACGGGTATAGATTTACCTGCATTGGGTATGTTTGATTACCTACAATTTCAACGGGTATAGATTTACCTGCATTGGGTATGTTTGATTACCTACAATTTCAACGGGTATAGATTTACCTGCATTGGGTATGTTTGATTACCTACAATTTCAACGGGTATGGATTTACCTGCATTGGGTATGGATTTACCTACATTACTTGGGAGTGTAATCTCCTACATTTAGCTGAAAAACCTTTTTGGTGCCTTGAACTTAGTGCAATCAATATTCATTTTATGCGTTTTGCTTATGGTCAGATTCATTTTTATGGCGACATCGCCATGGCTACATTATCACTCTTACCTTTATATAGCAGTATTGCTACATTTATCTTTGAATCTAGATGCAAGTATTACCTTTGTTCACGTAAACATATTACATTTGGCAGTGGGTCGTAGACACACAGGTTACAAGGCTCTTATGGCGGGACTTGTAACTGAGTGGATTTACGATGCCTTTGCTGGG
Source organism: Artemisia argyi (assembly GCA_030686995.1). Taxonomy (NCBI): domain Eukaryota; kingdom Viridiplantae; phylum Streptophyta; class Magnoliopsida; order Asterales; family Asteraceae; genus Artemisia; species Artemisia argyi. The sequence continues at coordinate 116,657,315 of CM060691.1, read as the reverse complement.
AAACCTTCATACATATGCATTACATTCTTTTTCACAAGACTCTATGAACTCACCAACCTCGTGTTGACACTTTAGCATGTATTTTCAGGTTTTAATCAATGGCACGCTACTGGAGGTTTTGGCAGGGCATGGCATGGTCATAGAAGACTCTGATTATTCAGATGGGGACCGTTTTAAACTATTTTAGGGTCTACTTTCGCACTACTTTCAACGATGTAAATTTAATACTTTTGGTTAAACGGTTTTATTCTAAATGATTCAAGTGAAAACATTTTTGTACTTGTGTTGTAATACCAATTGAGTTACACCCCAGCTACATGTATGCTTCCGCTGGACCCGATTCTGGGGGTGTGACACAATCCCCCGGTACTTGTCACTATACTATACTACAATGATCAGGTACACTGCCTGGTGGGGGTTGTAAGCTTCTCGAGATCCCTCGAGAGGTAAAGCCTGTTGCGATTCCCACGCATCATATGCAAACATCATCCTTAGATGATTATGCTATATACGATCGAGCGTATATAATGGTGAACCTACAATGAAAGAGTTACTTCAATATATTTCATCTCAAAGAAAAGTAAGATGTAAATATATAAATGATATAAGCGACTCAAAGTAGAGAACCATGAAACCAAAAAATCTCATGAGGTGTATGTTTCTAAAAAGAAATGCAATCATAAGAAAAACGTGAATATAATATGATAGAAACCTACAAAACAATGCCTAGAGAGAAGACATGAGGATGAGATGCTTCTCATGATGTTATAAACTAACAAGGAATGAGTTTCTCACCTAAAAGGTTGTTTTGAAGAAGTGTGGTAGTCGAAAATTTGAAAAATAGAAAAAAAAAAAGTTGCAGGTGGTCTGGCGGAACCCTTGTGAGGGTTCCGTCTGATCCGCTGGGCCATTTCTGGGTTTCCAGAAAATTTCACTGGCGGAACCCTCGTGAAGGTTCCGCCTGATCTGCCAGTTCCCAAAAATGAGGCAGTCCGATATTTTAAGTGCCGAGATGATTTTTAAATTTTTCAACAACTCCTAAAAACACAAATATAACTCATATCTGATTAGGAATTGTAAAAATTAGACTTAAAAACACGCTTACCATTGGAAACTCATGTGTATAGCAAATGCTATATTGAAAGATAAGGATGGAACATATCGACTCATGCAATCCTAAAATCGACAACTTGAGTGATAAGCAACGAATATTACTTTATCATCTACCAAAGATGATGTATCTTGCCATAATGCATGCTTGAATGGAATTGAAAGGAAGTGATAACAATAAGCACCTATGAACAAGAGTTCACATGAAAAGAGTACTAAAAATACTAAACACCTATATGAGGATGAGAATGACATCATAAGATGCGAGAGTGTTGATTACACCAACGTGTTGAGAATGAGAGTTTGATTAAAATATCGTTTGCACTTACAATGACGTGCATGATATGTGTCGAGGAAGGAAAAGGATGAGATCCTATGATGGTGTTCTAGACAATGAAGTTGTGAAGTCCTAGTTTTGAGTATAATCCTAGACTCCATTGGTTGTTGGTTGTGGAGATGAAGAACTTTGTCGAACATATGATGTGTTTTTCACTTGATGAGGTATTAGGGGTGAAATAGGCTTGAACTATTAAAAAGAGAAAAAGTCAAAGGCTTGAAGCACTTGTGGTTTTGTGAACCGACTTTAACTAAATGAAGTGTACCTATGTGTTGGTATTTTAGGGTGTAAGAAACATGAGTAGATGTTCTTTGAATACAATTTGACAAAATACGAATATGTGAATGAATTTCTCTCCTCCTCAATAGGTGGACATCCAGCATATTGTGTAATGCATCGTATAAATAATTATGATGAAGTGTTTAGGAGGTTGTAGGTTAATGTAAGAGATTAGCTTAGTGAAAGCGATGAGCTTTGTGAAATTGAATGATTTTGAAGTTTTTAGGGATGTTGATTAGCATACAAAGAACTTTATCCTTGAAGTCATGTAGCTCTTCTCTATCAATGCGAGATGATCGCATGAAGAGGCATGTGGTTTTCTCAAAGGAGGTGGAAAGGATTAGAATATTGGTATGGAGGTGACGATGAGTGATCTTGAGGATTTGAGGTTAGGAGACTCTTTGTGAATGTGGGTAATCATTAATGGATGATTGGGAATCATGGAATTTTGAGGTGTTTTGTTGGTTGATGACTGAAGTTGAATGTGTGAAATGAGGTGATGATGACTTGACAACACTTGAAGCTTGGATATCTTCTTTGTGTTCTTCACTTGCTAAAAAGTGGAAAAGACGCATTTCATAATGAAATTCACTTGACTTTCGACTACATAGACAACTATGACAATGAGTGTATGGATACAACAGTTGCCCTTTGTTTCAAAGAGCGACACAAGGGTGAATATAAGTTTATGTATCATGAAAGATGGTTTAACCTTAATGGGTTAGGTTGTAGTGGGGATGACACACTTGTTTGGTTACATGGTGGAATCTTCTTGTGAAGATGACTAGGTGTATGATATTGACTCTTGGTTTCTTTGAGGGGATGGAAATGGTGGACGACTCGATATTGGTAGAACAAAGGATAACTCGATTTTTCAGGTCACATTGGTGGTTTAAGGTTTGAGTGATGAAAGGTTATGAGAGTGATTTGATCATCAAAGACCAAGAGATGTGTTAGTGTGTGAAAATGGAATATGTTAAGAACGTTCTTAAGAAAGCTCTTTGGAACAAGAATCTAAGTGAAATTACCAACTTCAATAGATCTTGTGTATGCTCTAGAGATGTGTAGGATTAACCGTGGATGTGCACAAGGTTTGAACTAGATTATGGTAAGGTTTGGTTATGATGAACGCTTAAAAGAAAATAGACACATATGGTGTCTTTCAATAAGTAAGATTATCACGTGGAATAAAGTCACCATGATTATGAAAACAAGAATGATGAGATGATGAGGAGACTCTAGATCCTAGAACTTGCAGATGTTGATTTAAGATCATTAACCCAATGGGGTATAATGAAATCTCATGTAACACAACCGTTCATGTTCAATGAGAGAATGACGCATAGGATATACAATATCCTTTTAATGATGAAAACTTGACGCATGATTTCTTAGGCATAATGTCTTTCAAGATATCATGTTTTACTAAATGAAGATATGAAGCCAAAGTGTTTGAATCGGATAGTCCTATCCTAAATATACTTGGTCTCAAGATTATAATCACTAGATGATGACTAGAGGAATTCACTCGAGTTTCTTATGTATACTCCTCAAGAGTCATTGTTGCTCAGGGTGTATGAGTTTGGCTTTGAGATTGCTTTTTAACATATGTTGTTAAAATGTTGATTTGAAGTTTAATGAAACATGTGCAGAAGTTAAAAGTATTACCAATACTTTGATAACTTGTGAAGGTGGAACTACTTAAACCTAGTGTAATTAAATGTGCGCTTCATTCTCATTTGATGGTGAAGGTTCTAATCCTATAGGTGGTAAAGTATGGTTGAGTTTTTTAAACGAGTGTTTAGACAAAGGGCTTTTTGAGCAATGCACTCAATGGATTCAAATGAAGGTAAGGATGGTGGATTGGTTTATCTAGGTGGTAGCTCTTCTAGTGTGTCCAAAGAAGGATGTGGTGATGTGGAGGTTTGTTGTGCTAAGGAAGTACTTAAGTTTCATAGATGTAGAAAGTGAAGAAGGATGAATCCAAATTTGTTCTGATCTATTGGTTGGTACAACTGGCGGGTGAGGTGCTTGAAGTTTTGCTCATGTTTTTGAAGCTTATGGGCTGAGATATATCACAAGGTGAATGTGATGAGATGATGGTGAAAGAACAAGTGAACTTAAGTGCTAAATGTTTAAGGATGAAAACCTATTGACATTTGTTTTTGTTCCTATTGATTGGGAGAGTACTATGATAAGTGTTCAAGTTGTGATGAGTATTTTTACAAACATTGTTAAAATACTTGGGTGTTGATTTTTCGGATATGACTTTTAATGACTACGGTAGTAAGTCAAGTTTACTTGAATATTTCAAATGAAATACTTAAGTTGTCAATCCTACTTAGTTGAGAATGGATAGCATAAAAGGATAACAAGACTCGATAATACATCTATAACTTAAGAGTAAGTTATGACTTTATGTAAATCTTTATCGTCTTGAAGGATGAGTTAAGGATGAAAGAATGTTGTGAGTGTGTGTAGTGATCACAAATACTCAATGGCTCGAGGATTACAAGGAACAAGTTTTCGGATTCCTTCCTTTATGGAGAAAGGTAACTTGGATCATTCTTGCAAAATTTAGAAAGTATTATTATAGATGATTATCCTATAGGTGCAAGTGATAAGTCCTAATCCTAATATGAGTGAACATCAGTGAGAAGAATCCTAGAGATGAAAGTGAGTGATCTTGAGTGAGGGTCTTAAATGAAAATTTAAAAAGAAATCTGTAGGACTGGCGGAACCCTACGAATACACGGGCGGAACCCTTTTGAGGGTTCCGTGTGTTCCATTTGGCTATTTCTGGGTTGCCCAGAAAATGCACTGGCGAAACCCTTTTGAAGGTTCCGCCTGATCCGCCAGACACCAGAAATGAAGCAGTCCACTATTTCGAGCCTCGAGACGAATTTCAAATTTTTCGAAAACTCCTAAAAACAAAACTTAAATATAGTACTGATTAGGAAATGCAAAAGTTGGATATAGAAAAAATCTAACCGTTAGACTTTGATCGGGGGCTAGCGAATTTCACTATACTTAGTGAAATATCCATAAACTAGAAAATTTGACAACATCCCAAATGTTGCCTACCTGCATATCCGTTAGCACAAGACAATGTCCAAAGATAACAAAAGATCCTAGAAGAACATATATCCATGAAACATATTGTTTAACTACCAAATTGATCAAATTTCAAGTAGTGCCAAACACTCCTTAACAATGGACATTTATTGACTCCCGAAACTCGTTCAAGTATCCTAATAATACTTGGAACATATGCACTTAATTAGATGTGATAGATTAAAACCAAAGACACATATTCTAACACATGTTAGCATATAGATTAAGCCGAGGATTATGAGCTTACCATAAATAGAAATTAAGCCATACATGGAAAATTGATAACAACAAAGTATTATCATCCAAACATGATACAGTTAGTTTACATGATTAATCAAAGATAAGTTTCTATCATATAGCACAACACATTCATTAAACATCATTGTAGAGGCATGTATACCAAACACCGTTTTACAAGAATACTACATGTTTAAAAATGTAGTGACTCATTTAGACGCGTGACCATATTTCAAGATATTTAATTAGTATTACTTAATTCTCATTCATAAGTGAATTATGCAAAATAATCACATAACATATGCAAGAAAGAGTAACTAAAACAATAAGCAATACAAACACAAATTTTCAACTTAGTTCACACAATCTAGCAAATATCCTATTGTGTATAAACATGAAATCAACAAACAAGCAAATGAATATCATGACAAGATTGATGCTCATGAATCACAAATAAACATGTGTAATCCCAACTACAACAAGCAAACAACATGTATGCAAGCAACTTAAACAAGTAGTCATATTAGCAAAGCATAAAAAGAAATATGCTTTTCGTTACTTTGCGTCTAAATATGACGATGTATGCCAAGCTTGACTAGTTTCCTTTATATATGAATATCATAAAATTCTTTAGTTTCAAAGAAAATAATGTCAATGTTCAAAGGATACTAACTTATATTGCCTAACTCAAAAATTTGAGTTTCTTCGTCAAAAATAAATTTAATATTTTAGACACACTATAGTATTTGGTTCAATCTTTTGACTTCAGATTAGATTTAGGCCATAACATCATTCTTAAAAGAAAGTAGACGTAATTCCCTTCAAATTGATAGGTGGCGCGACTCCTACGGACTTACGGTTAATTAGTTATGAATTATTGAAGTTGGACAAAAAACTGTGTACTGAACTGACGGATTTCAAGGAACCTTTTTGAGGGTTCCGCCCATTGAGGATGAGGGCTCCGCGGGGTCTGATGACAGATTCACTAAAACTCATATTTTGACATAAAGAAAACGTGTAGGACTTACTAGATTTGATAGTAAACATATATTTAACAACATTTCTACTTATGCGACTTATCTAAACATTTACGAACATGATTTTTCAACTAAATTTGTAGTTATCCAAAATGCTCATTTTAAAACCGTAGTTTTCGTAAATTAGCTTTAAGCATATAATTTGACACTTACAAATTTTAAGAAATGTTTTCTTTTATTTTTCAAGGACACCTTCAAGCTTGTATACAAAGTAACATTTCTAAGTATACTTAACGAAACATTTTTCATATTATATTCCGCTTCAATGGTAATTTGATACATGGATCGTGCTCCATTTTAAAAACCATTTGTTATGAAAATAAGATCTATGAAGCTCTTATGCCAATTGTGAAAACGTAGAGGGGGGGGGGGGGGGGTGAATACGTTACCGTTTAAAAACTTTATTACTTGTTGTATCAAATATCCATTCTTAGCTTGTTCTAATATGAAATATGTGAAGTGTAGTTTATGACTAGCATAAACTAAAGACAAGTTATCACACAAGCATAAACAACAAGTCACAACACAAATAATCACATAATGCAAACAATATAGAAAAGCAATAAGTAAAAGGAAAGTGCAAACCGAACACGAGGATTTATAGTGGTTCGGTCACGGATCTCTTCTTCGCCCTACTCCACTCCTCGAGTACCCAACGCGAGAGTTACTTCACTAGATCAACAACCTCCCTTCTCGGCGGAGAAAACCTTACACGTCGCTTACAAGATTACCGACACTAAGCTAGATGTCGAGTTCTTTTACAAGGGTACAACCACTCCCATCGTCGCCTATACAATATTTCCGACACTAAGCTAGATGTCGAGTTCTTTACCAAGGGTACAACCACTCCCGCTATGTTTTGTGGCCCAACATAAAAACCTTGTCTTTTATGGCACAAACACATAAACCATCTAATCTATATTGTGATGATACAATGATGATCAAAGACATAAAAGTCTAATGGATATGAATGACTAATCTACATGAACTTCTTGAATAAGAAGTCTTCAATCATTGAGGATGTCAAGTAACCTTGGATCTTCATATGTTGGAATGCTTGAATGAATAGTGACTTCAAGATCTTGTAACCTTCTTGGTGGATCATGAAGTATGATATGCTTACAACAAAGATGAATGTTAGAAGCATTATGATTATTATAGAAAGGGTGATCTACATGGTTTCCTACTTATCTATGTGTGTGTGTTTTTTCATCTTTTCATCAACATCCTAAGTAAAACATGAACTTCTATTTATAGGCAAAACAAGTAAAGAAGTTTTCCAAAACCATGTTCCAAAACCATGGGTTACTATTAGAGTCAACATTGACAAGACATATGCATATACTTGAAACTAAATGTTGACAAGACAAGACATATATGTTTCCTAGTCAACTTACAAGGACTATGACACATCTTACAAGCTCTTTGACCAAGTCATTTTCCAAAGATGTTTCCAAGTCAACTACAATCTATGACACATCTTAAATGATCTTTGACAAAGATAATTTCCAAATATAGTTTTCCATTTTATGAAAAATACATTTAGACAAATGTATATATTAACTTAAAAAGGTAAATTACTTGTATAAAAAAATATATTAGCTAGCTATATAATTTTTAGTAAGTTACTAAAAATGTTTTATGTACATATGTTGATACAAGACACATTTTTATATATTGTAAACTTACTAATATTATCCAGACACCTAATGTGACACTTATTCTATTTAACACCTAAAATGTACTTTGACACCTAAAATTCTTAAAGACTCCTAAAGTATTTTAGTCATTCTAAGGGGTTTGATCATAATGCCACATAACAAACATGTACGAACCTGTGTTGTAGCATACGATGACTCGAGACGTTGAGAGATGTTGAGACAAAATATGATTACGAGTAACTTGTACATTTTACGTTATGTATCAAGTTATACGTTTGTCATCAATCAAAACAAACGAGACTCTATAGATTAAATATCGTAATATTTGCACTAACAATATGCCTAAAAAAATATTAGTCATTCGATGAGGCTTAGATTTGTGAACCACCAAACAAAGAGAATCAATATGTCATGGTTGCAAACTTAGTAAGTTGCCCCGCCAAGATGCATAATCTCACTTTGGCCCTAACTCACTAAAAAAATCATTTAAACTTTATCATCACAGCCTCTTCCATTACCCTTTCATACAAAAAGCGCCCATAATATATATATATATATATATATATATATATATATATATATATATATATATATAAAACTTGGTAAATACACTCGTTTTCGCTACACATATTCTAGCAACATATAGGATTATAGGTTACTGTGCATGAAGGTTAATGAAAGAAAGAACTGTGGTGACTATTAAAATACATCATGGCAAATTTGGCTCAGATTAATTCATGTCCTAGTTGCAATCAAGAGGTTACTAATTAGGGTATTTTCCATACTAAACCATTCTTATATGTTGGGCTACAAAATAACAAACTTGAAAGATCATCACTGCCAATAAAACACATGTTATAACATGTAGGATCGTAGTTTATAGTTGATATTGTGATTCGGGAGGTCGGGTTTGATGGAAGAAGATGACTTTCATGGTTAGTGTTAGAAATGAAGCTGAGCAATATTTACGTGAATTGGAGTAGACAACTAATATGCGTATAACGCAGGGACTACTAATGTAATATTGTAATAGTTGTATTATGTTTGCCCTACATAAACCCCTCAAGACTTCACTTGAGAGGTGTGAGTGTGTAACCATTTTGCTTAATAAAATCTTATTTTTGTTCACCTCTCCCTCTCTCTACTTTCTCTCTCTAAAACTAGTCATGGATTTCATATTCTTTGTTCAACCTCGACCTCCCCGAACCATATAAATCATGTATATTATCGGTCCTACAATTGGTATTGGAGCTCATGGTCATGTTATATCATTGATTTGTGTGGTTCGTATATGTTTTTTAGTTGTTTTTACCAATTTTTTCGGACCTGGAAATTTTTTTTCATATCTTTTATGGTTTAACAGTTTCTAAACAACTTTATGTATCAACATGGTCAAAAACAAAAAGTCTCAACCTTACAATATCAGTTTCATATAACTGTTACTTGTGTCCCATACAATATCAAGTTCACAGCTTTATGTAACTTATCATTTTTTTGCTACTTGTTTTGTACCATCCCGTGAAAAGTGGTCGAAACTTATCGGAAAACTCGTCGGAATCTGGGCAAAGAAGCTGGACGGAATTGTTGGTCGGAATAATCGCCGGAATCTGGTCGGAATTTCTTGTATAAGAAATTTTCGAAATGTACTATTTATCGAGAATATATTTTCAAAATGTACTATTTATCAAGAATATGTCTTCGAAATATACTATTTATCGAGAATATATTTTCGAAATGTACTATTTATAGAGAATATATATTTTCGAAATTTTTTTACTTTTTCGAATTTGTCACATTCTCGATAAGTTCAGTATATTCTCGATAAGTTGATAGAGATTAAGATGAAGAGAAGACATGACCACAACCAAATATCAACAACTCAAGACCTCAGGCTATACCATCATCAGTCCACATGTGTTAAAGAAATGAAATAGATATCGACAATGAAAATAATAGAAGATCCATAATCTTTCTTAACGACAACAACATCAATCCCATCTCTAAACCACAAGACTCTTGAACATAAATGAAAACATTATAAGATCTCAGTCAATTATTTGTGGTACTCAAAGAAACATCAAGACCATTCAAGGTCTAACACACGAAATAACAATCATCACAGATCTATATTGAAGATTCCCTTCTCTTTTTAATATTCGAACTCAAAAGGGAATGAAATATAAAAAGTATGTTATTTACATCCTTCGTTCGTTCAATGACAAGAAAACATGAAAGAAGTACAACCTACATGTAACCCAGCTCTTCAAGATCTTGATGCCTAATATGTTATTGGTTCTACATTAGAATGGTTTACTCATGGCGGGTTAAATGGGTGTGAGAGATTTGTGTTCATGATTCATGCTTCAGTAGTCAAGAAAAGGGGTGAGAAGATCTGTGTTTTAGTTGTGGTGGCTGCTATTGTGAAAGAGTTACTTTGTTTTGGTGGCTGCAAAAGATGATGGGAGAGTTGTTAGATGTGTGTGTGACTGCGTATAGTGAGTCAATTAGGGTTGAAGTGAGAGATTAGTGCTATTAAATATGATGTGTGAATTAGGGTTATCAAAAGTTATACCGTGTACAATTTTCACACGAAATTGGATTAGGTATTTCTTTTGGGATGGATTGTCTTTGGACTTTGGATTATATCAGAATATTGGGCCTGCATGCTTTAGGTTCACACGAAATTGGGCTGACAAAATGGACTTGTATTGGATCCGAATATTATTTAAAGAATGGGCTCAAAAGGTGTCATACAGGTGTATATTTGGATACATACGTTCTGATAATATCTGATAAAGAGTGGTATTTTGGTATTACAATTTTCATGGGGGATACATATTTGACGGATATCGTTTTCAATGCTTATCTAATGTGACTACGGGGATTATTTGTTTATTACTTATTTGATCTTGAAGTGACGTTTCACGGGTGCATGTACTTAGTATCTCAAGGTCTAGGGGTTGGTTGGATGCAAGACTTTTAAAGATCCTTGTTTGAGCATTTATGGAATAGTGAGTAAGACTTGGATTATCTAGTTATACTCGATGTAAGGGGTTACATTGTAGTACTCACAGGTTATAGCTATCACTTTAAGGAGTTACGTTGTAGTACTCAGTGTCACACGAAGTTGTGGATATTCCAAGAGGTAGATATTTCATATAATGTTTGATTGGTTTGGGTATATGCCACTACCTATATTGTAAGGAGTGACGTTGTTGTGCTCATATAGGTTCTCAATCAAGGATATTACAAGTATAAGTCACAAGTCTGGGAATTTTATTTCACTTTCAAGTTGTCATATCGGGTTGTCTCCATATGTGGTCACTTACTATTAGCCAGTGGAAGTGAAAAGAGGTTTGATAAGATTTTGATCTGAGGAGAATTCTAGAGAGAATAGTTATTGACATCCACTCATGGGGTATTGATTTGTATGTTGCTTCCAGTTGATATTTCTATGTACACATATTTATGATGATTCGAAAGATCGTCATCATCCTGGAGGGAGAAATGTGTACATCGGGGCTTTTATTGAAGATCCGGAAGCATTCTAAGTGAGTTGAAGATGTCGATATGATGATCCCCAAACAAACCAGTGAAGAAGTTACAGATTATCAGTCTATGATCCATTTTCCGCTGTGCATGACAAGATAAGAGACTGAAGATAATTTGGGCATAATTCAGAGAAACTTCTTCTACAAGAATAAAGGTTATATCAAACGGGTTGTCAATTTGGGAGGGAGCATGTAAAAGAAAAGGGCTTACTAATTGGGAGGGAGAAATAACCCAATTAGATTAGTACATGATTCGTTTGCAAGTAAAGAAAGATTGCTAGGGATATTTATGAAGATAAAGAGCTATGAAGTCTTCCTCAGCATTGTTGCGCTTACTTTGATTGTTTTATTTTACTTGTTAGGAATCATTGTAACCAATTCACCTATATCTCCAGCTGGAGGGAGATTGTTAGAAATGAAGCTGAGCGATATTTACGTGAATTGGAATAAACAACTAGTATGCGTATAACGCAGGGACTACTAATGTAATATTGTAATAGGTGTCTTATGTTTGCCCTACATAAACCCCTCAAGACTTCACTTGAGAGGTGTGAGTGTGTAACCATTTTGCTTAATAAAATCTTATCTTTGTTCACCTCTCCCTCTCTCTACTTTCTCTCTCTAAAACTAGTCATGGATTTCATATTCTTTGTTCAACCTCGACCTCCCGAACCACATAAATCATGTATATTATCGGTTCTACAATTAAAGAGATAGAGAGAGAGAGAGAGAGAGAGAGAGAGAGAGAGAGAGAGAGAGAGAGAGAGAGAGAGAGAGAGAGTAGAGAGAGAAGGGAAACTATGTGTTTTTATTGAATGAAAGGAAAGAGTAAATTACACAAATGAGTCTCACCCCTCCATGTAACACATATCAAACTATTACTAATAGACATAACAAGTCCATGTGTTTTGGCTAAACAAGATAGTAAATGTAATCCCGTAAATGTCATTCCATTTACGTGTTAGGAGCGATCCCAACATAACACATATGAAATCAGCACTCATAACCACAACTTATACAGAGCTAGTACACTACTCATAATTGTAACTCATAAACGGTTTCTACATTTATGACCATAACTTATACGCAACTCACGCATGACGTATGACGACAACCATACAACAAAACACTGTTATTTAGGTCTGCTAAAAGTCAGGCACTATATGCATCCTATTCAATAGATAAATGATCAAGTTGTGTCAGATTAATGCATTTTTCGGCTACGATCATAGAGGTTGTTAAGGTGAGTCAAACTCATACCCAACCAAAAACAACGCCTATGAAATCAGAACCTATGACCACAACGTATACACAAATAATACATATAATTTTGAAAAATATCATGACAAACACATCAAACCATAATCAAGACATCCTTCCATTCTTCCAAAACCAAATAAAACATAGTTTATACCACTAATGATTATACACAACCTATAAGAGCTTAAAACGAATGCGCTTTGATCAAAATGACGCCATATAGACAACATTTGTATAAAAAATACAAACACATATCCACAAATGTCTTATCATTTTGACTGTAATAATAGTGGTTGCTAAGCCAAGTGAAACTCGCACTCAACCAACCAACCATTTTGCACAACCAATAAAAATAAAAATATATTGAAAAATCATTACAGCAAAAAATAAAATAAAATGTTGTAGCACTTATGAAATCAGCAGTTACGACCATAACTTATACACATCAGATAAAATCATATGACCACATGTTATATAAGCTGCATAAAATTAGCACTTATGACCACACATCAAACTTTAAAAGATATTACAAATCTTAAACAAACAAAAACACATATCGAGAAAAACACTAATAGCAAACAAACTTTAAAAAAGTTAAAAGATCATCACAACCAAATAAAACACAACTTGTAGCACATCATATAATCAACACTTATGATCACATATCAGACTTATCATAAAACTTAACAAACAAAAACACGAAATCAATTAATAGCATACAAACTGATGACGTATAGTCTATATTTGGGCCACGAGCCCAAATGACAAACATCACTAAGGCCCAAACCCACCATGAGTGGGCTATTATAACTTGGGCCGCATTGTCAAAGGGATTGGGCTCACGTAAGACCAAAAGCCCAAACAAACTATTTATGGTCTAGATAAAGATCTTCTATATATGGATAAAGATCCTTGGACCAGATAAGCACCATGCGTGCGAAACGTAAGGAGCACGAAACCTACAAGGATTCTGCGCCTATATAAGGAATGACATAATTCTCATTAAAGGTACGATTCACAAACCCTAACTCTTTACGTAAACCTAAAACCAATTACTTACTCTCACGCCGGAGGATAATCGTAGGAGACAATCCCACGATAAGCCTAACGGTGTTGGTTTATTTTCTTAGCGCGCAGGTTTCAAGCATTAAGAGCTAATTGGTACGAGAGCAAGAGCCCAAACAAGGAACGCCCAACTTTTGTATCAACAAGTGGCGCCATCCATGGGACCAACACTAAGAACTAAGAACTAGAATGACGAAGAACAAAAACTCAAGCCAGCGGACTCCGCAGTTGGAAAAAACACGTGACCCCCAGAGGAAGAACCATCAAGATTCGACCTCTAGGCAGGCTTCTGGAACAACTAGTGCGCCTGGTCACCAAGAAACGGGACTAACCCTACCTCTCCCAGCGGTAGAATTGCCTATAAGGACTACCCAAGCCACCACAGTGGTCCCAAGCGTTGAAGAACTTCAGCGCACCCTCTTCAATACTCCCCACCAAACGGCACCTATAGTGGAATACACTGTGCCACCTCGCGCACCTAACCGAGATAGGGTGCCCAATGCTGAGGTAGATATAATTGCAGCGGATGAGGACGCGCCTGACCTAACATTAAGTAATTTTGTATCCCAAAATTACGAAACCCTAACCGCCCTCATGCAAGAAAAAGCGAGGAGAAGGTCAAGTACGAGCCTGCAAGCCCGGCTCAACTTTGGTCCTGAACGCGAAGTATCACCACCGCGCCACCAAAGAGGAAGACACGAAAATAACGAAAGACGTACCACTATCCATGATAGACTTGGTACGGTATCTGACTCACAGTATTCAGAGGAATATGAAGATGGCGAGAGGCGCACCAATGTTTATTCCAGACTTGGTAGTCGAAGGATACAAGACAGATTAGGACATCAACATTCACCAAGCGAAGGCTCCTCCAGGTTTGGAAGCAAAAAAATTCACGACAGATTAGGGAGGAGAACATCCCCAAGTGAAAGTCCCTCAAGCTCTTCCTCTGAAGGAAATCGGCGCAAGCGCCGCAAAAGAGATTACTCTTCCTCCAGTGACTCCTCGGACAACGAGGATAAGGAAACAGGACATTGAAAGTCCAGAGGAAGACGTCGCGAGGAAGAAGACGAAGACATATCTCTTCCGTGGCGTCGCCAGAAAGTTGATGCCTTTACAAGACGTATCAGCGACTATTTTGATCATAAGAAAAGGCGCATGCCCACTAATGTTGAAACATATGATGGGACGGGTGATCCTGATGATCACCTAAAAATTTTCGAATCCGCCGCTACTATCGAAAATTGGCCACAACCTGTGTGGTGCCATATGTTTAACTCCACGTTAGTAGGGAATGCGCGCACGTGGTTTAGCAAGCTTCCACGAAGGAGCATTGGCGGGTTTGAAGAGTTGCGAAAAGCATTCCGTTTAAACTTCACCCAAAGAAAGAAGTGCGCTAAAAACCCTGTTGAACTAGCCAGAGTAAAACAGCGTCAAGGGGAATCAACCAGTGCTTATATGGAACGCTTTAAAGATGAGTGTATACACGTAAAGGCGTGTCCCGAAGTCCTAAAAATCTCAGGGTTCATGAATGGGATCAATAACCCATAACTCATCAGGAAGTTGAACGACAAGCTTCCCCAAACCTTCGATGAACTAATGAAGCGCACAAGATCCTTCATACAAGGAGAAGCAGTTGCTGCGGACAGTAAAAAAGGCTACTCAAATTATAGGCAACAAGAACAGCCTAGGAGACAATCCAATGATTAGAGCAACAACCGCAGCAAGAATTATCGCAGTCAAGGGAGTGGACGAGATAATGACAAATATACCCCTCTCACAAAGACTCCGAGGGAAATATTTGTAACAGAAGGCACAAATTTCCCAAAACCTCCACCAATGCGCACCCTAGAGGAAAAGCGTATAGGGAATGGATACTGCGAATACCATGGCCAAAAGGGCCATACAACCAACGAGTGTGTCCAGCTACGAAAACTAATTGAAAAATTAGTAAAGGAGGGTAGAATGGATCACCTCGTAAAAAACATTAAAGAAGGGAAGGACAAGCAAAGGAATGGGGGCAAGAAAGAGCCTCCCAAAGATAAAGCGGACATCATCTACATGATACAGTCATGGCAACGCAAGACAAAGCAAAAAGTCAGTCAAAAGTTCTCTTCAGAAAAGGAGATATCCATCCCCACTCTAGCTGCGGACAACGCAGTAATAGAGCCGCTGACCATTAAGATACATACTGGGGGACATGACATCCGCCGCATGTATATCGATGGAGGAGCATCTGCAGATATTCTGTATGAACATTGCTTTAAAAGGCTACGACCTGAGATACAAAGCTAGTTGATACCAGCCACGACGTCGCTTACCGGGTTCACAGGAGAAAAGATATGGCCTATGGGGCAATTACGCCTACTTGTAGTTGCAGGTGATGAACAACACTCTACAGCAACGTGGATAAATTTCATGGTAATCAAGTCTCCTTCACCGTACAACGGCATCATTGGGAGACCTGAAATATCATCCATGCGCGCTGTACCATCCACAGCACACGAGATGCTCAAATTTCTAGTAGAAGGAGGGATTGTCACCCTCTACAACACCACTGTGCCACCTAAAGAGTGCAACGCAGTAACCAGTGAGGTGGAGAATATTCTAGAACAGCGCGCAGAAAAAATACCAAACTTAAAGGTCGCTATTCATCCTGATTACCCAGATCAACAAATATCAATTGGAGGATCTTTATCTGACAAAGGTAAAGCAGCTGTGTGCGCACTCTTGCAGAAGAACCTGAGTATCTTTGTGTGAGAACCAAAGCACATGACCGGAGTGCCACGCTCTATTACAGAGCACAAGCTACAAATCTGACAAGGATATCCCCCAATACGACAGAAGAAGCGCGGCCAGGCCCCAGATCACGCAAAAGCTATCCTGGAAGAAGTACACAAACTTGTAGACGCAGGCATTATGCGCGAAGTATACTATCACGACTGGCTCTCTAATCCAGTGATGGTAAAGAAGAGCGATGGCAGTTGGAGGATGTGCGTGGACTTCACAGATCTCAATAAAGCATGTCTACAGGGCTGCTATCCACTGCCAGAGATAGACTGGAAAGTAGAATCCCTATGCGGATATCCTTTTAAATGCTTCCTAGACGCATACAAAGGGTACCATCAAATTCAGATGGCAGTCGAGGATGAAGAAAAAACAGCCTTCCACACAAGTCAAGGGGTCTATTGCTACACAAAAATGTCTTTTGGCCTAAAGAACGCAGGCGCAACATACCAGCGATTGGTGGACATGGCTTTTGAAAAACAAGTAGGTCGCAACTTGGAGGTCTACGTTGATGACCTTGTCATCAAGAGTCACACAGAGGAAGAATTGGTGCGCGACATCGAGGAGATGTTCAAAACATTGGGAAAAATAAACATGAAGTTAAATCCCAAGAAGTGCACCTTGGCGCGACAGAAGGCATGTTCCTTGGGTATTTAATAAAACCCGGTGGTATCAAGCCTTGCCCAGAAAAATCAAAAGTTGTTATCGATCTCCCCTCACCACGCACACTGAAAGAAGTCCAGTCATTAAACGGAAAGCTAGCTGGGCTAAACCGTTTTTTATCTAAGTCAGCAGACAAATCACTCCCTCTCTTTAAAACACTCACGAAGTGCACAAAAAAGGGAGACTTTCGTTGGACTGAGGAAGCAGAAGAAGCCTTCCAACAGCTAAAACAGCACCTGGCATCACTCCCCAAACTTGTCGCACCGCGACCAAGGGAAGAGTTAATAATGTACTTATCTGCAACCCACGGAGCAGTCAGCGCAGTACTATTGACAGATAGGAACTCCGTCCAAACACCCATATACTTTGTAAGCAAGGCATTGAAGAAGACAGAGACTAAATACAGTGCCATGAAAAAATTGGTCTTAGCTCTAGTATTCGCAGCTAAAAGACTGCGCAGATACTTTCAAGCGCACTGTGGAAAACTAGAAGGGGCGGTTGAATAGTTTTACGTCTTTTTAATTTTATTATGAAAACTTAGTTTAGTTTTAAAACCTTGTTTGCTTTTAAAACTTTGATTCAATCTTATGTGAACTCAAATCTTGAACAATATGAACAACTATATCTAAGTATGAACAATAATAATATAAGCTAAGTATGTGAAATCAACACATGCACAATATAAACAATTATAGCTATATACAAGAGATAAGTAAGTAATCGTTTATTTTATAATCCTTAGTTATATTTTGTATGAAAACGTTACTTGTTCGAAATGATCAATTATATGTATGTTACCTTTTTAGTTTGATTGTAAAAACTTTATTTTGTGAATAAACTTTCGTTTGATCTTTAAGTAAAGTCAATACTATCACTACATGAGCAAATATATATATATATATATATATATATATATATATATATATATATATATATATATATATATATATATATATATATATATATATATATATATATATATATATATATATATACGTCTACGTCTACAAAAGTAATAACGATGTAAGCAAGATAATAAGTAAGATATGGAAAGATCTAACCGCGAGACAAAGGATTTATAGTGGTTCGGCTACAAGGACACCTTCCTTGCCCTACTCCACTCCTCGAGTCACCTACTCGAGAGTTTTCTTCACTATATCAACAAGCTCCCTTATGGCAGAGAAAACCTTTCACACCAATTTACACACCACAACTTTTTCACACCTAAGTCACAACTTCTACACAACTTCTTCAAATCAATCTACTTCACAACTAACTACTCCACACCTATCTTCCTCACACCAATTCACTTCACAACTAACTACTCCACACCTAGCTTCTTCACTACAATCTAACTCCTAACTTTTCTTCTTCACACCAAGCAACTAACTAATCACACAATCTATATATCTAGCACAACTATCTACAATCAAATATTCACAACAATCTTCACAAAGAATAGTGAATAATCTTGATGATGAACCAACAACTTGGATGTGGAGGTCACAACAAGTTGTAATACTTCTTGTCTTAGGGGATAGAAGTATTCTTCTCTTGCACTTGAAAGGTAGAGGTTTGGATCACTTTGAAACAAAGATTTATGTATGTATGATCAAAGGATTTTAGAGAATAGAAATGAGATCTAGAACAGAAAGTTTTGGGGTGCAAAAGGTGAGAAAAATCTGTGGAATGAACCAGTATTTATAGGGGAAAAAATACTGTTTGGGAGCGTGGCCGGTCCCCTTAATTGGGTGCCGGTCCCCTTAATAATTAAGGGGACCGCCTAGTATAACTAAGGGGGCCGCCTAAAAAAAATATATTTTTTCTTCAGATTTTTGTCTTTTTGTGGGGGAGGTTTTTCCTGAAGAATGTAGCCGTTTTTTGGGTTGAAATTTGAATTCAAAGTATTTATTTTGAATAAAACATTTCTTATAAATACAAAAATGTTTTGTATAAGTTTAAAAATGTTTGTCCCACTTTAATAAAATGTAAGGTTTGTAAAAATAAAAATTCCTTTGATCAAAACATAGAGATATCGATATATGTTAATAATGTTTTTAGGCATTATTTATATCAACAATCTCCCCCTTTTTGATGATTACAAAACCTAAACTCATCAAGTCTAAAAATTAATTTTTAGACATGTATTTAGTGAGTTTATATTCACTTCTCCCCCTTTTTGTAGAATCAAAAAGGTTATGCCGGCTAGCTTCATAAATGAAGTTAGACGGGATGAAATCTCCCCCTTGATGTGTGCTCCCCCTCGTTCGATGGCACCAAGGAATCGAGATATGGAATGCTCGCAAGAAAAATAGTAGAAGCACAAGCATATATAGAAGAATATGCAATATAAATAACAAGCATAGCAAACAAATATTAAGGATGCATAACAATTAATTCAAAGTGATTATGTTAAAGATCCTAATTTGCCAATGAGAGCCATCGGACTTGCTTGTAACAAAAGGTTGGTTGATTCGTATTTGAAAGTGAAAATCATAAGCATATAGTATGCTTAGATGGTTGATGATGGAGTGTTTGGAATGAAGATGGTTGAGTTAGGGTAAGGTTGTTGGATTAATGGAGGTATATGTTTGGGTCATGAATGTTTGGAGGGTTTGGTTGTGGAGAGTTTGTAGCGGAAGAGGTTGATTAAGGTTTTGGATGTTGTTCAAGTGAGGGTATTGGATGTGATCTAGTGAGAAGATATTCAATCCAAGTGAAGTGTTCATTGAATGTAATGGTTTTTAGGAGAAAGATGCAACAAGGTCAATTGTTGACATGCTTCTCAAGTTGATTTATGTTGTGTGGTGATGAGGGTGATCTAGATGAAGGTGGATCCAAATTGCGTTGAGCAAGATGTAAGGCTAAAAGAGCACTAAGCTCATGGGATTCTTTTAGCGCCTCAACGAACATTAAGTGTTCGGAGGAAGGTGATGGTGGTGGAGCATGATAGTTGTCTTGGGTGAGGGTTTGAACATGCAACATAGGAATGGCATGTGAAGTTGTAGGATGTGATGGTGATACTCTTGGTGGTGGAGACATGTTTGAGTTTGGGTAATCATGAAAACATGATATGGGTGGAAGAGATGCTTCATGAGTGGATGGTGTTTTTGTTGAATGAGCAACATGTAAAGTATTGGTAATGAGGTTAGGATTATTGTTTTGGGATTGTGCATGCTCATCATAAGAAGGAGCATTAATGGAAGCACGAATGGATGATTTGTTGTTAAATGGATCATTTGTGTGAGAGTGAGGTTTAGGTGTTGGTTGATTATGAACAACATCGCTTGAGTTGTGAGAAGATTATGAGGTTTGAGTGTAATGTAGAAGGATATGGGTGAGTAAAGGTTTTTGATATGTAATGTTGGTGAGAATGAGAGTGCGGTGTTGGGTATGTAATGTTGAAGACTTAGGAGGAATTTGGTGTTGGGTGTTTGACAACATCATTTGGTTTGACGGGCTTTTAATGGAAGTTAGGTTTTCTTCTCCAAGCGGGTTATTTGGTGGTTTTGGTTTAATGGGAGAGGTCATGAAGAGATGAATATAGATTGAGAGGAATGAGAGTGTTTATAATGTAGGATTGGTGGGATTTAGGATGTATAAATTTTGATAGAAGGTTTAGGATAAAATAGGTTTATGAATTTTGGGAAGTGTAGGATGAAATGGGCTAAAAAGTAGAAAAAGAAAACAACACCTTCGACCATCAAATGGCCGGTCCCCTTAATTGGAGGCCGGTCCCCTTAATAATTAAGGGGGCCGCCTTATGATTTAAGGGGGCCGCCCATCTGGTGATTCCCAGATTGCCAGAAAAGGGTTTTTGGTAGTGAATTGCAGAAAGGTTGTGTTTTTGGTTTCAAACAAGTCCAACTCTTTGAGGCAATTAAGCATATACTAATTATGTAGGCAATTATGTAGCCAAAGCATGTTAATCAAAGAGATTAAGTAAACAAGCATTTTTATCTAGCATGCAAACATACTCATCAAGCAAGTAAAATATAAGTGCTAGGAAACAATAAGCAACATCAAATATTTCATAACTACATAACTAGGAGGATTAATCCTAATGTGTATCAATGTGCAATAAGTGGGTAGTTATGATAGCATGGATTTCTAGACTTGTTACAAACAAAGTCTTAATGAACAAACCATGGTTCTCTTGATTTGATTTAGTTCACCTATAAGTGTCATTTATATAAATATAGATGACAAATGTGAGATCACCATGCATGATTTTAAAAGAGACGTTTTTAGCATTATTCAACAATGTTTGAAAGTAAGTTTTCACTTAGATGTGAGAGTTATTTGAATAAAATAGATTGGGTTTTTACTTCAAAATGTGTGAATGAACGGTAAAGAATATTTTCCCAACCTTTAGTTTTGATCAAAACAAAATTGTGGATATTGATAGTGAAAACATGTTATTTAAAAGTGGGATAGTTATTTGAAAAACTATTTTCCAAAATGTGAGGTTTTTGCATAATTTTAGAGATATTAGATTTTTGACAACAAATATCATAAATCAAATATTTAAAAAAATATTTATTAAAGATCTCATGCTCAAGAGGATTGTTAAGCCTATTATTATCTCATGCTATCGTTTCTACATATCCTATGATCCTAAAGGAAATGAAGACGATAATTTATATGTTAGATGCGAGAGTGTTGAATGGGGTATAACCTAACATCTATAGTTCCTTTGTTTTCGCACGTTTATCTAACTTAATGCCATAGTCTACGAGAGCTTGTTTCATCCATAGTTTTCTTACGCGAGGGATCTAATCCTACTTCTATATTAACGATCGATCCACTTAACTCATTTCACTTCATCACCATGAGTTTGCTAATACTGGATATAGAAGATTTCCAATTTCTATTTCGTTCGGCAATGAACAATTTTATCTTATTCCTAGGAGAGTCAACCAATGATGTTTCTAGGTTATAAGAATATAAGCTATTATGTACACATATATGTATAGCTAAGCATTAATCTAACTAATCATATATCTAAGCATGCAAATTATAGTGATGAACTTAAAAGAAACGCGTACCTTTTAGTCTTCAATGGAATATCTTCAAGCACTTCAAGTGACCATGTTGACTTATAGAAGTCATTTGTAGATGATATTCCAACTTCTTCCAAGATTGACAACTTAGCCACTTGGTCCCCATTGTCTCATTGGTCCAAAGTTGTTTGGTCCAAACATATTTAACATTTGGCTAGGATGCATGTATGGTAGTAATATTTCCCAAGGATTGTAACTTGGTTGACAATTTCACATTTGATTTCTAGTGTTATTGTAATATTGTCTATTTTGATTTCTTCTAGGTTGAGGTGTTTTAGATCTTGGATGATGATTGTTAGGTTTTCTTGGTGGTGGAGTTTTAGATCTTAATTTAGGTTTAGAGGATCCTACTTCGGTCTTTAAGGATGGTTTATAAAAAGTCTTTACTTTTTCATCATTTGCAATAGGTATTTTTCTATCTTTTGTAAGTATATACTTAGGATTTGATTCTAATGATTTTTGTTTACTAGATTCACATTCAAACTTTATACTTTTATTTTCACTAGTTGAAACATTAGTTGAAGTTAATCCTAGACCGGTTTTATCTCCCGAAGTTTCTTGAACACTTATTATTTTCTTAAGTGGGTTACTACAATTTTTAAACTTGTCAAGTTTGAAAATTTCATTTTTAAGTTTTTCGTTTTCATTTTTAACCTCTAAGCATGTTTTACATTTTATAAAAACTTCTTTTCCTTTTTCCAAATGTTGTAGTTTAATTTTTAATTCGAGTACTTCATTTTCTAATAGATTATTAATATGTTTTAGTGACTTATTTTTAGCTATAACCTTTTGACCTAATTTGCATAACCTATTATATTCACTATCTAGTTCTTTTTCGTCTAATGATAAATTTTTGACACTAAAGTATTCGGTTTCGGAACGTACCTCGCTTGATGTCTTAGCCATAAGACACTTTTCTTCATTTGTGGTTTCTTTCTTGTCCTCATCGCTATCACTCCAAGCACCTCCGATAAACGCCTTTCGATTTAGATCTCTTGACATCATTGGACACTTTCCGATGAGATGATTTGGATTGCCACATTTAAAACACTTCCTTTCATTATATGGTTGCCTAACATATCTTCCTCGTCTTTTGAAGTATTTCTTGAAGTCTCGTACGGCCATAGCATACTCTTCATCGTCACTTTTGGAGGTTGAGCATTCTTCGTCACTAGAGTCCTTTTTAGCTCTCAACGCAATTGATTTGCTTTGCTCCCTTTTTCCTTTGACCATCTCGGAGTCTTTCTTTATTATTTCTTCGTAGACCTTTAAGTTGCCGATCAATTCGTCAAGTTGTAGAGTTGACAGATTCCTTGATTCTTCAATAGCCGTGACTTTAGCTCGCCATTTTGGATGAAGAGCCCTAAGAAATTTCCTAACAAAATTCTTACTAGAAGAATTCTCATCAAGTGCTTTTAAACTTGTGATAATAGTGTTAAATCTAGCAAAAGCATTATCTATTGATTCCTCCTCCGAAATCGTAAATTGTTCATATTGTTGAACAAGAAGATCTATTTTGTTATCTTTAACTTGACTATTACCTTGGTGAGTGATTAGTAAAGAATCCCAAATTTCTTTTGCGGTTTTACACATAAAAATTCTTTCATATTCTTTGCGTGGTAACGCATTATAAATAACCATTTTAGCCTCATTATTTTTTGCAAGTTTCTTTTTCAAATCATCATTTTGTTTTTCAAAAGATACAATTTCATCCATTTTAGTTTCAACATTATATTGAATAGGGGGAAAATCACCAAAGGTAATAATATGCCAAAGATCAAGATCTTTTCATTTCACATAAGTTTCGAATCTATTTTTCCAATATAAAAATCCATCACTTTCAAATAGTGGTGGTCTTTGCATAGATTGCCCTTCTAAATATTTTTCAGATTCCATAGATAGTTACAAGTTTTAAAATACAATATATTTTAAAAATCTTGCTCGACGTGGCTCCTGATACCAATTGTGGAAAACTAGAAGGGGGGGTTGAATAGTTTTACGTCTTTTTAATTTTATTATGAAAACTTAGTTTAGTTTTAAAACCTTGTTTGCTTTTAAAACTTTGATTCAATCTTATGTGAACTCAAATCTTGAACAATATGAACAACTATATCTAAGTATGAACAATAATAATATAAGCTAAGTATGTGAAATCAACACATGCACAATATAAACAATTATAGCTATATACAAGAGATAAGTAAGTAATCGTTTATTTTATAATCCTTAGTTATATTTTGTATGAAAACTTTACTTGTTCGAAATGATCAATTATATGTATGTTACCTTTTTAGTTTGATTGTAAAAACTTTGTTTTGTGAATGAAACTTTCGTTTGATCTTTAAGTAAAGTCAATACTATCACTACATGAGCAAATATATATATATATATATATATATATATATATATATATATATATATATATATATATATATATATATATATATATATATATATACGTCTACGTCTACAAAAGTAATAACGATGTAAGTAAGATAATAAGTAAGATATGGAAAGATCTAACCGCGAGACAAAGGATTTATAGTGGTTCGGCTACAAGGACACCTTCCTTGCCCTACTCCACTCCTCGAGTCACCTACTCGAAAGTTTTCTTTACTATATCAACAAGCTCCCTTATGGCGGAGAAAGCCTTACACACCAATTTACACACCAATTTACACACCACAACTTCTTCACACCTAAGTCACAACTTCTACACAACTTCTTCAAATTAATCTACTTCACAACTAACTACTCCACACTTATCTTCCTCACACCAATTCACTTCACAACTAACTACTCCACACCTAGCTTCTTCACTACAATCTAACTCCTAACTTTTCTTCTTCACACCAAGCAACTAACTAATCACACAATCTATATATCTAGCACAACTATCTACAATCAAATATTCACAACAATCTTCACAAAGAATAGTGTAAATAATCTTGATGATGAACCAACAACTTGGATGTGGAGGTCACAACAAGTTGTAATACTTCTTATCTTGGGGGATAGAAGTATTCTTCTCTTGTACTTGAAAGGTAGAGGTTTGGATCACTTTGAAACAAAGATTTATGTATGTATGATCAAAGGATTTTAGAGAATAGAAATGAGATCTAGAACAGAAAGTTTTGGGATGCAAAAGGTGAGAAAAATCTGTGGAATGAACCAGTATTTATAGGGGAAAAAATACTGTTTGGGAGCGTGGCCGGTCCCCTTAATTGGGTGCCGGTCCCCTTAATTGGGTGCCGGTCCCCTTAATAATTAAGGGGACCGCCTAGTATAACTAAGGGGGCCGCCTAAAAAAAATATATTTTTTCTTCAGATTTTTGTCTTTTTGTGGGGGAGGTTTTTCCTGAAGAATGTAGCCGTTTTTTGGGTTGAAATTTGAATTCAAAGTATTTATTTTGAATAAAACATTTCTTATAAATAAAAAATGTTTTGTATAAGTTTAAAAATGTTTGTCCCACTTTAATAAAATGTAAGGTTTGTAAAAATAAAAATTCCTTTGATCATAAAATGCATTAGACACTTTGTTTATTTATACCTTAAGTGATATGGATGCTAAAGCAAATATTTACGACTAAATACTTGTTTACGTCATAATTTGTAGTTCAATGAGTTTACGTTTTGTGATTATCAAAACATAGAGATATCGATATATATTACTCCCTCCGTCCCATTTAAAGTGTCCACAATGGAATCTTTGCATGTCCCATTTAAAGTGTCCACTTGTACCTTCTAACCAATAAGATGAGAGTTTAGTGGGTAAAAGTAATATTTGATTGGTGGAGAGTTTAGTTAGTGGAATCTCCTAAAACTTTGTGCATTATGAAAGTGGACACTTTAAATGGGACGGAGGTAGTAATAATGTTTTTAGGCATTATTTATATCAACACGCACCCAATAGCTGTGATCACGGACCAGCCAATCAAACAAGTTAGCTCTAAACCTGACGCATCAGGACGGCTACAAAAGTGGAGTGTGTTGTTGAGCGAGTATAACATCTCGTATAGACCACGCACTGCAATCAAGGGGCAGATATTAGCTGACTTTATTGTTGAAAAGCCAGATACCGATACTCCAACTTCAATAAGCAAGACAGAGTTACAAGAACCTTGGATTCTATTCACAGACGGATCCTCATGCGTGGATGGATCAGGCGCAGGCCTCATCCTTACTAATCCAGAAGGAATGGAGTTCACCTACGCACTGCGCTTCGAATTCACAGCCACAAACAATGAGGCAGAATACGAAGCCCTACTCGCTGGACTGCGTATTGCAATTCAAATGGGTATACGCAACCTAGAGGCAAACGTGGATTCCATGCTAGTAGCTAACCATGTGTTAGGTGAATATGAAGCCAAGGATGAACACATGATCCAATACCTTGAAAAAACCAATTCCTTAATTCAGAACTTTGATAGGTTCACAATCAAACAAGTACCTAGAGGGGACAACAGGAAAGCTGACGCGCTTAGCAAGATTGCATCTACAAGCTTTGCGCACCTATCAAAACAGGTATTGGTAGAAACTCTAAAAAACAAATCAATCTTGGAGATGGAAGTATCCACGGTGATAGAAGAACAGGATCCCACGTGGATGACACCTATCATTGAATTTATTAGCAAATGAATCTTACCACAAGATCAAAAGGACGCTCGAAGAGTGCGGCGCACAGCGCAGAGATTTGAACTAGGAGACGACATCCTATATCGACGTTCATTCCTACAACCTTGGCTCCGATGTGTTGGACCTCTTCAAGAAGATTATGTGCTCTGAGAAATTCACGCTGGATCATGTAGCATGCACTCGGGACCACGGTCTGTTGTGGCGCGCGCTCTGCGATCAGGATATTATTGGCCTACTATGCACTGCGACGCGCGAGATATGATAAAAAAAATGCAGCAATTGCCAAGTACACAGGCCAATTCCGCGCCAACCACAACAAGAGTTAACCCCCATCACCTCACCATGGCCATTCTATAAATGGGGCATTGACATCGCAGGCCCTTTCCCAGTTGCAGCGGGAGGGCTAAAATTCCTCATCGTAGCCATAGACTACTTTACAAAGTGGATTGAGGCAAAAGCAGTGGTGAGCATCACTGGCAACCAGGTAAAACGCTTCGTATGGGACAATATTGTATGTTGTTTCGGGCTACCTGGAGAAATTATCTCCGATAATGGGAAACAATTCCGCGATAACCCATTCAAAGATTGGTGCGCGCAATTGAATATCACACAACACTTTGCTTCAGTAAAACACCCACAAACCAATGGCTTGGTTGAACGTGCGAATCGCAGTTTAGGCGAAGGGATAAAAGCGCGCCTTGACAGACACAAAGGAAAATGGATGGACGAGTTATCACATGTTTTATGGGCGCATCGCACGACAATCAAAACCAGTACCGGAGACACACCATTTTCTCTTGTCTATGGAACAGAAGCCGTCATACCAGCTGAAATTGGAATGCCAACTATACGCACAGCAGAGATAAACCTCACAATAAATGACGAGGAGCGGCGCATAGACTTGGACTTGCTGGAAGAAAGGCGCGAACGCGCAGCTATACGCGAAGCAAAGGCCAAAGCAAAAATGAAGAAGTATTATGATGCAAAAGTCAAACACACTTCTTTCAGGACAGGAGACTTTGTTTACCGCGCTAATGACGCAAGCCACGCAGAAGACACAGGCAAACTTGGACCTAAATGGGAAGGACCCTATGAAGTCACCGATGCGCTAGGTAATGGTGCATACAGGTTGCGCGATATGGAAGGTCACGAGCTGGCGCGCACTTGGAATATCTGCAATCTCAAAAGATGCTATCTTTAGGAAAGGCTACTGCCCACAAACAGACAACTTTGCACTCTAGTATGTGCCCAATAATTGTTTGTCGTTGAACTTTCTTTTCTTTATTAGGAATTGTTTTTATTTTCCAAAAACTTGCAAGTATTAATAAAATGTTGTTGTTTCTAGCTAACTCCATAACACATTTTTACTTTATTGCGTACATTCTTATATGTTTCAATATCGTTATTTTATATTTTGCCTACATGGCGTGCATGCACTAATTAAGACCCACGATGGCAGAAAGGATGAGTAAACCTACTAACTAACTCGTTGAGTAAGAGGGTTGCAAACCCATCAACATTGGATCACGCATCCTTGCTAAGCGCCTTACCTTCAAGACGTTGAAGTAAGATTTCCTTGCGCATTCCACGAAGGATGCGCAATATCACGTACACTGTACGATCTTAGCAAATTATGAGCCAAGACTCTTGGTCATTTAATAAGACTTTGCAAAAAATAATGCAAGTCTATTTTCATATTTATGATTTATTTTAAGTCACGCACTTAATTTAAAAATAGGTTCCAAACAAGTATCTTAATTAATCTTTTTCCACAAAGGATGACAATTTAAGAACGGATACCATAACACGCAAAAGATATAATTTGTTATTTATACAATGATATATATTTACAAGTTACAAAAGCCTATATCTACACACTATGACGGTGCTCAGGACTATTTTCTGGGGCAGCAGAACTTCCAGCCTCTTGGAGCTTCCTCAACAATAACGCATCCTTAGGCGATA
Source organism: Artemisia argyi (assembly GCA_030686995.1). Taxonomy (NCBI): domain Eukaryota; kingdom Viridiplantae; phylum Streptophyta; class Magnoliopsida; order Asterales; family Asteraceae; genus Artemisia; species Artemisia argyi. The sequence continues at coordinate 116,628,551 of CM060691.1, read as the reverse complement.
CAGTAGCCACACTGGCCGCAACCCCATCTGATCTGCGGATATGCGCAGCGCCTACACCACATAGGATGGCCTTTCCCTTAACACCTTTCTTCTTGGCCGCCCTCTCTGCATGAAGTTCCAAGACTTCCTTCAAAGGAACCTCCTTCTCAAGAACAAAGGGGTTTAATATATCACGCGACTGTGCAAAAACTGGAACCTGCAGCTGCGACTCGTCAGGCTTTAGGAAAAAGTCTGGCTGCGCCTCCGCATCCTCCAAAATGTGTCGCCCCAAGGTTTACCCCTCCATAATCAACTTTATGAGGTAATCCTGGTCGCGCTTCAGCCGCGCAATATGGGGAAGCTCAAGCAGCTTCATCCCCTCCATAGCCTTCATTAGCTCGTCATAAGCATCGGCATTATAACCGGGCACCTCAGCAAGTGCCACGGTCAGCAACTTCACCTCATGGAGCTCCTCCATAGCTTACGCCCTACCACGCTCCACGGCGCACTGAACGACCTTTCCAAAGGTCTCCACTACCTCCGGGGACTCTAAAGCGCCCATCGCAGCCAGGCGTAAGCCATGACTAATCAACCACCTACACACGCAGAAAAAGGATGCATTAGAAGCAAAGAGAAAAATTAATACACATAGTAAGGCAACATTGCGGAATATACAAAACATACCTGCGCTCAGCAATTGTAGACATAAGATGAGGATATAATTCCTCATCGTATTCTATACTTAGGCCGCGCAGCTTGTCCTCCTGCTCCTTCAGTATCTTCTCCATGCGAAGGCGAAATTCATCAATATGGCCAAAGTGCCCAGCCTTTTCCTCCTCCAGATACCTTACCCCCAAGTAAGGTTCGCCTTGAACTGATGCAGCTCCCCGCGCGCATGTTGCAACTCAGCCATCATGGTCAACTTCTCATCAGTGACCTTCTCAGCATGCACCTTGACGGACCCTACCTCCGCTCGCGCATCAGCTAACTGCGCACGGAGCAGGGCAATCTCCTCGTCCTTCTGTGCGAGACTGCTGCTCTCCCCAACATACCGCGTCTTCAACTGAGTGACCAGCTCAGTCTGACGCTCAGCAGCAGCAGCTAGCTCCTCCAACAACTGCTGCGCAGATACCTCTCCAGCCACCTACACTGTCTCCTCCACGTTTGCATTCTGAGGAGGAACCACACTTTCCACAAAAGTCGCATCACCCTCTGCAGCTTGGTCACTACAAAGCATACGTAGAAGGTTAGAGCATATTACGACAAGTAAACAAAAAAAAAAGGAAGACAGAAAAAACATGGATATCACTTACAGAAGGGGAGAAGCCTTTGCAATCTCCTTATCCGCGCCAGTGGCGGATGTGTCATCTTCTGCGGATGACTCTTCATCCGCGATAAGATGGCGCCTCCTCTTGGAAGTGTCAGCGCCATCAGCCTCTCCCTTGCGCTTTACACCCTGCGCTACAATCTCAGGCTCTAGCACCTCCACGCTGTCAGTAGGAGGCACGCTCTGCACAGGCGTCACAAGCAGGGGAGGTGAATCTTCGGGACCACCTTGCGCCAACGCAGTTAGGTGTCCCGCAGTAGCATCCAGAAGTGGCTCCTCATTATCCCTCAGAGGACGCACACCCACCGTCACCTGCTTTGGCTTCTCAAGTTTCACCACGGCGAACAAATCCATCTCTGCGCAACACATGAGCAAATAACAAAAAACAGATTAGTTATTGCAAGTACATATACAGGAACACTTACATTATTTGAAGCGAACAAATAAAAGGGACAAGCACCCACCCCGGCCGCTCTCATCAATGAAGGTTGGCACCTCGTCAGAACCATGGAAATAGTTGCGACTCAGCCCCATGTGAACCAAAAACTCCTCAGGGTAGGGGTTAATGGGGATGCGGTTAGCATCAATCGTATCCGCATCCTCTGCGCTATACGAACCGGGTGCGGGGCTCCCATCCCTTGGCAGCGTCTCTTGAGTATAAAACTCAAAAGGCGATGGAAATACTATATCATCTACCCAGAAAAATTTTTCCCTCCAATCCCTAAGGGAATCCACCTTCTCCGTATAACACTGAAGGCGTCCACCGCGCTTCGCGAAAGATACCCATCCATGCGACCACGTTGTGCGGTAAAATGCACGGAATAGGTTCACAGTTGGGTTGACCGCGAGCAACCGACAGTTTATTTCAAAATTGGATACTTTTGCCGCACCTATACAGTGCAGCTGGGAAATATGAAGGCGGTAGTGGTTGAGCAAATCGCTCAGGAATATGGATATGGGTACGCACTGGTTCACATACTCGAAGAAGCGCGTATATAACCCTATTTTTCCCTCAGGGAAATCCGCGATGCACGCGTTGGCCTCTGGTACAACCGGATGCACATCAAGAGGAATGAAATAATCAAAGGAGAACTGACGCAGTTCGTCCTCGTCCATTTCAGATGGAAACTCATGTAATTGGCGAACCATTTCTAAACGACTAGTAACAAAGGCGCGTATTTGCGGTTACCTAATCAAACAGTTACTCTCTCTAAAAAACGCTTGGAAGAATTTTAAAAATGGTGGAAATGTGTTTTTTAAGTAAAAAGGAGGCAATGTTTATATAGGGTTACATAAACCCTAGTGTGCTAGCCATGTGGAATCCACTACCATAATCGTGTGGCTAGAAGACGATCGGGTACATGCACTTTTTCCCATTTCCCGAAACACACGTGGACACACCCCCCGTTTCCCTAGGCATTTTGAGGATATTTGGGACTAGATACATGGTCCTTAATATTGGGCGGTTACTTTTCCCGCCACACTTACCGTTGTTTTCAATAAGTCTAGCATCCGCGGCTAAAAGTCGTGCACACTAGACTGGTGGGGGGGGGGCACATGATGACGTATAGTCTATATTTGGGCCACGAGCCCAAATGACAAACATCACTAAGGCCCAAACCCACCATGAGTGGGCTATTATAACTTGGGCCGCATTGTCAAAGGGATTGGACTCACGTAAGACCAAAAGCCCAAACAAACTATTTATGGTCTAGATAAAGATCTTCTATCTATGGATAAAGATCCTTGGACCGGATAAGCACCATGCGTGCGAAACGTAAGGAGCACGAAACCTACAAGGATTCTGTGCCTATATAAGGAATGACATAATTCTCATTAAAGGTACGATTCACAAACCCTAACTCTTTACGTAAACCTAAAACCGATTACTTACTCTCACGCCGGAGGATAATCGTGGGAGACAATCCCACGATAAGCCTAACGGTGTTGGTTTATTTTCTTAGTGCGCAGGTTTCAAGCATTAAGAGCTAATTGGTACGAGAGCAAGAGCCCAAACAAGGAACGCCCAACTTTTTATCAACACAAACTAAAAAAAAAACCGAAATACCATATGTTAACCAATCAGGTGGCAATGAGACATCGGTCACGATTTTTGAACAACTAAAACCACTAACCATCCACTATAATGAAACTACCGGTGTGTATATTTAGAGAGAAAGATGACAGTTGCATGTATGTTGATACTACGTGGATCAGAGAGATAGATTAAGGTTTAGACACGTATCTATTGAAGGAGACACATATATTGCCTACTTCATTAAGCCTAACGAAAACTGGCTAACAAACAACATCTGATGACCCAATTGCAACCCAAAACGAAAACGACCCAACAAATTACCAAACGACACGGCTGAAACCACAAAACGACATACCATAGCACAAAACAACGTCATTTTATTTTTTTGCACCATAAACAGCGTCGTCCGCTTGCCTAATGTATAATAGGGTAATAATAATATACTTGTACGACAACAATATTGCTTAGTCTAATGACATGTGAAGATGTTTTAGTAGACTAAGTAGTGTTGTCATGACTCAAGAGTACCAAATACTTGTTGAAAGTTCTTATATTTTCCTCTCCCTTAAAGATTGTAATGACATGTTGTGCATCAAGATATATTAATATTTGATTATTATTATTATTATTATTATTATTATTATTATTATTATTATTATTATTATTATTATTATTATTATTATTATTATTATTATTAAATCATGCATAATATTTTATTTTATAGGTGTTGTTTTGTTTAAACAAACCAGTTTTAAAAGTATACAATTAAAAGATATTATATACGAACATAAATAAATAAACGAACGTTAATAAATGCATAATCGGACATTCACGAACATAAATGAACGAACACAATTTTTTTTCTTCATGTTTGTTCATTTAATAAAATGAACGTAAAATATTATTCATGTTCGTTCATTTAATAATAACGAACATAAACAAACTTTTTACCGAGCGGTTTACGAATTTTTCACTGGACGTTCAGTTCGTTTACAACACTAGTAATCGCCTTAAGCGATATCAATTGATTTGGACAATTTTATACATAACTTTTAAATTTTATATACTTTTATAGCAATAATAAGTTTAAGTAAATGTATGATATATATATTATTGAAATTACGTAAAATTTAAAGTTGTTAAATGTGTTGTTTTATTGTAATTTGTCGATTGTGTTATTGAATTATGTATCATTTCGTCGTGTTTGTGAGTTGGAATAAGCCGAAAAAAAGAATAAGAAGACAAAATCTAAAGTATATAACAGTTGACTTTTTGATCATCTAGGCCTGATTTGACTGCCTAGATCTAACTTTGACCGACTAGAAATAACTTTGACCGATTCAGTTAAATTGTCGGGTTACCTCTAAATTATATAAAAAGCACACCCACCAAGTGCATGGTCGCCGTGCTAGGTTGATTTTTACATTTTTCCGCGTTCTTATAGTGACAATGTGTATCATGATAGATTTTTCTTTAACTCAAGTAATCAGTGAGATAAAACTAAACACATTATTCTTAGATATTTCATAAAAATATAAGTGTTCCATCTTTACCATCCTATTGAGAAATTAACAATTTCAAATTTAACCCAATCACAAGTATGTAAATCCTTACAAACAGTAAATTACTAAACACTACAATAGCCGTAAACACATGAAACATGATTTTGAAACATTGGAATACCTAAAAACAACCGTTCCGACACATGGAATTACTTGTGGTAAGTTACAGTTATAACGATGAGATGAAATTTTACAAGACAATTTGATGTAACAAGGTAACAAGAACAACACTCATTTAATAAACTGACATATTTTTTGTTAATAAAAAGACGACAAAGTATTATTTCTTAAACAACAATTATAATGCTGATAAATTGATCTAGATTCGTCATGAGGAGACTCACTTTATGTTACGTCGGTCTCGTAATTTACTACATTAAAACTGTCAGAGTAGCTACCTCTATGAAGCGGCTTTTTAGGCAAAAAGAAAATTAATAAAATATTAGCAAAAGAAGATGTACAAAATCACTACGCAGATGACTCGTAACTCCAGTATGAATTGAATCTGGAATTTTTTTTCATTATAACAAAAATTTAAGAAAATTTAATTTTCCCATTACAAAACTTGCAACTTTTATACATCTAACAAGTCAAACGATATCTTCAAAAAATTATGTAACACAAAATACCAAAAATAAACAATCAAACATTAAAAAAGAAAACAAAAAATAAAAAAATAAATAAAAAAATAGTTTTGACATAAAGTAAGAAGACACACAACACGAACACTTGAAGTCTTGTACTTACAACACCACCACCACAACAAGTCATATGAACAAAGATTTCATAAGAAGCTCTTTTGATCCCAGCTTTGTCAAAACACATTCTCACTCTTTTCCCCCAAATTTTCAATTCAAACCCTAATTTTAATCAAACCCTAATCACTCTTTCACATAAAGGTTCAATCTTTACATCAAATTGTTACCCTAATTCATCAAGAAACGATTTTTATCCATTAATTATACTAATTTTATATAAAAAAATGATCTTTTTCATAAACCCTTATTAAAAATCCAATCTTTTTGTTGTTTAATCACAACCCATTTGTAATTATGTCTTCCTCACCGATCCATGACCAAAAAACTGAAAAAACTGTTGTGAATGGGGGTGATAATGTTGTGGTGAGGAGAGAGAGGCCTTCGAGAGCGTGTACTGTGCGCTCTGCGGCGAGGCTTCACGCAGCTGCGGCTGCGGAAGCAGAGGTGCGGAAAAAGAAGTCGAAAAAGCGGAAAGTTAGGAGAGAAGTGGTGGAGGATGTGGAGGAGGAGGAGGAGCCTCCGTCTCCGGTTGATGAGTTTAGTAAGATTGTGACTGTTTTGGTTAAGGAGCCTCCTTTGGCTCAAATGGGGCAAATGGCGCGGTGGAATATTAGGTCTATGTGGGAGTTAGCTGCAGTTTTGAATTTTTTTAATGTGAGTTTTTGTAGATTAGAATGTGGGTGAAATTTGGTGTTTTTAACGAAAGGTTTGATTTTTTCTGGAGGAGTGATTGTTGGTTTGTTTTTGCAGGTTTTTAGGTCGCTTTTGAATATTGATGCCGAGTTTTCTGTGGAGGAGTTTGAAACAGCTTTGATTACGCCAAATGCAACTTTGGGTGATATACACATTCCTTTATTGAAGGTTGGTAAATTTTGGTTAAATTTTTATAGACTACGTAAAAATATATTTGTTATGACTTGTGCTTGCTATAAATGGTGGAAATATGAAGAAAGGCGCCAAGATACGTGCTAAAGTTTGTAACTTAAAAGTGACCGTTATAGAACAAGTTTAGAATTTACACAGGATGAGATGAGTCACGATGTTGGGAAGGTGATCATAATAAATACATGCCAAGGCGACCATTAGTTAAGTGGTATATGGTCAAATGGTGATTTGAAGCTTGGAAGTTTAGATAATGGATTAATAGGTTTGAGTCGGGTAGGTCATGTGTTGGCCTTATAGGCAGCAAATCCTTACTATCTAGGTTTGTGAAATAGTAGATGGGTAAGTAAAATAGTAGTAGAACCAGGACGGGCGCGGAAATCATTTTACTAAACTAGGGTTAAATCTTATACGTGCATGTAAGGTAGCCGTCTTCGAGTTTGGATTGCAGATGTCACCTTATTATTTAAAGTTAAAAAAAAAAAAAAAAAACCTAAAAGCTTTATTGGAAGTTCAAGACTTTATAGAAAAATGTAACTTAAGAAATCCAGTTACATTTTTTAATTGATTGTCAGATAGTCAGATATACGGTTTCTCTTCTCAACATGAATTTTTGTTGATACGTACGAATATTGATGGAACCCGATTAAATGATTCATATTTATGCCATATCAACTTCCAATGGTAGGATTGACGGCCCTATATAGTGTTTCTTGGTGATGGATAACCAGGGTTTTTCAAGTGGCAAGCATGAGAGGTTTGTAAGTTTAACAAGTAGTCACAACCGAACTTCACTTGATTAAGTAATGATTGTATGTTTTAATCTAAAGCAACCACTTTTAAAAAAAGAAAAAAAGAAAATCAACTTACCAAATTCAGTTACCTAGTTTATATTGATTCTCAAGAATAATGTAACCTTCTTCTGTTTAAATCAGTTTTAACGGATATATATCTAGGAGTATACTCCATTGTTATGGAACTTGAATGAATGCCGGTTCCCCTAATTTAGTGCAAGTATCGTGTTCCTGGGAAGGAGAGATGGTCTCCCCTGACACGGACACAGGAACAGCTTTCAAGCTTTATTGTTAGTTTGTTACTGTATGAATGTATCTTATTTTTTTACATAGCCTAGTTTATATAATCGCGATATCTACAATTATACATTATGAACGTCACCTCGAACAAATTAAACTATACGCACATTTATAACAGATTGCACCTGAGTATTTGACGCACTGTGTATATCTATATAAAATATTAAATGAAACTACTCCCACGTGCTAATAACTGCTTGGGCATTTAATGGCTACTAAACTATATGTGAATCTAGCAGTGTTGTAAATATCGCTCGGCGGTACCTCGGCGGTCGACCACCGCCAAGCGCCAAGACCGATATGGCGGCGATATATCAGTGATATATCGGAGACCATAAATTATAAAGAAATTTATGTATATTTTTGAAATGCAACATATGTAACACAAAACAAAACATAAATTATATTTATAACTTATAAGAGAGAACTGGTATACTACTAAAGTGCTCCAATTAAACTCGAATATATGACTGATTGACTCGAAACCGATAAATTTGACCGATTTGACCTATATGACCGATATTTGACCGATATGACCGATATGACCGAAATTTGACCGATATGACCGATATTTGACCGATATGACCGATATGACCGATATTTGACCGATTTTGACCAAACCGATAAATTTGACCGATAAGTGAAATATCGTATCGGTCGACCGCCGATAAGCGATATATCACTGATATATCGGCCGCCAAGACCGATATTTACAACACTGGAATCTAGAGCTCCATAACTTAAATGATATGATGGCAAACCGTTTACTAATTTTTTTAAACCTATGCTTCAAGTTGTGACGAATGATTCAAATTAATGCCCATATTAACTTTCGCTAGTAAGATTATGGCCTAGTAGCCTATACCTTCATTATTGATAATGGCGTAATAGGGTTTGATAAGCCATAGCTTCTAATCGGATCTCCTACGTCTTGTTCCAGATTATACCTTTTAGTAATATAAATGTGGTGTTAAGGAGAAGGCAAGTATTTTTAGATACTAACCAGATACTACTGAGTTTAGAATATTTTTTCAGTGACGGCCTACTTAATTTGCGATTCGGGAAAAAAAATCCTGTAAATTGTTGACAGAAATTATGGGATACTAGGGAAAAGTAGGTTGAACTAATGAGGACCTAATATTTTCTGTTACTGATAATAACATTAACTGAACTCAAAAGATTTTGAGTATGCTAGCTGTTATTTTTCTTTTAGCTCCGTGACATCTATGTAGATACTAAATAGAGCAAATTATAAAAGGAAGAGTCGTTCTTCATATCTTGGCTCACATATTACTTTATATTAGTCTACAAATGGCATTACAGTAACATATATCCTTCCATAATTTGCATTTGGTTATCCTGGCTTATGCTTTCTTATTACTGGTATTCTTGGTAATCGTATAATGTCTTACTGCTATAATGTTTTCTATATAGGCAATACCCCCAATTGCTCGGATGACATTAGGAAGCAACACATGGATTACTGTTCTATGCAGAAAGCTAAGAGATTGGTGGCACTGGGTACATTATAATATCATCATTTAAATAGCATTTTGCTACTAAAACGTTAACTCTGTGGTGTTTATAACTTGTTTTACCTGAAACCATATTGCAGGTTGCAGAGGGGGAATTACCTATTGTTGCGGATCATGGGTAAGTGATGATGCATTTATGGTCATTGTTGATGGCATTCATTTTCGTTAATTTTTTCCCCATTTTTTGTTCTTTCAGGGCGGAAATTGAAACATATAACACACTTGACCCTACCATTCGCGTGATCATTTTGAAAGCCTTGTGTGATATTCGTGTTTCGGTACGCATTTTTCTTTATGTGACCTTTTTATCCTTATGTTGCATGGTCTGTTAAGTAGTACTATCAATTTGACCAGTCAACTGAATATGGCTTATAACGCTTACAGCAAGATGATATCAGACACTACATAGACGACTCTATAAAAAATGGTGTTGCTCTATCAACATTTCGTAAAGAACGTACAGGTGGAAATTCTCATGGAGTTTCTTACTGGTAATGCACCAATCTTTATTTCGCGTCTAATTCTAATCAGCCAAAAGTCTTTCAAAATGATCAAATCTTAATCTTTATATTGGACGGTCCATGGTCGTCATGTGTGAACTTTCTAAATATTTTCTTGTTTGTTGCTGATTAGGTACGAGGACGATCCTATCATTGGGCAGCGATTATACCGTGAAATTAGGACAGTGGAGGTAAAAAAAGGGAAAGGGAAAAATGTACAGTCCGTTTCATCTTACCAGTGGGAAACAGTTGCTACTAATTTGGATGAGTTCATAGACGTTTCAGTAAGTTCATCAAGGGTTTTTTGTTTTTGTTTTTTCTTATCTAGATGTGACAAGATGGACCCGGATGGGGTGGGTATGGATTTGGTTTGAAACAGGTCAAAATTAGTACCGCATCGCAACACCCTGACACTGTAGACATGCAAGAATGTTTTGGCCATGTTTGAAATTCCATCTCAAATATGTAACACGTAAATATTTGATTTTTAAACAATATTAGTACTTCAATAATCTGAGTGGGTGTTTGGGATTGCTCCTTTTATTTTTTGCTTAAAATTAAGTACTTATACGCTGCTTAAAAGTAAGCACTTCAGCAATTAGTGTTTGGATTTGCTTGTCTGTGAAAACTGCAATTAGACCCGGAAATAATAACAATCTGTTAGAATGTTTTGGTTAAGTCCATTTGTTAAAGGTTTTAGGTCAAATATGAAAGTGAAAAAATACTACTTTGCGATAAGCAACTTCCTACTTGCTTATGAGAAACTGCTTATTTTACCTCAGAATAATCAGATAAGCTGTTTAGATGACCCAAGACTTCCTATGCTAAAAGATAGGGAGAAAATCAGGAAAAAAAATAAGGAATCCAAACATCCTCTGTCTTTGAATGTATGTATTAAAGATAGACTGGCAGACTTCAAACCTGTTTGACCGATTTGAGATAACACAGTTACACAACCTTAACTGACCCAATTTATTTATTTTAATAACAGCTTTAGTCAACAGGCACAAAGTTATTTTAGGGTTTATCTTAGGAATCGATATACTTCATTTTTGCCTTTTTTTACCAGTTCGATATGGTGAAAAGCTTTTATTACTGATCATCTGATACATGTATCGTCAAGAACCATTTTTTTTCTTTCTCTTTGGTTCCCTGTTAAAGGTTTTATTCTTGTTTTGATAGGAAAAACTATCTGCTAGCAAAAACCGAATGGAGGCTTCACTTGGGAAGAAAATAACAGAAAACATGCTACCAGAGATTGAGAAGGTCCTTAAGGTAGTAATGTATTTGTGATCTGCTATTTATTCTTGCATAAGTAATTCTAATAAGATGCAGTAAATTTTATTATGTCAAGTGTCATTTGATCATCTCAGCTATATGACATTTTTATTCCTTCATTGGTGTAGAGGAAAGAGAAGGCGCTCAAGAAACAGCATCGGCAAGCTCTTCTTCTTGATGGTATGATGATCGATGCATTTGGTCCAGGCCGCTCCAAGCGTGGCAGAAAACCTGTGTCCTACACTTTTGGTAAAGATTATGGATCTTATATGTGTTTTCTTTTATAAATAGATATGACTCATATGATATTCATCTTTTACTGAGTCCAATATTTAATTCACAACCTGGTATTTGTGGGGTGAGTTGTAAGTGACCAAGTGCCCTTTTACAAGTTCTATATTCCAGTCCCACCAAAATTTGTATCTTTTGGGTACATACAGTTTATTAAAGTGTTTGAGTAGAGGTGGACATGGGTGGGTTGGCTTATTGTGTTTCTGCTCAAAACAGGTTTGGATTGAGATGAGTTGTTTATTATACAGGTCAAACGGGTCAGCTCAGGTTGACCAACAATAACTGTCCTGGCCATTTATTTCCAGGAAATGCCAATGTGTTAATATGATTGCAAGAACTATGTCAGTACAATGAAAATTCATTAAAGTAATTAGGAGGCTATTATGATTTAAATCGCTTTATAAGAAACTTTCGATCCATTTTGGACATTTGACATGTTACTATAAAAGGTTAATGGGTCTAAATTATCACCTGTATTATGTTTGACTATTGGTCTGATGTGTAATATAACAGTATTTGACTATCTTTACAATGCAAATTTACCATCCTCTAATTTTAGGGAGTGATTGGATGTTTTTGCAGATGACTATGACCGATCAATCAATGAGGCTCTCAAGATAACCAAGTACTTATTCATGACCTTTACTATTTCCATTCATATCTCTCAACACTGTGCACATTTGTGTGGATTACGGATTATAAAATATATTTGGATAGGCATTTTCTTAATCATTTATTTTGCAGCGCACAACCGTCTCTGGAACCTACCTCTAGAAGAGAAGGATTGAGACATCATGATGCTTCTACAAATGGCACATCGGTTGGCCCATCACAAAATTCTCATCAACCCTCATCAAGTCCGTCGTCGCATGATTCACTCAATTTTGATGAAACAGATGAGGACCATGCAGCTGAGCAGTTGGATCGAAGGTACTCCTGTTTCTCTCACAATTTGTGTATTAGACGTGGCAGTTTCAACCTATTCACCTAGTAATGCATTGATTTGGAACGTGTAACATATAAAACTGGATAAAAATGGAATGGGTAAAATCATAGTCACATAATTCGCTCAAGAGGGAGAGTACCACGAATTGGTACGGGGTGTACCGAAACGCGGTACACCAGCGTTCCATACGCTGTTGGTTCAGCGTACCAAAAAGCAATGGTTCAGCGGTCCAAAAAGCAATGGTTCAGCGTACCAAATCAGAGATGACAACGAATTATCTATCTTGGTACATCGAACCTAGTCCTTTTTATATTTGGCTGCTGAGCTTCCAGCAATTTGAGAGGGAACCTAGTCCTTTTTATATTTGACTGTTGAGCTTACATCATTAAATACAAAATTACAAATCTCTATAAAAAATTGACTGCTGATATTCCATCATTAAATACAAAATTACAAATCTCTATAAAAAATTAACTTGTTTACAAAATCAATGTTACATGTATAGCAATCTGTTACATTCTTTCTTCTATATATACTCACCTTACCATCACTATCAATCATCTTCTACTACAATTCTTCCATTCACTATCAATTATCTTCAATGACTTTTGGCCAAAAATGTAATACTCAAGATGATAGTGAATTTTGTTAACTAATGTTTTGGTTGTTTTGTTTTTCTATTGAATTTTATCATGTTATGTTTAAGTTTATCTTTATGTTATGAAATTTATAAATTTTGTTAACTAATGTTTTTGTTACAACGTACCAAATACATGGTACACCGTACCGATACGTACCCATGCGTACCAAAATGAGTATACCCCCCACGTACCGAATTCGTCATCAAGAGCGAATTGCGTACCAGAACCGCGTACGCGTACCGATGCGTACCGCGTTTTATGTGACTATGGGTAAAATGGATCGGAATATAACCCCCTGTTTCTTTGATATGTGTAATTGGAATATGGTAGAGGTGTCGATCTTTACTCATTTACGTGTGAATGGATTAGTGTGGGTTTATTTTTAGCTCAAAAGGATTGTATGGGTGAAATCAAGAAACTTGAGAAAAATGGGAGATCAGTTAAATAATAATAATAATAATAATAATAATAATAATAATAATAATAATAATAATAATAATAATAATAATAATAATAATAATAATAATAATAATAATAATAATAATAATAATAATAATAATAATAATAATAATAATAATAATAATAATAATAATAATAATAATAATAATAATAATAATAATAATAATAATAATAATAATAATAATAATAATAATAATAATAATAATAATAATAATAATAATAATAATAATAATAATAATAATAATAATAATAATAATAATAATAATAATAATAATAATAATAATAATAATAATAATAATAATAATAATAATAATAATAATAATAATAATAATAATAATAATAATAATAATAATAATAATAATAATAATAATAATAATAATAATAATAATAATAATAATAATAATAATAATAATAATAATAATAATAATAATAATAATAATAATAATAATAATAATAATAATAATAATAATAATAATAATAATAATAATAATAATAATAATAATAATAATAATAATAATAATAATAATAATAATAATAATAATAATAATAATAATAATAATAATAATAATAATAATAATAATAATAATAATAATAATAATAATAATAATAATAATAATAATAATAATAATAATAATAATAATAATAATAATAATAATAATAATAATAATAATAATAATAATAATAATAATAATAATAATAATAATAATAATAATAATAATAATAATAATAATAATAATAATAATAATAATAATAATAATAATAATAATAATAATAATAATAATAATAATAATAATAATAATAATAATAATAATAATAATAATAATAATAATAATAATAATAATAATAATAATAATAATAATAATAATAATAATAATAATAATAATAATAATAATAATAATAATAATAATAATAATAATAATAATAATAATAATAATAATAATAATAATAATAATAATAATAATAATAATAATAATAATAATAATAATAATAATAATAATAATAATAATAATAATAATAATAATAATAATAATAATAATAATAATAATAATAATAATAATAATAATAATAATAATAATAATAATAATAATAATAATAATAATAATAATAATAATAATAATAATAATAATAATAATAATAATAATAATAATAATAAAAAAAAACAAAGTTGAAACTTTAACGCATAGTTTTGTTACAAGCTAAAAAAAGGAATGAACACCAAGTTTTCTGCTGGTCCATCTAACTCATTTCGACCCACACCAAAGAAGTTGCCCATTTCAGGCTCAAATCATGCCAACTTGTTATTAGTTCTGAACCCGTCTAACCAGCCTATATAGTGCGTGACTGACCTTACTTGTATTTTGTCTATGTACAGCAACCGGAGGAGGCAAAGGCCTCAAAGGTATTCAGCACACGAGTTTGTTGAAGCGGTTTCAGACAATGATGCTGACATGGATAGCGATGAGGATGTAGTTGGTGAAGTTGTATATGATGATGATTATGTAAAGCAACGAAAAGGAAAGAGGGAGATGTCTAGTAGTTCTGAAGAGGATGAAGATGAAGATGAGTATTATGATGATGATTATGTAAAGCAACGAAAAGGAAAGAGGGAGATGTCTAGTAGTTCTGAAGAGGATGAAGATGAAGATGAGTATCATTTGGAAGAAGAAAATGCTGAAGAGGATGAAGGAGATGATTCATTGAGTGCAAGTGAAGACAGTGATGTGCCACAAAGATCCAAGAGATTAAACGTGTTGGGCCGAACAAGGAGGTCAGCGAAACTGAGGTCAGTTGGTAAACTCAAGGATGGCCTAAGACGCAGTAATCGGGCAACTCGTA
This sequence comes from Artemisia argyi, assembly GCA_030686995.1. Taxonomy (NCBI): domain Eukaryota; kingdom Viridiplantae; phylum Streptophyta; class Magnoliopsida; order Asterales; family Asteraceae; genus Artemisia; species Artemisia argyi. The sequence continues at coordinate 116,613,425 of CM060691.1, read as the reverse complement.
ACCGTATTGATTACAAGCAGTATGAGTTTTCTGAGTCTGAATCTGAGTTGGATAAGCCTGAGAAATCAAATGGTTCGGACGAAAACTCTGAAGCAAGTGACATTCCTGATTATTCAACGGGAAGCGAAGAAACTGATGGCAATGATATTGAAGTTGATGAGCACGATGATAATGAAGTTAATGATCATGACGATGATGGTAGTGGCAATGATGATGGTGAGGATGATGATAAGGAAAATGATGACGAGGAGGAGAAGGTGAAGGTTGACCAGCCAAGCCTTATTGAAGAAAACCTGACGACAAAAAAGGAAGAGCAGAGTGAACCTGAACCACCAATAAAAGTGGATGACCCTGTTAAAGACGAACATGAAGGTGGTGCTGGCAAAAGAGGTTTTCTTGATCTAAATGAGCTTGCACCAGGTTCAGGCTTTGAAGATGGTCCGATAATGAAGGATGATGATACAGATAATGTGTAAAGCTTCCCGGAGCCATAGATCTCTAAGGGTTAAGCTTGATGTATGATATATATAAATATATCTTGTTAGTTTTTCTTATTTAAGTTCACCCAGGACGAAGGAAACTTGTTAGGATGCTTCGTTGGTGAAATTTTATGTAGCCCATCCCCAACGCATGCTGAGAAGATATGTCGAATTATCGACCCTTTTGTAGGTTGTTTACAATTAAAGAAAGGGGGATTTGTCGATGGTGCTTTAGTGATCGCTTATTTTGGTGCAAAGTTTCATTTTACCAAAAGTTTAGTAATCAGCTGTTAAAAAACTTCTTAGACTAGAAGGCATTGCTACTCAATGTTTCTAAATAGCAAATTTGACCCATACATGTGAATCCGTCGATGTCAAACGGTGAAATGTGTTGAGAAATGAAGTAATTTTACCGCATAATTATACTGGGAGTAGTTTTTAAAACACTTTGTCACCTCTCTTAGTATTTGACATATGTTTCTAATGTAAAAATCCATCTTTTTTGTAT